>OX454264.1:67719060-68934908 GCA_949715065.1 Periphyllus acericola
TGTGAGTTCCTTTTTGCGTTCACTTCTCCGACAGTCTTCGCAATAATTATGTTATGACAACGACGATGCGACCGGCTTAGACCGGTTACACGTTTTCACGAAACACCTGCTCCCCCCCTCCGTCACATCCGGTTAGGTCCGACTGCGCGCGCTTCCGAAACATTCAACTTTCCGCCAATAATAAACCTATTACGACTGTGTTTTCGACAAACTTTCATGACAATTTTCTTACGACGTTGGTATTGCACCCGTAAACACACAATTTGGTGGCCAGTTTGTAAACGGATATTTTTTAGGCACAAACTGGACATGAATCCACTATGCAACCGTCAACAATGTTGAAACTTACTTCCGACTAAACAATATACTATAACGATAATAACATCATGACGTGGAATTCGACAACGTTCTTTTTTTTTCATACAAGTATCGTTTTCCTCTCGAAATCGTACATTTTTGAAAATTTGAAAAATAAGCCAGCCAACCGTTGATTGTACACAAATAAATACCTGTACGAACTTCTCGACATTTCATTACCCTTTATCGGACCAGCAATCACCATTTACACGCAAATCTTCGCGCACGGCGTCATGCCGTTAACGCGTACAAATTATTAATCGATGACGGCGAACAATAACAAAACGCACAAACATTGCTTCTTTTTTTTACGATATGATTTATTACTTTTACCACACGTAAGCACGCGCTGTTCTTTCGTTACACCATCATTCACTTATACTCTATAATGTTCTATTACTACTCTGTTACGTTTACACGCTAACTACTTAAACATATACTTACGAGTATAATACTCGTATGGTTAGTCCGCGTACAGTATAGTACTATTAGTATTTCATTAATCAACCGACTCGTATGGGGTCCGGTGTTTTTTTTTTTTTATCACATAATTCCTTTGTATTTACGATAATATATTGTTCGCGATGACAGAAAATCGAGTTTCTCGAACACCCGTCTGGAGATTTTCATCGTCCGCGCCTCGAGTAAGTTCCAACGGTTTTCACGTGCAAAAACGCCATAAAGAAAACGTAGGTAGATAAAAAAAAATGCGCGCACTCTTGGAGAACACGTAAACAAGTACTTACGAGCGCTTACGTTTTCGGTCTGGTCGCGAAGTAGAACGAAATGTCGACTTTTTTGCGCCAAAAAAGGTTAACCGGGCCGTACCGTCAACCGGTTTCCGTTTCTCGCGAGAGTTGTGATGAACGACCATCTGACGTATGAATTCCGCTAATTGCAGCCCATTCAGCGAGTTATTGGAAAATCAAATTACAGGGTACCATAATATTATATACTTCGTATATTACCGCGTAGTTTCATGTATTACGCCTACTCGAATATTTATTATAATATTATTATTTTCTAACTTTTATTTCACGCGATGAAGCGGTCAACCAACAAGCCTAAAAAAACATCGCGTTTACCGCGATACCTACGTTCACTCTGGTAGTTATTATTTTTCAACTAGCAACAACATTGTAATGCGTTATTATTTGGTCATCCGCTCAAAAATTACCATGTGTTTTCATACGATTCACGGTCGCAACGATCGTCCATCACTCTTCTTCGGAATAAATCGGTTCGAGTGTATTCCGATCGTTGAGCGGGTGTGAAAACTGAAAAGCCTCTTGTACCTGACCGGGTACAGGTTGTCGGTCGTTTCACCGCTCGTCGTCTACTTTTCTTTTGTCGATAAAAATAAGCAAAATGCCCACCGCGCACATCAACCAGAGTAATAGTTGTAGAATCACATATCACGTCATTGTACGCGGAAACGCGTGTGGGAGCTGCGAGAGACGTGATCAAACAATGCGCCGCGGCGACAAAAGAATAATACGTTTTCGAATTAGCCACTGTTTATTGTCACTCGCGCGAAACACATCTAAACGCAATTATTATCGATCCGTACGATTGAGTTTTCCTTTTTCTGTTTGTTCGGGGCACTCGCCCGACGGGTTTTATTGAAAATATGTGTTCATCATTATTATTATTATGATTATCATTTTTTTTTCACCGAAGTGAAAACGTTCTGGCATTATGTTAGTATGTTATTCGCGTAGGCCGAGGCAGGCGATGGTTTGCGTTTTAATAATCGCCCGGGTACGGAAAACCGCGACGCGCTGATGCCTCTCTGCACAAGCACGCACACCGTGTAATATATACGCATTGTATCGCAGTGCAGCGGGTACGCTACGTCCGTCCGTCGAACAGATGAGACGATTCTCCTCGAGACTTTCACCGAATACGGTCTTAACACTCCGTTTCTCGCACGCAACGATTTCTCGCGGAGGGATCACACCAAAACCATATGGTATGACCGACGCGTACGAGTTGTTTACTGCAGTTCAGGGCCGACGATCGTAATTAGATTTAATCGGCTACGTGTTCCCTCGAAGTGCATAATTCCGACGAGCCGGTGAAAGACGTAGAACATGGCACGCGTGTACAGTGTATAGACTTACAATAAATATCGATAGTACACTTTTCATTGAGAATATTGCGTTCTAAAATTTAAGTCCTAAACATTTTTTTATTTTTTATTCAAGTCCTATATTTATACGGTTAAGTTGGAAACACAACATGATCACCCCCGTTGACTGTTTTCGAGCCCTCAGGGGCACGGGCAGGGGGCGAGTAATCAAGACCCGATTTAACCAAAATTATTTTCTTATTACAACGAAAAAGGTGAGGGGGTCCTACATTAAAAGTATCAATATTTTTTTTCTTTCTTCTACAAATAAGGACCATCCTAGGACATGTAAACACTACTTTGCGTATACCGTCAGCGGTAGCGTTCTGAATTCGAGCCGAAAATTCTTCCCGGTGAAAGTATCTGCACGGCGAACAGGAAACGGCAGGCGTACGACATCTCGGTCGGGCGGGGTGGTGTGACTTTTCTGCGTTTCGGATTTCTGTGACACGTATCGAATGGTCCGCACCCGCGGACACCGGTAAAAATGTCGACGTTTCCCGCGCGCAAATTTTTTGCTCGTTCAATTTCATTCTCCTACATTTTCCGGACTTATCGCGCCCAAAACCAGTTTCGAAAGCGTCGCAAGATATGCGCGCCGAAACCCCATTGCATTTTATGCCCCGTCGAACTGCAGCCCGACGAATTCATCTAACACCCGTTATGTTAATGCCGCCGAGATGCAACGCGCACGACCACCATGCACTCTCGCGGGTGAAAGTCTTGGGAATATTTATTTACGACTTTTTTTCCCCTAACGAAATTCTATAATCCGTCGACGACGTTATAGGTGCGTGCGGAAATGATCTGTATTTTCACAGTCACCCCCGTTCGGTAAAACGATTGGGTGCACGCACTTCCACCTCGGACCGTCTAAAAATTCACGGTCCGAAGGAGTGTAATAATTCACGGAACGATGTTTCTCCTCGTCGACGAGACATTGGTGCAGGTGGTGTGCAGGGGGGAGGGGACAACACCTCTTCTTCGGATCATTCGTATTATTCTAATGACTGCGATATTCTCTTCGTCGTCCGTCGAATGCCCACTGCTTTTAAATAATAATCATACACGTAGACCCGCGTTCTATCAAACCTGGTATCGCGAACAACCAGTCGTATAAAATACAAATTGCGCGTACCTGCACACGACGTTAAAACCGTTAGTGATTTTAACGGAGCTTCGCGATGTAACTCTGCCATGGGAACTAGTCGTGTTGACCAAACAGTTAATCGTGTGCAACTTCGTCGAGCAATAAGATGGTAATATAATAATAGTAATAATAATAATCGTTATCGTAATATTATTATTATTACCATCTGTTATTTTACGATATTTTTTCCGTACTAAAATGGGCTCGCAATAAAACTCTACACTCCGTTACAAAATACCGTGTGCACATCTTGTATCGTTAATGTTTTGGCATAATAGTTTTAATCGTTCGTTTTTGTTTTACGATCGGCTTCAAACAAAAAAGTTAAATATTTATACCGAAAAACGTTTGATAGTCGTGTAATATAATATTCAGATGCGTTGCCCGTCGCAGCGCCGACGCTGGTCCATCACTCACGCGTGTAAGTAATACGCGTTTGACGCCACTGTACAAGCTGCGAGACATTATTCAGAGCGTATAACGTAGAAGAGAATTGGAAATGTTTTTGCTTCGAACCCTATTCGTGTATCAAGATGTTTTCGACTTGAACAGTGCACGTATTAATTATGCAAACACAAAACGACGAAAGCGTCTCTAATATATTATAATTAAACACCTTACCAAGTAGATGGATATGGAAAAAACAAACCGGGAAAATTAACATAAGAACTAATTAATTCGCTTTGAGAAACGATCCCGTACGCATTATACTTATTAATAATGTACTCGGGCGAGAAATAAAAAGCGAATAAAAGAAGTGCGTATATGGTCTGTTTGTCGTTCTTTTACGTCTTTAAATCACGGTCGTGAATGTCACATTAAGTATAGTTATAGCCGTTCGATTGCGTTTGAACACTAGAGATATCGCAAACACAAGCGCGGCGGAAACAGGTATACGGAAAAACCACTTGACGTTTTCGAAAAAAAGTGTAGATAAATCCTTTGACTGCCGTCTATCGATCTCACGAGTAAAAGTTTATAGATACCCGCCGGATTACACCAACCAGTGTAAGACTTGGAACTGTGTCAACTATTCGAGATATCAATTACAACGTCGGGCATATTACTGTTGATCTTTCACTAACAACCTTCGGTGCGTCTAGTGTAAGCTAGTTATATTGCTGCCTTTAAGATGAAATAATGATTTCCGATTTATCGTTACGAAGACCTCCCACGTGTACGTATTAAATGTGTTAGTTCAATTAAGCCCAAACTCGTGACACCGCGGTCATACGGTGAAAGTACAGAAAACACTTATTACAATAGGTAATCATCATTTGTACATTTTCTATTTCAACGGATAGCTTTGAAAATTGTTTACTTACGTTATTCGTTCGATCTTTCGTACATGAAAACTATGTTGACGAGTTTCTTTTTTGATAATAACTTTGACTTCGTGATTCCAAAAATGCAAATAAACATGACTGCAATCTTTAAGTCTAATAATTAAAAAATATTATTGTATATTCATGTGCAATATATACGTGTCATTTGATTTAATTAATGAGCTTATCGGTTCTACGAAAAAAAAAAACACGAATGACTGTCTATAATATTTCGAACTATCAATCCGGTAGTCGACTGCTTGAAACACTATACAGGAGTATAACAGTTATTTTTTTCATCGATCAAACGTCATAGACGAGCTCGAGTTCGGATTTCTGATGATTTCTAACGAACGGATACAAAATAACATAATAACCGATCGAACGTGCGCAGAGGTACACGCCGTGCGAGCACTAACCTGGCCGTGAGGACGAATGCATTATTAACAACATTAACGGGCCGTTGTGCTTATTAAAAGTCAAATAAAAAAAAATTAAAAAAAAAATAGTCCCACCCCGTTTTAATTGATCGTCGGACGATGGCGCGCGCGCGCAATAGTATCTTTCAACTCTGCCGACCTAAAGTCCAGTGTTCGGACTGCTATTCGGAGTGCACTTGGGCGATCGGTGTTCGAGGTTAATTTATAACGCCACTGTCAAGGGTATACACTGTAATCTCCGTAAACGCGTGACGAGTGTTTTTATTATACCAGGTCCACATGTGGGTCAACTAGTTTTTAAAGACAAACACGTCGCTCGGTAGCATAACATCATACACACGTGCACCGTACGAACCGGTTGTAAAGTATACTTACAAAGTTGGATCGAGATCAACCGACAGTAAATAAATTAAACCGGGTCACGTGCAGCGTATCCGCCACACCAACGACCTTAGCCCTCCGACAAGAGTTGTCCGCCGATACGTTGCCCTGCAGTGGTACGTGGTGCGCATCACGCGTTTCCGTTTTCTTAGCATTCCGGACGCCGACAACCAGTTTACGTTTTTAATAGGTTTCCCCCCCCCCCAATTCATGTCATTTCATGTTGCACCGCCGCGTGCATGTGCATGTGCAGCATGCTACGGTGAAATCGTTATCGCGTAGAAATGTGGTGCCTGCATTACCACATACTAATCACGTGCATCGTTTTCGTCTTTTGCAGGCAGGGGTCATCACAAGAAGAAGAAGATCCAGAAGGAAATCAAGAAGTTCGTGCTGAAGGTGCTTTTCGGCATCTATCTGTTCAAGCAGAAGATCAAGATGATCCTCATGTCCATCCAGTCGATCCTGATGAGCAAGTTCCTGGTGGTGGCCATGATCTACGCGCTGTCCAACACGTTCAAGATCTGGTACGACATCAAGTGGAGCAAGCACCATCACCACGACAAGGTGGTGTACTACGAGAACGCGCACCATCAGCACCACTACGAGCCGCCGGAGCACAGCGAGTACGACGACCACCACGAGCACCACGACGCGCACGGCTGGGGCGGCAGCATCTGGGGCCGGAGCATCGCGGCCACCGAGCCGTCCGCGATGGACCAGTCCAACGGGCCGGCCGGCTCGCACGACGGCATCAGCCGTTACATCAGGCGCGTGTCCAGGACCGCGCCCCGGCAGCCGCCCACGGTCGCGGCGCAGACCATGGCCTTTGCAGCGCAACGGCCGACCCAATGAAGCCGCGCGACGCGCCCGCGACAACGTCGTCCCGAGCCCGGCGGCGGTTCGTCCCTGCCGCGGCCCGTTCGACCTAAACTTTTCCTTTCGACCTCGACCCTTCGTCCGAAAATTAGCATTTCACGCCGTCGCCATAATTATTACGTTCCGAACGACGTGATGTCTAAAACGTGTCATCCTTCCGAAAAAGCCCCTCCTCCGACGAGACGTCCAGTAACGCAATCATGTCGTGCGATACTGCACTTTCTACTATATTTCATATCCTTCGAGACCACCCGCGGGACCTAGGTTCCCTCTCCCCCCTCTCCCCACGTGGCGATGATCGACAAAACACATAACGCCACCGTGGGATCACGGTTCGACGACGACTCATTAATGTTATTGCACTTGACGGTTCATTTTTGTACGCTACCGTTATTGTACGCGTAGTACTCGAGACTTTTATTTTATTTACTTATTTATTTTTCGTTTAAATTATCACATTATTAGTACTATATATTATAGATGAAACTTACTGCGCGCGCGGCACTTGATCGGTCACCGCTCGCGTATTATTATCGTATAATCACGGGTACGCGCGCCGCACGCCCGGCCTAAGAAATTGCTCAACGTTCTCGGTTCGCCCGTGCTTCGGGGTGGCTTTCGTTCGACGACCGCTGTGGTCGGAATGCGATTAGTTTTCTCCTCGATTCGTATCGACCCGCGTGGCGTCGTGCGCGATGATCAGTCCGAACGATTTACCGGGATGATATTTGAAACGAAAATTACTGTTTAACATAACCGCGCAACGCATCGCACTCCATTAATGTATTATTTATTTATTTATTTATTTATTTTAATTTATTTATTTATTATATTATTATTTTATTTCATTTTGTAAAATAAAAGTTTTCATATCTGAATTTTGTTTCACTAATTATTTCATCACGCATCCGTGATATATCTATACACACCCGTACGTAGCACGCCGGAACAGTATAATACGTATATTATAAAGAAACGAACGAGGTTACAACGTTATCGCTTGGCATTTACAGGTGAAACTGAATTGAAAACGAAAAACGATTAATTCATGTAGCAGGGGTGGCCAGCAATAAGAGAGTCGTGAGCCGCACATATAAAGAAACATGTGCCAGACTTGAGTTTTTAATGGGTAGATTTAAAGGCTTGAAATCACTTAAACAGTCATTTAGATTTTTAGAAAATCCTTTTGTAATTTTAAGGGACGCAGCAGTTTTGTTATCAATTATCATACTATACATGTATACGTGATTGTACCTCCATCAATTCAACTTTTAAATATTATTTTCACTTTATGCATTTCATAACCATCCACCATGAGACGATACATTTTTTAACTGTATAAACTTCAACAAATCTTTTAGTTCCGTTTGGATAAATAAATGATTGCGTTAGTCAAAAGTGGTCTCAACAAATCATACACGCGCGAACGTGATTTTAACCTCTCGAGAAAACTTTAAGCGTACGACTCAAACGAATCATTCGTTTACACTTAGTTTTCGATTTAAACATTTGTTAGTAGTCGTACAACTCTAATGTTAGGTTAAGAGTTAAACAAGAAGAAGTTATACGCCACTAGACAACGATGAAAATGAATACCATTCAAAATTGATCATGTAAACTGCAAATAAATTCGTAAAATACGAATTATTGTTTTCGTTGATAAACATTGCTACATGTAAAACTGTTCAGCAATAAAATATTTCGGGCTCGAAGAGAGATAGAGTTCGGAAAACAAAGTAAACATTGTAATCATACGATTGCGGAGTTCATCATTTGCGTCTATATATTTAATTAATCGTTCAATGCGAAGTGAATATTGATTAATCATCGTTCAAATGTTAAACTCATCCCTGCAAAATATGTTAGTTATAAAGAATTCAACTCGGTATCTCTATACACTTGTTTATTTGAATCACAATTCATTTCACCCGTTAATAGAATAATATTTAAATACAAAATGCGGTTATGTCGCCTGGGGAATGGTCAACTGTGATCGCGAGAAGACGTATTATAATATCACGGAGTCGGTATGAAAAAATAAACAATCGTGTTCAGCTTATTACCGAACCACGTTCAACGCGTCGTCCGTTTTTCAAACAGTATTGTAGCACGGCGAATGAATTCAATCATTTCGTGAAGCCGGCTCGTTGGGTTCCACTCGTTTTTAGATTTGTTAATTTGTTTTTCCTCCTTTCGCCGCGGTCCGCGAGTACACCCGAGGTATACATACGGAAATTAAAAGCAAAACACACTCGTTCCTGGTCCGAACAGACTATAATACGATAGTACAATATAATACAGAACGTAACGTAGAGTATAATAATAATAACAACAACAATAATAATAATAATAATATCTTAGCGTGCGCCGGACATCGCGTACAGTTCCGGTCCCTAGCCGCAGAGCTGATGCGTGAATAATTTGATTTCAAACTGCGCCGTTCTCTAAGACTATCCGATTTATGCGGATGTTCTTGCGCGTGTATCGTATACTCAGCAATTCATCGTTCAGGTATACACGCTCTGCGGGTTGCGATCGGTCGACTACATGTATTATTCGATTCCGACTGAAAAATAATATTATGATGTTTTTGTTTAACGAACAAACTATTCGCGTCAACAAACTTGTTTTTGTGCAACGTGTTGCATAATGTTTAGTCACCATATGTATTTATTTATTGTAATCATACGGTCATGGCCCTTTTCAACATAAAATATTTGAGACAAAAATGTATGTACAATCAAAAGAAAAACTTAAAACACAAATTATATGAAATCAAATCGATAACAAATCGTTAATGGCAGGATCTGCATTGGTATTCGGCATGTAGCGCCTTTAAGGTTCGTTAGCTATATAGTTGGTGTTGAAGTGCGGGACATAAAAGGAGGCAGTGTAACGAGAAGAATGCGATGGAACTTTAAAACAGATTTTAGAAAGCAGGATTGGTGAATCGATGTCATTGTTTAATGGACGAGGAATTAATTACCACGTCGACGCTCAGCTAAGGAAGTCAAACAAAGGATAGATATAACCTGCATATAGCTATGAGGTTCGCAAGGAATTTTGAGTAAAAATTTATCATAGCGTTGAACGCGCTCAAGCTGTCTTGAATTATCAGCGAGGGTCCCAGACCACAGCTCTGTATTCCAAAATAGGGTGCACAAAAGAACAGAAAAGTGTTTTTAACGATATTTCTAGTTGAAAGTCTTTTGCTAAACGCATGGTAAAACCAAGAGTTTTGGGAGCCTTACAACTCACAACGTGAGTACTCGGGTCAAGATTGTAGCTAAGTTTGAAACCAAGTCGCCAGCGCGGGAAACAGCATTACCATTGAGGAAGTATGGGAACATAAAAGAGGAGCGGGATATTGTGAAAGTCATAATTTTGCATTTAGAGAAGTTGAGTGTTAAGCCCAGCGGATTAATCCAATTAGAAAAACAATTCAAATCAGATTGTAGTTTAGTGCTATCGTCAGGTATGCGTAAACAAAGTAATGTACGTTGGAGCACAAGAGAACGAGTATAGACACGCTTATTTAGGAGAACTTATCGTAACGACTCCGGGTAGAGTCACAGGCTCGCCGGCGGCCGACGTAGGTTTTTGCACGCGCGCACACAACGTAATTATAATCACATTTCATTTAAATATTCTCCGCATAACTGCGTGAGTACAGAAAAAAAAACCGTATAAAACTGCAGCGCACTATATTATTTATTACGACCTGCCCGTCCCGCGGTTAAAGTACAATATCCGCACCGCACCGTCGTCGCCTCGTCGGCAATACGACGGCCGAGAAGCGATCACCTATGGGTTCAGTACGAATTTAGTATACGAGTATTATAGCCATGTTAGGTCATGGCTTTTGTATGCTGATTCCCATTCAAAAGGACGCGACGTTCGGAAGATCATGAAATGAGAATACATCAGTGTCCAAATGCAAATGCGAACACGTGTGGATACAGAAGAATGTAACAAATCACAAAACAGGAACTCGATTACAATTCAAATATAACATATAATATTATAGGTACCGCATTAATTATATCGTAACCATATGGTTGCTTAAACGCTCTAGAGTCTAAACGTTTGTTTATGTTATAAGATTTTCAAAATAAAATGTGCTAGTTTTTTTTTTATAAATGGACATTTTAGTACGATGAGATTGCAATTTAAAATATGGTGTAAAAATTGACTTGTTCTGAAATACATCGTATACATATATTAAATATGCAAGGTGTCTCACTGGAGTTTCTGTTTTTTTTAATGACCATCCCTAGTCAAAGTAGATTGTGTTTAAATTAGAAAGTGTATTATTAAAGAAGGTAAAAATTAACTTTTCATTTTATAACATTTATACATTTTGGAAATAATCATTTCTCAGGGCTTATTTTTCTGAAAATGTTGACGGTTCAACTTTCAATTTTCATTGGGTTCATGTTTTTTAGTTATTTTTCTAATTTACAAAATAACATTATTAGCAAACACCTTATCGGAAAAATGACGAGTTGATAATAATTTACATAATTTCTTTGTAAACTAAAAAAATGATGAGTTCAATGAATACTGAAAGTCAAACAGTCAACATTTTCAGAAAAATAAGCCCTATAAAATGGATATCTTCGAATTTCACAAAAATTATAAAATATAATATTTTAACTTCTTCAATAATACACTTATATTTAGCAAACTATTCTTAACAAAACTGCCTTTGCCCATAGATACTCATCAAAAAAACAGAATTTGACTATCTCTATTAACATGGGAAATATCTCTCTATGGCCTATGCAGATCCCGGTGGGACACCTTGTATTAAATTAATATATATTGCTACTCTAATAGTTATACCGGGTGAGTTTCAAGATGTGCTCACCCCCTTTTTTGACCGTGAAAATGCTTTAATTACATTTTTCTTTTCTATGTTCAAGTTACCATATACGAGTTAAAACTATGTTTTCCATAACGTATTTTTTCATGCCACCTTATGTCCGTAAGTCCTGTGGTAATACAAACTTTTGGTTTTTTTCAAATGGAAACACCATATTTTTATGTTTAATATTATTCAATTCATTTTTCTGATAGTTTTGATGGAACGTAGTCAAATTTGGACCAATACGTTCCTAATTATTCAAATTTAAAATTGCGTATGAATAGTATAAAATTCGGGTTATCTCGATTTAGTAGCAATTAGTGATAACTTGTAATTATTACAAATTATACCATAACACTAGGTATTTTCCTAAATACTTAAATAGAATAATTTAAAAACTACTCGTTTGAATTTTGATTTCGGTACATCAAACTGTACAGAAAAATAAATCACCCTAATGAAAACCCGCAGTGAAAATGGGGTGTTCCAATATGAAAAACAAAAGTTCGTATCTCCGCAGTACATAAAGGTGGTGTGAAAAAAAAACGTTGTGGAAAACATAGTTCTTATGGTAAATAAAAAAATGTTTCAAATTAAAGCCTTTTTACGGCTAAAAAATCACACTGTACAGTACGAGTATATGTGTGTATACCAATTACGTTGCGCGTATACCGTTCCCATTTCATAACAATTACTATTATATACAGTTGGTTATAAATTATTATAAATTACAATACATTTTACGTATAATTTATTTAACAAATGGAAATAGAAAATTTTTATTTTATGAAAATATGTAAGAGTTATTGTTGTAACTAAAAGATTTAAAACGTTTTAAAAATGGTGGACATTTTACGAAACACGACATCTCGATAAAAATGCAAATTAATTGTGAATCTAGATTTGGGTTATCCGAACGCGTTTTGATATAAGAAACCCATGACATCTTTTATGCGTTATGTACTCATTGCGTCCTTTCGCCCGACGTGCGACTTTCATTACGACTGTTGTGTACCATTGCTAATTGCGTACGAAATAATATCTTGCCAATCAACAATACGCGTTGAGCGAAATGAGATCGTCAATATGTGTCCCAGACCTATAGGAATCCGACGCGTCCTCTCCGATCGCTTTCTGATTTTCGATTTTTCATCAGCACCATCTTCACGACTAACGTTTGAATACACTAAAACGCCCGGGCGATAAGACACAATATCGTATTATGTACCGACAGTCTTGTAAAGTACTCGGGTGAAAGTATTTGAATGAAAGTATTCAAATACTTTTCAAGTACTCAAATACGTATTGTAAATACTTCTGGAAAAACTTCTTGGACTCTATATTATAAATACTTTACCTTTAATTTAAAATCAAATACTATCCACAAATACTTGTTTCAATCCTATCACATTAAAATAATAAATTAATTGGTAAGTTAATATTAATAAAATTATCAAATTTACGAGCATATGTGACAAATTCTAAAAAGTTGCCGTACTGCACAGACTACAGACCAATCCTGGATAATTCCATTCCAAATGCCAGAACCTGAGAACCCTATTTATGGTGTACAACATTGTTATGACTATTATATATTAACATAATATCATATATTATACTGTATTGTAACCCATATCGATTAAAAATTTCATAATCAATTTTGATATTTGTTTTATTTTCGGACACAGATAGTTAGCAAACTACACATAGGGTACAACAATACTATATATCATATATCGGATATATGTATGGTCAATAGGTAATCTCGATGGTTCTTTGTCACATCCTTCTCTATATAATTGATGTAATACATGAATACGCTTTTGAAATGCGTTTTCATTTTTTTTTTTATGATTTTAAGGCGAAAAATATAATTCAATTTTTTTGAGTATTCGAGAGTATATCCTATGAATACTTTTTTGAAGCATCTGTATTCGTACTAGAACACTTCTTTTAACAAGTATTCAAATATGTATTTTAAATACTTTTGAAATCAAGTATCTGTAGTAGAATACTTTTAAAAAGTATCCTTTACAAGACTGTGTGCCAATACGTGTTTACTGTAATTACTCGCTCAACCGTGTGGTTGTTGCTGAAACCGTCGAAGACCGTTCGAGTTACCTGTGCCGTTTTAATATTATGTTACAGTTTTCAATACGGAGTGTTCAACGCGTTTCGTTATCCGCGTTCCTCCCAGCTCGGCGGAGGAGAAGACAAATTAAAAATCCGATCGACCGAACAAAATGTACCGACGTGGCGGCGCAGTCATTAGTTTTAGAAATTACAATATGAAATTACGGGGTAACGCGCGTATAAAATAACGTGTCGTCGGCTTTTTAAAATGCGTTTTCAAATCGCGTGTTTTCGCGCGTCCGCTGCTGCGGTTCGTCATTATTGCACTTCATAATGTGGCTAGCGTTCACGTGCGTAAGAAAATTAAAATGTCCGTCGGTGCTGTCTTCCGATCGCGAACGGTGCGCGGTTATAATTGTTGTTTATACGGAATCGCTTGGTGTTTAATGTGTCTCGTCACATTTTAAAAAAACGGCTGGTACGTCATAAAAGTCGTACAACGTAACGGGTTTATGCGTCATATCAATATAGATTTATTTATTTACTTGGAATTCAGACAACGAAGACTGAGCCCCCCCCCCTCCACTGAGAGTACTCGTGCGGAGGCCCAGGAGTTCTTACTTTATTCTGAATTGTATATGTTCATAATCACTGTATACTATTTGAGAAATTAATGAATTATAAACAAAAGTAGATACATGGTTGTACAACAGAGAAATACAAAAATGAAAGAAAGAGTTAAACTGGGTTGTAAAACAGTTAAACGGATTTCGTTAAACAACTAAATGAGATATGAAAAAAAAGGTATACAATCGCATTATTTATAAGTATAAGTAAATAATATATTTAGGTGTTAACAGTAATTTTAATTTTTCTCCTCTAAACTGTATCATTAAAGTCTAATAACCAACATTTTTTTTTTTAATCAGTTAAGGGGAAGATTTGTGATATAGGTTAGATCAGTAGGAATTTTAGGTAGGAATTTTATTGAATAACTTGGTAGCGATTATTTGAAACTGTCTTCCTGCTGTTGTTTTTACTGGCCAGTTTTCTATATAATTGTTTTTGGCATACCTGATGACTGGTATTCACGCCATGTGATATGAGGTTTAACATATTGTGTTTTTTTTTATTTAGGATTATAGCAGATATTTTATAGAACAATTGTTTAACGGACAGAACATTTAGATAACTGTTAAGTGTTTCGGTTGGAGATCTTTGATTTTTGTTACACATGACACATGACTTATACAATTTGGTTCTGGCAAACTTACATCTCTGCTAGAACGTTATCAAACGCTCCGCCCCAACCTAGTTTACCATGTGAAATGATTGATTCAACCAAAGCTAAATGACGCAGTTTGTTTATTCATACATATCATGTCGTAGCGACTTCGACAGTCGAATAAGTCCAATACAAATATAACAATTACCAATAAGGGTTCAACGGTCCCTGCAGCTTTAAATCAACCCGTGATTTATTGGCTGCACACGAATTGTTTCCGGAAATCTGTTTTCCGTGCGGATATTGCTCGCGTCCCGAAAATATTTTCCTCGCCATTTTTCGTTCAATGAAACATCGTCATGCAAATCGGGTATATTTACTGGCCGCGTTGGAAGTGTATATGATGTGTTTGATTTACGGATCAAAGTTAAATCATAATATGCAGTGGACCATCACACAGTGAGTATTGTAACCGAATTAACTTAATAAGCGAGGCAAGACAGGAAACGAAAAAAAAAAACATTTCAAATTAATTAACGATTTTCTTTTGCTGTTTTAATTTCACATACTCGACTGATTTTAGATATTATTTATTAAGAAATTCGTTACCTCTGTTTGTTTTTTTACATAACTCACGACTATTTTTCCAACATGCTGCTCGTACTTATATCGAATATTATAACAACGATTATCATAACGACGATTGCGATAAACGTGAAATGCGATCAATATCGTTGTATGATCGTTCGCAGATTAGATAATTTTATCCAGCCCGTGCTTACGTAATACAGGAATTTAAATCACTACCACGGTCCATGTTGTATAAATTAAGGCTCTAATTTTTTTTAAACTAATTTCGACATTTTACCAACATTATATTCACTATCTACAATGTTTGGCCAAATATGAACGGTCTTTGAGCAAAACTTGAGTCTTATAACCGACTGAACCTTATTTCCATAAGTCTTACAAGCGACGTCCACTGTAATATGTTGTTAATGTTGGCTCAACGACATCGACTGGAAAAACCATTCGATGACTCACATCACTTTTCCGCTCATATATGATTACGACTTACGACGAGTGTCCACGACTTTACGGGATCGTTACAGTCCTGTACGAAAGGAAATCCGGGACTCAACTCGTGTGCACCTGCAACTTATCAGGATTTTTTATCTCGGGACGCAATTCGTGTGCAGCGGATTTATTAAAAACCGTGCCGCGTGTGTAGATGTTAACCGGGGGGAAGATAAAAAAATGAACAACAGTCGTATTCTATTATAATTGTTTTCAGGTAGCTGCAACCCGAAAGTATTCGAACGAGTTATGAGAACGGTTAGCGTGTAATACCGAATAGCCTTGAATCTTGATCATCTTCAACGGTATATTTGATCAGCGATCGCTATACTACCGTGGAATGCAGGAGACTTTCTAAATGTTGTCGTTCCGAACGTGTTTGTTCGCGCCTAGAAAATCAAGTGAAGTTTATAAACGGT
Organism: Periphyllus acericola; assembly: GCA_949715065.1. Lineage (NCBI taxonomy): Eukaryota > Metazoa > Arthropoda > Insecta > Hemiptera > Aphididae > Periphyllus > Periphyllus acericola. The sequence goes on from OX454264.1 coordinate 67,735,385, forward strand.
TTCGAGCCCCGTACAACGAATACCTACGATAACGACGCATATGATTATAATAATAGATCGCGATGCGTATAATATTATGACACTAGTACGGATGTACACGGCATATAAAACCGCTCTATAAGTATATTATCGAAATAAGTAATTGCAAATATCGAGACTTACTATCGAAGTCGAGTTCGAAGACGGCAATGCGTACAACAGTTAACTTTTATCGCCCAAGCACCAAGAGTTTCGCACATTATTCATACGGAACGCCTAGTGTCGAATCGTGTATGAAACTTTACACGTCGGTGACTAACATTGATTTTGATCATCGAAAAATACTAGGCATAATAGAAATACTACGATTAAATCTCCAAATAATTACCGACCCGCTGCAGGTGTCACGTGCGAAAATAAATAAAACACTAATTAATTTTACAGCTTAAACTCAAAACCTGGAAGTCCCTCCCCCCTCCGTAAAACCATCACTGTTGGCTTGCAGTCCTGGAATACAATGACTCAGTCGGGCAAATCTAATGGTCGGCCTTCTATATCATTTCATGATAGTAGTGATCGATCAAAAAGAAGAAAAGCGGAACAATTACGTACCCAATATAGTCCAACTGTGCTTTCATATGTTGCTCAAATGTCTCTAAGAAAATCGGGAAATGTAGATAGTGCTTACGTCATAAAAAATATTACGTGTACATCACCTACAAGAGCTTCAAAGTACAAAAAATCATATACAGACAGTAAAAATAAAATTAAGGTCATTTCTAATGATGAAGCTCATTCTTTGCTTATTGAGGCTCAGTTGACAAAGCATCAGTACAATTTAATTAGGAAACAGGCAAAAAAACACGGTTGTAATATTTATCCTGCATATTATCTTTTAAAATCAGCAAACAGAGTCAGATATTAGTAGTGAAAATGAAGCTTCCACGTCGTCGAGTCAATAAATTCAACAAAAAACTTTAAATTTAATTTTTATGATATCTGTAAAATAATATTATTCTAGTCAAATAACATGTAATAAATAGTTAAATAAACTTAAGAAAATTAATTTTTAATTAGTATTTATATTTTGGCCAGGTTTTTATGAAAATATCCCACTGTGCGACGCGGCGTTTAGTTTTAGGTATCTATTATATTTTTTTCGAATCGACCCGAACAATTATTTTCAGTCGACTATCCTTCGAGTAGTTAATACCGTGGTAGGAGTAAACCAAACTCAAAATTGTAAGAATTGGTCCTCAAAAACAGTCCTAAACAGCTGTATAGTGTTTTTCTCAACTGTTTGTTTTTTTACGTTCAGCTGCCGTTATGTGCTTATAAATTAAGAAAACATCGCGCATCAATAAAGTAGGACTAACAGCTTTTACGGTCTTATTGTGTTTGCTAAAACGAATTCATATATTTCTTTCGATGTTATTCGTTTTCCGTGCAGATGAATGCAACATAATGCGCATTCAGTATCGTGTTCTACTTGTTCAACGTTGGCCATTGTTGTTCGTTAATTAATCCTACCACGCAGGATATTTTAATTGTTAATATAATTAGATCTTGGACTTTCGGACACGCAATACGTAACACTACACACTGCAATAATTACAACTTGCAGTTATTCCGTGTTTTTTGGTAAGATCGTCACGTCTTGCGGTCAGACGTTTCGAAGCGATCCGCACAAATCAAGCCTCTATTATTCATACGTGTGCAATATTTTTAGTACACTCCGACATCGGAGTAGCCGATCAAAAGGAATAGGTAGCGTAGATTCGAAAAATTCGTACCCACTCGTTTCGGTGACATGTCGACGATTAGACTCCGAAAACATCGACACGCAGAGGCCAATTATTTGAAAATTACGTTTTTGTAGACACAAAAGATTTGCGGGGTTCTCGGATGACTTTGTAGCTTAGACTAGTTTTGCTGAAGTTTGTTTCCCCTGGTTAACGTGACCCCGAACCCGACACCGAATTGCTCATAATTTATAACAGTCACTAATCTCGCTTTATGATGTATAATTATTTCTTTAATGGCGTGACCGTTCTCGATCGTGTTTGTTTGAAAAAAAGACTCGTTAATTTTGATTAAAGAAAAAAAAATCAAAATGTTTGTCAACAAAGCGAACGACTTAATAATCACGGTCTGAAACTGACGGTAACATACCACGGTAAATATGCGTCTTGTATTTCAACTGCAGTGTCCCGGCGCGAGTAAAATCTATTAATCTATAAAAATTATAAGAGTTTTTTAAAATGTAATATTTTATATATATATATATATATATATTAAATTTATTTATTTATTAAAAATTATATGAATCAACTATACGACTATACAGTTGCACATAAGATTTACGAGTACTATTTGTTTGTAATTTCATTTGATATTTATTTTATTTTTTAAATGTGCTAAAAAAAGAAATTACTTCGTAGACAACGATTATTTCTTTCGGATGATGAGTTAATAAATATTTATTTTCCGAGCAACAATGTTTTATATGAAATGAAACGCTTAAATATGTTGATAGTTTTTTTTTTTTTTATTAAAACTCTCAATCAATTTCATGAAAATCAATTATCTTTTTAAGGAAATTATCGTATTATGGCCGCACGAAGTATTTCTCGTATGATTTTGATAGATATTTGAAGACCAATGTATTTAATGTTGCGTTTTTAATAATGGTTTTAATCATTAACATACAATTATTATTATTATGATTAAGGAAAACATTAATTGAATAACTCCATGTTCGTTTTCATAGTCAGGATTAAAGATAAATGAAAAAAGTTGTTGTTCAGAACCCAACGTAATTGTTATAGTACTTTCTCCTCAACAAAAACAATTATTATTTAAAAGCAGTCAATAAGATTGATAACAGTAAAGTTATTATAGCTATTCCCGAAGAGAAAAATGCCATTAGCGAGTGTAGTATATTATGTATAAAGAGTATTCTATTTCGAGACCTGTTTTCACGAGTACAGGAGTTCATGAGATATAAATTTACTGAGAAAAAAAATTGTTTTTAATGCTGACGCGAACGTTGATAGTGAATAATTAGGTAGTTCAGGTTGACAAACTTTAAATAAATAACTTACTCTGTATTAAATAATTACACGCGTTTCAAAACAATCTGGCCATAAAAACAACACCTTGTAACTTTAAACTCGTGAGCTTTTATTTTTATTTTTTTCCTCGCGCACTTTTCCTGCATATTTGAAACATATAACGTTTAATTGTTGTGTTATTTTATGTGGTTTATATTGAAATCTAGTAAATGCGGAACGTGAATGATATCATTCTACAGTACTAAATGATGTGCTAGAACATTGAGTAGCATAGCTTCGTTCGATCAACGTCTTGAACCTCAATTACTTGCTTATAGACGTTGGAGGATATAATGCATTGCTCGCATTTTACATTTTAAATTGTTGACCCATGTAGTCCTATAATCACCCCCTATAACTGGTGATTTTACAAAATTACCTCACAACTTACGAAAAGACGGCCAAAGCGAGACAAGTGTTCAAAAGGTAAGGCAATAATTATTTATGATCTATTAAAATCGTTATACTAATGCTTAAATGCGTAAACGTATATAATTCATGGTATCTCATTCGCATTATTAGTTCATCTGTTGCATGTTTCATATTCATTTTCAACTGTAGTGATTCGTTTTTAAATCATATTTGGCAAGTTTATTTGATTTCTTTTCAAATCGTTCATACGGTTTTCGAGAAATTTATAAATTATTTAAAATACCCAGGTATTTATAATAGCGATTAATGATTTGTAATAGAGAAAAAATAATTTTGATTAATCAATCGGGCAACACCCAACAGTCAATACGCAGTATTTACTAATACTTATTTGATATAAAATCGAAGAAACTTGAGAAAAATTAATAATAAGATACAGGAGTAATATAGTTAACTTCTTATACAGCGACTGCGTTATATTAACTACGAGTGGCGCCTTAAATTATCACTAAATCAAATTATCAAAATACGTTGTACCGAAAAGAGTTTATAAAATTAAACCTAAAACCGAAACGTTTACTGTTAATTGCTCGAAATGATAATATGATTAACAAAGTGCAAAGGTATTTCCTAATAAAATTAAATAAAAATTGCGATGAAATCGATACGTTTCTTTTTTAAATTTAAATATTGACTTAAATCACCATTTTCAAGGCAGTGAATCGAAAAAATATACCTAATCGCCATGCCATTTTTTCTTGAACTAAACATACAACTTGTTACGTCACGAGAATTTCGAAAATTCAAAAGAGGCATAACGGGTATAAATATTCGGTACAACAATAATTTAGATTTCGATCGGAGCGATCGGTGGGGTTTTTATAATGGCATTTTCCAAGTGAAACCTGCATCAAAAGTTTCGCAAAGTGCAATACCGTTCCGGTTTCTATCCCCCGCCGAACATCCGTTTACCCGTACTTAGACAGCATTCTGTCTAAAAAACAAAAACTGCACTCCTCGGTTATAGGTTGTCGGGTCGACCCATGTTTACTTTCGTCTTTTAAATTTTTCCGTTTACAATAAATACTGCGTTTTCCTGACGTAATATTTTTCCAACGTTGTTTACTCGTACTATATACCAGGGACGGGCAACTGGCGGCCAGCGAACCTCTTTTATCTGGCCCGTTCTGCATTTTCAATTTGCTTTTTAAAAATATAAAATGTTAGGATTTTTCTGTATTTTATTAGTTAATTATTACACCGATATAACGTTTATCGTAAACCGTAGATGTGAATTCTTATCTAATATTGAATTATAATTAAATATAAAAAAAAAATGTAAATTGTAAAAATGTCATTGACCTATAGTAGCATTGAGTTGCACAACCCCGCAATATACCATTGATGATTAATATTATTTCACTTTATATGTTGCATTTATGACGAACTACAATTAATATAAAACTCTATTTATTTGAAATCAAACGAAAAACAACGATGTATGTGTTACAGTTAAAACCCGAAAGTCGTCAAAACTAGTTTTAACTAGTCAAAACTATTATTCACAAATCAATTTCGTCAAAACTAGTTTTGACTAGTTAAAACTAGAATCAACCAGGATTTCAATTTCGATACTAGTATATTTGTATTGATTGTTTTGACAAGGCAAACTATCGTGGTATTAAGAGTTATGCAGCATTTGTAATTTTTCTTTACACAATCACCGATTTGTTTCACACCTTGATTATAATTTGTATTTTCCATACAGCCGTTTATTATCACCTCCTCATCCACTAGATATTATAAAATAAGTAATTTGGTATTAAATAATAAAATTATTTCAGGTTAGTTGTTGCAAAGAAGTATTTATTACTGTCAAACAAGTTCCTGGCAGTCAAATTACTCTTCGCGCAGCCGCAACAAAATCATCAACGGGATCAGGGCAAGGATTTATAAGGCTTACTTGTAAAAAGTCGTGTGGGACAAATCGCTGTTTTTGTAAAAAAAAAATATATATTATGTGATTCAAAATACCACGACAGTTTGCCTTGTCAAAATAAATAAAACAAATAATACTTATTTTAAATTGAATTTTGTTGTTGTTAAAATTGTACTTTAAAAATAGGATTAATATATTGAAGTTCTCTTTAATTCTCCAATTTAACTAGTTAAAACTAGTTTTGACGTAATTCGGGTTTTAACTGTGACATCAACATTGAAATCCTGGTTAATTCTAGTTTTGACGAGATTGATTTGTGAAAATTAGTTTTGACGAATTTCGGGTTTTAACGGTAACATATACACCAATTATTAACGTACAATCAATCGTGACGTTGTGAAACGTTTCAATGTTCGTGTTCGCGTGTATCAGCATTATAAGTCCGTCAATGCGTTTCGATTGTTCGAAACTTGTTTACAAAACTAGACGATACAACAATGCTGCAGCACGTCTTTTATACGGTGTAAGCTCAGTGAAATTCTACTGGAACGGCCGGAATGCTGCAGTTCTAGAGCTAGACCGAACAATCATGAATAATTGTGAAACGTAATACACGATTCATGTTACACTCGTACTCTATGCGCATTTCTTTTTCCGTACATATTATGTTAATGGCCGTCGTTCCGTTGTTCGCTAAGAGTTTGCGGCGTACAGCGGGCGATCGCGTTTACAATAGAGACACCAATGTTACTCGTCTAATACGACTCGTGACTACTTTATTTTCGCGCCTACGGTATTCTCGATTGTACAAGACCGGCGAGGCTCGGCGAACGCAATGAGTACAACGTAGAATATTCTAGCGAAATGAAATCATATCGACTCACAAAATATAGTTTTATTACAATTGCTTAAAACACTAGTCGTAAAAGGTGTTCAGATCAACAGTTAAACGTGCATAATAATAGTGATGTCTGATCTGGGGCTGTTTGCGAACGGTTAGGACTAATAGTTGTTGGCGAACAAGTCGTTTTCGGTCTTCGGCTGGGTTTTCTCGTCGGCGTCGTTCATGTTCGAGCAATCCACCGGACGGGCCCTGTGGGAAGAAAACCGTTTAGCTCGGGTGCACTACGCGCGTTTCGGTAAAATTAATCACGCGTCTTGACCGGCTTACCTTTTGCAACGAAACAGATTAGGTAGACCCGTGAAGTCGCAACGCATACCGTAGGACGGTAAACAAGGGTTGAAGTAATTGGAGTCTGAAATGTGGAAAAAAAAAAAAACGTTAATACAATAAGTATAAGTGCGTGACGGCGTACATTACAATGTTAAGTTTAAGTTCTTAAAATTATGACGGTAAGATCTTTTCAAATATAATCAAATTCAAATGTGTTAAAATACGCTACGAAGGGTAGCGTACGTAGCGAGCAGGGTTCAGCAAAAACCGAAAAACTATTCAATATTTCATTCGTCCAGATTTATTTGTATTAAAAAAAAAATACTATGCTACTCATAATGCGATTTTTCTGTGTCTCATCGTTGGTTTAAACGTTTTAACAATGATATAATATTGTGCATAATACTATCTAGACAATGGCATTTTCATTCTTATGTATGTATACAGGGCAAAACCAAAAAAATAAGATTAAAATTACTAATATGTACATGCTAGACCGAAATTAAGTTGAAACCTGGTGGACGGGGAAGACAATGGTTTATATAAAATAAGAGTCACAGGGGTGTCCGGTTTGCAGCATATATTATTTGAGTGGTTATTTAGAAAGTTAACCGGCGAGAAGGAAATATGGAGAGACACTGGGGAACGAGTGAGACGAGAAGGAACATTGAAAGAATTAGAGAAAAAGGAGGTTCGGTCTTTCATGTAAGGATACTGGAGAGGAAATATTGATTGTATGAATGCCTGCGATAAGAATGACCAAGGAGGTCTTGGACTGGAGATTGATCATAGGGAGGCTTAGGTTGGGTTACGCCAGGATATGTGAGGTTGAGTCTCACACCAGTCGCGCGTAAATAGCGTCTTTAGACCCTTTCAAGTATGATACTTGCATAGATGGTTTAGAGATCCCATAGGACACTGCCACACTTGAGGATAGGACGTACTAGGGAGCAATATAGTAACCTGAGGGAAGGCGTCAAACAATTTCGTTTTAACAACATCGAATAGAAACTACTTAATTAATTATACATTATATTTTATTGTTTATACAAGACTTTGATTTTTAAATATAATAGTATTCGGAAATTTTACGAACCATAAAAGTTAAGTACATAAAATTGATCTGGATTTGCTAAAACTTTCCAGATTTTGTATACTACGAACTGAAATACGCTAATAACACAGTCAATTTATTTGTTTCTCTTCAATGATTCATGTATTTTAACTGTTGAAATACACCGAATTTATGCTAAATATTTGACTTTCATATAGTTCAATTTCATTGGAATTATACATAAATATTTCCCATAAAATCGTTTGTAGATTGTTTTTACTTTTTCACCATTTATTCAGGAGTACGGTAAGATTACAAGCTTCAATTTTTACTGCACATATTTAACTTGCATACAACTACAATGATTCTGTTGACTTTATAATTTAATTCTAACCATCTGGCACATATTTTAAGCTCGTTTTGTATTTAAATGATTATAATAACATTTGTATACAACCTGTCATGGCCTACAGAATTGTTAAAGTAGGATAAATATTATGTTATACTAAGTGATATCGTATTGTTAAATTCGTTTAATTATTTCTTAAAAGTTATCCTTGTCTCCATGAAGTTTAACCAGCATTAATTGTATTAATTAAAAACAAAAAAGCATCACAATTAATGTAAAATGCTAATTAAATTTAGGAAACGATTCAAACGTCTAAACTTGCACACAGTTAAAATTAGTTCATCAAATTATTACTAGTAGGCACGATATAGATTAGGTAAATTTATAATTATTCGTTAATAGCAAATTATTATTGAATATATAAATAATTTATTATAACTAATGACATTTTCAATAAAATAAACATAAAATATAAAATGAAATATAAATATTGCGCATAAGTATTAAATAATAAAGTTCAAATGAATACGACTGGTTTCGATATAAAAAATCGTCATCGGATATGAGAACCGCGCACATTAGTTTTAATAAACTATTAATACATACGAGTATTCAATAATAACTTGTTATTATTTTAGAGCGTTAACCATAGTACAAAAATATTTTATTTATCTTATATAGTATTTATTATTATTACATAGTGCGTAAAAAAATGCTCACCTGTAGTTGGGTTGGTGTTTCGTTTGCCATACCTCGGTATATAGAAACCTCTCTCTATCCTTGGTGGCACGTTGTCCACTGATCGTGTTTTCATCGTATCAGTAAAACGAACATCTTAAAAACAACACGAGTATTTTAGAAAAATATTTCCGATTAGATCTATCTATATACTATCTCTACGTTTCTTTCGTGAAAATCACGATTGTTCCTTACGCGTAAAACGCTTACATCAGTGCGTCCACTAATAAATTCATAATTTTCATATCACATATTTTTGCCAGAAAGAAAAAATGTTATCCTAAGCGGTTTTGAAGGGTATGAATTAAAACGTTTAAAGCATAATCTTATGACGTGTCAAATGCGTTTACAAGGGAGGGGGTGTGTGATAGGGGCGATCGAACCCCCCCTCTCCTGGACAATTTTTATTTACTTATTACTTACTTATTTTATGGTTTTCAATAATAAAAAAATAGTTATCATTCAATAAAAAACATCAATATAAAAAAAAAAAAAAATGGAAAAGAAATAGGCTGTTGTTACCAATATTAACCAATTATTAACCAATATCATATTACTTAGGGACATAGTTGCTACTGTAACGGATGTAAATAGGAAATTAGAGAAATAGCAGCTATAACTATTATATTGTCAGATATTATTATACTAGACATATTTTTCACTGAGCACTGTGCAACCGTGTAATTCACTCGGTTTTCGCACAGCGGTCTCCGGGGGAGTCGGGAATGATAGATAATACCACAGAGCATAATGTTGACGTGAGACAAATTAAAATTATTATAACAAATATTGATTAGCGTGTACGGTGGTACAGTAGTTGTTCTGTTATTCGGTAGTAGTATATGGACTGTACGGTATTGCAGCAGCATAGGCGCAAATAGGGGGGGGGCTTAGGGGGTATTAGCACCCCCAATTTTACAATTAGCACCCTCAAATAATGTTGGTGTTTATGTATCAAAAACTTATTTTTACAAAAAAAAAAAATCTCTTGTCATCAGACATTTGACTATTAGAGTAAAAAACTGTAATGAAATATAAATGAAAACAATGTAACTCGACAGACAACAATTCACATATTGTCGAATTCAAATCTATTTAACACTATTAATTATTATTTCCCAATTTATATACATTTTCTACTAAACCCGGTCATCGCGGTTTTTTAAAGAAACGTTTTTCTGATGAAAGTTTGTTATTGGCTTCCGCTATTGACAACTTTTTCCTGATGGACTTTGATGAAAGTCAACCGTTTATTAACCATTTTAAAGTAAAAATAACTTTTTACCTAACAATATTGTTTGTTTATAGCATTACATTACATAGTATACAATTTTAGGGTTTATTTAATATTGAAGTTGCATCACTCAAGGCAGAAATGATGGTTGCAAAAAATTGTTTAAAACAAATAAACAAAGATTTTGATTTAATGCAATTAAAAACTATAATAGAAAAAAATGTATATTCAAATATATACAGACTGTTACAAGTAATTTATTAACCCATTTTTGCTACCTACCTTATTTGATATTTCTAATATTAATTAGAAAATAGTAATGAAGAGTAAATCAATTTCAGGTGGCACTTACACTACAAAGTAGTACTGCCACATGTGAACGATTATTTTCTGCTTTACGTAAGATAAAGACATGGCTTAGAGTTTCAATGGGGCAGGACAGATTAACAGATTTGTCAATATTATATATAGAAAAAGATTTGACAAAATTAATAAATGTTAATAAAGTTATAGATTCATTTGCAGAAAAATATAGGCGAATAAATCTTATATAAACTTGAACTTTTGTACTTGTATATTTTAATACTTATTGTATTCATTTTTATTCAAATGTTTGCTAATTAAAGCTATTAAATCCTTATAGTTTTAATATAAATTATATAACCAGTAAATACAGAGCTTAAGCACCCTCAGTTTTTTTATTGAAATTGCGCCTATGTGCAGCAGCTTACGGGTTTCACTACTTAAACAGGCGCTCGTCTTTAGACGTAGACTTTTATAAGTATGATTCGAGTTCAAATTTCGCCCCCTGGAAGATAAGCTGGATACGCTCCTGTGACGTGCGATTGTGCTACGGTCATAACTAACGTGCGCGCGCGCGCACCACGAGTCAACTAGAACGCTAATCAATCCTGTCAGCGTTCCGAACGCGTATACATTTTTATTTAACCGAAAAACGTATTTCACAATATTCACGCGGCCCTGTCGATATGTCACACCGAAGTGACGCGAACTCTGAAAACCCAAATTTGAGTTTGGTGTATTACAACGAGACGTTCGTTGGTTGTATCAAACAGGCCACTTTTCGATCATGTTTCAGATTCAGGGGCGTAGCCAGTAGGTAGGCCTGGTAGGCCCGGGCCTACCCAGATTTTCTCTAAAAAGAAAAAAAAGTATTTCAACGATGAGAAGAATAAATCATACCTCGGGTCGACTAAAAATATTCCTAGGCTAAACGATTTGACGTTAATTTCTATAGAAAGGGAAATAAGTGAGCAATGTATTGATAATCCATCGGCTATTGTTGATGAGTTTGGTATCATAAAGGAAAGAAGATAGAATTTTGACTTTGAAAATATGTTATAAATGGACAATACGTATATGTTGTAAGTTACGAGTATAGTAATTAATAATTATAAAAAAGTTATCTTGTAAAACATGTATTGTATTCAGATATATAAAAATTGCAAACTTTGCCTTCAAAGTTATTAATGATTAATAAAACTAATCATTGATAAGTTTGAAATTATAGGAGGCCAATACCAAAATTGGGATTAGTCTCCACTTCCGTCTAACAGTGGAAGGTTTATGTGGGCCTACCCAATATAAAATGTATATAATGTTACATTTAAAATCATCTCTACTGTCCCAAAAAAAATTGTAACTGCCATTGTATAAAGCATCGATCCCCGACGTGGGCATTTTTATTTTGGAGCGGGCGTTTTTCTGAGGGGGGCTTAAGGGAGGGGTTCGTCTATCATTTACATTTTTCCGTCCACATGCCTAGTCAAAAAAGGCTTTAGTGGGGTTCAACAACTTCTTACCGAATCAAGAAACAAATTAGGAATATGTGAAAAAAAAGACTTAAATACTAATGGTGACATTTATTGAGCCAGATATCAATTCGTTAGCAGAAAACCATCATCCTCTCGTCAATCATTAGACAGTAGACACATAAGTATTTTTTGTGTTATTATCTTATATTAGCAAGTTCGAAATCAAATAATATAGATATTATGATATTAGTAGGTATTTAAATTTATAATTAACTAAATCGTAACGTTAAATTATAAGTTTTTTAAAATTAAATAGCTTATTAAAAAATAAAACGTTTATTTTTTTTAAAAAAACCACGCCCGGGGGGTGTGTGAAATTTTTAAAATCTATAAGGAGCGTTGAATAAAAGAAGGTTGGGAAACACTGGCTTAAAGTATTATACTATAAAGTAATTTAGGACTAATTTTTCTATGTGTATACCTATTACGCATTATATTGTCTTGCTATATCGTCGTAAAATAAAAGCACAATCGTCAATCACCACATGTGTCATATTCTTTTCTTTTTTGTTGTATTCCAACATAAATTTATCCTTTACAACTATTACCAATAGTTTTTCTCAGCCATATTCTGTCTTAGTAATATTTTCGATGTTAAATTTACAATTATTCATCGTGTGTACAAAAAATGCCAAAAAATGCCAAAAAATGCAAAAAATATGCGAAATAAACTTTCTTATTCTCATTCAAATGTACATAAAACAAATTTGTGACAAGACGAGCATTGCACAGTAAGCTTTGGAAAACAATGCAAAGTGCATCGAAATCCCAGCCGTAGTTATCACTATAGTGAAAATATGTTCACCGTGTTGTCGGTTGGAAAAAATAAAAATTGATTTGACTAAAACCATATACCCAGGTAGGATGGATAAAAATGTACTTGATGGCTAATTTAGAATGTTATATTGAATATTTTTCTACTCTAAATACAATTATTATAATCCCCCCCCCCCAAGACGGAAGGTTGCTTCATTTGTTGCACACTCTCCTCACGTGATTCCGTGTTATTTAAGTTACGCTACCAAATTCACTTATTGCAGCATAATAAAAATATTACAGACTGCAAATACACTTTTGTTTAATAGAAAAAAAAAGAAAGAAAAGTAAGCGATATTTAATAGTTTAAGACTCATATAGTGCAGTAGTAACAATTAATAATAGGCGTGCGCACAGAGGGTGCCAAGTGTTACCGGGCACCCCCAGACATTTTTTAAATGATGCACTAAAATTTAAGTCTAAGAGTAAGTTGCCGGGGTATCAATCAAATTAAATATAATTTATTCTAAAATATTTGGTAAAAAATAAATCTTGTTTCGTTATTGAAAAAATAAAACGAAATGTCTTAAATTTTCATGCAAAAACTTACTATGATATTACAGTTAAATGTTTTTGACTATAAATGTACAAATCATAAATATAAATTGAAAACATCTTAGAAAAATCTATGAGATTCAATGGAAAAATGTTCCTTGAGACTAGTATGACACTTTACCAAAATATTAAATAAAAATTTAACTAAATGTTTATAACTTAAGTTAGACGTTATAATTTGTTAAATGTACACGTTTTGTTAAGAGACGGCCCAAATTAAGAAATGAGCACTAAAATGTTGTAGGCACCCCTGACATACAGGTTTGTGCACGCTTAGGCCAATCATAATATCGAAATAATTATTGTACCAATACAAAATCGTCGGTTAATAATGCAATAAACAATAATATTCGGTTTTGCGATGCTTACCACACCAAGTACCGATGAGTTTTTTTGAGGCATTTTTGAAGTTTTTTAATACAAAGTTAAAATTTGAAACAATCAAGTATAGATACCGTCACTTGGCGCGAACAACTAATTCCTATGTATAAAAAACCAGGTATTCCGAAGAGACGTTTTAACAGTTAGCTTGATAGTCTGTTAGAGCAATAAAACGGATATTGACTACTGACAGACGACGTCGTATACGTTCGGTAAAAGATTTTCGTCATCGGAAGTCGTAACACGAGTAGGTGCATTTATTTTCAATTATTTCATTTAAAAAATAAAATTCCGAAAGTCAAACGTTCAGTGAGTCGATTACGTGCGTTCGTAAAATAATTTGGGCGAAATAATATTTCTACTTTTTCTATTTGATTCATTTCATCTGATTTCATTTGAGCAAAATTGTTAAAAATTAAAAATAATTTCATCTCATTATTTCAAGCGCATCGCTTAGAATTTTTAGTACATAAAAGCACTTATTTTTTCAACGGAATTTTCGAGGTTTTTTGATGCATTACAGTCCCGGGCCGAATTACAATAGGTGTACAGTTAGTTTTGTATGACGTACTTCGTGTAAGTTTAGTCGATACTTGTACAACGAAACAATAGATTAACGGTATTGTCATTACTTTTTGTGTTAGAATATTAACATGTTAATATGGTTAATTATTGTTTGAACTTCCGGCCAACTATAGTAATACTATTACGTTTTTTGCGCGTGTACGTTACGCAGTATTGATCGTGATATTTCAGGCGCTATCTAGTTTCAAAACGGATATTTTTCCACTCGTAATAATATTACACTTGACCATCGTCAAGCGTTAAACCGTTTGGTGACGTTGATACTGATACCTATCCGCGGTGGACTATCGCGCGCAAAACGTTCATTACGTTTCACTGCATGAACAATAATATTGTAATCGTAAATAATAATAATAAAAACAATAACAACTATTATAATAATATTACGAAGTGCATACTTCTCGTACCTGATATATGTTCGTTGTGTCTTTTACCGAAACGGCCACCGGTTTGGAAGAATTTATCCGATGCAGTTGTGCCATCCAGTATTGTCAACAGAAATGTTGAACCAAGAATGCACATAACCATTGCGGTATGGTTCATCGTCATTTCGCCAACGTTACTATTAGTGTTTCTGCAAAAGTACGACACATGCGTAAGTGTAATGTAAATCAGCCGGTACAGAACGACACTGGGTTTTTCGTTCGGTCAGGTTACATGTTACAAACGCAATCGTGACAGTATTTAGGTGAACAACACGAATATCGACGATCGTAATCGACTTATTGTAAAAAAAAAAAAAAAACCATGAAAAGTGTACGAAACATGTTCTACCTGGAAAAGTGGTCACTGGTCACAAAACTAAGTGGTTCGACCCGAACGACGAACTTTGGATTAAACTAAGCAACCTTATCTAATTAATTTAACAGCGGTTTTATGTTCAACGAACAGAATTTTCAAGTAACAAGTTCGCGTAACCAAAATTATTATCCAAGTACCCATATTATGTTTATAAATTTGTAACGCGGCAGACGATATTGTTCTGGTACTCTAAGCTGGACTAAGAGTTATTTATGGTAAAAGCACTCGTTACAAGACAACGCCGTGATTAAATCAATTCAGGATAAATGTTTTTATAAACCTAACCGTAAAATATATTTAAAACAAGTATAACTCTGCAAGACAACGATCGTGTCGATATATTGCCAACCCAGAACTCCTTTAAGACAAAATTTTACTAATCAAATTGTACCCAGTAGGGAACGAATACTTAAAATTTGAAAATAAAGTATAAATACAGCTTGTGTAGCGTGCACGTGTTATGGTCTGATCTATTTATGCGTTAACGCATTATACCTGTAGATAATTTTACCAAAAACCCAAGAGAACCACGTATGAACCGTTCTTTTACTATAATATAATATGAAGTTTTCCGAGTTAAAAGTTGAATTACTTTAAAGTTTAATTAGTTTCACGTTAACCCGATAAATTTGTTTGGTATAAATATAACTATGTACACGTGTTAATACGTCATATTTTGATAAATTCATTTTGATTACTATAGCTACTGGTGAGCACAAAGTTTTTCTGCTATCAATGCGAACGGGTGAATTTAAAATAATTCCCGTCACATTATCGTTCCACAATATCAACGAGAAGAAGCTGATGCCGAATAAAAGTACTATTTGTAGTAATCGATCATTTGCATCCATTGAACTAATCGCACTGGAAACGATTTAAAAAAAAAAATTATATCTGTCAAAGTGGCTAAACGTTTTATTAAGATCACTGTGACTGGTATATAATATTATTGAATAACGCTTTATCCGATTTTTCGTCTGTAAGATGGATAACTAAAATAATTAATTTATACCAAATGTTTATGTACGTATTGTGATAAAACTTACTATTAATTTTCAAAAATGAATCGACTAATCAATATATGTACTACAAAACTTTCAAAACAGTTGAAAACAAGCATATTGGATTTTGACAACTATTCGTATTCGTAATGATGGCAACGTTTAACAAAACACACACACAGCAGCAAAGTTGTGATTCTTGCTATAATATGTGATCTATATGGGTAAGAAGTAAAAAAAAACAAATAGCAAAATGCTCACGTAAAAATTATCAAATAATAAGCAAAACTTTCGTGCAATAAAAATTAGACCAACGTTTTCGATAGGTTTTTTTTATATTTTAATACGCATTATCATTATTATAATTTTTCAAGTAACGTGAACGGTATGGATAGATTGACCAGCAGATGAACAGTATAGCTGACAGTAAAAAATAAACACAAACGTAGACAAATCGTATCATGCATCTGAAAAATTCCCAAAACACATGTTGATTTTTAATCACATGCATTAACACTGTTTAAAATGATCGTGATAAAACATATAAGATTTGAATGAAATTTAGTAAGTTGCGTCAACTTGCAAGTTCTGTAATCTCATAGTCAACTAGCTTGGACGAGAAAATAAGTATAAATATACTATTTTTGAAAAAAATAAATTGTGACACGCTTGAACATAATAAAATAATTTCCTATGTAAGCACTCGTTAGTAATTAACTACCGAAAAGTTTTCATCAACGTTTGGATTTAATAAGGTTCGAAATTAATTTTGATAAATGGTGAAAACGGTTTCTAAAAAACTTATATCTTCTCATATGTTACGCATGTAGTATAGTATTATCATTTTTTTTTTTAATTCAGACGATTATCGATTATCATCATTGATTCTATTATGTTCAGATGCGCCGTCCTATTGTTAAAATCGGTGGCGTCTACGCGGACGCAGCCGCTAGACGTCGCTGTAATCGTTTGCATTCAACTCGATAAAAACGGGTTTTCAACAATAGAATAGAAAGTCGTTGTTACCGCCGCACGCTATAAACTCATCGTACACCACTGTCATGAGTCGGTACATGGACTGCGCACGTTATAGGTATTATATCGTACCGGCAGAACGCCCATCGGTGTACCTTATGGTGTTACGAAATTCCCCGAGTCGCAATATTGTTCATTCCGGAACCGATGACGAGCCGACGGTCGAGAGTGCCGTCTCGGGTCCGGGAAACCTGGTATCACCGTGCCCGTGAGACGCGTGTACCCCCGATCATGCGCACGGCGTAAAATACCGTAACGCCGGTTTGAATGCTAATGTTGCACGTATAGGGTACACGACGTTATCACGAAATAGTTTTAATTATAGAACATTTCGGTCCGGAGATAATAAATGGCACGACCGTTGTACACGCGCATAGCGCGTATTATTGTCGCCCACTCGGGTTATTACGACTTTGCTCGGAAGGACACAAATGATGACGGTACAGTGCTCGCACGGTGCGCTTTGACTGGTGCAGTCGAAAAATAATCCGTGAACAGCATAAATTTAGAAAATATAATATAATCGTCTTCGCCGTTCAAACATAATTGGATGCGTGGCGCGCGTAACACCGCACTTGTTCCAAAGCCAATATTTTACGCACACCCGCGCTTCGTCGTATTTTCGCTTTTCATGTTTCTTATCCCCCGTGCAATAACTGTTAATAGCTGATATTTATTCATGGTGATTCCACTCGAACTCGTTAATATTCCACAGCACTCGTGTCCCGCCACGTTTGACGCCACAAATGAGATTCGCTTTCATGTCTCCGGCTCGCCCGTCTGTACGACGGAAACCTACGATATATTACGTACAACGTACGGTAGCTGCACCAACCCTTGCGGCGCGGACGCGATGATGGAGGGATGCTGTCCACAGCGCCCCCCCCCCGCCCCAGCTCGATGGAAAAATCTCAGCTCGAGGAGACGAAAAACAACAGGACTTGCGTCGATCCGTGGGTAAAACGTACAAATCTGGTCACCACACCTTCCCAGGACCTGACTCGGTATCGCTCACGAGTATTGCGACCCACACATTGCTCTCTCTCTCTGTCTGTATATCACACGCGCAGCACATAGGCGTTTAGACGCTTTACACTGCCGATCTGTTGATGCAATAAGAGGACTTTGCAAACTGATTCGAAAAACTGATATAAAAAAAAATTTACTTCAGTTGATTTTTAGATTTCAAATATTTTGTTAGATCGTAGAGGGAGACAAAATCAAACAAGTGGTAAAGCCGATATAAAGTATATAGAGACTTTACCACGAATTCATATCGGTTTACAGAGTCCTCTTATCGTATTTATTGATCGATCGGTACGTCGGAAATAGAAAAATGTCCAAGTCTCTATATGCGTCGCGCGTGCGGTACATGTTTTGCAATGCCTTGAAAACTGAATCGGTTATATTGCTCGTATATGAAATCACAGCAGGTACGTGTGCCCGCTGAAATAGCGTATTTCATAAAGTGCCGTCGACTATTTTGTCGTAATGTGCGAGGATTCTGTTTCCCATTAATCTGCGTGTACGGGAATAATGTTCGCGAATAACCCTTAATATTTAGGTGTACGGTGTCGTTTTGTATATTATAATGACAAGGACGTTTGTTGCGCCCTGCAACTCTCGAATAACGGCAACGCAGTGACAGTTTAAAGGTCAAAACATAATTGTGTGTAATTCTAGATTGACGCGGCTTTTGAGTGAACATCTTTCTTGAAATATATAAGTTTTAATAATTTACTTCGGCGTGTATTTTATTGTTTATTCGGATCACGGAGATAGATTTAAAAAATTATTTATTACATTCTAACATGATCATAAAGTATTAGTATATCTAAACATATGAAAATGTCAAGTGTATAAAACTTCAAACTCGCGGTCACGGTTCCAAACCGCATATTTTCATAAGTCTATATCACAATTTTTCTTTTTTGCTCAGTATAAATTTTTTAAGGAATTTCCGTTCGAACCACACGCTCGCCTTTGTTGTACATAAATCGTAACATAAACTTTACACGGTATAACTTTCGAACAGCTTATTCGACTGAATTTGAACAAATCCATTAAACATTTTCTTATTAATAAGACAGTTAGTAAAAAAAAATAGCTTTTTCTCTATCTTTGACGAGTATATATATTATATATATATATTATACTCGTATATATATATTTTTTTATTCGCCTCCAAGTTATTCTCTCATGACTGTTTGTTGTTTTAATATATATAAAAAAAAACTAAACAATCTATTATACTATAGTTGGACGAATAACATGAAATACACGTCTAGGTAACTTTCTGAATCTTAGACTTTCTTTCACAATTAATCGTTGAAATAATATTAATGCAACATTCACATTGCGTAATATGTCACAAGAATTATAGACCCTTATTTCAAGTGATTTAAATGAGACGAATTACTATGATATACAGCCATTTTTTTTTGTTTTTGTTTTCCTGTTTTCTTATTTGAAAGTATGTCACCGATAAAAACGTTATCATAACCATACCTTTCCGCTCAAATTATCGCCTAAGTTACACAAGTTAAGAATATTAAACTAATTTTTTAAATTATTATTTAAGAATGAATGATTAAGAAGTTAGACGACCGTTTAACCAAACAACATACAGTACTATTAAATAAGTAAAAAAATACGTAAACTATTGTAATTCAATTTTTCAATTTCGTTCTAATATTTAAAATACATTTAAATGCATTTTTAAAGTTTTTAAGTCGTTTTTGTATTTCTGTTCTAGTTATTATATTATGCATAAGTAATAACTAATAAGCTTGTAATTTCGATTTGGGTGCATGTTTTATAATGCCGAATTTTAGAATGACAAGTTTTAGAAAATCTATATTTTAGAATATGAAACTTAAGAAAAATTGTATTTCAGATTATAAATCATTATTTTTATTACCATCTTTTGGTGTGAGAATTACGATGAGATTCCATACCTGTGCTTAGTAGGAACAAATCTGTCAGAGAATAATTATTAATTGGTATGTCTAATTATGATTTGGATGAACTAATGATAATAATAATTACAAATAATCTTAAGCACTAAAAATTATATTTATTTTATTTTAAAAAATTGATCATTCTCTGATTAGAAAACAAATAAATGATAATGCAATTTAATATATTCAACTATTAAAGTGCATACGAGTAAGCGGCAAACAAAATAAATATTTCTAAAACTCGGCATTCTAACGTAATACACGACTTTCTAAAACCTGCCTCGGTACAGGTAATTTCTGGCGATACTCAATAAGAGTTATGCACCTTACCTAAATATATGTCCTGTATGTGATCCTGTACGAAATCTTTAGAATCTGGTGAACACAAACTGGAAAAATAGTTTGATTTATTTTCTTACGTCGTACAGTCACGCTGTTGTGTTACACGGTCTCGTTAAATTATTATTATGTCATTTTTTATGATTTTTTTTTTCTCTTGCCACATTATCCAAGATATCATTTACCTTTTATCAAATCGATTCGTGTGTACAGTATATTTGACATTTAATAAAGCTGGATTAAAATCGACATACGAAAAAAAAAATTAGAACAGGAACTTTTTTAAATTCGAGAAATGATTGGACATCTTTTCGCTCTGGTCGGTAGGTAATCAGGTATATACTACCTACCTAACCTACTTCATAGATTTATTTATGGATCTGTATACACACAAGTTTTCCGGTAAAAACACTAAACGTAGTGTACAGCGCGATTACTTGAAATTTCAAAGTTGCACTGTTTATATAAAGATTTCTCGAACGGGATTTTAACCGAATTTCGATTAATAATCTTTTTATTTATTGCATGCGCCGACTCTGCAGTACTACTACTGATTCTACTACTACCACTACAACTGCTACTACTAATACTACTACCGTACTCTGCATACGTACGGTGTTTACTTGTTTGCCCGTGCACTTATGTCTCTTGTTTTAGTTTTATCAACAAAGTTTTATTCGGAACGACGGTAAATTATCGCTATACGGTGTACGCTGAAAATCAACAAACATTATAAAGACCAACAGTATATAGGTAATATGATCACATGTGTTATACCGTTACACGTGTTTGTACAATTTTATTGGTCTTACAATTTGTGCGGAGCGAATTTTTCGTCCAAAGTTACATTGTATTGCAATTCAGACGAGTGCAGATAATTCGCACCTAGAAATGAATAGCAGCGTTTCTGTTTACTTATAATTTATATTTAATGGTAAGACAACACGCGGCTCGATAACTGTAATTGTTCATACTGTGCTGGAGTTCTTTCGGAAAAATATAATACAACCTGTACATTATGGTACGTACGCGAATCGATGTTATTTTGCGCAGTGGACGCCGTTCATAGGACTCACTTTGTCACCAGCACGTAGTGAGTCCTGTAACCGCACGAACCTCGTAGCGCTCAGGGGCGGCAAATATTTCTAACGCAACGCGCCGAAAAATTATCTGATCTTATTCCTACCCGTTTTCAGCGACCCCACTAATTGATTTGATAATCGTTTTGAAAAATATTATAATATAATATGTATAAACAAAATATGCGAATTACGTGGTAATCAAATCATGGTCTCATAATTTAATATTAAAATAAATATATAATGTAAAAGATATCTTACATTTTTGTGCCCTCAACATTTTTTTCTTTTGCCATCCCTACTGTAGGGGAAATGAGAAAATGAATCGAAAAAAATGGATAGCAAATTAATAAAAGTTTTTTTTTTTTGCCATTTTAATTTTAAAAATGTTACCCATTTTATATATTATTTATTAAAATATCTGTTATTTTTTGTTTCTTTTTGATTACTTTCTATAATCTCGCCAATGCACTGCACGTACTCAGATATTACGTGTTAAAAACAACGATTACGATAGCAGTATTTCCGGTAAATGTGAAATAAGATAGATGTAGTATGAATTGTCACAGCTGCGATCTACAACACAGATTACTTTTTTGAAACTGTTTTAGAAATTCGAAGGGCCCTTGGATCAAAATTTGAGTGTTGTAACCGAAGTGGTAAGTCTACAGTCTTATAATCGACTTTTTTTAGTGTATCTGAATACGTCCGGAGTGTTCCGGGGGATTTCGACTCTTATAAAAGAAGTCCACTGTATTTTTATATTCTCCACAACTATTATACTGTAACGGTTGTGTTTACTATTTTCGTTGGTCCACACGTATACACTCTGATTTACAATGTATCAGTCTACATTCCGGAACAATACCGAAAAACAACTAATGATTTCAAACGTTTAACACTATTATTACAAAGTAAATCCAGTACAACTGCACGCAAGCATTGGAATCCTTAATTACACGATAATTTACCATATTTATAATCGGACAAAGGAAAAATTAAAATATTTTCTAGTATTACACATATTATACAGGTTCTTAAAAAAGTTATGTGACAGACATATTCAAATTGGATAACAATTACGACAAATTACAGTTATTAACAGGGTGGGGGCCTGTTAACAACGGGACTAAAGGGCTAGGGCAGGAATTCACGAAATTGTGGTACAAAATATTCTTAAAAAAAAAGAAGGTAGTTTCAATTGAAGAAGAAGAAGACCAAATGCCCACCTTTACAGCTTACAACATATTGTACACTTTTAACATCCAAATATTAATTTTATTTAGTACCTTTGTAATATTATTCATTATTATTTTGTATTTTAATTTCGTAATTTAACATTTTTTTTTTTCAATTTTATGGCTCACGTGTGCAAAATACAAATGTTTTTCGATGTTTTTGAACTAATTTTGGTTTATACGAGTATATGGCCAACCGCCTTATGCGGGGAAATCAGTTTAGTCCCAACGTGTCCACATTAAGCGGAATCCACTTTATATAAAAATTCAAAATTATACGTTACTTTCAATACAAAATCAATTAATGTAAACAACAAATAACATTTATGTAATATATATTACTGAAGTAGTACTTTTAGCTCGGTAAATTTGAATGCCATTGATTATAATATTCCTTTGTTCGCACTCTCGGCTTCATCTGTTCCTATTGGAATTTACATGGAAGACGTGAGAACATTTCGAGACGGATTTGACTTGAGTCTATTTTTATCTTATTTAGTAACCCTTGTTTCGCAGGTTACTTGGATTGATGTGACATAAACTGTCGCAACACGTTTAAAAACAATACGTAGATTGTGTTGAACAGTCCAGAGTGCTTCGAAAGGTCTTATATGTACACAATTTAATCGTAATCTTTCAGCGCAGTCGTCTATGTACTAATACGTATAGCGATATACTCGTTTAATCGCATTTTTTGTATTTTTTTTTTTTTTGTGAACGGCGGCCCCGAAAACTATAACATGACTATCGTGGCCCAGGCAGGAATCCCAGCTGCTCTCTGGTGGGCGCAGGTCGGCGCAGGTTATCAAGACCCGAGGCATATCGAGCTAATTATTATTATTATTTTCTTTCGAAAAGTAAAAAATGTGTGCGGCGATGTAAAATTCAAACGAGAACATAACTGTCCATAATACAGTAAAACCTCGATAAGACGGAATCGCTTGGTACCATGACATTTTGCCGTGTTATCGGGGTTTTCGTCTTGACGGGGTTCGAAAAAAATCAATTGAATTAAATTAAAGATTATATATTTATTTTAAACCAGTTTATACAATATAATACATACAATTTATATTTTTTATTTGTACTTATTTATTTATATTTTTTATTTTTGAAAAAGATCCGTTATTGATTTTGAAAACGCAACGACACGAACAAAACGAAATACGATTTGATACTGAACCAGGGAACTCAGATAATAATGTTGCATAATGTATAGTGTAAACATATCAATTTTATTAGTTTTTATTAATGTCATCGTACAAATACGCACTCGTAAATCGATTATCTATGGGTATCGACAGTACGAAAATAAATGTCATGTTAAGTATCTAAGCATGTTATATTTCCGTCTTAGCGAGGGTTTTCATCAACTTTTATTACAAAAACGTGTCCGTTTCCGGCTTGGCCGAGGTTTCCGTCTTGGCGGGATGAAATTATATGTAATTTGAAACAGGACCAAAAAAATATTCCGTAATACCGAGGTTTCCGTCTTACCGAAGTTCCGTCTAAGCGAGGTTTTACTGAATATACATCCCTGTAAACCGTGATTGGCGGCGTACAGCTTTTAACCGTATTCGATTTGAACAACCGTGCACATTCGCGATTCGCCTACCGGCTGTAACTCGTCGGTACACTCGTGCCGAATCGATAGTAAAAAAATTACATTGCCGTAACACAAGGATGGTTGAAAACTAATTTATTTTTCTTAAAATAACGCTTCTACGCTATATTAATGCCACGAGTACAATAACGCGCATACCAAATAGTTCCCGTGAATTTGAATATGATAAAAGTTTTGTTTTGTATCATTTAATTATATCACAGTTAGAGGACGAGTTTCGAAGAAAGAAAAACAAATTCTATACATAAATAATGCGTGTAATTGAAACCCGGTGTAAAATGTATTGATATTTTTGCGCAAAATTTAAATGTTTAAAAATGTTTTCCAAATCCATTTACTTCGGTATAATCAGTACATGAGCCGAAGGAAATTGAAACATGAAACAATGTAATGTACATTTATTTTTTTATTTTTCGTATTATTTAACTGTAAAATTCAAATTTATTTCTACGAAATTAAATATTATTATACCCGAAACATTTGACTGGTTTATTTTGTGGCACTTAAAAACCCATGAAAAGCTATTAGACGGAAATATTGTTTTTCACGAAAACCCAGGTACTTGATATTTCTACATTATGTTAAACATGAATCTCGGCTACTACATCAGATCTCATGATGTTATTATGTATATTACCTTATTTAGGTAATGTAACGATATCAAATTTAATATTAAACATTTCATTGCGCGCGATGTGTTGTTTTTAAAGTAATAGATTATATTAAGTGAAGGATGAATAGCTTCCTATAAGTTTTTTTTTGTTATTGATTTTAACGAAAGCGACTTTTTTTTAATTTGCATTATTTATTTATTTATTTGTATCAGTGTAATATTAATATAAACTAATAAATCATCTGCAGCCCGATGAAGAATATTTCGCAAATAGTATGTTGAAGCAAGTGGAAAAAAAATTCGGAGTCACTATAGACTTGGTCGTGGCCTTATAAGAGATTTTTGAGTCGAAAATATAACTTATTGATTCAACAAATGTGTTTCCTTGCATCAAGGGTTTAAATTATTTAAAATCAGTTTCGCATATTTTACCATTAATTTATATAATCTTTTTTCTCATGAGCGTATTTGGCTATTTTTTAAGATATTTATACGAAATTTATAAATATTCAGTTATAAATAATAAATGATAACGAATACCTTTATTTATGTTTGATAAAAAAAATCGAAAATCATCTTTAAACGTGCTCACTTTTTTTTTCAAATAAGTTTATATGAACTAAATCATTTAATCAACATAAATCTACAGGGTTATGATCCGTACACCTATCACTACGCATAACTTTTACTAGACGGGAAAAATCAAACAAATATAAATCAATAAATTAAATTTTAACCCTTGATTCCGCAAAATGAAATTACCTAGAAGTATAATTCTGTCCTTGTTTTGTCTCCGATTCTGTCGTATCTCCCACATTCCTTTAAATTATTTTCAAATGATTCTCTCCTTGCACCCTCCATAGAACCTAGACAATTTGTGACATTCTTCACATTTACGTTGATTGTCCTGTCTAACCAGAGCTCATTACGGTTTACTTCTGTTCTTAACTAATTTAATGACGCTTCCAATTTCATACATATTTTATCCCGCAACAATCCAATATTTTTTACATATATTCTACAGTTGTTCGACCGTAATGTTTTAAAGTTCGAGTTTTCTTTAATTGTAACAAAGATACAATATTTTGATAAAATGTAATTTTACAGACTAAATTATGGTAAATCACAAGTGCCAAATATTAAAAATAAAATAAAACAAGTAGAACATAGAATATATTATTGATTACTGCTTGGCGCTTGCAATCGTTTAAACATTTTTACCAAAATTCTACTTTCCGGTAAAAAAAAAAAAACTGTTTATAAATCAATCTTAGAATTAAAAAATGTAATTTTATCATTTCCAATTTACCACATAATTATATAGGCGTATCACAAAAATGTTATGCAGCGGCTAAGTCGCAGTAGGCCAATGAACGTAAAACTAGATGCGAGTGTAAATTATTACTGTTTAAGAATATGAATGAAAAATTGTTGTCGCCTAGCATGATTATACCCTATCTGTGTTAAGCGTGAAGTTAATAATCAACGCTAATTATCCCGTAAATTGTTCAATATTATTCTCCTTGTCGCAGTTGCATACATATACCTAGGTCATCAAAGAAATATCGGGCTCGTCATTATTATTTTACGTACACTTGATCCATTTGATAAACGACAAACGTGTTAATACTCGGGTGTACGCAGTACGAATGCAAGTCAGATGTACAGATGACAAATACAAGCGAGATTATGTAGATACTCTCCTCGGGACATATAACTCCCGCGGTACATTTTCATTTCGTTGATTATCCGTATGGGTACGTGGAAAAATGTTTTTAATTCACAAGCGTTTTATTCGTTTGAAACAGTTAACGAGAGAAACGTAAAAGATCCATTGGTTACCGTTTATTTTACGACCCGGTGTACGTCAGGATATATTTACCTCCCAGAGACCAAATTTTTTCCAGGGGGTAAATATATCCTAGTATATATCCACCCGGGAGGTAAGAATATACGTCAGGATGTATTTACCTCCCGGAAAAAATTTGGTCTCTGGGAGTTAAATATATCCTGACGTACACCGGGTCGTAAAATAAACGGTAACCAATGGATCTTTTACGTTTCTCTCGTTAACTGTTTCAAACGAATAAAACGCTTGTGAATTAAAAACATTTTTCCACGTACCCATACGGATAATCAACGAAATGAAAATGTACCAAATTTTTGCCAGGGGGTAAATATATCCAAGTTTATTTTGACCTAGGTTATATTTACCCCCCAGGAGATATCAAAATATCCTAGGATATTTTTCCGGGGGGGGGTAAACATTTTTGAGGGTAACACAATCCTAACCTAACCGGCACCGAATATTGTAGAATAACTCCGGTCTACCGTTCGATATTAATAAATTGAATTATGTAGGTATGTTGTTACAACTTAGATGCACAAATGCAGTGTGTAGTAACTATACATAGCGCTTATGGATGTATTAGTCGAACATTAGCTCCGCACTCAAAAGTTCCCGTTCGGACCCTTTTAAATAATTTCCACGCTCGCGAGTGATGTACAATATCTTTGTAGCTTATTGCAGCCTCGGTATTTAGTAATAAATGATTCAGATCGCGAGCCATCGTGTTATTCATGAGGTATCAGTTAAGCAAGTTTCTGGTCGGATTTTCTTTTAGCACGCGCCCGTATTATATACCTAGAGAACGAAAGGGTTTATCGCGAACGACGAAATGTTTCGTTCCACTGTAGGCGGCGGATAACGGAAATTGTGTTGATTTTTTTTTTTGTTTTCAAACCCGTTTGAACGCGAGGGGAAAGAAACGCTTCCCTCCGAACTTTATTAAAATACAAGACGCGCGGTGTACACTCGTACAAAGCAAACGGTTAGGGTTTGCGCGTTTTTAACTACACAGTAGGCTACTGTTAATACGGCAGTGAAATTATGCTTCGTATTCATGAGATAAACGTTAGTACACCAATTTACGTACGCGATTCGTATGCATTCCATTTGTTACGTGTTTCGCCGATTATTACGGAGAATTTTTTAATTACTGTGTGCGGTTATTGAAACGGTTTCGCGATGGTTAAAGCGATTATCGTCTCGCCGTCATTAAAACCTTAATTTTAATCGTTCTAAGTCATGAACACCGAGTTGAACGCGACGTGAACGTGTTGTTTTCCGACGGCGACTAAATTGTCGCGAGGACCACGGGGCGGCCGTTGCGAGACAAAAAATGTACGCACCGACGATGTCGTAACGATATTGTTTGTACCGCGTGACGTGAAACGTGCACGCGGTATGTAATAATTAGGGCTAGGGACCAGGCCCGTACTGGCCCACCGGGACACTGGGAGTTTTCTGACTTTCCCCTCTCCCCTTTATTTTTATAATAAATATTTACTATATATTAGAGGGTACCTATTTTATAAATAATTGTTTTGTTATCATTTATGGTATTATTATAGAGCCATAAAGACGACTTTTGAAATTCGAACATCGCAATCGATGCAAGACGTGTAACATTGATCATTGCTTTTATTTCGGTTTTTCTACAGGACGCCCGTCTTATAAGGGAGGTATATAAATAGAACTATGAAGTACGTCGTTGACGGATTCATACGAATTTAGATGATGGACACAATAGTACTAAAGTCCATAATAGGTATATCAGTATAATATTATGCACATTTTTGTTTTGAAAATGCCATTTTATCATAATAGAAAATAATATTGTCTCATTTCAATTGAATGATGATCCGCTAGCGATAGCGATATCATCGATCTTTTAATTTATCTAGAACGAATCTTTTCTTATGTCTGTTCATGAAATTTAAAAACTATCCTGTATTTTTAAATACTATTGTAAAATTACTCTATTCTATAACATTGTATAATATTCTATAACATTGTACCTATTTTATGTATTTTTTGAAAAAAGGGCCTTGTCCGTATATCTTAATAAAATTAAATTAAATAAAATTAAATTTCTTCGTGAACTATTGACAACTACATTACTACATACGACTTACAAGATACGATTCACTGCCAGTAAGACGTAAGTATATTTAAAATTATTTAGAGTCGTTCTAATGAAATATGCCATTTTTGTCGGGTACCTACTGCCTACTAATGCGAAATACGAGTATTTGGAAAACTGCAGTGGCGTATGGTCAGGACATGCTAGGTAAGCGGCGCATGCTCAGCCAAAAAGTTTAACATTTATTATGAATGACAATGCAATTTAAACATTTAAATTACAACTATTCATTAATTTTTATTGGCGTATTCAAATTAAAAAAAACGTATCAAGTTTCTCAGAAAGAAATTTAATTAATCTTTAGACAATTTTTTTATAGAAGCGCTATCGTATTTTGACTGCCATAGCCTAGAAAAAACTGAATTGATGCCACTGAGTCCAATTTTTATCTCATCAATCATCAGGTCTTATATACTGATCTAGAATGTTTCGATCCTCAAAGGTTTGATAAAATAAGAAAAAATGGTTTTTCATCTAATGCGTTGGTTAAAATATGTGAACTGTTACCCTATATTGATCAGCCAAAGCTCAAAGAAGAACTTATTTCTTTTGCTACATATTGGCCTTTAATTTGTAAAGTCGGTTTGCAGAGTGCGTATGAAGATGCAGGACAATTCGATACCATCGATGATGATGAATGGGTTAATGAGTACGATTTTAAGTGTAGTAAAATAAAAGAGTGTAATGTATGTCTATCATGCGCATTGCGTATAATAACTGATTATAATATGTATTCCTTAAAATACACGGAATTATACAAATTATATAAATATTTACTAACTCTGCCTCTAATACAAGTGACGTATGAAAGGTCATTTTCGAAACTAAAATTGCTATAAACAAGATTAAGATCCTCTATTTTACAAGACAATTTAGAATCATTATTCTTAATGCAGT
Organism: Periphyllus acericola; assembly: GCA_949715065.1. Classification (NCBI taxonomy): domain Eukaryota; kingdom Metazoa; phylum Arthropoda; class Insecta; order Hemiptera; family Aphididae; genus Periphyllus; species Periphyllus acericola. The sequence continues at coordinate 67,765,082 of OX454264.1, forward strand.
GTGAACGAGACATACAAAATCAAGTAGATGGAGATAAAGTCATAAATGTTCTGTGTTCGAACAGCAAAGAAATGCAACGTCTACTCACATATTAAAATACAAGTAATTTTCATGTACTTTTTTTTTTAAAGTGCTTAAAAAAATGTTATGGTTTAAATGTTTTTATATAAAATATAAATAAGATTCAATTTTAAAAGTAAGTGCACAAATTATTTTCTTTGCCTTTTTTCTACAAAACATATTATGGTTGGTATTTTGTTAAAAATTTCTTTGGGCGGTAGTGTGTAAATAAAACAATCAAGGGTAGACACTGATTAAAGGTATATATTTAGTAATAGTAACGGTTGCATAAAAATGTAGTTGGCGCCCTATAAATATATTTTTCCCACGCCCCTTTGAGGTGGCCAGTACGGGCCTGCTAGGGACTTATAGGAGTTTGCATGTTTTTCAATAAACATTCAAAACATAGCTAAGTCATATAGACATTTGTTTCATAGTAGTAGGAGTTTAAAAAAAAATCATTTTTATTTTGCATATTTAGCACTTTTTTTCCAAGAAATGCATATTTTGCTATATTTGTATTTTACGAGTAAGTGCATTGTAACATATTTAACACATATAATACAAGATTTGATATGAATGTTCTAGAAATTGATAATAAAGAAGATTAAAATGAATAAATAATCCATCTACCAAGGGTTTTAAAACTATTAATGCACAAACACAATTAATTGAAATTTTTTTTTTTACTTTTTTTTTATTTAAAGGCAAGCTTTAAGAAGAAGAAATGGAAATATTAAATAATTATAACAATTAATAAATAATGATAAATAAATTTGTAATTCTTGGTTTTTTAGTGAAAAATAAAATATTTTTAAGAGCATATTTGAGCATTTTTGCATAATTTCAAAGCATATATGATAATTTTTAAGAGCATGAAGTCCCTAGCCCTAGTAATAATTGTCGAAGAAAAATAATGGACAATCGCTGCCGCGGTAATATTATCATACTACTCGGTACGTACCAATCATTGAACACACCACCCACATATTGATAAAACTACAACGATTAAAACAGCTTTACGCCGCGCGTAATGAGAGCTTTGGACTTTTAATAAACCCCCCCCCCCCGAGCCGAGCCCGCGTAAATGTCCGGTCTACATAATCTGTTTTGCGCATTAACACTAGACCACGCAATCCCTGGCCAATCCCCACGATATCGATGTTAATCTATATTTATTGACAAAACGTAAATCCGAATTCACCGCGCGATAATGTACGGTGTGCGTATAAAACACTGACGACACGAATATTGTGACATATCACGAACGGTCGGTCTCGCGTGAAATACTCGAACTCTGCCTAAACGTCCAGCACAATCATGTTGCACTCGGTTTTCAATGATTAGCCGTTATAACTCTATTCGCGTTTTACGTTTGAAATCATCGGGAAACGATTGGTCTACAGCGCACTCCATGTGCTATAGAAATGAAGAAACAAGTGACAGGTACCTGGTACCCGTTCGGTTCGAGTTTATCGTTAAAAAATTAAAAATGTTATTTTCACATTTAGAAAACCTGCGACGGTTACGATTCTGATCGTGTGTGACGTACACATACGGTCGACGTTACGAAAAAAAATTGGCGTTTAAACGTAAAATACTTTAGTACGCGCATGCATTGTACATGTCGACGAATAGGTATGATGTCATTCAAAACACTAAGACATATTACAATAACATGGAATAAAAATACATAATTATATAGTTAAGCTTTTGAAGTAGTTCCCATCTGTAGCTAACCTACCCGTAATGGGTCATTTCTATGAAAACAAATTTCTTTGAAAATTTAATTAAAAACACGTTTGTCAAAAATAAATACGTTTTATTGTGATATCGGAATGTTTGTCTAATAAATAATACATCATTTTAACGCGTTCGAAAGTATAAATTCACTTTTATTGACCAATATAAAAATATATTTTAAACATAATTTCTATCTCGCCATTATATATAATACTATAAAATAAGTTCTTATATTTTCTCCATTTCGGAAATTAATTTATTATATTATGTTTCAGTGACACTAAAAAAATTATGAACTAAGATATACAATGACCTACACACGGTCTATAATTATATTTTCGTCGAAACACATTTCAGGGTGTAATGAACATTTTTTGTCAAGATATAGTTCGAAAGTTTTTTTTTTTAATTTTCAATACGCCGCCCGTGTGCAGTGCAACAATCATGAAAACTCGAATTATTATTTGCATTGACAGTATTAAAAATATTTTAAGTAAAAAAAAACCCCCCGTTATCATCGTGAGCCCCGACGCGTATGCTATTGAATTATTATTTACTAACATTTGAATCCGGAAAACCAATAAATATCCATTATAATATTTTGTACTACGCTTTCTTTTTTAATTCCCTTCCATCTAATGTCACACTATTGTAACCCCCTGCTGACTAATCAGTACTTACTCGCATGCTGATACGCCATAAATCCGTGACACACAAGCACCAAATTCTACATAATCCTACATCTCTCTCCCTCTCTCCCTCTAGCCCTACACGCGCACATTATATTGCCTATATATTTACAACGTCAATTATATACAAAAAGATTATGCAAAACGGTTTGAAATTAACGAAAACTGAATTTAATCGATCGCGTTGGTAAACGATATGTAATTATTATTATGATAAAGTAATTTATAGAACGGTTTGTTCGTAGTACTTCACAGCTTTTGAAAATGCTTTTATGAGCTACGCTAGTATATTGTTTTAATTTTATTTACAGCTTTAGTTCGATTACAAAAGAAAAATAAATAAATAAATCTACGTATACTAACCTATAATATTTTAAGAAAAACAAGTATATTTTGTAAAATATCTGTATTTACCTACAACTAAAACATCTACTTATTATAATTCATCCAATTAATATTTTAAATTTCAATGAACTGTAATCAAACAGATTATTTATTTCTCTTTGGATATTTAAAAAATTATCGCTAGAAATACGTCCATTGGACACATGTTTATTTTATAAATATTAAACTATTATTGTATAAAATAAAAATGGTAATCAAAATTAATTATACGTGGAAATAATACTTATATTAACTTAATTTTTTAACGATAGATTAAAATCGCAAACAATAAAAATTAAAATATGACTAGAGTGTTATTTAAATCACATAAAATAATATAATTACGGATAACGTCATGCATTCCGTTACTATTATATTTCTTTTTAATGTAAAATAAACACACGAATTTCCGTTGGATTAATGCGCTGTAAGTGAAAAATACTTAAAACAAACGACCGAATACTAATAGTACGTACGAAAAAAAAAATTATAACATCAAATTATGTATGCAATGTACTTACGTTCGGGAAGGATGGTATGCAGCGATAGCCAAATACAGAATAGGACGTTAGCGACACGACGTAAAGGGTTTTATACGCACCACCGGTCCCTGCGCCGCCGACGAGGCTTTGTAAAATCAAACACGTCTCTCTCCTACACACCCTCTGGCACACCCCTACACCCAATCGCCGCCGTCTAGCGCGCGTATGTACGCCGTTTTTTCTTTTTTTTCTTTCTTTTTTTGCTCCACAGGTTTCACAGGGACGATAATTTTTTAGTTTGTCGAACGTGTGTGTTTTTTTTTCTGCTCTTCAACTTTTTTTACTTTCTAACACGGTCAATTTAACACCAATTACGGTAAAAATGAAACACCATATATTGCGTGTGCATACGATCGACATCGCGTTCTGTACATGGTATACCAAGCAACCCAGATACTGCTTTCTAGTAATCGTATTTACAGCTATTTTAATTTCTATTGTAGGTATTCATCTGTATTAGGTTTGTACCGCGGTATATTTTCTCGGCATACAAGTCGGAGCGGAATTCGTCGTGAAAACGTTATTATTTATAGTGAAAAAAAAAAACCATAAAAATCAATAAACGTTACGATAATATATTGTAATTACGCGTAGGTACTTCCTGTATGCTAGATGCAGCGTGTTGCCTACACGGGACAGTGTACCTACTAATTATTATCATACCGGGCAGTGTGAAATAGACGTGCTATACGTTTTACCCTAGATCCGTTTAAAACACTATTGGCAGCGTTTCTCGAACTGTGCTCCACGGAGCCCTAGAGCTCCGTGTACAACACGTCTGAGATAAACGAACACCAAATATAATTATTATTCTTACACTCCAATTGTTACACTTTAATAGACTGTACGTAATTGTATACGAGCAGACATATGCGCGATACGTTCAACTTTCTTCCGTCAAACTGAGTATCGAATACCTACTGGTACTGTTAAACAAAAAAAAAAAAAAAACAACAAATGTCATTGTTCTCATTAGAACTTATACATATGTATTATCACTAAATAATATACCTATACCGTTTCTCTTATTTCTATTTTTTTTTTCACGGGTTAAATTTTACGTATATTCTACAGTTGTTCGACCGTAAAGGTTTTTAATGTTCGAGTTCTCTTTAATTGTAACAAAGATACAATATTTTGATAAAATATAATTTTAGAGACTAAATTATGGTAAATCACTAGTGCCAAATAATGATACTGTTTGGCGCTTGCAATCGTTTAAACATTTTTACCAAAATTCTACTTTCCGGTAAAAAAAAAAAAAACTGTTTATGAATCAATCTTAGAATTAAAAAATGTAATTTTTATCATTTCCAATTTACCTCAACCCCGCACACGAACTGTAATGCAAATCATTGGCGTTCGTGTTTTTGAGGCTCCGCGGATTTTTCTCAGCATCTCGATGGACTCCGATGTCAAAAAAGTCTGAGAACCGCTGCACTGTGTATCATCATCTAACTATTGTAATCTGTATTATTATTTTTGGTTTTAATTTTTATGCCGAACGTCTCGGATGATACGCGAAGGACTCACGGTAAGCGTTTATAACGTCAAGTGGGTCCGGACGAAAAATTAAAAGTAATAACTCTGGAAAAGTATATTTTTTATTTTATTTTTTTTTCCCACCCGCTTCTTGGTAAACCGTAAATAGTGATTCTTCCTGCAGTCGTCCGCGGTACACGCGTTCGCCCGAAGAAAGTTCTCGTCACCTGAGTGAAAAAAAAAATTAACAAAAACCCTCCGACGGACATCAGTGTGACGCGGCTTTATGAATTCACGACCGTTTCGCGCAGTACACGTGTACATGTTTTCATCTTTGATCGATTTTTTTTTTCTGTTTCGTGACGACTTCAGTGTATTGTTTTTGTCGAAAACCGCAGTAGTAGACCTGCGGACGTCTGGAATATTATGTTCACTCCGCCGCGTGTACATATACATACGAGTATAATATACGTGTACTCAGCAGCGTGCGTACGTTATAAATTAATCCTTACTCCGCATTACGTGGGTCAGTGTATCGCCCGTGTTATGTGCACACCGCCACTGGTATAATAATTTATTTCGCATACATATCGGCACAGAGCTTACTTAAGCTCGCAGGACATGTCTGCGCGCCGCGGCAAGATTGCGCGCATACATAATATACGCTAAAACAGATTATATTACGTGGCTTCCAGTAGCCTTGCATTTACAACGGGCAATTATTGCTACTGGAAAACGATCATTGCCAGCGGCGGACTTATAGGAGCTTGCGTGTTTTTCAATAATCGTTCGAAACACAGCAAAGTCATATAGAAATGTGTTTCGTTGGGAGTATAAGGGGCAGTCATTTTTACTTTGCATATTGAGCACTTTTTTTTCCAACAAGTGCATATTTTGCTATATTTTTATTTTTAGTACATGTTTAACATAATATTTTTCCCATATTTCATATGAATATTCTAGAAATTGAAAATAAAAAAAGATTAAAATGATCAAATATAAATTATTAAACAATCTATCTACCTAGGGTTTTAAAATTATTAATTCATAAACACAATTATGTAGTTAAAATTCTTTTTGTTTTTGTTTCGTTTAAAGGCAAGCTTAAAGAAGAAGAAATGAAAATAATAAATAGTTATAAATAAATTTGTAAGTTTTGGTTTTTTAATGAAATATAAAATATTTTTAAGAACATATTTGCATATTTTCAGTGCATATATGATACTTTTTAAGGGCATAAATGCATGCATATTTTGAGGTTTTTTAGAGTATGAAGTCCCTATCCCTAGTTATGACTTCTAATTTCTAGTGGCGAAACATACGTAACGGCCGGATATCTTGTGTACTCAGTATGTGATACGTAATTGCGACTAAATTGTATGAAACGTCCAGTAAGTAGGTACTTAGGTATAACGTTAAAAAATGCGTTTATGATGTTACCGTTTTGTTTAAACGAATTTTTAGCGCAATATAATTCGTCAAATTTACGCGTTCTCGAAATTGTGTCAATACACGTTATGCAGAATATTAATATTAATCGAGAGCTCCATACAATTATATTTCATCGAAAATGTAGCAAAATACCTCGGCAGTTGAGTTTTAGTATTTATTGATCAAAATAAATAAATCATAATAAAATTAGTCACGTGCAGCCTAATTAACATTTAGAAATCAAACACATTTGATCTTCGTCGTCGGTTGGAAATACGTACGATTGAGTAAGTATTCTACTTCTGTACTACCGAGCAGATCATTATTGATTTCTAAAAAAAAAAATTACGTTTATAAACATTGCAATTTATAACTTAAACGGCTGTACATGTACCCACCAAACGTCTACACTCGTTCAACGCAAACGCGATGAATACAATATTATGAAATCGATAATGCACGCGCGATATATCTCATCGAAGTACACGGTTGAAAATGTAGCATGCGCAGTTCACGTGATATTTTTCATTAACATAAATCTAATCAGATGACAGGTGTGTGTGTGTGCCGGACGAATTAATTAAAGGGTGTATTTTCACTCGTTTGTGATGCAGTTTCTATCTTTTTCAATTAGCATTAAGTATAATTCGGTAATCATTATGTAGAACATCCGAGGAGGATCTCCCTCTTTGCTCGTAACATTTACACTCGGAGAACGATAAGAGTAATGTTAAGTGCATACGTGCTTCAAATATTATTGAAAGACATTTTTCTCCGTAGGATTTTATCTACTCCAGATTCTAGCCCACCCGCCATTAAGAGAGCGCCATCTAATTATACCGAGGGTGCGTTTTAAACTCTTTTCTGATTCTTTAAACATCATATTATTTATTCAAATAATATTTAATGTAATTATATATGGAGTTAAATGCCCTAAAAACCATCGAAAAATGGTCTAAAATTAGTCATAATAAATGCCCTTAAAAATTGAACTTTACTGCAATAATACCATTAAAAAATCACTTTTATATTACATTTAATTAGCTATAGGTACCTAATTTATAATTACAAAAAAAAATTAAACATTTATATCAAAAAGAAAAACTGATGATTAAAAAAATTTACTTGATGTGGTGACTATGGTGTTGAATTATACTATAAATTAATCAAATTTAAATTTTCAAGCCCTATAATGTAAATATATGAATTAAGAATTAACAAAATGATCGATGAATTCTAAAAAATGATGGAAAAATACAAAATAATATAGGGATTTACATTTGAAGTTGTATAAAGCTAATAATGAAAGATTTTCGAAGATCACCTTAAAAAATACGCAGTTTGCGTTGAAATCCGGGCCCTTAAAATAATATATTACAAATTAAAGTCACTATAACATACTATTATGTACAATACAAACGGTACACAGTTTCTATTAAACCACTTAAAATATGAAATCAAAACGAGTGTGGTAAACTAGTAGGGAAAAAAAAGTAAAAAGGAACTGTAGAAAAATATTTTGCTACGATTAATGAATGTAATAAAAGTAAAAGTTTCGCAATAGTTTTTTACTTTTACAGAATACCATATATCCGTTCATCGAACATAATATATTCTTTCCGCGAAATCGCATGAAATCAGTAATTTCAATGTCTTTCCGTGAACATTACAATTTATATTGTGGTTCTCGTGATTTAATCAAACAAAACACAAAACTATAAAGCACGCTGCTTATTTCAGCATGTTATAGCTAATCGGAAATAAATAATAATTGCGATATTTCGACTGCGGTATATAAAATTCGAAACAATTTTTTCACCTAGCTCTGTACCTACCACTTTCGCGAATAAACCGTTCAATTATATTTAAAACATATTACAGTGAAACCTCGGTATCTCGAACTCCGGTATCTCAAAGTTTCTGTATGTCGAATTTTTTTTTCATTCATAATTGGACTTAATACGTATTAAGTTATTTCGGTATATCGAATTTCCATAAGTCGAATATTTCTATATGTCGAAGTCATTATCCGGTACCCAACGCCTATTATGATTCATTAACTCGAATATATGACAGATTAACGTAGAAAATGCGCAGACTATTAAATATAAGATAAATGATAGAGCTTATACACACAACGTTGTATATAATAATGTTGATATATACCTGAACCATTGATTAAGTATACTTAATCAATGCCTGAACTTCGAAGATACGTCTAACAGTCAGGTTAGGAGTTTTTGACAACATTTTTTCTGCACTTATTTTAGGTAGTTTTATTGAAAATACTTCTAATACTAAACAAAAACAAACAAAAATGACAGATTTTCTACTTTTATAGAAAATAATGTGTACTTACCCAAATGACGAATACTATTACATAATATGTATGCAATGTATAAATACAAATTTTTCCCAATAATTAAACATTTTTATTTAAAATTTTATTTATGTTTTAAATTCCCTTGCTAACGAAGTTTCGATATGTAGAATTTTTTTTTGGTCCCTTACGACTTCGAGATACCGAGGTTTCACTGTATTACGTATATACGCACGGTTCTGATGATGGTAACAGTGGCGTATTTAGTGGCAGGCTATGAGGCTAGAGCCTAGGGCGTCTTTTTTTTAGGATCAAGAGTTAGGTATTTGATAAAATTATTTTGATACATTTTATGTATAAATATTTTTCGATTTTTGATACGTGTTACGCGTGTCGTATAGCGGCGTTCACGTGAAACAGGTTCATGGTTATTTTCTAAAAATGTAACAGTTATCGATAGTTATAAAAAATCGACAATGAGCCGACAAAGGTTAAACGCTTTAGCAATATTCAGTATTGATAATCAAATCACGGCAGTAATTGATTGTAAAGACACCGTAAAAGCCTTCTCGGAACAAAATATGGCAGAAGAAAAATAAGGCTATAATATTTTCATTTAGGTATTTTAACGAAAGAAAATGTTTGCACGAATATTTGTAACTGTAAAAAAAAAAGTCCTGTTTTAATACACTTTAAGGTTTTTTTTGTATGATTTTGTTACTGATATTATTTACGTTTACTATGATTCTATGTATATTTTTTATATTCCCATTATAGGACTGTACAAGCATAATTTGTACTGGTAGGTAAAATGATGGGCCTGAATCGTATAATTTTTAAAAGATTTCATATTGATTGTTAATTATATTATATTATTTTTTTTTGGGAAAAAATTTGCACTCAAAATTGTACAGGAAAAGTTTCATACCAAATATTGATGATTCCTCGGTACCGTGAGGTGGGGAGGGGCGCCAAGAAGCTAAATACGCCACTGGATGGCAATACACGCGGCGGTAGCTACACTCTTTCGCGAAACGAAATTCTCGGTGAACGCGAGCGTTCACTATGGGAAATGTCTTTCGAACAATACCGACAATGTAAATAAATCAACGGCACCCGACGTCTTTTCGGCCGTTCCCCGGTATTCTCTCCGTTCACCCTCTCTCATTCGAAACCATTCTATCGACAAAAATGGCATCTGTTAAACGTGTACACAAGCGTTAGATGAAATGGCCATGATAATGTGCGGGATAATTGATATGATGATGTTCGACGCACGGAACATTGGCTCCGCGGGCGGTATATATACTTTATCGACTGTACGGCCGACGGTAAAATAGTATAATACACGGGGTGTGAGGATTTACCCGTCCCGGAGTCTTCTACTGAGATGAAGAAATTCTGTATTTTTTTCTTTTTTTTCACAAGACTCGCGGACACTGGGACTACAGGTGTTTCATACAGTCATACACAGTACAATCTCGGTAATCCGGCCGTTCGATAATCCGATACATCCAGTAATCCGGCTATTTTAACCTATACCAGGGGTGGCGAACCTATGGCACGCGTGCCAGAAGTGGCACGTTGACCAAATTTCAGTGGCACGCCAAATTTACTAATCTAATTTTAAAGAGAGAATACTAAGTATGAATTCTCATATTAAAAATAAAGTCTTCAAGAAAACCGAAAACGTGGTAAAAAATGCAGATACTGAAATTCTTACAGTCTGGAAGTCCCTTCCAATCACATTTAATACATTAAAAAAAGTGGCTCAATCTATCCTATAAATTTTTTCGTCAACTTATGCTTATGAAAGTTTATTCTCCATAGTAAACTTAATAAAAACGAAACAGAGAAATACATTAATCGATGAAACTAGTGCTGCTTGTGTTTCACTGAAAACTCCCAACTATACTCCAGATATTAAAATGTTATCTTCTAAAAAACAACCGCAGAAACGAAATAAAAGTTTACAAATAAATGTGTACCTAATAAAATGTGTGTAAATTATTGCATGCTTTTTCTTTTCATCTTACCTAGTAAAATTATTTTTTTTTTGGGGGCGCGCGAGCATATCTCAAAAAACTCGATTTTAAATTTTGGCACTTGACCCAAAAAAGGTTCACCACCCCTGACCTATACGTACCAATATACATATATATATATTATATATATATATACTCGTACACATATTTATATATAAAATTACTATCGTTAACGTAAAAATGTTAGATAAAACTAGGTAATTACTGATTAAATACGTATAAACCTATTAGATATTTTATTTTTATTCAGTTAACTTAAACGAATACAAGAAAAAGTATTAAATGTATCATTTCAAACAAAAAAACAAAAAAAATTAATAATTTTTTTAAACCTGTCTAATTAAAATATTATTTAAATATAACCATGTACGTATTATTTATATTCTATAATAATAATAATACATAGTGTAATTAATTTTTTTATACATATGTATCAGTAAAAATGTAAAATTCAATAAGGAAAAATGCGTTTTTATGTGAACCCCCGTTAATCCGCCGTTTTCGTTAATCCGGCAGTAGCGTGGTCTGATATGTGTCGGATTGCCGAGATTGTACTGTATTTGAATTGAATTTGAAATTTTGATAGAAAGGGTAAAAAAAAATCATTTTTTACGTTATTGTTTTTAAAAGTTTGAAGACGGTCTGTTTATAGAGTTTATTTTTCTGGAAATGTTGACGTTTCAACATTTTATTTTACATTAACCTCGTAGTTTTTAATAATTTCTTCAGTTTTCAGAAAAATTGTACGTTTAAACAACACTTATTAAAATAAGATACGAGGTAATGTCAAATCATTAAATATTATTATGTAATTGAAATAATACACAATTTTTCTGGAAAATAAAAAAATCATGAAGTTGATGAAAAAAAAATGTTGAAATGTCAAAATGCTTAGAAAAATTAACTCTATAAAATTAACATATTCAAATTTTTTAAAATAATAAAATAAAAAATCATTTTTAACTTTTCTATCAAAACATATAAAACATCTGTAGTATTGGTCCTGTGAGTCTAAAAAGAACAGCATTTGATTATCTTCATTATCTAAGGAGATATCGCAATGGGTTAATCATCGTTAGGATACTCTGTACATAAAGAGTGATTTATTATCCCGTTTCTTGGCCGTAAAAATATTAAATTTTCTTTTTTTTTTCTTTTAATTTCCTGAAAGTTACCATAAGTTCTATGTTTTCTATGACTATTTTTTTCGTGCTGCCTCAAGGTTGTCCATCGCTTACACAATCTTTGTTTCTTCATATGTGAACACCATATTTTTTACGGAAAATAATAATTAATTCGGTTCATTTTTTATGTAACGTTAATGTATTATGCAATTATGTAATACTTTCGGAATTATTCAAATTGAAAATTGCGTACGAAAAGTGCGAAATTCGCGTTATCTCAAATCAGTAGTAATTAACGATTACATGTAATCACAAAGTACCTCACAATATTAGACATTATTATTACACCTAGTCGACAACGGCGGCGCTGCCTCTGAGGCCGCGGTCGACGGGTAGTCGACAAATGTTATGCAAATCTTTACGGTCCTATAATTTACTCAGTTATCAAAGCAATTCTTCCGTTTTTATCTGTCGTTATTCAGTGAAACGTCTTCTTTTAAACGTTATATTTGGATTTCGTTTTCGTTTATTTTTAGCAATGTTATGGTTATTCTTTTCCTGGAACTTGGCGACCTATCGCGATGATATATTTTTGTAGCTTATCTCTTGGTTTATGTATCAATGACTCACATTATACACAGTTCTAATAGACTAATAGTTCTAATTCACAATGTTATATAAATATTGTTTTTATGCAGCGAAACTTATGCAATTGTATTTATATATAAACGAAAATAAAACGGGCATTTTAAATAATAATATTATTTCAAATACCTATTAGTTATTAGTTTATTACTTATTGTTCTCTACCGTCATATTTTTCGACGCATAAAAGTGTGATGTTGTGTTGTTTATCACAATTTGTGACGATAATTATTAATTTTTAAATATTTTCATATTCATACAATATATAAATATTCTATATTATAATTGTTATATTTTATATTCAATTTTCTTTTCTTTATGCATATAAAACATCTGTCATTATATTTAATTTCATAAATTATAATATTTAATATAAATTAAAATAAATAAATTATTATATATAAATAATAGTTAATAATAATTTTCATATATTATTTTTATTATGGTGATGTATTTTACTATATTGTTCTATTTTATTTGTATTAAGAAAAGTTCAACAAAATGATTTATAAATTTATTATATTTATCATTCATCAAATAATAATATATAATGAATATAGGCTGTAAAAATTACGGTCTTACGCTGGTGGCCGACGTCGACAGTGCGCGTTCAATTTTAGGCGCGGTTACACGGGCTACGCACGTCGATTACATCGAGGCACTCAACGTGTTAAATAAGAATAATTCAAAAACTACTACTTTGAATTTTGACTACCTAGTTACGTTACACCGCAATTCACCGAAAAATGTGCTAGAACAAAGTTGAAAATGGTCTTTCTACAGGACACCTTTAACGGTGGCGTGGCAAAAAAAAAATAACGGAAAACAAATAGCTCTTATGGTAACTTGAAAAACATAAAAACAAAAAAAAAATCAAATTTTTTACATTTTTAAGGCCGGAAAAGGGTGTTAGCACGGTCAGTGAATCGCCCTGCACGTGAAAACACCTCGGTCGCGAGACGTTTTTCCACGCAACTTGCAGATCTACCGGCCGATTGGATACCTAGTCGCACGGGATGGTCACAGTAATGCGTATATTTTTCTCAAAACTTTACAGTGTGCCCAGTAATTTACTTAGTTTCAAAGTGCCCCTATGTATTCTATTAAATTTCGTGTACGTTCAAGTGCGCTAGAGTTTTTCGTTTGTCTTTAAGGCAGGCCCGTGGGAGGTTGATATGTCAAGTATCAACTATACTAGGGTGACCATTTTTGTATAAAGAAAAAAACGGGACTAATCATTTTTGAATGACTTAGAACATTCTTATCAATTATTATTTATAACATCACTACGTGCTATTCATATTATTATTACTACTAATTAATTGACCGAAAAGAATAGCTTCATCCACATTCCGATCAGTTTGTTTTTTATTATTTCGCAAAATAAAAATTTAACTTTATTGAAAATAATTCCACGATCGAAAACTTATTTGTCGGGCCTAACGAAATATTTTTAATTCTTCGAAAAAACTTTCTCGCTTTTCAATGTATAACAAAAATGTGTCATAAGACCGGTTAGTTTGTTCTATAAATTGTTTTTTTTTTGTCTTTAATTCTTACAGAAGTGTGTAGTGAGTACTAAAAGCTAAAAATATTTTTGTTTTTCTATTTATTCTATTTCTACTTAGTATTTCTGATTCTTCTATTGTTTAACATGCACGCATGTTTTCCCCTTCTATTCTTCTTACAGTGTCATAAACGATCTTTTATTGACTTTGTATGAAATAAAATCATATTATTGAAACGGGGTCTCTAAGACATGGCTGGGCATTTATTATCTGATAGTCAAACTACGATTTTAATGCTGAGTAAATTGCAATAGTTCTGGAAACTGCTGGTTGTAGTATTATATTTATTAATTGATAATTTAATAATATAGAAATAACTGGATAAAAACTGGACCATTTTCTAAAAACGGGATAAAAAGCGTCCCGTTCGAAGTTTGTCGGGACAACGGGACATGATGATCAAAAAAGGGACTATCCCGTTTTAAACGGGATGTATGGTCACCCTAAACTATACGTACACGTTCTCGCCTTGTGTCCACACGGACTACGCGTATACACGGCGCGCACTGTGCTCGATCTCGGCTCGCCCCGGAAAAATTTTTCAATCGGCGTCGAAAACGCGCGCCGAACATTTTCACCGTTTTCGACGTACCTACACGCGTACACGTCATCGTATGATGTACAATAAGCACTCTTGTGAAAGATCCTTTTTAAAAGTATTCAAATACGGATACGGATACTTGATTTCAAAATTATTTAAAATTCGTATTTGAATACGTGATAAAAAAAGAGTATTCGATTACTAATACATTTACTTCAAAATAGTATTCATAGATATACTTTCAAATACTTGAAAAAATGCATTATTTTATTTGCCTTAAAATCGTAAAAAAAACGAATTTTAAAACTATTTTCATGTATTACTTCAATTATGTAATGGATGTGACAAAGAACCATCAAGATATATAACTAATATTTATTAACTATTACTATCTATCAATACTATGTAGTATTGTATAGTTTATTTATCTTGATGCAAAGATCATAGGTAACGCTAACAACACTTTAAACAAATATTACACGTCATCCTGAAAATGGTTGATAAATTCTATTAATATAAATGTGCCAATTTATTTATTATTTTTTGTGATAGGATTAAAAAAATGATTTGAAATATAGATACTCTGGTAAAGTATTCGAAATACCAAGTCTAAGTATTTTTTCCAGAAGTATTTAAAATACATATTTGAGTACTTAATATAAGTATTTGAATACTTTTATTCATATACTTTTACTCGAGTACTTTACAAGACGGATAATAGGTGCGCATTTTTAATTACTTCCGTAATTATTGGTAGGTACCTGATATTTTGAATTTTTTGTAGTTCAAACGCTCGTCAAAATGTACATACCCGTGCACAATATCAAGTGTCGACAACAGACAACTTGTCCGGTGGTTTTCGGAAAAAGAATATATTTTTTATTCATACACTTGTACCTATGTTACGATGAAAAATATTTCGTTTGAAAAAATACGATACTTAAAAATGTAATCGACTAATGGCTTATATTATTATTATATAAGGAAAATAATATTTTTACACGCGTACGAATCCAGGCCGTCGGCTAATGAGCGTTTTACGATAAATTAATCATCCGGCATGAGTGTAGGTACCATGATGAAAAAAAAAAATCGAAATGAGTCTCGTGGGGCTTGCCTTTTTGAACGGGTCGTAAAGGCAGATTTTGAAACTTAAAAATGATCGATCAACCCATTTTCAGACGCGCTCCGGGCATATATCACTCGCGGTCGGTTATGCGCGGTTAAAATATGTGCAAGTGTAAACAAATTACGAGAGATTTTAATTTTATCTCAAACGCATTGTAATTATTGTGATCAATACGAATGGGATACGCGACTTTTGGCGATGATTCCCCTTGCTGTATGCAAATGGCCAATGGGGCATCCTAGTAAGGACATTATTTTTCCGGCAGATTGTGGTCAGGGCGGTCGCGGAGAAACTTTACGAGCGAACCGTCACGACGCGACGCTTCAACGGTAATACGAATATTTCAATGAATATAATGCAATTTGTTATATTATATAAAGCTAATGTCGATTTTTTATTTTTTTTTAATGAAAGACATTTTGATTAAGACCACGTAACTAATACTCCACTGTCTGGCGCGCGCTCTAATTCGTTCTTTGACTTGTTGTTCAAAAGCATCATATTCTATGCGTTCACTATCAATTTATAATGAAAGCATCACTATTATTATTCATTTCTTTTTTTCATGTGTTTAGATACTATACCTATATATAGGAACTCGGGTTATTTCGCATAATTATATTGTTGATCGAATTAAATTAAAACCATAGGCATCAGCCAACTGTGGACGTTACTAATTTAAATGATGACATAAAAATTATATATTAAACACTACTATACACAGGTATAACGTTGAAAAGCGTTGAACATTGTTCGGCTAAAATATGATTTGTGATTGTGTTAAGGCCTCGGTTATTCTTCACTATTTAAGGTCTATTAGAATTGAAAGTATT
Organism: Periphyllus acericola; assembly: GCA_949715065.1. NCBI lineage: Eukaryota > Metazoa > Arthropoda > Insecta > Hemiptera > Aphididae > Periphyllus > Periphyllus acericola. The sequence goes on from OX454264.1 coordinate 67,781,618, forward strand.
TGGAGAATTGGTAACAATATATAGGATGTCTCACCGGGGCATACACAGAGCGATATCCCACGTGTTAATAGAGATAATCAAGTTCTGTTTTTAATGAGTATCCCTGGACAAAGGCAATTTTTGGACAATACTTTAGTAGATTTAAATGTATTATTTTTGTTTATCGATTTTTGTAAAATCCGAAGATTACCATTTTATAGGGTTTCTTTTTTTGAAAATGTCGAAGGTTCAAGTTTCAGTTTTCATTGAATTTTAGTCGACAAAGAAATAATGTAAATTATTTATATCACCTAGCCGTTTTTCCTATAAGGTTTTCTTATAATGTTAATATTATTTAAAATTGTGTAAATAACACACTATTTTCTTGTAAACTAGAAAAATTATGAATCCAATGAAAACTTAAAGTTGAATTGTCGAAAAATACTTCGAATTCCACAAAAATTATTAAATAAAATTGTTTAACTTCTTTATTAATACAATTATATTTACCAAACTATACTCAGCAAAATTGCCTTTGCCCAAGGATGCTCGTAAAAAAAACAAAATTTGATTATCTCTATGAACACGGGAGAAATCGCTCTGTGTGAATACCGGTGGGATACCCTGTATGTATATACTGTTTTCACCATCCGAGAGATTGAGTACTTTTATTTTCTAAACCGGGCACAATTATTATTTTACATAAAATCTAAATATTCCAAAAGTATGTTGGACACAGATTATACTGTCTTTGAATTAGTGTTTGATTCGTATGTTCCACGAGCGATATTATAGACTGGCGTGTAAAACGATTAATAATGTTGTATGTTCGGTTTAAAAAAAAAATAAAAAATAAATCGTAACACCTGATAAACGAAAACGTTTTATGCGATTATACCGGTAGATAAGTATTAAAAGGTTTAGAACTAGAGTCGATAAAAAGAAACTCATTAGTTTCAGAAAATAGTTATAGAAAAATGTTTACGATTTAATAGAATCGCGACGGTGTACATTTTAAGACTAATCACTTTCACGAGCAATGTCATTAATGTCATCCGAGTCCGTGCATTTCAAAACTAGTTTTCACATAGTTCATAGCGGATATCGGTAAGTGACGCAATTCTTAGAAAAAAAAAGTGACAATGTAAAACATAAACATAAAAAGCTAACCGGTCAGTGGATACTATATTTGGCCTTTTGCGCACTCGCTTCGCTTCGCTTCGCTTCGCTCGCCTCCTCCCAGCACGCGATAGCTGAGAATGATTATTGTTTTTTTTCTATTATTTTAAACGCAATATAATTCATTCGTTTTCAAACAAACGTAACTGTTCCAAGCGGAACTCGCGATGAACTGAGATTTCGTGAAACGAAAGAGAGAAAAAAAAAGGTACGATTATTCGCATATTTTTTCGACGTTATAGTCTTAAATTTATCGAAAACCGATGAGAAATTCAAAAAATAATCAACTTATAAGACACGGTTCGCGTCCGGTGGTGTTTAAAAGATCTGCGAGAAACATGTTCGTACCTTTCGACCGACTCATGCAGTGGCGTAACTAAGGGCCCGCAGACCCCGCGTTGCGGGGTGGCCCACGGTAATTTTGTGTCTCCTTTGTGGCAAGTAAATTTAATTCTCGCGAAAAAAAAAAATTGAATAATTGCTTTTTTTAAATGAAATTAGTGTTAATCTGAAATAATGAAATATTTTAAATTATAGTCTATTTCGGGGGAAAATACAAAATTAACTTTTTTATCAGCACGATTAAATACACACGACTCGAAAAGTAGTACGATTGACAAATATTCGTTAAATAAGTGATTTATCTATGTATATCAGATTAATGTTTTTAAACTAATATACCTAAACAATATTTTAGAGGCCCATTTTTATTTTTGCGGGGGGGCCCAACTTTTTGTGTTACGCCACTGGACTCATGATTGTACGTTGAACAAAATACCGAAAAATGTTAGTAACGATGTTGTTGGTGATGAGAGTTGCGAAGACATTTCAAAGTTATTCCAGCTGTTCGAGTAAAGTTACTGGGTTTGACGCGGACACGCGACAGAGCGAAAAATCGCGTTGCAACCACGAAGAGCGAAACTGAAGATAAGGCCGCAATCCCATTTGATTGTACGTACAGGTGTCGCCGCACGCATGGATTATTAAGGAACTCAGCTTTGCCGTTACGTACAGGCATGGCGCGCAGTCATACCGTTATATTATAGGGTGACTATTTTCAGATAAAAAAAAAAAACGGGACTTACAATTTTTGGATGACTTAAATTGTCTCTTTTAAATTGTAGATAGTTTATAACATTAACGACATGATTATATTCATCGAAAAGAATATCTTCGTTCACATTTCAATTTTTTTATTATTTCACAAAATAAAAATTAAACTTTTTTGAATATCAGTCCACGTTGGACAATTTATAGTAGTAACGTCCAGCGAAATATCTTTAATTCTTCAAAAGACTTTCCCCACTTTTCAATGTACAACAAAAATGTATCATAAAACCCGTTAGTTTAATATATAAATTGTCTCTTTGTGTATACATATTTTTGTCTTTTATTCTAAGAGTAATGAGTAGGACTCGGAAGTTGTAGAAATTGCATATTGTTCTATATTCTCTCGATTAATAGCAGACCATGCTTAACATACAAGATGAACAGTGTTGAGTTTAAAAATAGAAAATTAGAAATGCATATTTTGCATATTTCGTCTATTTTAGCTAAAAATAAGTGCATATTTCATTAATTTCCTATGCATAATATGCATTTTACATATTCTTCTAAAAAAAATTTATTTTTCTCCGTTCAAATAATTTTCAGTAATTTTAAATTGAAAATCTTAAGGAAATATTGGTGGTTCAATGTAAAAACCTAACAGGTATAATGAAACATGTATTTATTTTGTATTTAACTACACAATTACTAAAAATATATTTTTCTATCTATTCTTTCAGTTCAAATATCAATCTGTTTTTCACAATATTTTTTATATCATAAATTAATATTCCCTAGATAATTATTTATAATTTTTTTGCATTTTCCTTTTTTTTTTGCATATTTAACAATTTTCTTGCATATTTTCAATTTTGTTGTGCATATTTTGCCATTATTAGCTCCAATAACTTCCGAGCCCTAGTAATGAGTTAATACACAGATAGCTAATAAGTTTTGAGTTTTTCTTTTTTTATTTTTATTTCCCACATAGTATTTCTAATTCTTCTGATATTTCACATGCCAGTATTTTTTTACCCTTCTAATCTTCTTACAGTGTCATAAACGATTTTTAATTGACTTTGTATGAAATAGAACAATAATATTAAAAGAGGTGGCTAAAAAAATGTTAAAAATGGTTGGTTATTTATTATGAAGGCAAAATATGATTTTAAAGCTGAATACATTTCAATAATTCTCGAAACTGATGGTTGTAATATTATACAGTTGAACTTGGTAAACTCCAACTTCTTTAACTCGAAATCGTCAATACCTCGAACTTTTTTCTCGATCCCTAGAGTTTCCTATTTAAACAATGCAAAATAATCTTGTTTAACTCGAATATTTTCGTTAATAACTCGGAGTTTCTATGTACTCAATCATCGGATGTAGAAGAGGAACAAGAATTCATTTAACTCCACATTCCCGCACGATTACACAAGCATAGATGCGTTATATTAAATCGAGGCGATTTATCGAAAACAAACCAGAGGTCAGTGATGAATAGGGCTAGGATTTTGTAGCATTTGCATTTTCTTTCTTAGTACTCCAGGACATAGCTAATCAAAAACAAAATTCGATTCATACATCACAGAGTTCAAATTTACAATTTTGATTTTGCTTTTTTTGCATTTTCTTATGATATTCGTAAAAAAATGCTTTTTTGGTACTTAAGTGTCAGTTTATTAGCTTTTTATTTAGTTTTTGTTAATTATACGCATATTTGATATTTTTAGAACATTTACGTACTTATTTATCTAAATTATTCTTTATCAATTTATTTTCATTACTATATATATTTTGTGGCTTCACCTTATCGGAAAATATTTCTGAAAATAAATTCTTTTTTTATTCTTTTTTAAATTTTGTCAAAGTGATTACCGAGTGGAGAGTTGTGGTTACGTTGACTATCTGGACTTCAGACGCAATGAGAACGATACTTATTGACTTGTTCACTATGTCTAAAATTACAACAATATTATTTAGCATTCGCCATTCACTAATTCCTAATATAGGAATATACTAAATATAGGAATTTCCATGGGGGTTTATATTCGCGTGCTAACGTACGGAGTATTGTTATTTATCGCGGAGCTATGGCCCACGAGTCACATCAGTTGTCGTTAATACGTTATGCCGACAAGTATTTAATCGTTTGTTGCATCTAACTGGTTAAAATGCTTTTTTGGAGCATTATTGGCAATTTTTTAATGTCTATATTGTAGGTTTTTAGTGCATCATTTTCCTAGCCCTAGTGATGAACTATTCGAGCTTTAAATAAAATAAAACGATTCACTGCAAATGTTCCGATCAAAACTCAAACAAAAATAAATACCTTTTTTAAACAATCTACCAATCTAATTGTTGCTTAAACATACCTTTTTAAAACTATACATAATATATAAATAGTAAATATTTTTTATCACATATTATAATAAGTACATAAGAATTAATAAATTGTGCTGTTTGAAAAAAATACATATTTTGAAATTTTATTTGGATAACTCGAACTTTTTTTCCGGTCCCTTCAACTTCTAGTTAACCAAGTTCAACTGTACTTATTTATTGATAATTTAATAGCATGGAAATAACGGGATTAAGACGGGACCGTCTTCTAGAAAAGGGATGAAAAGCGTCCCGTTCGAAGTTTGCCAAAACAACGGGACACGATGATCAAAAAAGGGACGATCCCGTTTTAAACGTGACGTATGGTCGTACGACGCGGTTACGCACTTTTTTGTACTGGCATTTTAAAAAGGTAAATAACACTGCGCATTCGTCGAAAAACGAAAAACAAGCGAATTGATTTACAACCCTCGTTCCCCACTGAATAGGTTTAGGACCGACGCGGACAAACGGCCGTACGGTCTCATTATTGGTAAACAATCGTCGATTGATATTTGTTTTCATCCGAGTTTTTTCTTTGACTTATTTACTTACCCATATTGATTGAACCACCAGCGAACAAACGGTACTTCATATATATATATATATATATATATATACTAATACCCCCTATACGCATTGAAATCGATAAGACAGGAAACCGTAACTACTCATTCGTTAATTTTATGTAAAGAGGGAAAAATGAGAAATTCCTATATAGTTTTTCCTTTTACTTTTTCAATTATAATATTGAAAAGTTTACAATCGCGTTACAGCCCATTACACTGACCATGTTACCAATGCAGTGCACTACCACGGTTACGCTCAGAATCCGAAATGTAAGATTGTTAAAATGTATACAGTCGAATATTTTTATAGTTCAACATATTGAACGCGACCCGGGTACGGTTTTTTTACATATACATTTTAAATTTGTATAAAATGTAACAAACATTACCAATTTTCAACTGTTTGCAGAACTCTGAAATATTTTTGATTTTCCAATATTATTTATGTACCTAAAGACCGATTTTGCGTTCTACCATATTTGACCCACTAATAATCTGAAAGCTATTAATTATTCATATTATTCACTGATTTATTTTCATTATTCGTTTTTATTTTCCAGAATAACTAAAAACGGCAACTGGTTTTACAAAACAAACAGTCGATTTGAAAATAGTTACGTGCAATAATAATTTTTTAGTCCCGAAATGTCCACACATACGTTTAACGTTTCGCGGTTTGTGTATTTTTTGATTATTTTATTTTTAATCCCCGTGTTGCTTGTGTAAATCATTAATTTGTTTTTAAATAAAATGTGTTTAAATACTTTGTAGGTGCAAATCATAATAAAAATCATTTAATAATTAATATTTAGTATTTATATCGCACTTATGTAAGTAAGAAAATTGTATGTTTATATTATAAATAGGCTTAGATGGCTATTCTAGCTAGGAATGCCTTAATAAAATAATAATAAAAAAAAACAAAGTATTATAGTTATGTGAGACTATGGATGAGATCAATCTTAATTCTAAATATAATTGCCACGTTGACAAAATAATGGAAATACACGTCTTGATGATGAATAAATAAAAATAATTACAAGTTTGCGGCAAAGAAATATACATTTATTAATAATATTGATGTGATATTTTTAGTGATTTGGTAGCGTCATAAAATATCGATATAGTACCTAGTAATACGTCAGTACAGTAATACTATTGGACACGACCTTTTTGATTATTGCATATTCGCAGGAAAACTTAACTCGGATGCGAAAATGTCGGTTTCGTAAGCATACAATGACCATGCAGTTATAAGTCAATAAATTACTTATATGCAGTGTCAAATGTACGCATAACGAGGAAAAATATTGTAAAAGTTGTCGGGAGTATATTTTATAAAATTTTATTTTTCTCGATGATTAACATGTTCTATTTTATTTCTACGTCCGACCACTGCATTGTCTGCATCGATCAATCTGATGTTATAATATAAAAACGATGAGATCGTAAAGTTTTAAACGCATATTTGTTCGGTCAATGAACGCGATTCTGTAAGATTTGTTGGCTCCGTGTAACACTGAAATTTTAGTCGTCAGCGGTGAACGATAATTTATTTTCATTACTTATCCCAAAAACTGTTCAAAATGTATACTTTTTTTTTGAAAATTGAAACTTTTACTACGGATTTCGTCTTATGATGCGAAATATTTTTTTGAGAATGTCGATGCTGCTTGTAAATCAGATATCGAACCGGTAGTTAATAATTTAAAGGTAGGTACCTCAAGTTTAGATGAGCAGAATTTAGTGGAGCACTATACCATCACGTTGTGAAGTTTATACAAGTACTTATATTACATTATAATTAAATAATTCATAAGTTTCAAATGTAAATATTTACCTTTTTCATAATTAATAATTATTAAGTGAGTGCCGAACGAATATTAAGTAGATAAAATAAGGTATTCACAAACATATTTTATTTCAATTCATTACTAGTAGAAAATAAAAGTTTGAAAGTTTTAAAGTAAGAATTTTAATTCATAAAAAAATTAAATTCGATATATCTTCATTTTTTTTGTGCTGAATAATATAACGTATACAGTGAAAATGTCGCACGATAATAAATACAATATAAACGATGTGTTATCCGTATTTTTCTAGACGAATACATTTTTTGAACTTTATTTTTAAATATTCTAAATATTTTTCGTTTTTGGTAAAACGTGTACTAAGACGAATGTGATTATATAAATAGTTCGAGCCAGTGCAGTCCATGGGTGCGCGTATACCAACGATTTTATTGCGGTCGACTTGGTGAGAAAAAAGCGTCTTCTTCCAATGCTTTTACTCTTCACGATTATAGCAAAAAACATACCACTCAGTAGTATGTACCTACATCGACCCATAACATAGATTTCAAGGAGGGCAAACATTGATCACAGTTCACTGTCCCGAGGGTTAGGGGGATGTGACGTGCTTTTCACCCACACAGCATATTCTCCAGGTGAATATTTCATTATTCCTTCGACCCACGGAAAAATGAAAAATTTGAGGCGGAAAATCCTCGTTTCATTTAAATTAGGTCGGTAATGGATTTTTAAATATTTTTATTCAGATCCCTTATATAATTTCTACGCTATTAAATAAGTAGCTATAATTACGATAGTTATGATTTTAAAAAAAGAATAATGCAAGCTTATAATTTCGAGAGTTAAATAATATATATATTTTACTGTAACAACATACGAGTAGACAACATTTAGCAGTTAGGTTTTTTTTTTTAAACGTATTCTTTGCGCTTACTATTTATATGTCAAGTGGTGATATTTTATTGGTGACTAGACGAGTTAACTTGTTAGCGTATAAGTTACTTGAAGCCGACACACATTTTCTTACATGAATTGTATTTGCGAAGAAAAATGTATTTTGCTAAACGCGTTAAAAAGAATTAGGATTCGTGAGTTACAATAATTTCTCTTAAAAGAACCATTCCAAAAATTTCTTCGCGAGTCCCGTGTGTCCAACTGTGTGGCCCAACCAGTATTGCTACCTATGAATAGGTAAGTGAAATTCACAGATTTTTACTTTTTGATATTAAAATAATAATACTTGAAATTTATGGTGTACTCTTAGGGACCAGCATATTATATATGTTTGGAACTAGCACGATAGTACGTATAGGAAAATAAATTACAAGAAACAGGATAATCACTTTAAAAGTAGACAACATAAAGTGTATAGTATTACTCGTTTTCAAAAACTCGTCTTAAAACGAAAAAAATAAAACGAAAGGATTCCTTCACTTACTTCGCGGACACCGCGGACCACAATAATGTTGTACACCGTTACTTTAAACTCGAACAATAAATCGTCGTTCGACTCTATATTATGGGTAAAAGTGATTTTTAAAATGTCAAGCCATTTCGTAAAAAGTTTTGTGTCAATAAAATTACAGTTTGAACGCAATAAACATTCCATTAATTATATAATAATAATAATAATAATAATAATAATAAAAAATAACTAAAAATTTGCAATGGTGTACGGAAAATGTTTTGGTATTAATTGACTATTTCGTATATTATCTATTTGGTTTCGGAATAATGTTTTTAGCAAAAGCACTCGTGTTCGGGTGGTAAAACGGTACCGCGAGAACGGAGTGCCTACATATTATTGAGTATAAGAATAATTGGACGCAGTAGTTTCTCTTGGCGGAAGGATAAACCCGGACGTTTCCATGACGGCCGTTGACCTTCGTCCAGTTTCGTTTTTTGAACACGATGATTCATCAATGTTTTTAGACGCCTATATCGTAGAGATAATGCACGATTTTGAAACGGACCCTGTCCTCACAGGGACGATTGAATTGGCATGACGCTTGTCATTCGGTACGCTCTCCGCGGGGCCGGAGGTCTGAGCGACGAACGCTCGCGGTCCCGGTGACTTTTCGAGTATTTTCGACGAGCCAGTTTGTTGAAATTAAATTTCAGAACGTTTTCACCGTCGAGGTTATATAAAACAATTATTAAGACTTTTATAGCCGTGGGATAATAAATGAACCCTACCACAACGAATGCGGGCTTCCGAAAACGTTGTTCTTGACGCGCCGGTGGTACCCATATATTATGTTCAGTTTCATTATTTTTAGCAACACCGAGCTATATTTGTGCATGCAGGACAGTGCAGGTGATTCATAGTTCTTATTGTTAGATTAATTATTACAACTAAAACGATACGACAAAAGAACGTTTTTATAACATAAATATAAATAGTCGTGATTATAAGTATTCGATGAGTCCGAACAATTTAAAACACGTTGTCTATGTTTTGTCATCAGAAAATGAAATAACGACAATATCTATCTTATTCCAAACATTAGCGTTTTGAAACAGATGTTACGGTGTATAGGCACAACGGCTTGCAATTGTTTCGACATTTCCGACCAACAAATCTATACAGATGTTGTTAACTATACATTTCTAACGAAAAACCTACTCGCAGTCGCATAAAACTTGAAAACCCTACCATTATCGCTCTATTCGGAAAATAAAAATGGTTCAAAATGTAAGCATGTTCATATAATGAGCATGTTCTCGTGTTCGGCCTAACGAAATATAACATGCTGAAGGAGAAGAAAACAATCAATCGTTTTCAACGATAGCACGCGATGATGTCTATCAATTTTACAGCTATTTTAATTAAATCAAAATTACAAACAATTTGATTTGATTTAATTGACTGCGTTTAAAAAAAAAAAAAAACTCCCCCGCTCTTTCTTTAGCACGCACACACGTACACAGTACACACGTAAACTGCAACGTTTTGTTACAATAGTAATGAAAGCGTTATAGACTATAGAGTGCTGAATAATTGCCACGTGAGAACTCATTCAGGTGTCCTGTAATCATCAATGTCCGCCGACAGTTTGAAATAACTTCGAAGTATGTTTAGTCTTGGATGGCGATAATGTCTGATAGCGTCGAGACCAAAACCATATTAAATATTTCTGAAACAGAACGTGTTAAACAGTTACCTACTGAAACAGAACGTGGGAATATTATTATCTCCGAACAATTACAAGCTATAAAATAGATTATTCTCATTTGTTTTACGGAACTGTAGGTACGTACGTAAGAAATGCGCACGCCGAGTATATTATACACCATAATAAAGGGTGTTTCATAAAGAACGCAGTTTATAATTTTGCTATAAATCAATTTTATTTTATAAGAAATACATTATTAATGGTATATATTACTTCACTATGACTTGAAGTTTAAGTGTGAAATACGATATCGTGCATATGACCCCCTCTACTCGCTCGACAGGCAGTGACTCTGTCCATGAAATTACAAATTACGTTTTCACAGACTTGCCCATCAAGTTCACTGATAACTCGTTGAATTTCTTGCTTAAGATCCAATAAAGTTCGCGGTTTGTTTGCATAAACCAGTGATTTAATATAGCCCCAAAGGAAGAAGTCACATGGAGTTAAATCACATGACCTTGGTGGCCACTGCTGATCGCCACGAATGGAAATGAGTCGGCCGTCAAATTGTTCACGTTTACTATGGTCCGCCGGCTTAAGCTCCTGGGTCAACTGCATCTTATATGCATGCAAGTGTAAATCATTCTTGAGAAGTCGTTGCAAAGAGCTTATCCCAATGCCTAACTGTTGAGAACGGCGACGGATCGATTTACTCGGACTCACAATGACAGAGTCGCTCACAACAGCGATGTTTTAATTCGTCCTTTGGGATCGTTTGCGCCCAGGGCTTTTAATGTTTGCAGTTGATCCCGACTCTTCAAATTTACTGACTAACTTCGTTATTGTTGTCGCGGTTGGTGCTTCACGGTATCCGAGGATCGTACGAAGTTTCCCAACAGTTACCGCAACACACTCACCGTGTTTATAATGTGTTTTAGTTATTATTAAACAAAACATGTTGCCCTATTGTATACCGCTCCATGACGACAAATAAACAAAATACTATACTAAGCACAATCACTATAAACCTCAACGTGTATAGATGACAGAAATAAAAAGAATAGTGCCACCAAACTAACAAAAAAAAATTACCAACTATTTTAAAAACTGCGTTCTTTATGAATCACCCTATATATTAATAATCGTGTTTCGTGCTATATTTTATCACCTGTGACCAATTACATGGAATCACATTTTTTTTTTGTTTTTCAAAATCATGTCCACCCTATTAGTTCAAATTGTCCCGGTACACGCTTATACTTTTATTAAACTTGAAATGATAATAATTATAGTGCTTACGCTTCGCGCAACTTGTTGTGTAAAATACTTTTATGATGAAATACCGTCAACCAGTAAAGCCTGTACCGTGATTTCATAACTTTCTAGCCCGGTCTGTATAGTATAGCATTCGAAGTTTGAGCTTATTTTTCGAAGCAAGTTACTAGTTGACAATATGATACGGTACAAGTGAAATTCGCTAACAAAATTTCATTATATACAACAATATAAACGTCTGTATTTTACACACAGTGAAATATTTAAAATGTTAAAAATGGCTAAAAACGGTTAGGTATTATATTATTGACAATGAATAAGACATTACATCTTTTTCTACGGGCATTCGTTTAACAATATTATTATTTTAATAGAATATATTAAAAACGATCTTTATTGTTTAAAATATATTCGCCAAGTAAAAAAAAATAAAACAGCGATTGTCTTTAATAAGTAAATATGTTCATATTATTATTTTATTTATTTGAACAACTCAAGTAAAATACCACGTTAATTATTGAAACATTATTAATTGTGGTAATCATTTCAAGCTGTATTTTATTTTTAAATAATTAATAACTTACTTTAACTAGAACTTTCGTTTAATAACACTATTCTAACTTGCAGTTTCTGAACTGAAATCTAAAATATAACCGAGTGAAATAAAAATACAGATTTTTCTAAAGAGATCGGCAATAATATATTTTTGTAATAGGATCAAATATCAAAATACAAGAAATCAGTGGATAGCCATCGATTGTGAAAGAAAATGTAAATTTACAAAAAAAAACTGACCTTATGAAATGACCAAAAACGAAATGATTTGTGTGGTATTACCACTACAATGGCTATAATGTTTCATGCTGTGTTGAAAAACCCGGGACATAAAGCGAACGTTCCCACTGAAGGATTATTGCGGTGTCTACATGTTTGGTGCCTATACCAATTTATCGACTGAAAAATTAAATGTTTACACGTGCAGTAGTATATTGCGCGCGGGAATCTGTGCGCAGCGTGTTGAATCGAAAAGTGATGTTCTCAAGATTATAACCGTGTAGCGATTTGCAACTGTATATTAATAATTCGTCTCTCAAAACCCGATGCTCTCGGACACAACAATACTGGCACTGTCAACGTTCCTCCCTGTAATTATTATAATAACAGATACATCCTTTTTCTGATAAATAACGCCATTAGTAGTTGTCGCGCTGGCACACATGAAACGCGCGCGAGAGATTATCCCGTGCATCGCGTATAAAGGAGACCGTGTGCACACCGGGCGTGTTGAATTCCACACAGGCGTATCCGACAATGACGCGGCGGTAAACAGCGTCAAGCACAAAAAACTGTGTAATTAGGCGCGCGCGAAACGGCCGAGGGGAGGGCATGCCGAGGGGAGGGCAGGCCGAGTGTGCTAACTACGTGCGCTCCGTTTACCGCCCGGGCTCCGTCCACATTGATTTCTCCGCGAAAGCTGACGAATATGATTATTAATCATCCCGCGCCGCGGCCTTATGATAACGCGATCGTAATTAAACCATTGTAGGTGCCGCGTGCCAGTGTACGCCGATTGACGTTTCTCGGCGTACGTTTGGGCACTGTTAGAAATGGCCAGGGGGGGGGGGGAAATCGATCGTACATTCCGCGTGCGGTAAAGAGATCGTTTAGCAAAACCGTTGCGGTAAAAAAATAAATAATAATAATTTGGTCGACGAACAGTATTATTGTCCTGCGGTCGAAACGTACGAAGGAACAAACAAAACACCGGTTCGAAAGTTGTGATGCGAGTAAATCGGTAGCGAACTGTTGAGGGGGGAAGGGTGTGAACACATTCCGACTGTAAAAAAAAATATAGCTCAACTTATTAGTATCATCATCACTCATGCCTGTTAAGATATCGGTATCCAAAGTGCAAAAGTGAAATTAATTTTGATCCGACGACACGTTTCGATGTATATTTTGAAACTCGGTTTGCAGAGTATCAGGAATTTGGTATTCCAATTTCACCTGGTCAAGCGTATACGTTGTCACTGTCTTATAAACGTATACAATACACAGCAAATTGGCGTCCAGTAGTTCAAATATTGTAAGCTTTAATATTAGAGTAAACTCATTCAAATAAGAATTCAAGTTTAAAACAATTCAAATAACAAAAAACTTCATATAAAAAAACGTACAGTAAATGTAGGTAAAAAAAAGAAGAGATTTATTTTATTTGTAAATACCGGAATATACGATACAGTGATTTTCAGTGTTTCTATTTTACAATATGTATATTTCAACGTCCAAATTCGGTATCATAAATGCAAAAGAGTAAAAAAAAAATATCATTGATCATTTTCGTGGGTCGTGAAAACTTTGAGAATTCCCAAAATGGAACATACCGTAAAAAGTTTGAGTATACCTCTGTCGTAGAGCACAATATAATGCACGTATTGTGTTTCCGCCTTGGTCGACCGCGGAACGAGCGCGCGGCGCCTATACTGCGAACAGTATTTCGTATATTACATTGATTCCCAACGTGGGCGCTACCTCCCCCTTGTGGACATTTTTTTATTTTTAAGAGGACGTTTTTTTGAGGGGGGCGCTAAGGGGAGGCGTTTATCTATAAATTATATTTTTCCATCGACATACCTGTTCATAACGGCTTTAGTGCGGTTCAAAAACTTCTCAACAAATCAAGAAAAAAATTAGAAACATGTGAAAAAGGAGACTTAAGACTATTTCTGAGGGGCAGTCATTACTCGCATAAGTATTTTTTGTGTTCTTTTTTTATGTTAGCAAATTCGAAATCAAATTTTATACATTTTTATATTATAAGTAGGTATTTAAATTTAAAATTAACTAAATCGTAGCGTTATATTATATTTTTTCTTTGATTAAATAACTCATTAAAAAATGAAACGTTATTTTTTTTAAAAAAGTTGAGTAAAAAAAGGTTGGGAAACACTGTAATGTACAACAAGTGCGTTCATCGGAAGTCGTTTTGTCGCACAGTCACTCGTGCGCTGGTGAGGTTGTGCCGTTAGATCCGCAGCGTTGCAAAAACATCGTCCCCCGCGATGTGACAGATACCGGTGAAAAAACGACGATATCCGTCGTGATAAGATGTTTTTCACGGTCGTAAAAAAAAAAAATTAAAAAAATAACACGCAGATTCACGCGGGTCCATGGGAAGCGATTGAAAAGTTACGTCCACCTTGCGGTCGTTCCACTACACGGCGATTCTCGGTACACGGAGCGCTCGAAGTGTCAACATCGAATTTTAGCATACTACAGGACCGTTGAATTTAACACGCACATCTACAGGGTGATTTTTCAACCACGCTCCGCCCCCTTCTTTGGCCGTGAAAATGCTTTAATTTGTAATTTTTATTTTCCATATTCAAGTAACCATAAAAACTATGTCTTCCACAATGTTTTTTTTTTCATGTCACCTTAAGTACTCGTATGTCCAAATATGTAACGAGTAATTTTTACACTATTCTAATTTAAATATTAAGAAAAATAGCATTAGAATACCCAAAATTATGATATAATTTGTAATTACATATTATCGCTAATTGCTACTAATTTGAGATAACGCGAATTTCACACTTTTCATGCGCAATTTTAAAGCCGAATAACTCCGAAAGTATTGATCCAAATTTTAATCACGTTACATCAAAAATTCCAGAAAAATAAATTGAATTATAATATTTAGCAGCTTAGCGTAAACAATAAGATGTTCCCGTTTGAAAAATAAAAGCTTGTATCGCCACAAGGCATTCTTAAAGTGGTGTGAAAAAAAACCACTGTGGAAAACGTAGTTTTTATGTGGTAACTTGAACATGAAAAAAAATAATTTTCAAATTAAAGCATTTTTACGGCCAAAAAGCAGGTGATCACGTATAAAAAATCACCCTGTGATGGTAGGTATGATGGTACTTTGTTATTATAATTTGTAGTTCCTAATCATATTGTGAATCAGTTCATTTAATTTAATTTAAATAGGAAATAGTAAATTAAAATACTAAGTTTTTTCTGATCAACATTTGAAAGCTGTTCCCAATTTTCAAATCAAACTTTGAAAACTTCAACAGAATCTTTTTTTTAAGTCTCTGTGCATGTATAATCTTTCCAATATTACCCTCAAGATAACAGCGAGATATAATATTCTAGAATTATAGTAATAATAATAATTTTCTATTTTTTCTTTTTCATAATTATTAAAAAAAAAATTACCGTGGTTTTAACTTAAATTAAATATTTAGATAAGTAATAATGGGGCCAGTAGGGGTGATCCAGCCCCCGAGGACCCCCCATCCCCGTAAATATGCCACTAGTAGGACCCCAATAGTTGTTCTCAATAAAAATTAAACAATTTAATACAATTTAATGTTTAGTGTTTAACGACGTTTAAAAACTGTTAAGTAGGAATTTTAAATTATTGTCGTTAATAAAAACAAACACGTAATGTCAGTCATAAAATGGTTTATATTTTTCGACAGCATATGAGACATCACTTTCTATCGAAATTTTCTACCACCATATTAATTATTATTTATATTCCCGAGTCGACAGACAAATGTCAAATCTGCACGATAAGATACTTAGGATTTGTTGAGAACAGAAGCAATTATTTATTTTAATGTTTTGAAAAATCTGAAATTTATACGCCTAGCTGAACTACATTATACTCAACCGCATATGATACCTAAGATTACGCTTCTTGTTATAATATTCATATATTATCTGTTAACGGCTACAAAGTGAAATACATATCTATAACAGTTATATTTATTTTGTTCAACAACCGTAAGAGAAAAATGCATAAAACACGTGTGTAATGTATTCACATAAGTACAAAACCATTGAATTAGCTGATGTTCACGAGTGCATTAATAACTAATTTGATTCTGTAGAGTACGAGTATACGAGTATTCCACTAATTGACTACTCAATAAATAGTATTTTAACTTTGTATAAAGTATTTGAAATTAAATTTATCGTCCGTAAACGCGTAGTATATTTGCCGAATTACGTTTAATGGTTTTCACTTATCCAAATTATATAAACACTCTTCATTTATGTTGAATATAATATTATTGTTATTTAACATATGACTTTTACAGTATTTTTATTAAATAGTTTTTAACAATATTAGCATTATTAGCGCATTCAATTTAGCATATCCAAATATTTAAATGTTATTCGATAACAGTACAGTTTAAATATCACATTCACTCGGAAAAAAAGACTCCCTACCACTTCAACTGCAAGTAGTTGGTGTTCCTATAACGACACACATAAAATATCTAGGAATTATAATCGACGAAAGCTCGTAAATATTGTACTCACACCTAAAGTCCAAACGTTAATTATTATTAAATGATAGATTTTACATAAGCTTGGTCCAATATTAAAATCCAAACTTTCCATAAATTCAAAATTATCAATATATAAAACTATATTCAGAGAGCAATTATTTGGGCTTATGGTTCGCAAATCTAGGGAGACGCCAAGCCGTCCCAAACACATATAAATCAATCATTTCAGTCCATAACCATCCGCTTCATATACTCTGTAGTCTGTACTATGGTATGTCACAAACTCACAAATAACACCTTCCATAAAGACATTAAAACAACTAACCAAACATCGTTATATTAAATTTCACAAAAAATTACAGCAAAACCAAGCTTACGAGTATTTCCCATATTTTATCCTCGCTCACATTAACCCTCCTCCGTCGTCTCAAAAGGCGCTGGTGTCGGGATCTTCTGTGCTAGATAAAACAAATAAATTATGTTTATTGTTTAATGTATTAATTCTGAAGAGTTCTATCATCGGATAGAATCTCTTATCATACTATTCTGTCATTTATTTAGATATTATCATTATGTTGTACATACGAGTATATTATCATATTTATTTATTTTATATTTTTTAATGAAGATTGTAAATTTTTTAATAATAATAAAAAAATCTTACAATATTGGAGCTAGGATGTTTGAAGGGCATTTTAAATTATAAATTTTTAAAAATATAATATAATATAAGTAAAGACTTTCAAAATGCAATAATATTTTCAAGATGACTTTCCACGAACACGTGGTGAAGTGACTAAGGCTTATTTTATTTCTAATAGACTACTGAGAAAGTTCCAGAAAAGATCCCCCTCTTACAGGCATTTGTATAACCTATTCGAATCAAACTACAATGAGATTAATTATTTTGTCTGTATGAAACGATATATGAGAAGGACCGTTAAATGTTCACTGTAACATACACTAACGATTTGAAAAAATTAAAAAAAAAAAAAAAACAATTAATCGTAATGCATTCATTTAATGCTACTTCAGGTTGCCTCGAACGAGTTTAGTAATTCAATACATTTTTGCTAATCTCTCGCGTTTATTCTTTTTTTTTTGTTTTTGAATAATACGAATTGTTCGCAAGTACACCATTGTGTAGCTTGAAATGTTTTGAAATTCAGTGGTAAAACTATGAGCTCATTCGTTCTCAAACTTTCGTCCGTAATTATTTCCCTATTTATACGTGCGTTCACGAAGTAATTTTCACATTAAGCCGTATACGATATCGGTAAAACAACATTATTGTTACACGGTATACACAGCGTACGTATTTGCAACGAAGACGAGTCTTAACGACTGTTACACGCGTGCATCACATTATTATTATCGTTAAAAAATAAATCGAGTATCCCGTCGTAGCCGCGCGTACATGAAATATTGATTTCGCGCGTAACGCCCGCGTAACATTACGGCGGATTCCAATCCGTTTTTTTTACCGGGTCATGAGACCGTACCGACGGCCACATGTAGAATTTCTAAACAGCACGCGCGTGTTGCGCGAATCATGTGTATATAATGTATTACGCAGTTCCGTCCCCGAGCTCTACGGCGTACGACTCGTCCGTTTATTTGCTCTCTCCGACGACGACGACGGAAACGACCGTACAGGTATAATAGTACGCTACACGTATAAACCATTACAATGTATATGATCACTAGGGCTAGGGACTGGCAGGAGTTCGCGTGTTTTTCAACAATCGTTCAAAACATAGTTAAGTCATAAAGACATTTGTTCCGTACCTGTTATAGGAGTTTAAGGCAATCATTTTTATTTTGCACGTTTTGCATATTTAGCTCTTTTTTTCCAATAAGTGCATATTTTGCTATATTTGTATTTTAAGTACATATTTTACACGTATAATGCAATATTTGATATGAATTTTCTAGAAATTGGATATAAAAAAAAAAATTAAAATCATTAAATAATCTATCTATCTATGGTTTTAAAATTATTAATTCATAAACACAATTAATCGAAATTCTTTTTTGTTTTGTTTAAATGCAAGCTTAAAGAAGAAGAAATGAAAATATTATTAATATTTAATAAATAATTACAATAATTAATAAATAATAGTAAATAAATTTGTAATTTTTGGTTTTTTAATGAAAAATAAAATATATTTTAGAGCATATTTAAGCATTTTTGCATATTTTTAGAGCATATATGATAATTTTTAAGGGCATAAATGTATGCATTTTTTAAGGTTTTTTAGAGCATGAAGTTTATAGTAATCACCCATATGTATACTGCAGGACGCAACCCACTATGTGATGTACCTATACTATAACGTGTTTCGTGTTCATAATGTACCGAATGTCGTCGTCGTCGGAATTTCGACGGTCAAGACGTCCCGCTAGGCTACCGGTTGTCACGAAATATCATCACTATAGAGCTAGAATTTGCTAAAAAAAAATAAATTAATAAAACCACGAGAATATGCTCGAAAAAAAACACGGTCGACACTTTGTGTTGGTATAAGTACACATAATGCACAACTTGAAACCGAGGTGGTAGCGTTTATGAAAAATGTGCTTCGTATATAGGTAAACGAACACAGAATACGAAAGAAAAATTTTTGAAAATTTGCAAAAAAAAATCGTCTGTCTATCTGAGACATATTTTGTACTTGCGGAATACTATATCCGTACAGGTAGAAAAAAACGCTCTACGCCTTTGGTCCTGACCGATCTCGCGCACGCTAAATAATGTTTGCATTCTAAACGCACGTACAGATATTATATGAAATGTTATACTTGCCGAAATAATAGATTTCAGATGACCGTAATATATGCATATTGCATATACATATCCTGCACCCGCGGTATTACACCCACTATGTAATATTATATCGAACTTATAAATTAATAGGATAGCAGTGACGTAACCAGGAATTTTGTATGAGGCTATGTCCCACAAAAATACAGAGTCGTGGAAAACAAATTATTTATAAAAAAAAAATAGCATATCTCAACTATTATCGCCATGAGACAGACTTATGAGGTTGCTTTAGCATAAACATCCCACAAATACGAGTACATCTTTGGTACGTTAGACGTTACTCTCAGATGTCCTGTTCTGCAATTACACACCGTGAGTCTTACCACTGACATCTGATAGGTCGCTAATCGCTATGGAACGCCACACAAATACACTTTTGATCCGTTAATACTTTATATACTCTCAGCTAGGCTTTATGACCTGTTCTACAGTTACACATTACGAGACTGACTTCTAAGGTCGCTTTAGCGACCGATGTGATAAAGTCTAGACGAACACCGTCACATATTATTCACAGCACCTAGAATGTAAACCCGCAAGCTCAGTGGTATATACGAGAACTATACATAATATGATAATTTATATCTTATCAGTCAATAGGTTCTATACTTTTCCATAAAAGTGTTTGCTTTTATTATGATCATTAATTATTAAATCATGTTATGAATAGTAAAATTGAAGCCTGAGCCCATCTGTTGCAAATCTTCACAGAAGATATAGTCATTTTATATAATTAGCACATGCACATTACTTCATATAAGATGTAAGCACGTAGTACCATAGATTAAATATACTAGTATATTTAATCTATGGTAGTACTCACTGGTATAAGGTAGGCTCGTATAATCGAAATCCCATACAACAAGAGTACAACAATAAAAAAACAGTGATTCAAACAGATGTTAACTTTGTACTGATAAAACATAACAATTAAAACGTCATGTATTCCAAAAAATGCATACGTTAGCATGGAGAAACAGATTTATGTATAAAAATACATACCTGAATTGCTACATTTATTAGAATTATGTACTTGAAACGTGATAAGAAATGTAAGTGTTATAAATTGTTCTTATTAAAATAGCAGCAATTTAATTTTAGATATTTTGCGCATAATTTTGTTATAATCAACCAGTGCAATAAGATAAATTTATTAATACGTATTCGATGACAAATGAAACAATTTTATTTTCACATTTTTAAATGAGGGTTAATGTGCTGTAAACCGACTCGGACTAATAATGTTATTGATAAAAATTAAGAATACTATCGGTGAAGAAGACTTGTTAAAAATTATGAATTCAGTTTTCACACATCCTTTTATCTAATATTTAATATAATTATTTATTTTCAGTTAGGTACACATGCTTAGCATCCCTAAGTTATAAATTAGATTTTGAACTAAGAGTGTTGTTTAAATAGGAATATTTTCGCGCACGTGAGAATGAGTTTATTGCAGTTTGTATTGATAAAATAAGTACACAAATTAATAATGATTATGTCAAGATAATACGCACAGGTATGAGATTAGTAATGATCTCAAATAATTGCAATGTATTCGATTTGAATGTACATATTGCGATGTGAGTTGTATATGTTTTTGTGAAGAAATGTTGTTGTTTTCATTTATTTCGTATTTTCGAGATATACTCGCATAAGTGTGGGGGTTATACGAGTGGTACGACAGTTAGTAGCCAGTGGCGGATTTAAGGAAAAAGGCCCAGGTGGCATACGATATAAGGGGCCTAAGAAATATGAATCGTCGTAACTAATACGTAACTAATACTAACTCGTGAGGGCCTCCCTCTTAAAACATTGTTAAACTAGATAGGTATTGAAACAAAATAATAAATAAATACATTTATTTAAATCGTACAAACTGGATATAATTTCTAAATAACCTTAACAATATAAATAAAAATACATGCCGGTGCGTGGTGTATATTTGACATTATAATATGGGCAACTATAGTCACATAAACAATTTACAACACTACACAGTATTATTATTACTGATTTCTTATTATTATTACTTGATGTGTTACAATCTAAAACTTCACAAACAAAAATGACCATTCACCAATTATATTTTAATTTTTTTGTTGAAATGAAAATTAATGAAAACTGAATACTGGGTCCGGGGCCCGGGGGCCTTTTCGGGTAGGGGCCAGGCGGCAAATGTCCATTTTTTTCTCGTTAAATCCGCCACTGTTAGTAGCGATAAAAGATTGAAAATCTATTATTGAAAATCCGTATCGATTTTCCTTAATATCGCGTAATATTTTAGTGTTTAGTTTGGAAATTGAAATAATTTTTGTCACGCATAACCGTTACCGCGGGTCACCTCGGGCGCTTGGGGTGAACGATTTTAGCAAGTTTTAAACCGAATGGGTAAGTCACCTATAATAAAGTTAGAAGATGGTATATGATGTTGAAGGTATTTTTCGCACGCACAAGTCCGTCGTCGAATGAAACGGTGCGTATTTTAAGGGTCCGGAAATATATATTTTTAACCTTAAGACTCGAGCGCAGGTATATTCATCGGTATTCATCGTAACGGGGGGGGGGGGGACGAGCAGACGGTTGTAATAATAATATGACATTACGATCACGTCGTGACGTACGCGATTTCGCGCCCAAGACCGAGCGTCGCGGCAGTCCGTTCGCGGAACAAGCGGGAAAAAGAAAGACGGAAAGAAAGAAAAAGAAAAAAAAACGTTTCGCGCCGTTCGACGGCGGCCGGACAAACCGGTAGCGATTGGCGCGAACCGGTGCGCACGGCTGTTTTTGCTTTCCACCGAGGCGGCGGCTTTCGCACGCGGCCGCCGTCCCAAATCCGACTGGTGGGAATCGATTAAATACCCGGCACCGGACCGAACGGACGCACATTCGACCACGAGCACTTGTCCCGGCCACCGACCACCAGTCCAAGTCGTATCCCAAGTCGAATCCAAAGTCGTATCCGAAGTCGAATCCAAAGTCGTAGCCGAGTTGTTCGCACTTCCGAGAGTCGCGTCCTAGAACCCCGGAGACCGCGCAACATCCTTCAGAACCCATCTTCAGCAGCTGCAGCGACCAGCCGATCAGGTACTATATGTTTGACTAAAATACGATATACTACGCAGTGTACTGTTGTGATGTGAACACCCGTCAACCGGGCCGTTTACCGCGGTCACCGCAGTTACCCCGGACCGAGGTAACATATCGCACAACATACGGCCACCGCGGCGGGGGTACGATAGAAAAAGAAAAAAAAAGCCTTCCCTAGAAGTCTAAAAGATCGTTTTGGTTTAAGGAAGGCTCGGATGATTTTATGCATATTATATATCGAGATCTCTGCGTCGTTTGCCGCGATCGAAAATATTCTACAAACAACATATTTTTAACACACGCGTTCCTGCTCGTTTCGCCAGACACGTTCCGCTATACTACACGAGCTTTTCGGCTTTCGTTTTGTTCTCCGCTAAAAGTCTGTCGATGGGTATACCTACCGTTTAAAATCACAAACCGTCGTGTACACCGCAGACACGTTTCGAAAGATATGAGTTTCGCGTGAGAAAAAAAAATGATATTTTACACGTGATAACACAGTCTATAATAATACGCCTAAAGTCAAAATTATTTAAACGTGTTTTGTTTTTTTTTTACCCGCGAATATATTATCGTCATTCGTGATACAATATAGTTCACGGCGGCGGCGGCGGCGTGGCGGGTTTCACGAGTAATTGGTTTTCAATAGTCGGACAAAATTATCAGACCAAATTAAATACTGAAGAAAAAAAAAATACGAAAATTAGACACTTTCCGTTAGGTGTCGCAAGTAAATGTACAATTCGCCGGCAAAGAGCCCGGGATCTTTTGTTATGTGCTCCGCGTGGTTTTCTTATAGAATATAATATATATTATATATACTGTTCTAAATCAATAGAAACGCGATGCAATGTAATACGTAGGATAGGTAGATATAGTCCGTTTGCATATTGTAGTTGTTTCTTTGCTTCCGCCGCGGCCGTTTATATTGTTGTCATTGCGCACTCGACGGTTGTGCTATTGTAGAAATAGCAAAAGGACTGCACTACTGCATGCAATACGTCGTCTGTAGTTACCGTTACTCAATACTCGGTGGTTCTTCGATCAACATCGCACTATGTAGGTACTAGGTAGTCATAACACTTAATGAGTGATCATTTTATAAACGAACAATAAAATACGTGCAAATACATTTTCGAACATATAAATGCTCTTCTAAGAAAACAAATAATTTCCACGGTTAAAATCTTACAAATTAATCTTATAAGTATATCATTTCCAAGCGCAAATATGAGTATACGTTTTCGTATTTATGTTTAATTCTCATGTTATATTTTATTTTCGTTATAGTTTCAATTAATTTTCGTTCCGACAACATTTAACTACCATCCAACTAGAATAAAGTATGAGCTTTCAGCCATAAATTATGACGTTATTATGTCACTGTTTAAGTTTAATGCTTAAAATAAGTCGTTCCTACAAATTGTTATTAGGTAACCATGAACTTGTTATCATCCCTTATATAACTGTATAACCATTTACTTGTATAGTATTTCAGGAAAAAAAAATTAAATAACATCTTTTTTGTGACACTATATATTTTCTAAGAATACGCGTAACGTTTTACACGGATAAATAGGTCGAGTCCATTTCTTAATGGATTAAATATTTTCCCAGCTAAATTACACAGACAAGATTTCATACCATGGAAAAATGACCGCTTAAAAAAACACCCGAAAAATAAAGAAATTACCTTTAGTGTAGCTTGAAGTAAACCATATTTTCAGCTATATAGTTTGAAGTTTCATTTTTCCCATCGAAACAATTAATCATTCATCTCGATAATACCTAAACTTGCCATCGATTGTACGAAACATAATATTATACTCAGAAATATGAAAATCGTTTAAAATATTTTTTATGTACACATGTTATGTCACTGTCAGTGGTACGATATCGTGTCGAGTTGTACACAACTAGTGATTCATGTACATTTTTTTATAAACCTAAAAAATTACCGGCCGCCACGTACAAGTAATACTTATTGCATACGTACCAATATTAGGTATGTTTATCAACCGCACGTCTTCGCGTGGAAAAAAATATCGAACAATAAATCGAAAATCGATCATGTCCAACAGACTGGTACAGTACGGTAGAATGTACAATATTAACGAGTGATTATTGTTTCCTTTTCGCGGACCGTTTTAATTTGGATGATTGGAAAGGACTGCTATGTCACATTCCGACGCTCAAAAACGATCATATTATTTATACTCGAATATTGGTAATCTTTTAAACGTGATCCGTACAATATTGTGCGACCCGTAAGATCACAGCATTATTATATTATTATTACTGCTATTATGTATGTTTATAGTCACTCGCGACGATAAATATTTTACTCGGCAGTTTGTGACCGAATGTTGACGACGATATATTTTCATATCGTATAAAAATCGCGCGTCATATTTTATTCGAGCGCGATTACATTACACGTCCGAAACTAGTTTTCGGTCTGTTAAAACTTGGACGGCGGAAAACACACACGATTTATCCACGCCGCCCTGCGCTCGGTCACTTGTATATACGAGGGCATTAATCTCGCCTACGTATTAAACGTAATGGAACTCGATCATTTCACACACCGTCGGGATCAAACTTTCGGGTGGCATGCGTGCGTTCGTTTTGACACTTTTATTCGTTTAAAATAATAGTACGGCTACGTGAGACGCAAATCATTCGACAAACGGCCGAAGCCCTAGCTCTTCCGCGAGACGATCAATAAATCACGAATATTGTTTGTTTTCACACCGACCGGCGCTTGTTGGACGTTCGTCTCGTCCGAACCGCACTCATCCTCTCCCACGTGCCCGAAATAATTGACAAAAACCGCGAGACGAAGAATGCACGTAACGATGTACGCGTTATTAGATTTCTGCCTACTCCATTACGTCTGGTCGGATCTCGGGGAAAAGTTAAATAATAGGTTTGCGCGGTATACGTTCTTTCACTCGGATCCCAGCAACCGTTTCGACCGCTAAACCGCGGATCGTTTCACTTTAATCGGCTGCACTTCCCATAGCAAGGAGGCGCGCAACAACAATACGACAATAATAATTACTATTGTGATCACGCTTTCCACACGAGACGCGACACGTGGGTAATTATTATTGTGTTTCACGGGGCTGCGACGACGGATTTTATGCACTCGTCGCAGGGGCGTAGCTATAAATTTCTTTTTGGGTAGGCCCGCATAGACCTTCCACTGTTAGACGGAAGTGGGGACTAATCCCAATTTCGGTATTGGCCTCCTATAATTTAAAAGTTATCAATGATTATTTTTATTAATCATTAATAACTTAAGGCAAAGTTTGCAATTTTTATGTATCAGAATACAAGATAATTTTTTTATAGTTATTAATTACTGTACTCGTAACTTACAACATATACGTATTGTCCATTTATAACATATTTTCAAAGTCAAAATTCTATCTTCTTTTCTTTATGATACCAAACTCATCAACAACAGCCGATGGATTATCAGTAAAATTCTCACTTATTTCTATGGAAATTAACGTCAAATCGTTTAGCCTAGGAATTTTCATTCTTCTCATTGTTGAAATACTTCTTTTTCATTTTAGAGAAAATCTGGGTAGGCTCGGGCCTACCAGGCCTACCTACTGGCTACGCCTCTGAGTCTCGTCGAAACGTGGTAACCCAACGTGTTGACTCTCCGCGGGACGGACACGGTTCCGAAATAAAACGGATCGCGTCTGCAATCTCGCGGACCGAACCGCGCGTTATACGGTCGATCGGCGTGCGGAGATCGATCTCGCGGATTTGACTTCCTACGACACGTCGTCGTAATGTATTATCGTGTATTAAAGAGTGTTGTTATATTATACGACCTTTACGTAAGACCGATGTACCTACGACCATAGGCGCCCGTTGTGGGGGGGGGCAATACGGGGAATTTCCCCTCTATAATTTTATTATTATTATAAATACATATTAAGATGACTTTCATTTTCCTAAATTCAACATCTAAAGGGCATTAAAAGGTAATAGGGCTTAAAAATGAAAAACGTTATTTCTTAGTCGAATTTCTATAAAACATAAAACAACACTCAAACTGCTGATCCATTTAACAATTTAAACCACGGGTATTCATGATCTATATCCCCGGCGACGACGGATAATTCAGATAGTACATAATATTATTACGTAGGTAATATTTAATAAATATCGTCATCGTCGGACGGCGACGACGCGACCAAAAAAAAAAGTTATTAATTTTTATAAAAACGTTACAAACACATAATATAAATTATTAAATATAATATAGACAATTTTTTTCCTGGGGAGGGTCGAGACCCGGGAAGACCCCCTCCCGCCACTGAACATACGACATAATGACAACTTATGTCACATTAAGCTTTAAAACTTGTACATTTTGTTTTTAGGTCATTATTTAATATTTCCCGAACCTTGCTCTCCCCCGCCCCAGGAAAAAGTCCCGCGGGCGCCTATGCCTACGATCGACCTACCCACACCGATACCTATCAACTATAGCGGCTAAAACGGGTTTGGCGAAACGCTCGACGATCAATCGCCGTATCGTTGGACAATAAATATCGTTGGAAACTTTGCCGCGCATTGCGATATCGTGCGCGATACAAATATACGAGTAGATGCTCGTCGAACGGTGCGAACAATGATTGATGTTGGTTTTCGACCGCGACCGCTCGACAGATCGATTCGGTCCGTTTCGGCTCGTATGCACGCATCGATATAATAGCAACGCGTCACACACGTATTGCGCTATTACGATTTATAATACACTCGTGTGAAACTGTTAAATAGTATATTATCGTTATTATCGTCTGGCCGCGCGCAATTAAGTAAATCGCGAATAATAACACGGTGTAAGCGTCGCGGTAATATCACCGCAGGTCTCGCGTCGATAATGGCGGGCACCCGGTACCGTGCGCGACCAACGCTCCGACACAATGCGATAATGATGAAAAATAATAATACGTCGTGTACGCGTGCATACAGTTATTATATTTACTTATTACGAGGCGGCACTATAGTAATAATAATGGACGGGGACTGTACTACGCAGTCATCCGAAGCTGTTACACCAGGGGTCCTCACTAGGATTTCTGAGAAAGCCAAATAGTTCATATCAAATTTTCCTCAGGGCCGCAAGTACAAATTGTACAGTTTAGTCAGGGCTTAAACCTAAACGGTATAGGTATAAAATATATTTTTCTTGTTATAATACACTATGAAGTAGCGTTAAATAACTTACAAACAATATGATTATAACATAAGTTTATTACATCAAAAAAATTAACTTTTTCGCATATAAAAAAGTAGGGAGATGTCTTTTACTTAATTTCATGAATAGGCCTACTTGCATTTATTAATTCGTTGAAGTCGAAGGGCGAAATCATTCACAACTCTCTAATATGGCATCTTATATTAGCATATGTTAACATTTTTTTTTCAAAAAAATATTTGTTTCAATAACTCTAAAATGTATGTTTATCTATCCTTAACAATCAGTCTGAGAGCCGCAAAAAATCTATGTGATCGCTGCATTACACGATGCGTGCAGTCGCGGCGTACAGGTGGCCTACACCGCGGAAGGCTTCAGCTAAAGTTTCGAATGATCGCATACATTATGTCGCTATCATCAGAGCCGTCTTTGGCTATGGGGTGGCCCATGGGCACTGGGAGCTTAAGGGGCCGTTTTAGTAGGTCCCTAAAAAAAGTTGAATAAAAATATAAAAAGCTTATTTAATATGATTACTTTATTAGTTGTTAAAAATTATGTATATTTTACAGAATTAGAAATGGTATATTACTGTTACAACTGACATTGATAAAACTTATCGTTTACCTACTTAGTGTAATAGCATTCCTCACTTAGCATTATTTAAATAACGTTTTAACATTGCCATTTACCTAAGTTTTTTTTATCTAGAATTTAGAATTATTTTTGTACAGACGATCGTATTATGACGTTACAGCTTACAATTTAAAGTTGTAATTTCTATTATTCGGGGCTCCCATCTAGTTGAGGGCCCTGGGCACGTGCCCCACATGCCCATAGGGCTAAGACGGAACAGGCTATCATTACTATTATCACTGTTATTTCGGTGACGTGATAGTGTATGCCTGTAGCGTACGTGTTAACGATTCGATTTCTGCCTCGTGGAACGCGACCGGAATGACCGTTAAGTTCCCGGGTGCACACATATCGATCGGGTACACCACAAACACGCATTATGGAAATAATTGCCGACACAATAGAATTGTATATTAGTAGAAATCCGATCGCCGGCGCGCGCGTGCGCACACGAATATTAAACGATCTCATTCGCTGCACATTATGATATCTCGTCCGCGTCCGGTGAGAGTTTCGCGTGTCGACGCTCACATTGATCTGCTGATGCCAGTGGCGGATTTAACGGGAAAAAAATGGACATTTGCCGCCTGGGCCCCTACCCGAAAAGGCCCCCGGGCCTCGGACCCAGTATTCAGTCTTCATTAATTTTCATTTACAACAAAAAAATTAAAATATAATTGGTGAATGGTCATTTTTGTTTGTGAAGTTTTAGATTGTAACACATCAAGTAATAATAATAAGAAATCAGTAATAATAATACTGTGTAGTGTTGTAAATTGTTTATGTGACTATAGTTGCCCTGTTGCCCATATTATACTGTCAAATATACACCGCGCACCGGCATGTATTTTTATTTATATTGTTAAGGTTATTTAGAAATTATATCCAGTTTGTACGATTTAAATAAAAGTATTTATTTTTTATTTTGTTTCAATACCTATCTAGTTTAACAGTGTTTTAAGAGGGAGGCCCTCACGAGTTAGTATTAGTTACGACGATTCATATTTCTTGGGCCCCTTATATCGTATGCCGCCTGGGCCTTATTCCTTAAATCCGCCACTGGCTGATGCCCATTTGAGGTCTTCGGCGGTCCGTTGGTACAAGGAATTCCGTTGGACGCGTTCCACTACCGAGCTTGCGGATATTCCAACGGTGCACGGAAATGCCTAGAAAACGGAAAAATCTAGAAACGGCGCACCTATATCGCGTTACAAGCTCCGTGCGCAGCGTGGTCGATTTCGGCGTAGGTACGTGGGAAACAGCCGGCCGATTGAAAACGCCAAGAAATCCAAAGGTTTCGCGCGGACGCCGCTCTCAGGGACGGCGTATTCGAATCACGTGATTCACAAACCATTTGCAGGTTGCACGATTGTTGATAAAACGCTAATACGTCGGACGTCGAACGTAGAAACTTGTTTTGTACACACCCAATCAAAAGATTGAACGGTTAAAATAGTTCTCGACTTATGGGCGATTTAAAAATGTTTGGTACAACACGATTTGAAGGGGGGGGGGGAATATTCGAGCTCGTGTGTTCTTCTCGACGGGGAAACATACCCGTTCGTTGTGTACAATAAAAGACGTACGATATCCTTAAGACGAATCCAAGAAACTATAGTTGCGGATTGTCTTGTTCCGGACCGTACGGTTATAATAATAGACATATAACGTGAAACAATTATAACTTGCATTTCATTTTTTGTTTCTTATTTTTAAATAAACAATCTCGCGTTGGTTCAATGATCTGATTTGTAAAAATAAAGAAAGAAAAAAAGAAATCAAGAGAGAAATTTATCAAATATGGTGGACATATACCGCGCGACACGAAAGTATAGGTATATATAAATATACTCGTACGTTGCCATATCCAGATGATATAATTTTATTCTCCGGAAATCCGGATCGATTTTGGATATAAGCCTTTCAAGACACATGCATCCAATTAAAAGTAGCCTAAGATAGGAATAATTTCTAACCACCTTATTCGGACGGCATACGCATGTATAAATAACTAGTTTTATAATTTATAACATTACAATACGCATCGTGTGTAAGATGGCACTGGTTTGTATTGTAAACCGTTCGCTTATTCTGATTTCGATCAACCATTTGTCACATTCTGGTAGATATAAATTAAGATTATAAATCATTCTCAGATCCGTACTCATGACTTGTACTAGAACATTTTTTTCTCATTATTCTAAATTTTAATGAAACATTTGAATTCCAAACGCATGTAAAACCATTAATTCAAATTATTTTACTATTTTTAATTTATAACATTATTCTTATCTCTCGTCATAATCTGAAGTTAAGCTAATTATGTATAATTATACCGTCATTATTTTTTTTTCTTGCCTATTAAACTAATTTAATTTTACTTTCTTTTTTTTTAGATTTTTGAACCTTCAATAAAAATAAATTCACAATGAACCAGTTATCCATCGTGGTATTGCTGGCCGTAGCTGTTTGCTCGTGCTATGGTATTCCCGGTCAAAGGAGCGTCAGATCAGCGTCCGAGATATCCGTCGAGACCAAACCGATCGCTGCTCGTGTCACCTCGCCTGAAGATCAAGTTGCCGCAGAGTCTGCCGATGTGTTCACTGGTAATAACACTGCAAGTTTCTGATAGTTTAAACGCTAAACGCTCAATGCGTGTACACGATTTCCTACAGAGACAATGCGTACAAACCTAACCTGCTATAACTTAACTAGTAATTTATTTTGACATTTCAACGTGCGGAATTAAACACCTGTATCGCGTTTTTACGCCCTCCGATGAGTGTAATATGCGCACGCTGAAAATCGTAAGACGTAACGCCGAATATCTCCCAGTTGAATAAACATCGTGCCCGCAGGTGTTTTTTTATTATAATACTTGTGCAGCACGCTGTTCGTTAGAAAAATATACAATTAAATATTAATTTCATCCGAGTTGCATGTATCACATGCATACACAATATTATGTAAATTATATGCGTCATCTGTTCACTTTATTAACGAGACAGGTACCGCCATGTAGTTCTCGTCGTATAGGCTGTCGATTTCTCACAGCTCATAATGTTTTTTTTTTATTTCATGCGTCGAAATTCAACGCGATCTATTGCGGTCAACGACCATTAGCTGTATGCATATTAATTTTCAAACCTCCCTGCCCGTGTATTCTTATTGCATTATGACATTACAAGACGAAACGAGTAGCATTCCTGTTGTTATACACATTTGTATACCAATTATGAGTCTTTAACTAAAAAATTTGACATCGATAAAACGTTCGACGACTCATCACAGAGTTATTATATTATCTATTTACATATTTTCACCTTTGGTATTTCACATAATTCGTCCATATCCGCCGTCCAGTAAGAGCTGTACGGATTGTATATAGTGCACGATTGAACGGGGGTTTTTTTTTATTATTATTTAAACTATTCACGTTTCCGGTAATATCATATTATTCTAATATTACGAAGTAAGACATATTATCGAATCAGTAGAGGTACACCGCGTCGTGAAGACAAAACGTATAGTAATAACTATAATATATACTACGCGACAGTTACGAATTTGATCACACCTTGTTTTTATCCTACTACGTTAAAACGAATACACAACCTTATTCTGTGACATTATCATTATTATTATTATTATTATTATTATTATTATTATTATAGAACACATCAAACTTCGAGATCTCCTTTTCCCCTATAATTATCTATCATCCCAAGCCCCACCTACTACAGGTATGTGTCGTGTAATTTATTATTTTTACTATAATATTACCGCGCGGCGCTCGATCCAAATTCCGCATACTTTTACGTACACCTATATACTCTGCTGTACAATTACTTATAACTACTTTGTTTTGCGCATGTTTGCAGCACGTAAACTTAGGACAGTTGACGTAAATATTTTATTCGGCGGCCGGCTTGCTGCGCCGGGTTCCGCGCGAGTGACGTGCGTATTAACGTAATACGAGGGTCATCCTCCGTGGGTCCTTATTAATACGTACGAAACCGTAAACATAGATATTTCTTTCATATCATATAAGCGTACGTGTAAAACAGTGTTGAAAACAAGTCGCTAATCTGCATATACTAGACGAGATCTGCAGTGCCGTACTTCGTCCGGGTGACTTAAATTATTGAAATTCGATGGTTTTACAAAAAAAAAAACTTTCATCACGAACGAGCGTTCTCTTATTACAAGCCGATTCCGGATTTGCATTAAGTCCTGAACCACTCTCTCATTATAATACCTGTATAATATATTATAATTTCGTGGAATTTGGGCAACTGCTCGCGGCTTTATTAAACATAACATAAGAAAGAACGCAATGGCGTATTTACGGCGGGGTGGGATACATATCTCCTCTTAAGCATTTCCTATGAATATCTTCCTATTGTTATAATATTACTTTTGCGGTCTTTTACGATAACGTTTAAAACTCGCTAGTCTTAATTGATCTTATAGAAAGAAGTGCTGGGGCGGGTACGCTAAATAGAACATAATACATTGCGCGCTTCTTATTTTTCCTACGTCATTATACCTATTTTTACAATAAATACTATTTCTCCCTCAGGCCTCAGTACTATTTCTCACCTGAAGCTTACTTCCTGGAAGATGCCCGATTTCCAACAATAACTCAAATCAAGTATTTAGCCCTATTGGCCTAACACTGTACAAACGACTCACTTGAAGTTCGCATGTAAAGAAAGTTGCTAAACACTAGACTTCACCTAATGCGCCCAATACTAATAAAATCAAAACTCCCTAAAAACAACAAATCGTTAATATATATATATAAACCAATGACGAACCTATCAGGCCTTACGGTATTCAAATAGGGGTTTCGCTTAGCCTTTCCAAATACAAACCATCCAGGCCATTCGGTCAATTTCCCTTAGGCAAATAACTTCTGTACCCTGGTACGTATCAAACCTCATGCGCCACAACGAATTGAATCGAAACGGTCTCAGTTACAGCTAAAAATTACTAGAAAATATTTCACAACAAACCAAACAAACGCGCATAAATCCACCGATCCCCATATAAGCCAGCGAACCCTTGACAGAGAAAATTCCACTCGTCGACTGTTGATTATACACTGCAGGTGTCGGGATCTCTTGAAACATTTGTTAACTTTCATCAACGCCTCGTTCCACGTACTTCCACGATTGTTTCGTGTCATACATGAAACAGCTGGTTTACATGTTGTACGAATAATTGCTGATCGTAAAACGTGTACCATTCTATTTTAAATCAAAAAAAAATACTAAACGTCTCGACACTTTTTCGCAGGCAGGGCCAAGAAGGGCGGCAGCGGCGGCGGAAGCAAGAACAAGTTCGAGGCCATGCACATGGGGCTGAACTACGTGAAAATGGTGATCAGCACCCTGATGGCGGCCATCGGACACTTGTTGGCGTTCAAGGGCGTGGGCCTGGCGCTGATCAGCGTGTTCATCCAGATCGCGCAGTTCGTCATGACGCTGAAGAAGAACAAGGAGAGCCAGCCGCCGTCCTACAAGATCGTCGAGACCCCGTGGCACACGTCGCCGACCGAGTCGTTCGGCGCGTACGGCTCTTACGCCGGTCACGGCGCGTACGGCGGCGGTCACGGAGCGTACGGCGGCGGTCACGGAGCGTACGGCGGCGGCGGCGCGCAGTCGTCCCACTCGTCCAGAAGACGCCGATGATGACCTGCGCCGCGGAGTCGTCCACGGACGAACGAATACAGAGGCCATTTCTTTTTCGTTTATTTTTTCTACTATTTATTTAATTTATTTATACACATTGTTTACATAATACTATACACGACGATAAATTATTATTATTTATACTATTATTTGTATTATTACAATTATTCGACTCGCGTGGCATTACAATAGTATATATGTTACGGGTGAAGTACAAAAACGGTTAGTGTACATATTACCCGGGTAATGTGAACCTCATCCATACGAACAGTGTAATGTATACATTATCCAACTTAAATATGAAGTATCCAATCAATTTATACATTATCCGGTGTGCTGTGGATAATGTATTCGTATAACTACAATCGTAAACTTATAACGTCGGTACAACATGACCAACACTTAAAATGGTACAGATAATACAGAGTCTTTCTAGTAGCAAAAACCAAATTATCAAAAAAAATTATTTATTATTATTACTATTAAACTATAAATTATATATTTGAACAATTTTACTATTTACTTAATTAAAATTTAAAAGCGAAATACAATTATTTATTAGAACAATTTGAGTTTGGATGACATTTAGAATTACAAAGTATTCCCCCGGATTTGCATTTACATTTATTTGTTAAGCATTTAGTTTTACATCAACACTTCATAAAACCTTGACCACCGGAAAAAGATTGTTCATTAGCTATTTCACGCAAAGATTTTTTTTGTGACTAAAACTTCTAAAATATCTATTAATGGTTCAGAGCATACAGTAAATTGATTTCTGGAATAAAGTTGATGAAGAGTGCCATTTTTATTACCGAGTTCGTAATATTGATTTTAAGTAAATTTTAAGTAAATAGACACTGCTTCTTGTGTTATATTTTTATACTTTTTTTAACTTCAGCATTCATGCGGTGTTTTCCACCATGCCCAATACTCAAATGTACATCGTGTAGCACATCATAGGTATTTTCATTAGTAATATAGTACAAGATGTTTGTATTACCTTCCAACAGCGGCAATATTAATTTATCTTCTTACCTACCTTACCCACTCAGTCGTAGATAATGTGTAAAATACCCGAGTAAAGTACGAAATAAACGTTTTATAAATAGTATTTTTACTTTATCCAATAGGTACAGGTAGTGTACACATTACCCGGATAATGTGAACACTAACCATATTTTGTACTTTACCCGTAACATATATACATAGAGTCGCCGCCGAGGCATGTCGTTTGTTCGCGTGTACACGATTTGTATTGAACTCCGCCGTGAAATACATAAAATACGTTTCCAAAATCAAATTTCCTATACGGTGTGCGTTATAACGAATTTCGTCGACCCCGGTCCCGGGCAGTGTACGGAAAAATTAAAGTCGGTACGAGAGTGCCGGTGCCTTACACGTGCCGCGTCGTCGTCGCATGATTATATTATTATTATCACTATTGACGTAATTTACGTCTCGAAACAAACACGCACGGCCGGGTCTTTTGAAAACCTATACATATTTTATGCAAATACCAAAACGCGCGATGCATTTCATCACATACGCGTGATTATTATTGTTCTAAAAACGCGGCGGAACACGTAACGGGCACACAATATTATCACACCAGGTACCTGACCGCCGTGATTATCGTATGTGACGCGTTGACCGCGAGAGAAATAAATTATTAAATTACACTCCCGTCCTGTGCGCATCGACGATATCCTGCTGCTTTACACGTCCGAAAGGACGACGAGTCCCTTTGTAACGCGTGCACAGTACAACCTCCGCTGACGGACATCTCCCGACGGTAGACGTTTTTATTTCGCGGAACGCGGACATTTTCATTACCTATGAACGAGGAAACATCCGAATAGCGGACATTTGCATAATTCTGAAATTAAAAATAATGACAAAACACGGTCGTCCCGTTTCGTCGACAGGGTTTAAATTGGTCTAAAGCCGTTCTGTTTTCTCTTCTACTGTAACCTTGACGAATGAACTTACTCAAGAGATTGTACAGCGAGTGGCGACAGCAAAATTCCAAGCAAACCAAACTTGCCGATTTTTTCCCGCGGAATTGATGGATAATGTATGCGGCTTATCCTTTTTTTTAATCAAATTTAATCTAGCGCAATATGCTATCATTTTACACGTTTACCCTTCTACCCTTCATGGGTTTCAAACCTTCACCCACTCTGAATAGCAAACACCTCCGACACAGGGCGACATTAGGTACGACAGTGTTTTCGTGATTTTTAACAGTAAGTACAGTGTACCTGGTACACGTATACTCGGGATGTACCGCGACCATAAATAATTCGTCGCCGCATTAACTATTATTGTACGAGTTCAGCAGTAGTAGGAAGGGGTTCTTCTCAAGTCCTCCCTTGCAGTGGCGCGTTTACAGTGGGTAGGCTAACTAGGCCTGAGCCTGCCAAATGTGTAACTGTTCCACCACGGTTAGGTTTTTCTTTATCACATTTTAAGTATATTAAAATACACCAGAAGTGGTTGTAACTTGCAGGACACTTTGTACTATTCTATAGGCATAGTAAGAAAATTATGTACATGTATACATAACGTTATATTACACAATTATCAGGTAATCGAATAATTTATAACTATCATCAATAAGACTTAGCGGTTCATTAAACGTTCATTAAATATCCGTTTGTACTTTAGCAGAACAAGTAAATTTTGAACGCTTTCAACGAACATTCGTGTTGTACGTAAAACCATATATTCATGAGTCGTAACCGTTTATAATTATATGGTTTTGGTATGAACTTAGTTGTTTTTAAAATGTTCTCGTTACTACCGAATTTCAACAAATTCATACTAGTCGGCTGGTCAAAAGAGGAGATCAAAATCGCCATAAAACCAAACGATTCTCTCCATACTATTGTTACCGTAAAGTGCCCGCGATTTGCGTATTAAACAATCGACAGTGCGAAGTGTCCGTTTACCATCGGAAGTGGTCCAGTTGTACAGAAAGACAATACAAAAATGCACTCGCCGTATGCTAAACCAAATCTTCCCTACATGTAATACATACTGAACAGCAGACCACGGAACAAAAAAGGCCAACCCAAATAGTTCGTGTCGGACGCGTCACTACGGCTTCCTTATGGGACAAAATAACCATTTTGCACTTGCCTACTGTTGATATAGTATTGAATAGATTAAGTTATTTTTTTTTTTAGAAATGAGAGGAATGTCTTTTACCCAATATTTCAAAGCTGCACGTACGACTGGTAAAAGTATAAAATAAATTATTGTATCCGACATTTTTATTCGTTCATATTTCGATCAATTAAAATCTGACTATGAGGTACAACTCATCTTGTACCGTACAAGTACCTACAGCTGCTTATAAGGCGTAATGGTGTTTCGGGTTATCAGTTATGTTAAAATCAAAAAACCTACAAGGCTACAACCAAGTTATTTTATACCATCTATAATTTTCTTTTAGAAAAAAAAAAAGAAACGCTCAGTTACATTTTACTTAGTATAATATTATAAGAAATTGTTTGTTCGACACTGGAATAGAAACTCTTTTCAAAAGAACAAAATATCTACTACCTACACAGAAAACGAGGTGGTATCAATCAAAATATTAAAAAATAGTTACCATTGCGCGTGTACGGATAAAATGTAAATTTCCATTGCGATTAGTGTAGTCAAAAGTGTTTATTTTTCGCCGAGTTGCGCGGAATAAAACACGTAAATAGGTGAACAAGACCTAGCACGAGTGTCATTATAGTTTGAAAATGTTAGCTCAGATGTTGAAAGAGAAAAATAAAATATATCTACACTTAGATATGTACTACGCATACATGTATTCATATCTGTATACATATTTAACAATTCCCGTTATTCGTGCAGCTAAACTATAATCTAATAAAGTTGAATAATATGAATAGACCTTTTGTCATTATGGGTAGAAAGTATGCAATTAAACATGAATCGTCTGCAGGTTATGCACGAAGAGCGGCCGCGCATACCAATATAAAATCTATAATATATTTCACACAATGCGCAGTGCACCAACAATAATTGTAACACAGCCGTTGACAGTTGTATTGTCTAAACATTTCGATCACAACTACTAGGTAGGTGGGTAGGTGTACGTGTACGGTGAAAAAATTAATAATTATAATCCGTTGTTAGTACTTGTATAATTTTGTGTTGAATCATTCGAACGATTTTACCGTTGATGAACTGTATACACGTTGCGCTCGTACGATCCGCATTTTGAAATCGATCTAATTTTTCTTCGAACCTCTCCCGCCATCACATTATTCGTATCCTATTCAACGTCAATTTGAACGTGCGAAACTTTGAATAGAACGGGTCTAGAATATATGCAATCATCGCATGGCGTACCCGTACGTATGACTGAGTATTACTGACACTGATGTTAGAAATACGCCGTGCAGGTACGTGGTATGCACAGACGTAATGCGTGTAGTGTACACTAACACACTTTCTAATATGTACCACCGACGACGTAGGCAACAATAAATTAAGATATGAGCACGTGAAAAATAATAATTATAGTACTGAATGTGATACGACTTGTTATACTACTAGTTCCTAGTGCACCGCGAAAGCAGTTACATTTTTTTTTTTTTTACTTAAAATCATCATTACGTTTGTATTCTGATTAAAAGATTTACGATTATGTACATTGGGAGATGGGTAGGTGACCGAACTTTTTTTCCCCGGTCACCAAGACGTGCCATACGTCATTATGTACGACTCGTAACTAAATAATACTTGGTATGTGTATTTCGCTTATTGTTCGGAATCATTCGTGATATCCTTTCATTATAAAAACCGTTAATGTAGAGGTTGTTATACAAGTATTTTAAGATTTTATACTCTATGCCAGAGGTTCCCAAACTGTGTGGCGCGCCTCCTAGGGGTAGAGCTGCGTGGTAAATAATGATATTTCATAAACAACAATAATTTCGCATACAGTTACAATGTAAGATTATACATTATTTGGGAATTTTCGGGTTATCTATATTTTCATATGATTCTTCGTTAAAAATGAAGTTTTCTTCGTTCTCACCGTTGGATTTAGGTTCAACATTAAAGATGAATACCCTGAAGTAGCCAATAAAGCTTTGCGTGTATTACTACCATTTGCGCCATAATATGTGTGTGAAGAAGGACTTTCTGCACTTGCCGTATTCAAATCAAGATATCGGTCAAAACTTAATGTTGAAATAGAAATGCGTGTTGCTGTCACGGCATCGCTACATAATTTTGAAGAAATATTAAACGTGAAACAATCGTACTGTTCTATCGATTGAATTTTAATAGTCATTGTTTTTTTTCGTAAGAATTAAAAATTTTGCAGTACCTTAAATAAAAATTTAATAATATTTACTGTTGATTTATTTTTTCATAACAATAAAAATATTTGTATTCTTAAACAGTGTACATTTGTTATTTACTTATTCGTGGGAGGTGCGATTGTTTATTTTGATTTTTAGGGTGGCGCGAACTAAAAAAGTTTGGGAACCGCTGCTCTATGCTATGTGA
This sequence comes from Periphyllus acericola, assembly GCA_949715065.1. NCBI lineage: Eukaryota > Metazoa > Arthropoda > Insecta > Hemiptera > Aphididae > Periphyllus > Periphyllus acericola. Next base: position 67,821,302 of record OX454264.1, read on the forward strand.
AAAAAAAATCTAGGTTTTCAAGCGATTTGAACAAAACCAAATACACCAAACGTCATTTCCAGCCGCAGGGCTTATAATATCTTTAATGTAAAAAATAATAAACACGTCAAATTACCCGGGTCCCAGCCATACCTACCACACCACACTGTGGGTACTCGATAAAAGTGACGAGTGACTAGAATCGCGTGATATCTCTCGGCCATCGTCATAATATAACCGCTATAATTAAGTATTGAAATTATTATTATTATGCAAATGTATCGGCCAGGTACATCGTCAAATCTCGCTCATACCCCAGCCATCAACATTCAACGGTGTCGCAACTGTCCTTTTTTGCATGTCATTGGTTTTTTTTATTGTTTTTATTATTATTTTTCTGTGTGGTTGATATTTTTGTAACCGACGTATATATAGTATATACCCGTCTCAACACGGAGCTATGCACGCTGTCGGTCGCTCGCTTTTCCTTGTTAATAATTAAACACTTTCTAATTGTGTACGATTATAATTATTCAAACAAAATCATACTTAACGTTAATCTTTTTATTATTTTCTTTCCTAAGCTGTTTATTTTCTTTGTCTCACTGACCGAGTTTTTATGCCCGGTGACTTTTATCGGTGACACCCAACTGAAATGTATGCGCGATAAAATAAAATATAATTATTAATAAACATAGACATTTGATAAATGAGCTTTTTTTTTCGTAAAATTGACTAAATTTAAAAATGTTATAATTTATTCGAAATAAGTCCACGGTTCCCATGATCCAACTTAAAAGTCCATAGCTGACGACCCTCCTACATTTGAGCGGAGAGCGCCAAGTGAACATTTGGAGGCGTTTTGGAACTCGAATAGTCACAGTATTTATGTCAATATGTGTTTGAGAAATTAATTATAGTTATACTTAAAATACATATAAATTAATAACGGTTGAATTGTAATGGTAGCTACTAATTCATATTATTATCCATGACGTTGATGCATTTTATTTATTTTCCATTGACAGTTTAAAAAAAGTGTAAGTTTCGCATAACTTACACCACGTTGTTTTTTTTTTTGTATTACTTACCTACTAATTCTTTTTCCTCTCTCTAATATTAAGTTGTATAAGTTACGCGTCTTATATATATTGTATATGTTTTTTTTAACTGTTATCAATGTACTTCTTGTTGTAATTTTGTAAAAGCCGTCTGGCGTTGATTATAATAAATATAAATATAAATATAAAACTTAAGGTGTATGGGGCATGGGGCCAGGGCCCCCACAAGGGGAGTCTGTTGGACCCAGGGTACAGGAGCCCGGTTATTTTAGGGGCTTGTGAGCCCGTTTAAATTTATTTGTAATTTTTGAAATTTTAATAGGAATACTTTTTATAAACAATTAAACGAGTCAAGAACGATTAAACTCACTATTGCTCTTTTATTAATGGAGAATGCGTTGGTTTCAATAATACATTTCGACAATGTCATAACCGAGTTTGCTGAGCTCAAGGTCCGTAAATTACAATTTTACTCAAAAATATATATAAATTATAAAATATTTGTTTTTTTTTTATCTTGAATAAATTCTTTAGTGTATACAACTGTATAAATGAGTTATCGATTTAATAAAATAATGATTCGTTTTGAGGTGGAATCAGAATTTTTTCATGATTAAGGTAACCAATACAATATGTGTAACAATATTAGAATAAGACAATTTATTTCGCACACTAAAATTAGAAAAAAAATAAGATACATTGAAAAATGAATTTTTTTTTGAAAGAATGTAAGACTTGAGTTACTAATTGGTGTGATGAATCATATTTAGTACAGGTATTGAAAAATAATGTTGTACGAACATTCAAACGGCACACGATTACAAAGGATATTGCAAGTTAAACAAATTAAATAGCTTGAAATATATATCAATAGCACGGACAATATTAAAGAATTTATATTTGATTGAATAAAAGTAAATTAAAATTCGGTTGGATTTTAGTGATGTACCAATTACTATTATAAAAGGCTGTATTGGTAATTTTTTATTTTTTAAATATTGTAAATAATCTTCTGATTCACTGATGGGATTATGAAAAGTTAAAATTGTGAATCCTTTATGTAGTATTTTGTAACATTGTTCTTTCCACAATCATCTTTCGTTACTTTCCTTGATGTTGGCACAAATAGAGAACTCAAAGCCTGGAAAAGTGTACCATTTGAAAAAAGTACACAGTATGATATAATTTATAGAATGATGTAGTAAAATTGATAGTCTATGTTACTTTGTGTAAGATCATTAATCGTTTTTAGTTGTTAACGTAACAATTTTCAATCTTTATCTTTAACATGTTCTTCAACTATTTGTACAATGTTATTGTATGATTTTCTAAATTGATCACATAAATCTGGTATTACAGTCGAGGGATACAACCCATTGAAATCAATATCAACCTAATTCATAAAATACATTTTTTTTTTATATATAATATATACTATTAATTAATATATGTTTTTGTATATTTAACTTAAACGTTTATATCCTGCTGGTAGAGAACAACTTTTCCATTCGTTAAGTACTTCCACTTTTGAATTAGAATTCAGGATTTTGCTTAGCCTATACTTTACAGTTGATGACCTATGATTGAAAAGATTTGGAAGTAAAACATCATTATCATAAGATTACATCTAAAATATTACGATCGATGTCGGTCTCTGTTTCTATCGAACGAATAAATTAAGAATTAAATTAAATTGTTAATCTCACATTATATCATTACATCAGTAATCCCTCGTTTTCCGCGGGGGTTAGGTTCCAGCAAAGATGCGCGGATATCGAAGCCGCAGATAACGAGACCATAAGTATGGGTATATTAAAGATAAAATTTCATCATATGTATTAATAAAATGTTATCGCCGACCCAACCACGGATAACAAGGGATTACTGTATGTCTATTCTGTGATCTCATGAACACGGTTTCGCGTGCGTGACTTAAACTAGAGAAGACAGTGCAACGATTTCGGACTTTAAATTTATCCGGCAAAATCGACGCACGTCGTACGATCGCCTCGTTATCAGTACCACACCGATATCGGTGATAGTGCAGATCTCCGGAAATCTGGTGAGGCGCGATGATAAGAATATTTACCAGGCCGTACGTAGGGCGCTGCCAACTTACGAAACCGAATACCGTTAACCGCATATCATCGCCGATTCGTCCGGTGTTATCATATTTCAAAAAAATCGCCGGAACGCAATTTGCGTTCTAGTACCGTTTTATCGTGATTGCAGGACGCGGACGGCGGCCGATCTCTATTGTTTATTGTTCTTCTTTCTTCACGTTCACCGACGGGCTGTTTGTGTTTGAGCGGTGCCTTGCCGATGCCCGAAAGTATTGGAACAATTTCGTGAGGTGGGCCAATCGAATACGCAATGTGGAATAGCGACGAAATCCCGGTACGTTTGTAATTTAGTTTTTAATAAAATTTAAGAAAAAAATGTTCGCCTAATTGCTTTCGATTGTTCAGGGTTCGTCTTGTAACGATTACCTAATTAAGTCTGACGACGACGATGAAGAAGATGTTGACTTCTTCGATGATGATTTTCTACCGAACAATAAGTTTTACTTGAGGATAAAATTATTCCGGAACTTATGCTTGGGAAATGTATGTGTTACGATTCGTTCTACGACAGTAATTATGTTTCATCAATAGGGCTCGGATTTTGTAACAAAATAAAACCTTAAAAAGCATTTTTGGTAGCAAAAAAATAGCATTTATTAAAGTTTATTCTAAAAAAACAAATTTCAAATACACTTAAAATTTAATACTAAAAAAGGAATCTACGACCATATATTTGGTCAAGTTACTTTCATTAAAACGCATTCTATTGAGTGCTAATATATTTTTATACGTAGAAAAAGACTTTTCCACATCAACCGTTGTATATTTCATATATAATATTATTCATTTAAAATTTGTTATGATGTAGACGAAATTTGAATGTAGAGATTGATATTTTATAAGCTCTTTTACAACATTTACACACTGTGAATTCTCGCTGAATTCTACAACTGCACTTTTTATTTCATTTAAATATGTGCAATAATATTCAGCTGCTGTAATCCGTGTACGCACTTCTTCACATACATTATGGAGTGCGTGAGCTAAGCATGTCACTTGCAAAGCTTTTGGATACAGTGTTAGAATACAGCGGCCAAGTATAATATACATAGAAATAAGTTAAATTTTCAAGAAGAATATGTAAAAATTAAGAAAAAATAACTTAATAGGGGGAAAAGCAATAAAAAGCAGGTTTTGTGGAAAAAAGCAAAAAAAGCAGTTTACTTCATTGAAATCAGAACGATTCAAAACTTATTTATATATAAGAATTATCTTTCTATCATACTCCCCTCAAAATAAATATTTACTCCAAAATCTGAGCCCTAATCATTAATTTAGTATCCTGCTTTACATTTTTACCTTTTGTAAACTAATGCATTTGCCACTCGAGGTTTGTCTTAAATGTATATCTCTACTCTTTTGTTTAAATAGTTTTTTTGTTACAGACTTATTTGTAGTAAGGTACCTATTAAAATCATTTGTTACCTAAAAAGTTACTGAATTCATAACAGTCCATTATATACTGACATAAAATACAGTTTACCATTTTGATATTATTTATTATTTTTTAGTTTGATTTGGCTTATCCATTGAAAAAATATCTACCCTTATTCTACATTTTTGATTAAAGTGTAGGTTTAAAAATATGTTCCTAATTGTACCTAATATTTAATAAATTTTAATACATAATACATTACTACTTTAATTTATTTAGAAAATAAATACAAATAACGCATTTGACGTTGATATGATTGGATATTTCCGATCCTGGTTGGAGAAACAAAATTTATCTTCAAAAAGTGATGTTTCTATGGTAAAAAGCAATTAATTTCATAAAAAAAGAAATGTTATTTATTCAATTAATTTTTATATTAGTTCCAAGAAATTTCTGAATTTCTTGAAGCCTCAGCTAAAGTTTATGGTTGCCGTGTTGATAATTGCAGTGAATCTATTACTAAACTAGTAGATGAATTTAAAGTCATAAATACCAACAAACTTAAGATGATAAGTGAGATACTTGATACGGATGATGAAGAAGAAGAATTTCTCAAAAACTTTAAATCAAAAGTAAATATCAAATAAGATTATTATTATTTTAAAGACATGTATTATTCATTATTTATTTGGATTACAGAGTCTACGTTTAATGTTGACAACACCTGATAAAATAAATTTAAAATCAACTGATCTGAAATTATTGATTGACCCAACCATGAGGCATCACTTTTCCAACTTTAGTTTTAAAGAAGTCTTTCATACCGGCCGTCCAGCAAATTATATGTTATCATTATACAACAAAACTACTTTTGAAGATGAACTGAAAAAGAGTTATGTAAAAAAAGATGATGGTGAATGTAATGATGATGAATGTAGTACTATACAAATACGTATGTATTATTTGAATTAATTGATTATTATTATTTTTTTAGAATAATATTGGTAAAATATTTATTATATATGATTGTTAAGCAGAATTTTCATTTGAAATTTAAACCTACTTTATAAATACATTTGGTTCTACTTCTATATCAATCATCTTTTAGATTCATAATCCAATCAACCCAACCTCTTTCATTCAGAATTTTTTTTTTCGAGAGCAATGGTATATGTATTTAAAGCAATATACAGATATGGCCACTCTAGATCAAAATTCCGGTAACTTATTTATCCCAGTCCACCCAAGTGGCGTATACAAGAGGGGTAATCGCACACCCCCTCCCCAGGACATTTTTTTCATGTATACTTATTACTTAATTGTTTTATTATTTTTAATAATAATTAAATGGTTTTAAAAAACCTGTTTTCAATCAATAAAAAAATCATTAAAAAAAAAAAAATGGTAAAAAACGTGCTGTTCTTACCAGTATCATAGAACAATATTAGTTAATAGGGATATAGTTGCTACTATAATGAAAGTAGATAAGTGATTAGATCAAACATACACACACAATTAAATTGTGAATTCCACGTAATATTAGCACTATCAATACAATTAAATTAAAAACTTCACACGGCCTACGAAAACTCCAAAAAAGAAACTAATACACGGGCAACGCCGTGTCGGGACAACTAGTTATTAATATTTTGTCTTATATTATGTTATGAATATTTCCAAAGTGTTTGTGTAGTAAATTCCTCAGAACTAAAAATATCATGCCATGTAATGATTTTAATTTATTCTATTTATAGCTATCATCTCGTTTGAATCATTGTCTGAAGAAGTTTTGTGCCCTGAGTTTTCTGGATTCTTATCTAAAAAGGACATAGTGACACAATCTGGTGAATCTAGAGAACCAGAAGAAATAGAATTTGAATTTGTTGAAGATCACTTTGATCCCAGTAATCAATCAGTTACAAATTCTATAAGTACTGAAGTAGATTATCAGGAAAATGATGAATTTGGTAAACATTTTTAAGATTTATTAATACTTCCTATATTTAATGAACGAGCTTTAAAATAATATTATAAATATTTAAAAACTTTTCATATTTAACATACCTTTTGAAAATCAAGATGCTTGCCCAAATAATATAGAAGAGCCTGCTATTGAAGGTCTTTTAGCATGTCTTGATACTGTTAAGCGAGATTATAGTTTTTTCAATCCAAAACTTCTTGCCAAATGGAATGGTCCAAGAGCATGGAAAGCTCAAGCAATGGCGAAAGCTTTAAAATCTACTAAACCAAGTAATCAGAAAATTCTGCTGTATTTATACTCTATTCCATGTAAGAGCAATTGTAGTCAAATGACAAAGCTTCCATAAAAATAATGTGTCATTCTCTGAAAGTATGTCACAACTCTAGATGCAAGGAATTATATCCAGTTCATCTCTCTTTAATGGAAAAGAGTATAGAAATAAATATTTTTTTAGTTAGTTTTTTAAATATTTATGTTAAAAATATAATTTGTGTGTAATTTTAACTATAGCAGACCAAGAGACATTGATGAATGATATAGATCTTGATGATTATTCAGATATTGATGATGACATTTTACTCTCAAAAAATATTAGATCAAAAACAAATAAAATACACTATAGAGATGATGAAGAACAATTTAAAATAGTATGGTTGTCAACAAAAAAATTAAAAGTAAAGCTTGATGATTGTTTTAGATCTAAAGAAATGATTTTACCTCGTACAATACAAAAATGGTCTGCTCTCAAAAATATATCTGAATCCAAATTGGTTACTCCTGACATGGCATATTGGTATGTTATATTGAAATATTAAAAAAAAATTTAAGCTTGATGTCTATTTCTAAAATTTGATGTCAAGAATAAAGTTAGTCAAATTATAATGATAAAATGTTTAAGAATTTGTTAATTTTTTTATTATAATTAGCACTTTTTTATGCTAAAAACAAAAATCGATATTCTATATTGATAACAAAAATAAAAATAAAATCAAATAATGTATTGTGTAAGATAAATACCATTAGTATTATTTAAATAACATCCTATTAGTGTTTAATAATTAATGCATACAAATTATAGTTGATAGATAAATATTTCTTTCCATTGGGTTTTTTTACTTAATATAATATAATTTGTTTAATTTTGTAATATAGACTCAATTTCAGGAGTTCTTATTTGTTTTCTTTGTATGTCTTATTGAAAATAATCATTACAGTTTAAATCAATAGTATTAATCTGATTTCCATACAAAAATATTGAACTTTCATAAAAAAAAGTACATGATATTATTAATATTTAAGGTTCACTTTCTTGGAGTATTTTAACGTTGAACCAGATTGGTGGGCTGCTATCGAAAAAAAAAATTCTAAAAATCGCATGATGGAGAAAATTGATTCATCTCTATCTACGCCAAACCATGTGGTAAAAATATAATTATGATATACAATATTATTTTTTAAATATCAATATTGATTGTAGGACAGTTTTCCCAATTATTGTTCTCCCAGTATATTGTTCCAAATTTTAATTTTTCCGAATCAAATTTTCCTAATTAATAAAAATTGTTTTAATTTTGTCTTATTGAAAATTTAAATTCAAAATAACTACAATATAGATTGTCGTGTTGTATTATATGTAGACACACTATGAAATATAATACATACTAATAAAACTGTTAGTAATAAAAATTGTTTGGTATGGCCATGATAAACTAGTACAGATGCATATTATTTTTAATTATTATTATTAATATTGTTTAATATTTTTTATTGATTGCAAAAATTAAAAATTGAAATATAAGAGGAAAGCTTTTCATGTGAATGTATATTTGTATCATAAGTATATAAAAACAATCGCCAGTTGTATTGGAATTGTCAAAAAAAGTACTCGTTAAGTGACAACACATGTAATTCTGATCAAAATATTCTAATTCTGTAAGGATCACAAAAATATTAACACAACCATAGACCAGATTTAGAAGAAGTTTATGCCTTAGTAATTATTTCGGAAACAATATGTATAAAGTGTTATTCATTTTTATAACATGCAGTGGAACCTCGATTAACTGTGATCACTTTTCCAAAATTATCGTCGTTCAAAATTTTTTGACTGTACAGTTTTATTGGGTTAGATCAGTGGTTCTCAACCTTTTTTAGTTCACGGCACACTATTATACATCACAAGTTTTCATGGCACACTCACGCACTTGACAACCACAACAACTTCAAACGCCTATACATGTATCTGGTATCGTCTTATCTGCATAATTAGGACACAATTAGTCAGTTGATATTTTCAATTTATTTCCGAAAAACAGTACAAATCTAAAAACTACGTTGTTTTAATCTACACACGTATGATTTTATCTGTACAGATAAAACTGTTCAGTTGAATCGTACAGTTTTAACTGCACGTGTGTAGGCCGTAGACGGCGTAAACAGCTGACCTATCTCTTGAGAAAGAACAGCTGGCAGAAATTCAGGAGGATAGAACACTATGACTGAAATATAATGGATTACCACTAATTAGATTTTGGATGTATGCAAAGACAGAATATCCTGTAATAGCAGATGAAGCAATCAACATTTTGTTACGCTTTTCAACCACCTACTTGTGCGAGTTAGGCTTTTCGGCACTTACAAACATAAAAAATAAAAAACGGGATAGGCTTCTTTCCGTTGATCAGGAAATGCGTGTCTGCTTGTCTTCAATTCTACCGCGTATTGAACTTTTGTGTACGAAACGACAAGCTCAAGTTTCTCACTAGTATGATATACTCGTAAATATTCCTTTGTTTACTTTAAATATTATTATGTTGTTGTATTTTTAAAAAATAAATGTCACGAAATAAAACACTGTTTTCAGTATTTAATAACATTTCCCGCGGCACACTTGAGAGCCACTGGCTATTATGCACACAAAATTGTACATTTTTTCATACTAAATTTGTTTAATAATAAGTCTCAGTTAACCATGTTACCCTTCCCCACCATAAACCCGGATAATCGAGGTTCTACTGTATTTAATTATTAATTATATAGAGTTATATTATACGTTTAAATATTGGGAAAACTGTCTTCCAACCATGACTATTATTTAATAGAGCTTCCACAAAAACATCTAACCTGCACCTATGAAGAATGCCTTGAAATGTTTACTACCTAGCACTAACTTAAAATTAAACAACTGTTAATCATATTAACGGCATGTCAAACTAAAAACCATATAAATATTATGAATTCTGATCCACTTATTATTTATTTATTTATAGAATACTGATTATTCTGATGAAGCTTTGGAAAATGATTTTAATGATAATATTTATAATGATAAAAGTGATGCTGGACAACATGTAAATGATAATTTACCTGACTCGGAACTTAAAGAGGTAATTTTATGTATAGTAAGACAATATTGCTTCTTCCTTAAGCTAATTTATTTATGTCTTCGTATAAAGTAAGTTATTAGTGAAAATGATCATATCAGTCTTATTATATTAGAAGTATAATTGTTATAAAAGCATTTAAATGTTTAAAATATTGGTCTTCGTTTTATCCAATAATTTAATATAATCATTCTTTTTAGGTGATTTGATTTTCACTATAAATATTTTTAAACAGTTAACATGTACGTGTAATAACATTAATTTGGTTAATAAATCCTTTTTTTAGTATTTTTGTATGAACAATTGTTAAAATTATTTTTGCCAATATCACATAATAATATGTATTAAACAAAAGTAATTATTATTTTTGAGTACACCTTTTACAAGTTCTTTTTTTTTTAGTCTGAAGATGATCTTGATGCAGAAGATGGTAATGCAGAAAAAAATGTAGATATAGCAGATTTAAAAAATGAAATATCTGACATTATTGATGAAGAATGTATTGTAAGTATTTATATGTTATTTGGTGAAATAATTTTGTGTCATTTCTATAACATATTTTTTTCTTTATAGGAAATTGAGTCAGATAGTAAATGGAGTAGCTACTTACTATTTTCAGGCCTACTTCAGAAACTAAAATTTAGGAAAGAACTTTCTGTGGGTATTGCTTATGTTAGTCTTCTTCATTTGGTGAATGAACGAGGTCTAAAATTGTTTCAAGACGGATCTATTATAAATGGTAGGAGAGAATTCTATATTGCCAGACCTCTGAACTGTGACCAAACATAAGACTACTGTAATTTTGATATGCCATTTTAGTTTGGTTCCTGACATTAAACTTATTTAAAGTATTTATTAAAAAATGTTCACAGCTCTAAATCTAAGTTTCTAACTTTAAGTTGTACGTAATACACCTATTTAATTATGTAAAATAATAAAAATTTGTGCATGTAATGATAGCATATGTACATGCTCATTAAAAATAAGGTTATGTTAGGATCTATCAATTTTTGTAGAAACTGGCACTCTCGAGATAGATTCTTGACCAGCATATATTTTAAATCCAATTGTATACCCATAATTTGTACACAGTTTAAATATTTTTATACCGTATCAGTGCCTTTTATTTTTTATGTATTGATGGAACGATAAACGTCCAACAAATGGAATCACCGATTCGTCAATACACACATTTTCTCCTGGTATGTTACATAATCTATACTTGCTCACAAGCATATCAACCAAACCACAAATTTTATAAAGTCTGTCACCTCTAGGACATGTTTGATTGTTTGAACAATAGAAAATTCTCAATAACAACTCGAATCTATTTCTGGTCATACATTGAGGAATATGTGTTTGATACATTTAATTTTTGCTCCAATAACTTGCCAAAGATGGTAACGAATTTAATCCCATCCACATCACTATTCCCAAAAATGTCTTCATTTCTACTATATCAACTTCTACCCATTGATTGAGTCTAGATTTTGGACCACGAGGAGTTGAACGTAAATTATTAGCATATCTGTTAGTTTCCATGACTAATAAATTTAAGACTTCATTGTCAATAAATAAAGAAAAAAAAGTCATATGGTGTACCATCATGAAGTGTTTCGACTATGTCTGGGTTTATTCCAAAAGACTCAAAGTTGAACACTGGACTAGAAATATTCTTATTTATTGGACCCAATCAGATAAACTTAAAGAAGAAGCGTAAATTTCATTATTTTCATGTAAGTTATTTGAAGGATTAATATCATCACTGTCAGAATCCTTTATAAAAATGAAATAGGTACCTATATTTATTTATATTGTGACGTATAAAACAAATATTTACAATAATTAAAATAAAAAGGCAATACAGTAGAACTTCCATATAACGGTCACCGAAGGGACTGTAAATAATGACTGCTACTTAGAGGTGCCCATCCTACAGAAGTTTAATACCTTCCAATACAAATACAATCAAGTTCAATACCTTCCAGGTGATCGCTAAATAGAAGTCGTGCAAATTTTAAAATTAAAATACTAAATAAATAACGCTGCACAAAACCATTCGTATACAACTTCGTTGATATTGATTGATTCGGTTTTTTGACGTTTTATAGTTTTCATTTGATCGTTATCGTGGGATCTCCATAATTTTAAAATTGTTTCTCTTTTTTTTATTATGACAGTGGCTTGAGTTCTTCCTATTGCAAATTTATCTGCAAGAGTACGTGCACTCACATTTTCTTTTTGGTGATAATCTAAAATTTGATTTTTTTCGCTAATGTTAGAAGATGTTTTTGTTTGGACGCCATTGAAACGGTATAAGTACGTACTTCCTACTAACCGTCACTAAATTGAAATTTCGAATTATCAATAGTCTAATGTATAATATAAACTAGTGTAAAACTAAAAGACTTACCTGACCCTTAGCTTTTTATAAAAACGCCACTTGACAAGCATAGTTTGCTTTAAATAAGCAAGACACTGATTGTATTGTAAGTTTTGATGGACAAACTTAATAAGTTCAAATAAATAATAATGGTTATGGCTCAATTATAAATATCTGAAAATTGCAAACAATTTAAACAAATAATTTTTTATACAAGAACAAAGTTTAGTTTGATTAATAAAAGTTCATTAATTTATAAGCTGGCTAAAAATACAGGTAAGATAATGTTATCACTAATTTTTTTAAACATAACGGATATTATACTGAATAATGAATTCCATAGAAATGTATTGTAGTATATAATAGTACCTACTATTAACTTTTTCGATGCATAATTTTCATAGTTCGGACCAATTTATTGGAAAACCATGGTCTTTTGAACACGGTCATATAGTCGATAGTTTCAAACCATGACCAACGTACGACACATAGATGATGAAGGTACTTAAGTAATTTTTACAAATTATAAAATAAATGTCATTCGTCCCACGTGGATGTACCTAATACTTCTACACAGTAACCATTTTAACAGTGATAAGCAGTGCCGGATCTATTGGGGGGGGGGGGCAAGTGGGTATCATTGCCCCGGGCGCCGTCGGTATGAGGGCGCTCTTGAATTTATGAAAATTCAAAAAGCCTTAGTATGGGTATATTAAGTATGTACATATGTTTAATTTTTTTTTCATTTAAAATTTTTAAGCTTGAAAATTAATATAATATTACATAATATTTAGGAATTTATTTAACTATTTTTGTCTGATATACTCGTATATGTCTTTTAAAATTCATTCGTCAAACGTAGATATTATCTAATTTTTGTTTTCGGAGAAAAATCGACTGATGGGATTTGGAAATAACTGTTAGTTGTAATAATAATCTACGATAATGATATGACTATATTATATATAAGTTATATAATATAACCATATATATATATATATATAAAATCATACTTGCGATCTACTACAAAGCAAGCAAGACTTAATAACTTACCATATAATTGCAAGAAAGATTAATTATGATGAAACTATAAAAGATTTCGCTGCAAAAAAGGATAGAAAAGTAAACTTTTAGATATTAAAATGTTATTTGTTCAATTAAAACAACCAAGTAATATATAAATTATGTTTGTTTTCTATGTTTTTATACGTGTAACATTTTAAAATATGATATTGTATATATGTACAATGTACATTATATAAAAATAGCAAAGTTTCCATTTTTAAGTTTATAAAATGTTTATATTTTTTAATATGTAAAATTAATTATTATTATTATAATATAAAAATTATTAATATTATAGAAAAAAAGGTTTATATTAAATAACCCCTCTTTCCCTCACTGAGGGGCCCTCGTAGCTCCTCATATGGAGTGCACAGTTAAGGGCGCTGCATTTTTACTAGCCCCGGGTGTCAAATGTCCTAGATCCGGCACTGGTGATAAGTGATAATTAAATTAATTACAGTATGTTGATAGGTGTACTTGGTACAATACGATAATAAATCTTACATATTTACAGTCTTGTTAAGTACTCGAGTAAAAGTATTCAAATATTTTTTAAGTACTCCAATACGTATTTTAAATACTTCTGGGAAAAATTCTTTTAGACTTAGTATTTTGAATACTTTACCAGAGTATCTGTATTTCAAATCAAATACTTTTTTTAATCCTATTACGTAAAAATAATAAATAAATTGGTGAATTTATATTAATAGAATTTATCAACCATTTTCAGTATGTGTAATATTAGTTTAAAGTGTTTGCATGAAGATAAATAAACTATACATAGTAAACTACTATACTCTATAGTCTATTGGTATCATATATATATAGCTTATACATCTCGATGGTTCTTTGTCACATCCATCACATAATTGATGTAATACATGAATACTTTTTTGAAGTATCTGTATTAGTATCTGTTTTCTTTTTTTTATCAAGTATTCAAATGTGTATTTTAAATACTTTTAAACTCAAGTATCTGTATTTGAATACCTACTTTTAAAAAGTATCTTTAACTTTTATTTTTTTTTGGTTTGAAGGCCCAATGAACGTTGTAAAAATGTAAAAACAATGCTGATAATCCATACAAAATAGTAAAATAGTATTATAATATTTTGACGTAGCGTGTTCAAACATAAGTATAATCTGTTGAATTTTGTGTAAAACGCATTATTTTCTTGACGGTTATTTATGGTAAAGATAAAACAAACGCATTATACTCGTAAATCATATAAATAAAACATAAAACCGATATTAAAAATATTAGAAACAGTTTCTAATAGCATTTCTCAGTTCATAACCTCTTCTGCTTTAGAAGCAGAACCATCAACATCTGTGGCAGAGAGTCAGCTTGTTAATGTTAATAATACTAGAGCTTCGGAAACAGCGTTAGAGGAAGAAAAATATGAAAATATTAAAAAAAATTATACCCGAAAGAGCTTGCTCTTCTATAATGACTTGACCTTTTCGTGGCTCGTAAATTGTTTTTAATTTTTTTCTCGATTTTATTCCAGTTTTTCATAATTTATTGCTATCTGTGGGGGAGGGGGGCTCTCAAACTATTTCCGCCCCTGGCCTACAGAGACGTAGCGACGCCACAGCCTAGGCGCTCTGCTCGAAAATGCCCCGGACGTGAACCGAAAATACCTTGCAGTGCGTCATTTGTGTTTCAGACGAATCGTTGCGATCGGTGTGGGACGACATGGCCAACAGAGACTTGAACGTCGTACCCTCGTCACCGCTGGCCGTCAACACCGCCGACATGCGCGTCGTGGCGGTACCGTCGCTGAGGTTCCACGACTTTGACGCGTCGCCCGTAAACATGCAGTTGTACAACAACGGTCGGACGGGTACGTCCTAATAGGGCCTGCGTTATAGACGCGGCGTCCGATAAACCACTGCGCCTATAGTACAGTGATTAAAAAAACGCACGAGTACAGTGGCGGCCAGTGTTGTAAAGTATTTGGGTAAAAGCGTTCAAATACATTTTTAAACGCTTTCAATATCAAGTATTTTCGTAGTAGGGCTGCTTAAAACACTATTTTTTTGCACTGAATACTTATGGGTCATTTTTTTTTTTTTCGGTGGTCTGTTCAATGATTTATGTGAGTCTTACGGACTTTCATGGAGATAATCAAATAATATCTTAAGATTTAGATTGAATTTATACTCGTCACGTGATTGTATTGATCATAGTTCACAGAGTATTATACAATACAATATTACAGTCTGTTATTACGTATTAACAATAAAAAATTGCGAAAAAAAATATAATTTAGGATTTAATTGATTCTATAGATTGGAAGTATCAATTTGAAATGGTGATTGATCATGGCCAGCTTGAAATGCTCTGAAATAAACACAATCAAAAAATACTATATATTAAAAGTTATATATATATTTTTTATTTATTCTAGAAATTACCTTAAAATGTTATTGTTGCACTGGATAGTGAGTAACTCCTTCAAGTTTTTAAAAATAAATTACCGCCGATTTTCTGCTAGCAATGTTTTGTAGAATGAAAAACTTCTTGAATATATATAAGTGGTTTTATTATCGATAGTGATTATTAACACACTATCTTTGTTATCGAAATATTGAATCTGATATTATTTCTGTTACAAATTTATTTATAACTTCTATGGACAATATCTAGTTTAAATGAAAATTTATAAAAAATTTCACAGATTTCAATAAACTACAAAATATGCCCATACAATTGTAACAATGACCTAAAAGTTCTAAAAAATAACCCTTATTCCAAAAAAGTCCAAAAAATGTAAAAAAGGCAAAATAAAAACTACATATTTGAACTCGTAGATGACTAAATCACATTGTGTGCTTGAAAAGCTATATCCTGTAAGTCCTGAAAAAAATGCGAAATCCTATACTATCCTAGCCCTACTTATTATATTTATAAAATGATCAATAAGGATAATGTAACAAAGACGTTTAACAATAGTAAATTGTAATTTTATTCTATGTGGGTATTTGAAAAGTATTCGATATACTTTTAAAAAGTATTTGAGTATTACTCAAATATTTTTGTCTGATAAGTATGCTATACGTATTTTAAATACATTATTTGAAAATTCTTTACAATACTGGTGTAGGTCCACCCACCCTGTGACCCTTTAAAAATTTAAATACCCGAGATATTGAGTAATATTGGTGTAATAATATATTATATAGGACACTGATAAACTAAAATATACTATATTTTAAAGTGTCTTTAATTATAACTTATTATAATAAACTTATTCCTTATTCACGCGATGTCGATAAGTTTGTATTATTTACTCAGGCCATGTATCGTGTATGGGTAGGTATCTACATTAAAATGCAGGGACTTCAAAATAATTGTCTTCGATTGACATAATGGTTATGTGAAAATGAAACGGTCTAATCAGAAAGCGACGGATTTATAAAAATACATTAATATAATAAATTACAACATTATGTACACGTTTACCGTAGAATAATAGTATTATATATATTCAAAGTGTCAAAAACACGAAAAGTGACAAAACCATTCGTTGGGAAATGAAATTGACAATATTGTTGCTCCGTCGGTTTTCCTCTAATCGTGTGGGTTCCTACTGGCTACTTCAATGGGGCGAACGCCCTATTGGAAAAACCAACAAAACCGCGCCCCCTTTTATGTAGATACCTACCTCAAAGTCATCTTTCAACGAAACATTATCATTCGAGTAAAATAATATCACTAAGACATACTAATAATAATAACTTAATATATTCAGAAAATATTGTGTCTAGTAACGTTGAATTGCATTTGGTCATCGGATAAACGACCGTCCATCTCCGGCTCCAGTTTGGTCGACAGGTATTGTTTTTCTCATTTGCACTTTCACTGGGCCGAAAACGACGACGTTGGAAGCGAGCACGCCATTAACGGCAAAAGGTAAACGATGGTTGTTTGGTTAAAACATTACAATTTAAAAGAGCGCACAACACAGGAAAAAAATTATTTAAAATATTTTTCAATTGATGTAGTGTCACAACCGTATAAAATAATTAGGTAGTTGAAAATCCAATGTAAGTAAAATTTAAATTTTATGAGATTTTTCATGACATTTAGAATAGCCGCGTGACGTCATTGGGCCTGGCTCGTCGAGATCGGCTATCTTACTCGAGTAAAAGTTGATCGCTTTACACGTGATTCGTCAATCTAAACATTTTATTTTTGATATTTGATTTACGTAGAAATGTGTGATTTTGTGTGTTAAAGACGATAGAAGTGTCTGAATTACAATATAAATTTTAGGTTTTTGACTATTTAAAATATTAAAAAAGATATTTTTGTTAAACACACACCACTACACCAGTGAATAACGGCAGCGAGGAGATTTATCAAGAAATGATACACGACGAACGGCGATCGTCGCTACGGTTCCGACGTGTCGGCATTATTATCTAATCGACATATTTTTATTTAGTTGTTCAGTGTTTAGTAGGTCGTTGGTATAATAGGTTGTTCGATATTTTTTATGTGAATAGCGTTTTCACATTTAAACCGTCGTTTTCAAAAAAGTATCAATTGCGTAGTAATTTTCAAATGCAGGTTCAAATAAATAAGCACTAGTCGTGATACGAATTAAAATTAAAAACATTAAATTATACGATTAAATGCGTTGCTGAACTTCCGAACACGGACTGGTGGGGGGGGGGGTTGTACAACATCGTACAACCAAAATTCGAAAATATAATGTTATAAAATACGTAGAATTAGATAAGATGGAGGCGGACCTGTCTTTCGATCGCCGCTCTCCGTGTTTCAAAATAAATATTATTAGTATCTCTTTTAGGATTTTTAATATTTAAAAAACTAAGATTAAGATTCTGATACTTATATCGTCTTTTACACATAAAATCACGCATTTATCGTTTTGCAAAAGGAGCAACTATTACACGTACAAGATAGACCATCACGACGAGCCGGGCGCAATGACGTCATGCGTCTTATTTCAATTCCTCTTAACTCATTAAAAAATGTGAATTGAAACGTAAAACCTATACCATTTTTTTTTTTTATAGAATTTAACTCTCTTTCAAATTAATATTACTTATTTTTTGTGTTTTGTTCTCCCTTAATTCGCTTGTGTAATACACTTGTGATATCTTTTCGACGAAAGGTTTTAAAACGTCCGTATTGGTGTTGATAAAAAATACGATTCGAGTAAATCGTATACCATTGTGTGTACCGCAATAAAACCAACCTCGACCGAGAACAGTATTATAAATCGCCATGATAACCGTACAAAATAATGTTACGAAGCCATTTACATAGCATATATGGTGCGTGGCTGGGCTGGTGGTGCACTTAAATGTTAATAAATGATAACTTTGGATTTTAAACGAAAATAGGCGCATACAATTGTTGAACTAATATGCGTAGGTACTGCAATCATGATTCGTGTTGTACCAGTCTATCCGTTACAATAGTTACATTTTCCCTCTCTTCTTCGCTGTACTCACACTCGCGGGTACCTAGGAAATCTGTATCGAACGGCTCGCGAAGCAACTTTTTAGATTGCGGCAACTGAGCGCTACAAAAGGTGATTTAATAATTATAATTTTTTTTTTTTTTTGATTTTTTAAACAGTTTTTCTCAACGTTAGAAAATATTTGGCTATAATACGTTAAGATCGATAAAATTGTGTATAATTTTAAGTTCGGCTGCGTGTATAATTATGACTGTACCTATCACCGAACGAATTTTTATTTTATAGACATGCAATGGAAATGCACTTGATATTCTTCAAACAGTCATGCCGGACAATTTTCGAAGCGGAATCGGAACAGAACGGCTATGTAACGTTGGCATACGTTTTTGACGTAAGCATAATAAACGCGATAACCTCATTTACATGATCCATCGTTATAATTTCATTTTAATGAAAATAATAACGTTTTAAAATTGTTTAGATACTTATGTGTACCAAATATCTGCTATTGATTTATATATCGAAAGAAAGTACGCGGCTATAATATAGTGACACATTTTTTTTGTCTTTAAATATTTTTAGTTAATCTGCGCAGAAAGTTTCATGAATCAATTTTATTTAGGATATTGGACACAATTGGTATTCTCTAAAACAGTACCTTTTTCATTTTCTTAGTAGTCTTTCGACGAGATTCTTCAAGGCGAAAAAGTTGAAAATAAAAGAACTGGCCTATATAACATCGAAACATCAGAAAGTTTTTCGTGGTCAATCATTTTTTTTTTTTTATACTAAGATTTAAAGCCTTATCTTTGGTAAACCTAACCTAACCTAACCTAACTCAATGGTTTAGCTACCGTTCCAAAAACCAACCGTTACTATAATCCTACAGCTAATGACGATAATTGCCAAAGCTTAAAATAATAATAATAAAAAAAAAAATGTAGTTACGGTATTGCACTACAGTGTCTATGAAATGCATTCCTATATTATATTACAATTAAAATCTTATTTTCGACTTATCATTGCTTTCCAATTTATCAAATTAGAAAATGTATGATTTTTAAACATCGTGTATATTAAAATACAGACGTTCGGTACCTACAGCAAAGTCTGCTAAAATACGAATATATTTACAGCGGAGATAAAGTAGTGAATAAAGTTCGGTAAAGTAGCCGATTCTGTACGCCATGTGGGTTAGGCGAGTACTACTACCTGCGTGCACGGTAGTACTAAATAATATACTCGTAAATTAATTTACCCTTTGAAAATCCTATAAAGCAACTAATGGGTCCCGTATATGAAATTAGTTATTTTTCCGTGGTTCTTGTGGGAACGTCGGAACTACGTGAGTTGCAAATTGATTATTCTACACAGTGTACACCAATATTGTACAATGATTATGCATACAATAATTATTTGCATCTTTTAATGTTCATCCGATTTGTGCACATCGATTGACTAAAAATTAATAAAGTAATCGGCCGGACGTCTTCGTTTACCGCCGGAACAATAATAAATATTTCCGTTTTCCGACACCACAAATTTCAGTTTTTAGATTTTGGTATTCTCTTTACAATGAAAATACATCTCGAGTTATAAAAATTGTAATGATTTTCAATATAACTTTAAAATAAACAAAAATAGTAAACTAAACGATTACGAATTAAATATATTTTTAAAGTAACACATTCAAGTAAAAAAAAAATGAAAATTACGTCTGTAAGTTATACAAAATCAAGTCGAAAATTAAAATTCTTGATTTAAAAATCATTTAAAATTGTATTTTATTGTAAACATTTTACTTAAATATTTTTTATAGTTGTACGCTATGGATTTTACACACGTATATCGGCTTATGTCTCTTCTTTTATATTGCTCAATAAAACACTTGTTTAATTTTGTTATCGTTTTAAAATTTGGTTTCGCCGACGCTTCTTTATTTACAGTAAATGTCCGTGTGTACTTCTTCGATTAAAACATATTCCTGTTCTAAAATGGATGGCAAATTACGATAAAAACTATTTTTTTAATGCGCATGAAACGACCAGCAGGCATTTGGTGTGTGTGTGTGTAAGCTCTGAAGATGCAAGTGCCCAAAGTTTTGGAGGACAAAAAAAAAATCTTCAGAAATATATGTTTCTACAAAGTAATAAGCAAATTTTTTAGTTTTTCGTCAATCGGACACTCGCTCATAAAGTCCTCGATGAAACAATTATTTACGTCTTCTGGATTTAGAAATAATATTTTACAATATTATATGTTTTCGCCACGTGAATTGTATACGTATATATTTCCTCTCAAAAAACGTATTATCCATGTGGTCTATATACATCAATTATTACAATAAGGGGTTACCAACATTTAAGAACTGGTATATTTGTGGTGGCGGAAAACGGAAATAAATATTATTATACTGGTTATGGCAAGCGGAAAGGTAGATTTTGGCTGAAAAGTAGGTAGATCGCCCAGCTAACCACACAGCCTTTATGCCATAGGTATCGGTTGAATAATATTATATACTTACTGTCAAATGTTTTATATATTTTGCAATGATATTCTGCTACAATCTTTTAACGTGCTAAACTGAATTGGAGCCGACATAGTTTAATTTATGGTGACTTGATGTGTACCGAACATTACGAGACAGCTACAATAATTAGTATTCCTATTTTGTAATACCTACATGCGTGTAATTGATAATATGTTTGATAGATCGCACCAAATGAACAACACTTCGGCATTGACAGTGTAACATCGCATTTGAATAAAATTCAAGCGTGTCGGAAATCTGTGCAAATACCAGTCATCCCGTTGAATCAGTTGGTTGGTAACCGACCTGGAGGGGAATATTTCATGTACTTGGGCAAAGCGAAGAAGCTCGGAGGCAAGTTTGGCGTATCACAGTGGATTGTATTTACTAAAGCACGTGGTATGAGCAGTGGACAGGTACATGTTTACAAAAAAAAAAAACTTTTATAAGAACCGTTTGACAATACCACTGAATACCGATGACTATACATAGATGTGTTGGTTAGACTTAAAACTACTCATCGGTACCAAGGGTGGATACAGAGGTCCTGAACGGCGAGGACAATATATATAAATTGATAGGTATAGGCATAGGAATTGTCTTATTAATTATTATTAATCGACATAAAAATTAGTTTTGTACAGAAATCTATCATGCTGTCGACAAACATACTAGTGATGGGTCTTATCGTTTTAGAATGCTATTTATTTAATTAATTAGAAACTATTAATTTTGAAAGTAAAACTTAATTAAAATTGAAATCAATACCTACTAAACCATAATAAAAAAAAGCATTTTAATCAACTTTTAAAATCCTTTTTTTTAACTAGGGGAGGAATTTCCTCTATTTCCCCCCTTGATCGGTACTATACACCAAGTGGCGCAGGTAAGCAGCTGCTTTACTTCTTAAGCAGGGGTGGCGATTACCAGATAAAATAACGTGTCCATAGATTAATATTAAGCTTCTCAGTTATGTATTGTATGGGTGACGATGGGTGGCAAGTTCAATATTTTATATTTCGCTTCACCAAAACGTTTAGAGTTCGGTGCCACTGATTGACAATATATTCAGTTGGATACAGTCGAGTCAGAATCGAAGAAAAATATTCGAGACGGATACATCTATTAGATACATCTAATTTATGTTAAATTTAAACGAGCCTTAAATGTAATAATACTAGAAATTGATCACCGGGTCTCGACCCCTCCCTGAAAAAAATAATTGTTTATATTATGCGTGTTTGTAAAGCTTATATAAAAATGAATTACTCGGATTTTTTTGGTCGCGATAACTATAGTTATTAAATATTACCTACGTTATATTATATGCTATCTGGATCACCCGTCGTTGCCGGGTTTAAGTATAAAAACAATTTTAACCCCCCCCCCCACACACACACACACACAATTTGAAAATACGCCACTGTCGGAGCCTATTCGAATAGTTACGTAACAAAATACTACAGACGGTACCGAGTTTCGGATGAAGTTTTTTGCAACTTTCTCTCCGTTTGGCTCAACTGTTCAAAAAACTGTAGATAAATGAAAAAATGACCCCCTCAAAAAACAGCGAACAGATACCGTTTCCTATCAATAACCTGTGACACCGGTCGAAATCGTGCGCGCATACATAACCGATATATCACTAGTTTTTCACCCGGAACCTAAAACGAATCGTAAAAAAATGCGCAGTTGGAACAGCTCCGGTGCTTGGCGGACGAACGCGGACACTTGATCGTGCGGAACTGTCGAACGGCCAGCGTCGCGCCCGCCGGAAGCGCTCCGCCGTGCTTGGTGCTGGCGCCGTCGGGTCCGGAAGACGCGGCCTCGCGGGCCGGACCGGAAGTGCTCGCCACCGGTTCGTGTCGCTACGGCCTCGCCAAGTCCGCGAGCAGTCTGCACCTCACCCCGTTCAGGGTGAACAAGGCGCACGTGTTACGGCGCGAGTTCGTCAAGAGGAAAATCACGCACTCGCGCAGCGGTATCGTCCAGCCGAGGACCGACGACAAGTCGCCCGACGATAAGTCGCCCGGCGACGTCGCCAAAACCTACGAAGAGTGGACGACGCTCAGACCGCCGTGGAAATAGATCAACGGGCAAATCATTATTATTACCATTGTTATAATTTTACGAAATACACACTATGTAAATGTAATCCCCTCGGCTGATCTTCCCTGGTATTTTATCATCCAAACGTTCCGCAACTGCAGATCTGTCGGACGGTTGAGAACTAATGACATTTATCTACGTACCCCGCGGTGTTAACGATTATGCCACTGTTGTGAAGGGCGAGGTTTCGGTAAATGTACGCGAAAACAATTTTATGATATACCCGCTAAAACGGACGAAAGAATAATCGGAAGTCGAGATTTGATTGAATGACAATACAGTTGTATAATTAATAGTAAGAAAAAAAAAATGGTATGATTAGGAACAGACTTTAAAAATGGGACAAATGCGTCCCGAATAGCTTTTGTCGGCACAACGGGACACAAAGTTGACGTACGGGTCAATCTCGTATAATATGGGAAGTATGCAGTTACCCTAAGGCCAAAGCTATTATAATGTTGTGCTTATTAGGAACTGTTTTATAGCCAGCAGTTAAAATGAATAATTTCTTATAACTTTAAGTATCGAAATCCACAAAATCATTCAAAACTACCTAGGTCAGTGGTCCGTGGGCCCGTCATAGATGGTCCGCGGTCCCATGGATTTTTTTCCATTTCTATCTTATTATTTATCATTATTATTATGATTGAGAAAAACCGAGAGAAAATTGCAAATAATTTCACCGAGATCGAGATCGACTTGTTTATATTTCATGGATATAAGTTAGAACAACTTAGGTACGTAAAAATAAATAAAGTTCTACTTCTATGTCTACCGTCTTGAGAAATATAATCTGACACACCCGACCATCATTCCATTCGGAATCGTTTTTTTCAAGAGCAATCGACACTAGCAAATTGATTTCAAGTTGAAAAAAATTAATACAACAATATCGTTTACCCATTTGTATAACAATTTCATGGGTGCAAAAAACGATAGCAATAGTAATTTTATGAGTGTTAAGAGGACGCCCGCGTATGTCTTACGAACGCACAACATAGCAATTCTGTGTTGAATAGAACTAATTTGGTGTGGTTAGCTTTAATGTTAGAGTAAACTGACTTATTAAAGAAATCAAGGGGAAGAACATTTGTGTCTTCCCGTAAGTTTTTACGTTTTTAGGTTTAAATGTTGGCAATTTAATTGTTATTTAGAGCATATGTACACATTTTTATATTTTATATGAAGTAATTTTATTCTAAAGGTGAACATTTTATTTTTGTCATACGTCGAAAATTGATCATACAAAATAACCTTAAAGTTTTAGACTTAAAGTGTTATTGACGTATTGTTGTCAAAAAATTACCAAATAAAAAATTATCTACATTTAAAATGTATTTGTTTAATTAATTTTATCTTAAAAAGTTCAAATTTTGTAATTGCTATAGTACAAAAATTCAGTAGCATATTTTTGCGCATATTTCGGTCATTTTAAGTGCATATGTGCCAGTGTTTATTTCAGACCTTCTATCCCGGGGGGGGAACGTAAATTTTCAGGGGGGTATGACTTAGAAGTAAATAATTAAGGGAAGTAAAAATATCGTTTTAAGCTCAATTTATTAGTTTTAGATGGACAACGAATACATAAATTCTTAAAAAAAAACTTATTTTGAATAATTGTATGAAAAAAAATTTAACAGGTATTTACTATACAATATAAATACATTACTTACACATTTTATATTATTAATAATACTCCATTATGAGCTAAAGTCATATTATATATATTAATATTTATTATGTATGTATATTAAATTAAATTAAACGAATCCGGCGCTGTTTTTGACGTGCGTACAAATCAATTACCACATTCACAGTATCTTCATCGAGTTCTGAGGGTCCTTCTGTGCTAATTTTCATGCAGGATTGCAAAGTTTCTTGTCCCATTCGATTTCTTATTTTGTTCATAATCCTATTCATTGTACTGAAAGAGCGCTCCGCAGTGGCCGTTGAAACTGGTACACACATTAAACATTCTGCTAGTTTTTTCAAATTTGCATACCCAATATTTGCTTTACAAATATACAACAGTGGATTTTTTAAATTTTCTTCAATCAAACTTTATGCAACATATTAAAATTAATTCAAGTCTATCCAAACATTGGTTGGTTCATGACCAGGAAAATATAAACACATTTTCAATACATCTTCTTCGATAATTGTAATAAAAGATTCAAATGATTGAAATAAAGCACTTAATTTGATTATGTCATACACTTAATGTCATACATTTGTTCGGGGGGGGGGGTATATGTTTTTCTCCGGGGGGGGAGGTATTACCCTCCCGGTCACCCCCCTGAAATAAACACTGATATGTGCATACATATTTCCTACAATTTGTGTGTAATAAGTCCCGAACCCTACTCATAAGGTATCAGTATTAGTTTGCCTTCGATAAAATATTT
This sequence comes from Periphyllus acericola, assembly GCA_949715065.1. Taxonomy (NCBI): domain Eukaryota; kingdom Metazoa; phylum Arthropoda; class Insecta; order Hemiptera; family Aphididae; genus Periphyllus; species Periphyllus acericola. The sequence continues at coordinate 67,847,158 of OX454264.1, forward strand.
TTTAATGTACAAACAAATTCTTCATCTTGAAATCTTTAAAACAATTACAGTAACACAATAAACGTGACGCGTTAATATTTAATAAATCTACCCATTCCTATTTGGCAGTTGTAATTTTTTTTTTTGCGTTTTAATCATTACAATATTTATTATAAATTATCTAACTGCGAGAAACATTAAGATATTAAAAATCACTTGCCTTGCGACACAATGAAAATGTTTTTCAACAAACAACTGATTGATTTATGGCTATTTATGGGGAAACATTTTCAAAATTACTGCTACTTTTTATGGGACTCGTGTATACTTTAGTGGGTGCGTGTGTATAAATATAATATGTATATGCATGGTAGGTTGTACACACTACACTAATTTATTTATTTTTATGAATCTTAATTTTACTTCTCGAAAAGTGCAGTGTTGTATTATTAAAGGGACAAAGCAATTACTTGTTAAATTCATTGTATTATATATTTCTGTGCATTTTGTGTTAAACTTATTATAATTTCTTTAGACTCAAAACTGAAGTTTTGCGCCGCTGTTTGCATTGGAAGCATTCATCATCCACATCGAGCTAAGACATCGGCAACACTCAACTATTATGGACATTTTATGAGAATTCAACTCTCATTTGACCCATGAGATATAATATCGAGTACAATAATTGTCTGCAGCTTTGCAAGATGCACACGTATACTAAGCAACTTCAGGTCGGCTTCATTCTTGTACGTAACCTCTGTACCTACACTAAAACGTCGAAATTGTATCGCGTGAAAAAAGGCACGTGTCCAGAAAAAGAAAAATTCATATCCGGACTTATTGCTTGGGCTTTCCTCGTGCGCTTGGCAATTTCGATTTTTATCCATGCCGGTAGCTGTGGAATAAAACTTAAAAATTAAAGAAAATTAAAAAGCCCAGTAACGTTTCCATTCCTCTTTTCGTCTGTGAGTTTATAAGTAAATCGAGTTCAGTCGGTTGTCGATGAAATGGTGTCCTTTGTTTCGATTATGAATTTATAAGTAACTCGAGTTCGGTCGTACATCGACGTTGTTTTTTTTTTCAAGTTTTCGGCTGCAGTATATTCGCTTACGAATTACAATTTTAGACCCTCGAACGATGAATTTTGTTTTATTTGTTCCATCATGAGCTCATAAGTAACTCGAGTATGGCACGCATCAGCGAGAAAAATAATACGAGCTTCATAATGTATCATGCATCTACGTATTTTGTACTTTGGGACAACATTTAATTAAATTTCCCACCCGCCACTTTTGTTTTGATATTTAATTTATAAGTAACTCGAGTCAGAAATGATCTTGTTTCGATTGTGAATTGATAAGTAAAATAAAATGAACGTTACCTGCAGACTTAACATGTATATGGGCAGTCCGAAATGTTCGTACTTGTTTTAGTATCGCACCTTATACCGTCTATACATTTTACAGTGCACCTACTTTTATAAGCGAACACTAATCGTTCTTAAAAAATACACGTAGTTCGAGTACTGTAAAAATGTAGGTACCAGCACCCTTGACCGCGAACGATTTTTGATTTCAAAATAACGTAACCTCTTGACATCACGCCCGTGCTCGGAAATTTCATTCGAAAATTTTTTCGGAATTTGTTGTTATTATGAATTTATGACTGAATGTTTATAAGTAAATTCGGTAGGTTGTATAGTTTCAGCAAAGCTTTTACGTAAACTTTCTGTTATGGTCATAGTGGCGATTCAAACGTAAAAAAGTTATTTTAATTTCAATTAGTTTTACTCTATCATTTTTGTATGATAAAACTAATTTTTTTTAAAATCTTTATTTTAACCTTATTACGTTATAACTAGAGCTAGGATAGTATAGGATTTTGCTTTTTTTTTTAGGACTTACAGGATATAGCTTTTCAAGCCACAAAATGTGTCCCCACCGGCACCCGCGTTCCGGGTTATGACCACGTCCACGTCGCTGGTGTTGAGGACTCCAGCTTGGACGAGGCTAGACCTGACGTCCTCGGCCTCCACCCATTCTGGTACGTCGAGTAGCAAGACCGGGGTCCTCATCTCCGGAAGCCGCACTCTGCCCGTGTCGCCGACCACTGCCACCACTTTCTCCTTTAAATTATAAAGCATTACCTTAAACTGACTGCTAGTTCCACCATAGTATTTCATAAATAATCTAATAATAGATGCCTGTGTGTTTTTGGGGCGGCATCTCTTCTGGAGTCGTTTTGGTTTCGGCATCCTTCGTGCACACACCCACTCGACTACCCTCTGCCAGTCCTTGTCCAGGCTGCTGGTCCGTGTTAGTGGTCACGTCATTGTTGACCACCACCCGTCTTCCAGGAGATAGCTTACTAGCCAACGCCGCTTGATAGGCTCTGATGTGCCTCAACACCAACGGGAGCCCCTCCTTGAACTCCCTGTGAGCACTTCTATGCTCCTCGGCAAAAGTGATGAGGCCCATGACCTCTTTTGCTACAGACTCAAACGGCGACCCACGGATTTCGGCCGCCGTCAGTCGCCCATTGAGGTCCACCTTCTTTTTTTTCATCGCGGCACTTGCAGCAGTGGCCTGTCTGACCAAGGTGCTCGGTGCCATTGTTGTCTCCAAATCTTTTCCGGTTTTCCTTTGCGTGCCCGAGGACACGACTGTCTCAGCAGTAGTTTTACCAGCTAAGGGGGCCGTGCTGGACAACCCCCCCCCTTTGGGGTCTAGCTTGCTGATGACGACTCTTGGGACGAGCCACTCCCAATCGCCGGCCCTGGAGCTTCCGAGGCTCCTGTAGCAGTAACATCATATCTGTTCATTGTGCACATCATTATTTTGTTGTTTGAAAGCTTAGCCTCCACAGATGACGCCAGCCTCGCGTCATCTGCCCTGGTTCCTCTCCTTGGCCTGATCTGCAGGGACACCGGGGGTCGATCGTTCCCCCGGTGCTGGTTTACAGTTTTCCTTCTGAGTCCGTTTGCTATTGTTTAGCAGGTGAACCGAGCCTTCCGACCCCAACCAGTGAAGGTAAGGACCGGCGCAAGGGTGGAACCTCTTGGTTGCCTCTCTCGTCTGCGACCTAACCGGTATGAGTAGCCCTGCCGGTGTAACTCGCGGAGTCGTCAAGAGACTCTATCTGATTTCAGATTTCAGATTTCTATTTCATTTTCAAGTGAAACAAATAATGTATCATTACGTAGACGAATTATGTGTTTATTACTTTTACGAACAATATTTGTACAGATATATTGTATAGGTATTATATGTTTATGTTAGAGGTTAAGTTTTTATTTTATTTTGTATTAATTATATCGCGTTTGGTAATTTCTGTAAAACATTTTCATTTGTACGTACGAGTATACTACCCTACTATCTACACAATTTAATGAACTGGAAACAGGCAGCAGACAAGACGATGTATAGCCGATAGCGAATGTATTAGTATGTCATAATATTCTACATAGCATTACTATAGCATCACTCTGTTCTTTTCTTTGAATAATAATTTTTCATTTTACTTAATTGGTGTTAGTCATACACTCATACTTGATTGAGTTAAGACGTACAACTGCCAATGATACATACATTTTTTTTATCCTGTACATCCACGTTTAAAATGTCACTATTTATACATTTATTATTTTTATATTATGATTTTAGTGTATAATGCAAATGTATTAAAATAATATACATTGGATCCTGCAAGACGAGTTACGTTTTTCTATTTTATATTTATAATTATTGTACGTCGTATACTCGTATGTCCTAATAATCTTTTCAGCGAAAAAAAAAAACAATACGTAAGTACTTGCGCATTGATACATTTTTAATTAATTTCTGTTTAATAAAATAATCACACATTCAATACCTGATTTGCTTTGTCGATATAAGTATAAGCTTACCCGATTGGGTACTAAAACTATTTACAAGCTCTGCTCCTTCTAAAATGTGATTCCATACCGGCTTACAGAGATGAAATTACTATTGATTCCATTATATAAGTACAGATTTAATCTCTAAAAGCATATAAATGTAAGTTCTAGTCGAGGATATTACCTAAGATACATACTGTTAATAACCAAGGGGCGGCGATATCCTGTTTGACAAAAAAAAATATTAAAAACATTAGATTTCGGGGCTTTTTACACGGTTTAAAATATATCCACTTAAAATTATTATATCTGCGTCTCATAATTATTTCCCTGCTACATAAAAAATATGGAAATCAATGATTTTTCTGGCATTGTTTTCACAACTATACTAAATTAATTTCGAATATAAATTATTTCTTCGTACCTTTACTTTTCGTGACTTTTTGGTATTTGTAGAATTAAAGAGAAGTTCGATACATCCATAAATTAAACCTGCCAAAAAAAAACTGACAACATTTCTGTTACGTAAAGTGTTTGTTTTTATTGGTACGCAAGAACTTTTATTCCAATAAAATAAAATTCATACATCTGTCGCAGTGTCGCCGCTAAGTATTGATTCAGGCGGTAATTACTTTGTTAATAGCCTGTTGGTTGTTACTTATTAATAAATTATTATCTTTATCTATTCTATATATCGGGCGTGGTTGCAAGCAAGTATAGTCACCGGAACGGTATGGGTCAAAATGAAGGACTCCTGGGCCAGCACTAAGCAAATTTTAGAATTGCCTACTTCCTGTTTATTTTACGTGACAGAAATAATTTTCCGCTTGTTTCAGTTGCTAATAAAAATTCCCACTTTTACATTGTTTCCTATATAACTCAGGAGCGTAGGTAATGGAGAGGGAAGTTCAAACCCTCCCCGCAATGGCGTATTTAGAGATTTGATGCCCTGGGTACATATAATTTGTTGCCCCCAAAAGTTTAAGCATTTATTTACCTTTTTTTATGATTGTTAAAATACATAAGCAGTAATTTGCTTAATCTACAACTAAATTAAAAAGATCATTTTTTTTTTGTTCTATCTTACTTTTTTTTTTTTGTTTTATAGTCTAATTTCTATTCATCATCTTAATTTTTACTTCACTATAACTACATATTACTTATAGAAAATACATGTCGAATATATATCTTTCATTAATTGATATGAGTACATAATAATATTTATTTTTTACATTTTTAATAATCTTTTTGTGTGGAAATTTGGAACATAAAGATTAGTAGTTGTCGTACAGGAAAAATAATATATTTTATTACAATCTGTTTGGGCCGAGTGTGCAAAATATTATTGCACTGTTCTCGGGCACCGACTAATGCGTGCGGTCAGTTCCACCGACCTACCAATTTTGTTTTATTGTGCTGTGTAGTGTTGTATATAGCTCATCTAGCAATGGTTGGGGTTGCCGCGCAATTACTAGTGAGCTATGTGGTGGTGTGAGTGTGTTAGGTGTGTGTATATATGTTTTGTGTTTTGTGTGTACTTAATACTATATTATAAAATAGGAACTATGCAAACAAAAAAAAAACAATGGTAAATGAATGTGGTATAAATAATATAATATAAATGGCCCTTCTGGCCCAACAGAATAATAACTAAACAATATAAATAATTAAACAAAAAGAAAAACTCACAAATTGGTGGAGCGTAGACTGGCCAGCTGCAGCTACCTAAATCTGTATAGTAAATAACTAACAATTGTGGCGATTAGCGCACACAAGACGACAATATTGACCACGGCGATTAGCGCACGTAGTACACAAAAATATAATAATAATATAATACAAAAAAAATATATAAAATTCAGCAATTGCGGCGATTAGAGCACGTAAGAATATAATAAATAACAAAAGCTGATGTAAAAAAAAAAGGGATGTAAAAATGGTATAATATATTTTAAAGGCGATTGGCGCACAATAACAAAAACTTTACGGACGGCGATGATCACACAACAAGATTCAACGCACGACAAAGGAAAAATTATGAATCACACACAAATAATACACACGAATAATTACAATAATACACACACACACTGGTTTTTTGGTTATATAATAATTCACGATAACATATATGGAATAATTTAAATCTCAATATTAACCTAATCTACGTGTTTGTTTGTGTGTGTGTGTGTGTGCATTAATTGGTCGGCCTGTGGTGCACCGGAATAGCCGGTGACCGAGAAACAGTGCACTTGTGATCGCGACGACGAAGCTCTTGTTGCCGTTATCAGGCGGCAACACAATCTCTCTTAATATTTTATTTTGTTATTGAATATTGAATGTTATGAGATTAGTGCGTCTTGAATAGATTTGGCTGATTATAATGCTCCTTTGAAAGTGCGTCGTAAGAGAATAAGAGCACAAGTGTGAACGAAGAGAGCGATGTACTGGAAATGTCTAGGTAGTGATGTATTCGGTGTATTTAGTGTATTTGAATTTATCAAATTTATGGTCTTAACGGTGTTAGGTTGTTTGACATTTTTAGTAACATTGTTATTATTTTCAAAGTGTTGCAAATTGTTAATGTAAATGGGTACCTACATTAAACGGGCCTATTTTCTCTTCATTTATAATTTTATGATTGTTGGGCATAGTTGTTTGTATTTTATTTATGCTGATGTTTGTGATTTCGGTGTCGGTTTTTAGTTTTTTTTTTTTTTTACGTTTAAAGATTGTTCTCGGGGTAGTGATTGTCGGCAATTCTTCTATGTGTATTATATTCTTTGGAATTTTATTTTATTTTGTTGTTGTTAGTGTGCCTGGGATCCAATGAGTGTTTTTGTTAAAGTTATATAATACTGTAAAGGGTCCATCACCATTCCCATATATTATCCCTGTGTCGTCACTGTCATTGTAAATATAAGTGTCGTAATCGTAATAATTGGCTATTGCCTATTGAGGCCAGCTCTTTGTCTGACCACCGATAGTCTGGTAAGCTGTTTATTTCTAACAACTGTAATATTTTGGATGTAATATTTCGGACGTGACTTTATTCATTTTGTGATCATTTAGTGCGTTGCAGATTGCGTATAGTCCACAATTCCCATTACTGGGTACGTTTTCTCCCGGTTTGTAGGTAGAAAAAATGTTGTATGCATGATTTTTATTTATAGCTTGTACATTATTTATTGTATTTTCGTTATTTTTGTTTTCAAAAAATGCATGTATTTTATTTATTGTTTCATTACGTTCCTTAGATTTCCAACTATGTGTTAGATTCTCATAATTTTGGTGATATATGTGTATTTTAATATTAGTGTTTTAAAATTCTGAATAAATTAATTGTTTGACTATGGACCAATTAAGTTTGTCCAGGCCAGATGCAACTGTAGGTATCGCGATTTTTGATAAATTTAATTGTTGTACTTTAATTCTTAGGTTGCGTATTGAATTTTTAATATCCTTATATTTAGGTTTATGGTAATACAATTGTTTAGTTATTAAGTGAAATATAGTTCTCTGGTTGTTATTCGTAGCTACGGTGTCTACTACTTTTAATATTTTTGACGACAATTCTGGTTTTGTGTCACTTTGAGATTCATTTTGAGATCAGCTGATATGCAGTGAGCTATAGCAAATTCGGGGGGTGAATTGAATACACTGTCTTTAATTTATATTATGTTTTTATTATTACTAATGTAATTATTTTCATTTGTTCTGTTACCATTTAATACAATTTTTATATCGTCTTTTAGTAGGATAAAGTTGTCTTTAAAGTTTATAATGGCGTTTTTATTAATAAAAAAATCATTGCCAAGTATGATTTTACTTAATAAATTGTTTACATCATAAACATGTAAATTTAATTCGTTATTATTGATTGTTAGTTATATATTAGTAGTTCCTAGTTCCTACTACGTTTAATGGTTTATTATCAGGACCTGTCAGTTGTGTTTGACACGTTGTTAGTTTATAATTAATAGGTAATAATTGTTGTCTTATGCAACTAATATTAGCACCAGTGTCAAGTGTTACAGGAATATTTAAATTATTCAATTTAGCTTCGATGTAGAGTGCATCTGTTACACAGTTTATTTTATTTATTATTTGTCTGGGATTTGCTGTAACTGATAGTGAACGATTATCAGTTTTATTTATTCTTGTATTAAGGTTTTTTTGATATTTTATCGTTGAATGGCAATTTATAGCGGAGGGACCGAATTTGTCTCATAATTGGTTTTATTTGTTAGGTTTGTTTTTAAAGTAGCAGTTATTTTCGGTATGGTTGTTTTTTAGACATATTTTGCATTGTCTAGGGTCATTATAATAATTTTTGCTGTGACTGTTGTATTTATCGTGTCTGCTTGTTGAATACATAGGTGGATTAGATGAGAGTGGAGTGAAATTTTGTGAGATTTTTATTTGTTCGACCATTTTCTTTAAATTGTTTAATTCCACGCGTAATTTCTCATTTTCGTCATTTTTGTATTTATTGTTGGAACTAATTTGCTGGATTTTATTGTTGATTAATTCATTTTCAATTTCAAATGAAGATTTTTGGGTTTCCCCTGTTGTCATGAATTCAATTAGTTCGTATTTGCGTATATTTTTTTAAGTTGTTCTAGAGTATTGTTTTCTAATAATCCTATGCACCTTACTGTGGTTGGTTTTAATCCCTTCGCACTATTTCCCCTTGTGTCATATTTTTATCTATGCGCCTACATAGTGATTCTATTTCATTTATGTAGGACACTGTTTGTTCGTCTTGTGACTGTTTTCGTTTTTCTAGCATAATACGAAGCATATCAGTTTGAGCAATAGGTTCAAATTCGAGTCTTAGTTTATTTTCTAATTCGGGCCATTTTATATCTTCATTTGTGTCTATCACATTGTCGTAAAAAGTTAGTGCCGAATCTTCTAAAAATACCGGGATATATAGTGATTTTTCAATATCTGTCCAACCATTAATAAGAGCAGCACTATTGTATTTTTTTAAAAATGAATCAATATTTTCGGAAAAGGTGCCCGTGAACTTTCCAGGTTTAAAATAGGGTTTTTTAGTATCCCCCATCGTGGATTTTATTTTTATTTCTACGCTATCGCTTATTGGGTCTGGTATGAATGGTACGTAAATAATCTATTCTTTAAGTCAGTGATTATGCCTGATGTGATTAGATTTCTACGAGCTAGTTCTTGAATTAATTTTTCTTTATTAAGTTTATGAACCCAACCCGTAGATATATTAGAAAAATCAATATTATTAAATTTAATTGGGTTGATTTCAGTTTTATACATGGGACATGTGGTCTGTTATGTGGAGTAATTTTAATAGTTATATTTTTTTATAGTTTGGAGATTATAAATTTATTAGATTTTAATAAAATTAGTTTTGTTTCTTTGATTTCTAATTATTATTCAATTTTATGATACTCTTTATTTTTGAATTCTCCTCTTGGGATTAATTAATATACATAAAAAAAAGTATCTATTTGATTTTTTTGTCGTAATATCTCTTTTCTAAGATGATTTTAAGTTTTTTATTTTTTTACTCTTATGTTAAAAATTATATCAACATATGATAAGTGTTTGATATTTATATAAATTAATGTATTTTATATATTTTTGTTTATTAATTTTTTCGACAGTTATTTTAATTTCTTTTTTTTAATTTTGTTTCCACTCTAGGGTTAAATTATTATTAAAACATATCGATAAGTTTTAATTTTTACTTATTATTTCTTCTAAAAAAATTTTAATTTTTTTTATTTGTAGCGATTTTAATTTTTGTTTTTAAGTGTAATGGTGATTTTTATAATGCCGTTATTTAGACAAACAGTCAACCTTAACAGCTCTCAGTTATTAAACTGAGCTTTGTAGTTGGGCGCCACTTTGTAATAACCCATATGTAAAATTAAAATACATTTTTTTTTTTTTTATAAGAAATAATATGTATCAATTTTAAATTTTCCTTGTATAATTTCCATAGTTGACTGATATAATCAAAAAATCAATAGAAAACATGTTTTGTGAAACAAGTTCTAAAGTAGTAGACACCCACTTTGCAATATACAGTACAAATAATACTTACTATATTAACGAGGGTACTTCAATTTGCAAAAGCCAAGTTGTAATAATTTTTTTTTTTAAATCCCGAAAGAGTTAATGTTTTAGTATTATTACCTAGTTATTACTGATTATAATAATTTATTAGATATTTTATTTTTTAACATTGTTATTCTGTTGAAAATAAATAATGTTGAAATCAAATTTTAAATACAATTTTAAATATAAAAAAAATGCTTCTAGTATATTTTTGGAAATGTTAAATGTATCTTGTATCTTCAGGTGAAAAGTTAAGTATCTAGTTTCTAGGGTCCAGATACTTTTTTTTCAAGTACCTTGCATATCCCTGTATCTTAAATCATATATAACTCATGGAAGAGTGTAAATACTAAGGAGAAGCCCACTTTTGAATACTTAAAAAAAATGTAAATTCTAGTTGTGCCACCAAATTCTCTTCAACACAGAAAATATACTCGATTATGTGTAATCAGAAGTAGGTGAAGGTAAGCGACAATAAAATTTAAAAAAATATTTATTCACATAATAGTGAAGGTGATAAAATGTAAAAATTAAATCAAATTACATTACTTAATCCTCAATTTCAGCAATGCATTGTATAGGTAGTGGTTTTTCTTTATTCTTAATAAATTTATCCATACATAGTTTCTCGAACTTTTTTGTTCACAGAGTACTTAAAATGCTAAAAGTAAACCCTAGAGCCCTTAGAACTAGCAATGCTAATTTTAAATCAAAACTCATGAAAAATGTTGTATCAATTATTTGCCTTTAAATGTGTTACTTTATAATTTGTATGTCACATAAGTACAAAATATTAAATATAATAAAAAGAAAAATGATTATATAATTACTATTTGGTTATTTATAAGTTTTAATGAGAACAACAGTTTTCTTTTCATTTACTAGTATGTAAAATAACTTCGATACTTGGTATGTAAGAAGAAAATGAATGCGCTATGCGCACGTTTACTTATGTACAATTATATACAATTTATAAAAATGTAACACTTTAACTAATAATATTGTTGGAACTTGATTCAATTCAGATATTCCATAGTGCCCCTAGATTACTCTTATAAAGCCAAAAATAGTGCTAAGGCTCTCTAAAGCAAGGATTGAGAATTGCAGCCGAATTCAATATATAAATTATATTTGGCGAGGCGGTGTCTGTATGACACTTTTCTCGTCAGTGAGTACATCCAGATGAGCTGTATTGCTTTAAAACATACTGAATGAATGTGATTGAATTCACATAATGCCATGTGTCATAAGTACTTTATTTTTGGTAACACAAGTTGTGTCTAAATTGTAACAATAATAATTTCATAAAAACTATTTCATAAGACTGTATAAAATTTTTAAAAAGAGCTTTATAACACAATAATATAAATAATCTTCTGATTTAAACGTTTTTAAATAACTAGTTTTGGATTTTTAAAAGCAATATTATTCAAGTATTAGTGTCTACATTAAAACTGATAAGAGCATATTCGCTACTTTGCATCTGTATTTAAACGCTAACATTCCATCATATTGTAGTACAAAAAAAATTTCAGTCTTAATTTATAGAAAACAATATGTTTTATTTAAGCGTAAACATTTTAAATAAAGTTTTTAATTATTCACATTTTCTATTTACAACCGGAAATTCTATAGAATTTAATTTAATCTTCATCATCACTTAGGATACCATCACCATCATCGTCATCATCGTCACAGTCTTCATCATATACTTTTGTATCTCGATAACTGTTTATATTGAACTTTAAATTTTCCTGTGCCTTGCTTAATTCCTTAAAAATTAAAAAAATTAATTTAAACAAACTGAAAAAATCTGTTGAATTGTGACAAAATGTACCTTCAATTTACTATCATGCATAAACTCTAACATAAAAGATTCCTTATAGCTTATAGTCCCAATTTTCGGTGTACTATATTTGTCTAGTACAGCTGGTTTATTTAATAATAAATGTTTTTGTCCTGGTTCATATTTTTCGATACGTTTACATAAATTATTTGCGTAGCGTTCCACACCGCTTTCTGGGAAAACTAAAGGCATGCATTGCTGTTTATCTTTAACGATTGATTCCACGTCAATTAAATCTGATGGTTTGATTAATGGTTCTTCTGGTTTCTCTCTATAAACAATCAAATTAGAAACTCGTTTAAACGGTAAACAGGATAAAATGCACATACTTGATAACTATTTTATTCTGGTTAACTCCTGAATGGGAAATAAACATTCTCAGAACATCTGTGTCTTCATCGTTGATATCAGGCTGACTGCTGTTGGACGTCCCACTTGGGACATGTTTACCAGTCCATTCAAGAGTGTCTAACTGATCCTTTCCAATGTTCAAGGCCAACATGTCATTGCACAATTGTTCGGCTGTAACACGTTTGCTCAACTCTGCTTCTATTTGAGCGCGGAAACTTTTTAACTTTTCCCCTTTGTCGGGCAACGTGTTGACGAATCGGCTAAATGCAAAAAAAAATTGGTCAGTGTGAGTGTCACAGTGAAACGCGTGGCAAGCAATTCAACACTACATCTTATGAGAATAACTTGAAATTATAACTTGAATTATGATAAATACTTGTTGTTGAGAAGTTTGTCTTGCCGCTCCAACAACTCCTGCAGTTCCGCGTATGTCTTACAGTTGAAATGCACTTTGTTCTCGTTGCCATTCTTCGGACTTGTCATGAACATGGTGCACGTATGGACGTTAAAACGTCAAGGTAACGTAGGCAAGTAAAGACTTCGGAAACTTCGACGAAGAACGTTTTGAGTATCGACTACGGTCGGTCTTGTTGTGGTTCGCCGACAGCCGTTTGATGATAAGCCACTGCTCTCTGATACGGAGCAACTGATAAGACGAGCAAGTAAACAATAATAAACGGTACGGCACAAAAACACGGATTCTGCGCTCGTCCGCTCTCAGTTGGTGTTCTCCAGTAGTTCGACGCGGACAATCGGCGTGCGAGCGCGTTGGTTATTGATCGAATCGATCTACGACAGTGTTGATTCCATTTCACTTCGCTTTGTGTTCAAACGAATGCTGTTCCGGCAAAACAACAAACTTCAATATTGCCTAGGAACGAAATAAAAAAATGAAACCAACTCGTGAATAAAACCGTTTTATCTTTATTTTATTCAACGTCGATTCAATGGTACCCGACTGTTAAATCAGTGCGTCTGTATACGGCTCATGATCGGGCACCTGGTACACCGGTTTCCAGTGGGTCTGCACACGTTTAATTTTGACTTACGAAAAATAAATAATAATTGCCTATTAATTGTACAAAACTGTACCGCACAACTCGGCGAAATTTTTTCAATTTTTCCTTTTGCGAACGAACCCCTGTCAATCGATGGATGGGCCAGACCGATACTGTGTTCAATTTTGTTTAGGTATTACGGACAATGTTACTATTGATAAAATGTATTATACTAGCCTCATCAACTTTGATAACAGTCAATGAGTATTTCAAGTATTCTATTCTCACGACAAACCTGATACTTTCTACTGGTAAATGTCTCGAGTACTCGCCCCTCAGTGCCATTGGTCCACACTCAGTCTCAAACATGTGAGTACTAAAATATTTAATGCCAAAGTACTCTGTGGAGTGCTTTGCCCACTACACTCCCTACAACCACTTGACTTACACTATTTTAATTTCATAACAAAATTATTAAATACATTATGGAAAATTTTGATGATGAGGTCCGATTTTCAATAAATAATCATTTATCATTTAATATGTTACCAACTTTTAAAAAATCTTCCTTAAAAATATGAAATAAAATAACAACTATTTTTATTATATTTATGTAATATTATCAATAAACATTTGATCAATTCAAGTAAAATACAATTCTTTGAAATCATACTCATCTCATAACTGTGTGTATGTACTCATTCCACTAATAAACAAAAAAAATATCCTCCTGAAACAGTATTTGTTAATTCAAAATAAACTAATGGTGCTAAGCAGCGTATTGGGCACGCTAAGCACTCCCCGTCCCACCTTTATGAGCACTAATGCTCGGTACTGGTCATATTTTATTATGTATTACCCATAGGTCATTACTCTTACTTAAAGGAATGATAATTGGAGCGTTAGGATAAATAAATATAAATTATTTATTTTGTGCATTTCATCATATATACAAAATTATTTTCCAAAGCAATACAGGTAAAATAACAAATGTTTATTTGAATGGTGAGTCAATTTGAACAAAGAAAATTTTACATATCGGAACAGCTCCACTTATATGCTTCGTCTTCCAGAGCTTTTTGTGAATTTTGCTGCAAAAGCCATTTCTCCTCATAACCATTTGATCGATTTACTCCATCCCATCTAGGTCCGGGGCGAATGCCAAATCTATTTGGTGGACAAAATCCTCGAAACTCTCTAACTTCTATGATGAAAAAAAAAATTTGAATACAAATATTACTACATTATTAAATAATAAAAAAATGTATTTTCAATACACTTTCACCAGATTATATTTTAATGTTATGTAACAATGCGTAAATAAGCAAATTAATTAAATGAGTTTATAGAACAAAATATTGCTACAAATACTTAGTAATGAAAATGAAATAATTTCAAAAATAATAGATTTAATAATGATTTTTTAAATAAATTTGTACTACTATAAGAATTTGAATGAAAATCAAAAATTTCAATATTGATGAGAAAAAATTGTATAATAAAAATATGACATGACAAAGTTAATTTTTTCAAAATATAAGTTAACAAGAATAAAATACAAACTTACCATGCCTTACACCATCAGGAGATTCACCACCGTCTTCTTTATTTTTGGTAATATATTCAAGCATAGGGTCACCATCTCTTATTTTAGATTTCAACAAATTTTCTAAATCTTGATCATCTGCATACCTTGCTAACGGTTTTTGCATTTCATGTAGATCAGATTCGTGCTGATCTTGAGCATCTTTAACTTGTTTTATTCTAAAAATATAAATTACAATTGTTAACTAAAAAGTACATTTTAATTTACACAAGACTTATTTTATGCTTCGCTCAAATAAACGCCCAGTTAGTTTTTATTTTTATACAACATTAAATTATTCATCACATTTGAAATATGATTTTATGGTTAACTTTTATCTTGGTTATAGTTTCATTGGTATAAATACAAAAAAATAAATGTATATTAATTGCTATAAATATAAATTAATCAGATAATAGTGTAATAATATATGTTTGTAGACACATAACGCATATTAGTAACTATTAAACCTAATAAAAACAAATTAAAAAGACTAATAAATTATAAATATGTTTAGGAACACATATTAATTATTAAATTACTCTGTACATTATAATATTATATAATTTTGAGAATAACATGTTTATAAGAAAATAACATTAGTATCATTGTGTTATATCTCATTAATAAAAACATAATGATGGAAACGCACAATAACAACATCAAATGGAGAAATAAAAAGACAAGAGAATCGCTCTACACGCTATTTCTTAGGCAGTCTCCATAATCAGTGTAGTGTCGTGTGTCTCCATCAAACATTTATCAAAATATCAAGTAATATTTATTTCTTTAATTCTACCTTTTTTGTACGAATCAACTGTGTCATTACAAGGTAA
This sequence comes from Periphyllus acericola, assembly GCA_949715065.1. Classification (NCBI taxonomy): domain Eukaryota; kingdom Metazoa; phylum Arthropoda; class Insecta; order Hemiptera; family Aphididae; genus Periphyllus; species Periphyllus acericola. Next base: position 67,862,726 of record OX454264.1, read on the forward strand.
ATAAATATTTTATACAAAAACATAAAATAATATCTCTTCTAGCCACAAGAAAAGGTAATTAAAGTGTTTAGCTCAATTTAAATATAAATATCTCCCTTTGTTCTGTAGCTAATGTCATTTTATTACAATAGGTATCTGTTATGTTATATATTTAAGCTATTATGTACTCATACCCTTTTCCCCAAACAGCATATTTTTCTTTGTGTTTTTTAATTAATTCTTCCTCTTCTTCTTTGTCTTTTTTTTCTTGTTTTAAATCTCTCCTTCTGCCCGTTTTTCGGTCACGTCTTATAGGTATACCATTTTCTAACGATTCTTCTTTTGTCTATAGAACAAAATAAATTACATTTATTAATATATCATATTTAAAATAATTAAAATATGTATTTTAAAAAGAATATTAATCTATATCTTTATTTATAAATTTCAGAGCATCTAAGTTATTTTTAACTATCAACTATATTCATAAAAAGTCAGTATAATTTACAAAGCAAATAGTTGAATAGGGTAGGTTTATGCGTTTTGTAATAAGTTTATTATTTTATTTAGTTAAAAGCACATAAAATGTTAAAATCATTTTCCATAGTAAAAACAATATTAGTTTTGCATTGACTTGGACTTTTTTATTAAATATCAGTATATTTTACACAATATCATGTACAAATATTTTATAAAAAAAAATGAAACTCTAAAAAAAATAAGGATTTAGGACACAGAATGAAAAGTGCGTCAAGTTATGTTATATTGTAATCAAGTTGATAGTTTTTACCTCTTTTAATAAATCGTTCAAAGTAGATTTATTGATTTGTTGAACATATTGGTTGACTTGATCAACATTGATATTAGTAGTATCCTCTTCAAGATCACTATCATTACCAACTCTTTTCCATCGGCTTTTATTTTTATATGTATCTAAGGTTTTAACATCTTGAGGTCTCTCATCAACAACACCGACTATTTGAGGAGCAAATTCATCAGCTGAATTAAATCCATCCATACCAATATCAAAGGGATCATCTTCGACATTATCGATATTGTCATCAATGATTTGTACCCTATAAAATCAATAAATTATCGAACATTAAAATGCAACAGTACCTAAATAGTGAAAATAAAATAACATGCTGTTTATTTTTCCTTTCAATGTACCAGTAGAAATACCTTTTTATAGTTTTCATCTTCTCCTTTTTTTTCTTCCCGCCGGACAGATATTTTTTCAAATAGTCTCTTTGCGATAAAATCTTCTTGACCTCTGAAAACGGTAAAGAATACAATTACAATTCAAACGGTTTCGCCGTACGCACGGTAAATTTCCACGGGGGTTTTTCACAAGTCCTGATCGACAATAGCCAATCGGCAAGACAGATGCTCACTTTTTTCCGACATGACGCCTGTGGTTTTTCCTCCCGAATCGAACTGTTGCACGCCTGGCGGGTTTGAATTTTTACGCAAAACGGTAATCAACACTGGACGTTTTGTTGATTTTTGTTTTCAAAATAAAAACGCTGTTGTCGCACTCCTATCGGGCGAATGTCGTTTGTAAACAAGATAATCGCGAACGGGGAGATAGTGGCAGAAGTTCCGTGCGTAACGTGTACGAGCAACACTGATAACACGGAACTGAAAAGATAACGGCGTAGAGAGAGAAACCGACGTGCAGCGACAGAGACAGAGCACGTACTCCGGGGCGAAAATTGATAACAACAATAGATACCAACAACACTGCCGTGCCCTCCCCTCCACGAGCGATCTCCGTGCGCCGCCCGAGGCCCGACTGACCGGTACGACTTTTTTATTGTTCTCTGCGATCCCCGCGACCCCGAAAGTTCTCGGCTTCGCTCCGCCACTGTTTTCAATCACGCCCCGCTCTCTCCCCCGTACCCGCGAACGCCGTTCCGCACGTGAGACTTGTCCGCGCCGTCGTCGTGATGTTTGTCATTACTCATTTGTGTTGATGAATATCTGTTTGTCTTACCTCCGTACCACCCTCGATGCACACGACACCGCCACAACGCGAAAGATACGATTTTTGCATCAATTTTTGTTGTTCGTTTGATTCCCCGTGGCTGCCCCTAACGCCCATTTTATACATAAAGTTTCGTACTGCGCATTGAACATTTGAGCGGCAAAATAAATGTTCTCGCTTCGCACGCAAAGTAGGTATACCGAACTGCTACAGAAAACTGAAATGTATGTAATGGATGATATCATCATTTTATAATATAATTGAAAACAAAAACTTTTTACTTGAGAATGAAATATGGGTGTATGCTGTGGAAAACAATAATAACATTAACTTAACTTTTTCAAAATTAAAGTTTTCGCAGTAGGAATTTATCATAAAGTATTAAGTAAAAGCAAAATTTTATTGCTCTGCTACGGTGATTAATCACTCAAGAGCTTAGCTTCGTACCGACCATTATTTCTGTCTTCCTAATAGATGAAGTTTTGAATGCCTTTTTTTTATTTTACTATTTTATTACTTCAGGGTGTGGATTGAATTCAGTTACTGTAGGCATATTAATTGTTATGTACATTGCATTTTCAATCGTTTCTAATGACTAAGAATACACATCTTTTACAAGTTTTCAATACATTATAATATGATATCCGTTTAACATCAGCTGAATAACAGATAAATTATAAATAATTTCTACTTTAAATGATATCAATATAAAATAAAAATAAATAAAACATTTGAAAAATAATCCTATAAGCTTGTATATTAATTATTTGAAAAACTGTTTCTGTTAATTTATTATTTTTATTATTATGATCTACATAATAATCGCTAATGCTACAATATGCTGGATATTATTTGTATTTTAAAATTAAAAATAATAAAATCCAAACAACAATAAAAATGGTAATATGTTCTAACGAATAATTTATTTTTAAATGTAAAATGAGAACATAATTAATCTGTATTGAATTTATTGAATTAGTTAAAAGTGTTAGTAAACAAACGCAATACTATTACAAGTATTTTCCATTTAAATAACCTTAACCACTTAGGACAATTTCTACAGACACGAAAAAAATCAAATAACATACATTTTTATTATTTTTTTATTAGAATGTTTGTTAGAAATATCATAAATTGTTTTAATAATTATCTACTTTGTTATTTTATTGTTTTATTTTATTAACAAAATAAATGACAGAATTGAATACATAAGCCAAAAGGCTTGAACACTCAAAAACATAAAATATTCTCATTATAGAACAGCCTTCGTTATAATAGGTTTCAAGTTTAAAAGACCCATCTACATATTATCTCACCTGACCGGAATCTCGTCGGTTTTTGTTATTGTTTATGTAGTCTACTCGATACATATCTAAATGTTCTCAACCCACTCTGTTAATTGATTTGCCACTCGGTGATACGGAATTTTACATATACAGTCGGAGATTGTTCGTTTTTTATGAACGTTAATAAATTCATATTCATTTGAATCCATCAGTCAAGTAAAATTTATCATTTTTCAAAAATATTTTTTCCAAAGTCACCATTTTATGCGTATCATTAGTACTCAAATATTATAATGTATTCGTGTTTATATTGATATTACATCAATAGGGATTTATATTATTTAAATTTAAAACCAAATTTACACCTAGTGCTGCATACCACCAATTGTCTAGAGTTAGAACTATCTTCACACATTTATACAGTATAAATCGCATATAAAGATATCATTGTTATACCTGATATATCTGCTGGCTCAGCTAATTCTCTATGGTCCGTATAGTGCATTAGTCTTATATAGTTGACATCAAATTATTCCTTCAATGCCATTAAAAGCAGTTACTACTGTTTATACAAGTCACCATTGTTTGTTTGTAATCACTTTTATCATACCATTTTCAATGACAAATTTTAGAATACTATCAGATCGATTCAATTTTATAAGAATGGTAAAAAGTATCAATTACAACACAATATTTTTTTACTCTGTAGACAAATTATTTTAATTTTTTCAACAGCTACTACTAATATTATTTTGACGTCCAAAATGTATACTTTAGACTTTAGAGGAATATAATTAGATGGAATCTGGATTCAAAATTAAACTTTTGACACCATCAAAAATTTTTAATCACACAGTCGAATTTGACACCTTGATAAATTTAAAAAGAAAAAACCTAATTTTTAGTAAAATTATTTATTATAGAACAAACTAGAGATTAATTCATTTAAATTAACTAATACAAATTGGTAAATTTAACCCGATGACCTCAAAATGTATTTTATATACTAAATGCCATTTACAAGTATATATACAAAAGGTTTTGAAGCCTTTTGGCTATTTAAAATTCATTTTAATATTTTGAATAATATACAAAAAATAAGTACATCAACAATTTTTGATAAGTGTAAAAATTATAAGTACATTAACAATATACTGTGAGCGTATAAATTAATAATAATAGTAACTCAGGTACAGTCAAAACTTTAATTTTTCTTTGAATTCTCTTCAGTAACACCTAAAAAAAACAAACACTTGTATAAGTACAATAAAATATTAACAAATATTCATTAAAAAATTTACTTTTTCCATCGCATGCAACAATTTTAAGCTTCTCGACTTTGGCCATTTCTTGCGATTCTTTAAATTCAACGTCACTTAACATAAAAGTCCAAACATTATCACAAAATCTGTATGTATCCATTTTCCCAGCCTGAAAAATAAATACAATTTAAGAAATGTACAAATAGCATTTTCATGGGTTAGTTATAATATTGTTGCTTAAGCTTAGGAAACATTAATAAGTAGGATAATAATAAATTAGAAAAATATCATAATAAAATGTAATGTTTAGTCCAAACAATTTTTAACCCAAACCAGAAAATCATCTACAAATCTATCTATATTTAAAATCCTTAGGTACAACTAAGATTTTACTAGCGTATTTTAGTTAATACATTAATAGTTATAAATGTAAGGCCAATTTCTATAATAACAGTTATCTATCCTATGAATGAAAACAATCGCTAGTTTAATTTATACAACTAAGTCTTCGGATTCGCTAAAATAACATACAATTCGTTGAGCATATTTTTCTCAACTACAAAAGTAAGTAGGCAATAACTATTATTGATTACCAAAGTAAAATGAGGTATCATTGCACTCGAAGAACTATTTTCTAAATCCAGACTGGTAAATTGATGTACAATGATTTATATAAGGTAGGTATAGAAAATAAATGAGTGCACATATAAGTACTTCTAAAACCATTTAGATGTTAAACTTTATTTTAAAAAAATTATTTGCGTATGTATTTAAATGCTTATGTAATAACACGGATTACACAATACTTATATAATCTGTGGTAATACTGTAATGTTGAATATATTTTAAGTTTTATTCAAATGGTTTCGTTAAAGGTAAATTTGTAAAAGAATTTAATTTCCTATAAAATATTATAATATACGTTAATATGACATGATTGGTTACACTAATGTGAGTATGTAGTATATTATAGTATAAGTAACCTTAAACGTGATTTTAGACTTTACACGATTGGCCAACGAGTTGTTCACGGCCTTGTCGAACTGCAACAGTATTTTCATGCCCAGTGCAGGTGTTATCTGACCGTACTGCGGAGAGCGAAGAAAACAAAATTAAATCAAAAACATGCCTTGGACACCGGCAACGATCGAACGTAGGCGTAGGCGGGTACGTTACCTGGATCATCTCGTCGATGCTCTCCTGCAGGGTATTGCCCAGGGTGGTGTTCCGGTACAGCTGATAGGACATGGTCGACGTCGTTTCGATGCGACCTCGGGGACCCGGCGACTAGCGGCAAGAGCGGGCTGAGACGAGCGAGCGTGTGTTCGTGTGTGAACGCGTGCACCACCGGCGGGTCGGGGTTCAGCGACGCGGCGACATGGTAACGCGTGCGGCACAACGATGAGGCGTAAAACGCGTGAGGGCGCCGGCCGGAAGGGTCAACGATCGGTGGTTCAACGGAACGACATGACAGGGCGAGCGCGTGACGGTTTAACCACACGGGCGATGAGGGGGCGCAATGTTCGGACAACAGACGTACTCGCGACCAACTCGGTTCGGTGCACTGATAAGAGGTAGAAGAAGAAGATAAAAAAAAAAAGAAAAGAAAAAGAAACGAACCCGCGCGTCCGGCGGGGCGGGGGCGGGGGATTAGGCGAAAACGTGATAATCGAGCGGTGGCCGGGGGGTCGCGTCCGCCGTGGGGTGGCCGGGTCGCGCGAATAGCGATGGTGATATCGCTCGAACGCCTCGCGAGAATCGTTCGACCGCCATCGCCGAGATAGCGCTAGACGTACACGTCGCGGCGTCCGACGTACTGCTCGGCGAACCGTGGCGCGAAACGGAATGCTAAACGGTCGTCACACGAGTTATGCGAGTTATGACCGACGGATGATATTATTGTTTACGGTCGCCGTTGGTTTTGTCAGTACGTGTGTCTGGTATTCAATTCGTATTTCACGATAGCGTCGATAATGAAAGGTTGCGAATTGTCATTACTCACAAAAGAGTTGACGCAGTACGACAATATTTTGTTTCGCGCCATAAAATTCACTCATAAGTAGGGCTTTAAAAATAATTACAACATATTACGGTTATAAAATAAAATCGTTTGACAAATTTGTGAATCGTTTTATTTAAAAGGACATTTTTAGTACAAAATGTGTTGTAATAATACAAAATTTATATAACTTTTTTCGTAATGTTACTAGAAATGGGTTAAAAATGACCTGAAATAATAAAGAATGTACTAAAAACGTTAAAAAATACCACTAAACGTAAAAAAGCTCGGAAAAATGAAATAAATACCTTAGAAAGTTTGTTATTAGGATAGTGTGTTGGTACATGAAACACGTTTGTATCTTGGAAAGCCTGGAGTCAAGCATTCCAGAAAAAAAATGCAAATCCATTGAAATCCGAGCCCTACGCTGTACTCATAAGTTATACATTCAAGGCCCGGATTCATATTATGCATTTGCAAGTTTTTTTTTAAAAAGTACAAAAACTGGCTAGATAAGCTACAAGTTTGGATTATAGTCGATGGATCCGAAATACAAAGTTTTATTTTGCATATTCAACCATTTTTGTACCAACTTTATACTTCTGTATATTACGAATCTTCATTGCATAAATAGATATAGACGATTTTTAAACTCATATCATTAATATCTTGTTTATATTTATAGCTATATAGAATTTACATTTATACTTATAGTCCATGGAGTACCTACGTGATTTACACTCGTATGTCTTGCTCACAAATACTTATGGTTCTTAAAGAATTTGTTTTCTTATCTTATTTTAGTATAATATTAGAAATTCAGATTAAAAACATATCGAAATTACCATGGAAAATGAATTATATTTACTTACTACTTTTATGTTAACATGTTAAAATTTTAAAAAAATGTTTTTGAAAAATCTAATTTTTTTTACATATTTTGTATTTTCAAGTTATCTTTCTACAAAATAATAGCATACACGCATATTTTATACTGCATTATTTCTACGATTTTAGAGCATATAAATCTGGGGCCCGGCTATAATATTATAAGGGCGCGGGCATTCATGTAAATACATAATTTTATGGAATGCAAATTTTTTAATACTCTGATTAAAAATAAGCACGTTTCATAACACCCCGAAAATTTATAGGAATTGCTTACATATTTTAATGTAAATACTTAAATGTAATAATGTATTAATATCAAGTACCTATTCAGGTAGCATATAGTTGTAATATAATTGAATTCGAAGCAAAATAATACGAGGAATTTGCACTCAATAAATTATAAAACATGTTATCCGAACTTTATTTCGCCTTTTTATCATGTTTTCTGAGTGCTGTTAAAATTATAGTTGACTCGTCGTTATGTCATCATTATTATACATATGTTGTTTCGCGTTTAAATATTTGTTTAAAAGCCGTTCATTGATAATTTCATATTTCTACTAATCTCGCGCGTAGATTAACAGTGCCTATTATTAAATGATGTACTCCTTATATAATCTCTGACCAATTTTAAATAAATAACTCTCTCAAAGCGATTCATATTATTGTTATTTTTTATCACAAGGCCTATTTCAGGATTTATTTGTTCTCGTTTTGGTACGTATTCGAGTAGTTTCAACATTTTCAAGTCCTACCTAGCCCATGGACTGATGACTATAATTACAAGAAACGTATCGTATTTCAACCCATGAACTCGATAATATATTGTGACCTCGTGCGGCGAAATAGATAAAATATTCAAAGCATAAAATTCTAAGATAAAACAACTAGCTGGTAGCGGGTGCAGTTATAAGACGACACCCACTATTGGATATCTAAACCTGTAGGCTGTATAGTATGAAATGATTGTCAAACTAAGCCGCGAGACACTGCTCAGGTACGGGTGTACGTAAATATATTTTTTTCGACAAATAATGCTGAGACTGGGAGAATTAAAAAAAAACCTCTCACTAAAAAATTAGATTTTCCAGAAATTACTCATTTCGTACACAACGGCGAGTGTATAATATAGGTATACTAGGTAGGTTGGTAGATAGTATTCATACGATACATGGTACTTGGTGCATTATTCATACCTATACTTCTATTGTACTCTCTTATTAGCTTTTATTGAATAATTTTAATCGACATTCGACATAATAAAGCGATTTAAAGAACAATGTACCAATTAAAAATTAGGTACCAGATAATATAATTTATTGACTTCTTATCGATACCAAACGACTGAATAAAAACAACATAGAATGTACAAACTACCTATTAATTAAAAATAAAATAGTTTTCCTGTAGGATAACGCGCTTCGACTTTAAAACTGCAGTATGTACGTACAGTGTACACTGTGTAAAAACCCAGTACTTAGGTAACTTTTAAGTATAAACTCATTGTACTTACACGTATTTATGAATATTGTGAATACTTTGAAGTTCGAACAAACAGCATACATTTCGTTATTAACGCATAAAAGAACACGTAAGATTATCGATTATGCAGAGGTTTCAAGACTTAAGTTGTCAAATCATGTAGGTACATGTAAGCTACATAAGTCGCAGATTTTACGACGGTGAAAATTAGGTCTTAAGAGCATTATACATTTTCTCCTCTTATATTTTACAAGCTTTCAAATTATAAAAAAAAACTAATGAGTACAGACAGGGTTGGATAGTTTTGAATTTGGAGGATCTTGGCTACACGTCATAACTTCATATGATTATATATCTGTACGAGTATCGACAAATACTCGCGTTATATATTTAAAATTTATCTCGAGAAGACGAATATATTATGAATATCAATCTACAATGATATTGCTAGGTATTAAGATATAGACGCCATAGGATTCACTCCTTACCTTTTTAACGAGTTAATAGTTAGTTAATACATAAAATCGTAATAATAAAAAGTGAACAACGATTATTAGGTTCACAACGACGCCAAAATATGTAGTGACAAAATGTCAAACATCCATTAATCGAGTGAAAAACGAGCTATATTTCGTTTTTATATTTATTCGCGACTATTTATTTACTGTTGTGCAGGTAGTCTCGAAATCAACTTAATTCTCGTAAAGCCTCCTTACACTCGTAAAGATATAATTAAACGAAAAATAGTCTGTTAGGTTTTTTGCAGGCCTAAGAAGTATTTCTGGAAATCAACAGTGTGAACATAATAAGTCAGCACATAACTATTCTGAATGGAACGCACAAAGAACGACGCGCGCGCGCTTAAATATTGATAATCGGGGCGCCACTGTCATATATTAGATTATTATTTATTCCCAGACCTAATGTTACCGCCGTGGTCGCGAGACCGACCGTATTATAATGCGTTCTATATTTTATACGCACACACGTTTATACATTATACATACCCGTATACGATGTACATCATATTATAAGATATTATTGTATGTTAAACTATAATCAAGTCCGACCCGTCACTTCCAGTTACATTTGGGCTTTGACAGTACTTGGACGATCGAACAACAACGCATTTACACGTTTATATAAAGGCTATTGCACTGTACAATAATATGTATTAATGGTTATTTTATCTGTAGATAACACGGAGTAATGGTTTCATTTTAAATACGAAAAAATAGAAGATTAACAAAAATATTTTTAGTTTATAATCGATTCATAAAAAAAAAAAATAATAATATACAAGTATTAAGTATGTTTTCCACTCCCTTCAAATGTGTTTCATTGTTTTTGATAACGCCGTAATATTATTTTTCTCTGTCTTCGCTTTCGAATAGTTACAGTGTTATTAGTTATCATTTATCACGAATCGACTGCAGAACACTGTGTTGTATAATATACCAAATATATCTATATGTATAAGTAAAAGTTATAACACAAACTTGAATCTTGTAAGTTAATTATAATAAAAAGTTATGACAGTAATAATAATAAAAACAAAGTTTACAGTCATATATATATATATATATATATATGTGTTTTTCAATATGGTTTTCCTTCAAAAAAACTTTATTTATTTACTTGAATAAAAATATTTTTTTTATTCGTCGTAAATAACCTCTTATTTCTCAACACCAAGCGATTATTTCATTATTTTATGCAAAAATAACTATCGAGGTTAAATGTTTCTAAATCTCCAACATAATTAGGTATTCATGCCATGTCGATAACATTTATGAAAACAAGTATTGATGGTATGAATATCTTTAAAATTTACCTATATCAAATAAGGAAAAAGAATACTAAACAGCAAATAAAATTTATTTTTTAAGTTTAAAAATTTAAATCGTTTTTTTTTAGTTGAAAATATAGTCAAAACATAGGAAGAAAAATTTCAAAATGTAGTATGTATTTTAATATATTTTAATATCACTAATAACTAAAGCAGATGACTTAGATATTTGAGATTTACATATTTTTTTTACTCGATCACAAAAATGACAGAGCACGAAACAAATACTTTTCATTTTTTCTCATAGCTAGTTTTGAAATTTTATTTTACGTATAAATGCATATTTTGGAGTTTTTTTTTTGTTTCAGGGCATATTTCTTCTATTCTATACTTTTAGTTGCATATTTTAAATCATTTATTATTTTGTCAATATTTTTCTTTCTACGTTTTAATTTCATCTAATATCCAACCAAAATATTGTTGAATTCAAAATTATTTTATATGTTGATCGTATAATATCGTTGTTGATTAATTGGTCTATTATAACTTATAATTATGCCCCAGTTAATTCCGTCGATGTAGAAAGATCATTTTCGATGTTTAAAGTACTGCCGACTGACAACGAACTTTCCACTTCGAAAATTTAAATAAAACATTTGGTTATTCAATGCAAGTTTCAAGGTTAAAATACTATTGACATAATTATCCACAGGTATTAATCATTTTTACTAAAATACAATGAATTTTATTTTTTATGTTCAGAAGAAGAATTTTCAAAAAATTTAATTTTATTAAACAATTACTCATATATTTTTAAATAAATCGCTTTGAAAAAATATAAGAGCATATTATAAGTGCGTATTATAGGGTTTTTGAGAGCAAAAGTGCCTGCATATTTCGTGATTTATTAGAGCTATAAGTCTTCTGCCCTACTAATAGCCAATAAAACGTTGTATAAAACTAGTAAAATTACATAATTATATACAATAATAAATAGTAAAATGATTTTTGCTCAAAATAAATCTCTTTTAGGATCCGAGATTTATCAAGTTTTAAGAAAAGAAAAATCAAAACATTTTCTTCTATTTAAATAGCTATGAAGGCTTAAAATAATAAGTACCTACTAGACAATTCAGAAGTACATTCAGTTATTTTACAATATTTGAAATAATAAATTTAATTATAGAAGAAAAAAAACCAAAAATATAGTATTATATAACAATATAACGCTTTACATTTGATATGAAAACATTTTGTCGAGTTAGATATTTTTTAACTTAATCTTCATCATTTTGGCCTACTTAAAAATGAATGCTCGTTCCTGTAATCATATTTATTACAGTTAATCTATTAATTAAAGACTTTATCTGCGACCATATTATCGCGGCTTATATTGACACATACTGCCATACTTTATTAAGCGTATAATTAATCAATTAATTAATTTGTAATTAATGGTTATTTATTTATTCTAGATTAGTAGGTTTGAAATTATATTATTATGTCTTCAAAAAAAAAATAGAGAAATAATGTTATAATTTAGTGGCATTCATATAAAGCGGAAATCCCGCATTGTCTTGAGTATTTTAGATTCAGAATAAAATCAGAAGCAGAATCCGAATGCAATGCGCGCATTGTACAATTTGGTTTTATAAAGTAAATTATCATGCATACGTAATGAATTGATTGCGTTGTTTCAACACTTAAAATATTTCGATACACTTACGATAACCCGTAAAAATATAGGTACCCATTTAATGTTTATTTTTATGCAACTGCGAGCTTAGCGTAGAACCATTTTCGAATTCGACAATAATCATATTGCGCTAGTATGTAAAATACCGTGCAATAATATATTTGTTGCCATTTTTGTCATCAGTGATTAGTCACCACTATACCCTGTCTAAAACTATATATTTAATTATACACCAATGTGGATAAAGCAAAAAACTACATGCCAAGTATAGGAATCGCTGATCTCTATGTTGTAGACAACGACAAACAGTAGGTATTTTCTACTTCTATATACTAAGCTCTAACCGAAATCGTAATTGAATGTCTAGACCAGTTTTTTTTTTTTTTTAATTCAATTCATATGGTTTTCTATATCCTTTTTAAGAGTCCAACGATTTAATGTTTACCGCTGACGTTTCTTTTTGTAGCATTATATTTGTAAAATCATGTACATCAAACCTAATATATACGCCGATGTTACATTATTATTAATATTATTACTTATTACCTAATTTAATTATTCAAATGGGACAAACTAGAATAGATAATCTTTAATTATACGTGTCACACATGGTTCATATTAAAGCGGCAATTTATTTATTTTTTACAACGAACACAAATTCAACAAATGAGTTATTAGTAATGGATAGTTAGTAGTATATTAATGGAACAGCCGACGATAATAAAATTATTATACGCTCTAGCTTTGTCACTACAAAGTATAGATTATGGTCTAATATATTACAGCTATTACGCAGTAATAATAATATTTGTTTAGATAATTGACGAAACGATAGATAGTTTTGGTAACATTTTTCCATCCCAATCCGACTGTTCGAATTATGTATTAATGTTTTATCTTTATAATGGATTATCAAACTATTTTTGCAGAAGTAACGTTTAGAATCAAATGTAAATAAAAAATGAATAACGAAAAAATATCCGACGAAAATTGTTTTCGATGCTTGCATAATTATGTACATTATTTGAATCGCAATATCAGCGTTTATATTTTTTACGGCTAAATACCAAAATATGGCGTGTGTTATACAGCCGATTTGGGTACAATCAGTGGCGCAAGAAGGTCTTCTGAGTTTAAATTTAGCACCCCTTAGTTTTTTAGGTCCAACTATTATAACAGTTAAATACCATCAATTTAATGTTTTTAAAAGCAGCATAAAAATTTGTTTCATGATTCTAGGAGTTCAAAGCAATTATTTTTAGTTTGAGTAATTGACTCTTTTTTTCTCTATGAGTATATTTTATTTTTTCTTACTTAAAGTACATTTTTCTCACATTCTATACAATATTTAATATGAATTTTCTAGAAATTTGAAAAAAAAATCAGTTAAAATGATTAAAACATTAAAAATAAAAAATATTATAAATTAATCGTTAAATCATAAGCACTATAATATGCATTTAAATGTTTTATTTATTTTTTGGTTTTGTTTAAAAGCAAGCTTAAAAAAGAAGAAAAAGCAAGAAAGAAAAATAAATAAATTTTAATTTAGTCTTTAAAATTTTGGTTTTTTAATTTTTATACTACTAGTTAAAATATTTTTCAGTGCATATTGAGGCATTTACACATATTTTTGGAGCATATATAGTTCACTTTTGGGCATAAATGCATGCATTTTTAACGTTTCTTACAACATAGAGTCGCTATTCCTAATACTAAATACATAGTGTTTATAGTAATTTATACGTTGAGGAATGTTGCTTGGAGGTGTGGGGCATAGTGCCCACATGTCTATGAGCATTACATTAAAATTTCATCACCCCCAATATTTGGGCACTAATTGCACATACGGCCGTATGGAGGTACAACACGTACGAAAAGAAACGAAAACTAGAGAATAAGTAATATCGTGTAGCTCGTAGAAACTTAAAACTATATCAGCTGAAATAGTGCTTTACACCCCGCATGAATGAAATGCGAGCATAAAAAAAACGTTTGTCATATAGTTTTAGCATAAAAAAAAAGTACAAATGTATAATAATATATATAGTGCGAGCCTATTGAATTTTTATTTTTAATCATTGGAAATTATTCGAGTGTAATAATGTAAACTATTTTTTAAAGCGACTCGTCGGGCTTCGGGTAATTCATGCTTACCGAGGTATATTATATTTCGTACTCGCCGTACGCACCACAATTTATTGGCAAATGGTAATACTGTAGGTACTGCACTGCTCTTCACTAGGCTGGACGATAATTGTTATAAATAATTACCGCAGATTGCAAGTACGTAATACGTATACACACCACGTGTATTGGCACGAGCGTGCTAAATGCTACACGTTGCAATGGCGCGTGCGAAATTAGGAAAAAAACGAAAAATAAGAAATTAAACCAGAGAGAACAATTTGAAAAAAAGAAGAAAAAATGAAGTCTGGACGCGAAACGCGAGCTGCAGACGCAAGCCGAGCGTCGTTCAGACGGTTATTATAGGTCGCGGGTAACCGATGAGACGGATATCCTCCTGCGTGTACGACAGTTGTTACGATATAGGATATTAGATATGTGAATAATTTATTCCGTCACGTCCTACTTAAAAACACTGTCGTCGCCGCCGCGGCCGTACCGTTGCGCAACCACTGACTGCGATATAATATTATATTTTACACTTGAATACAAACGTTACTACACGCGTGCCGTATTGTTCTTCACATGCAGTGGCGTAGGAAGACCCGTAGCGCCCCTGAAAAAGTGATTAAAAAATTGACGAAAATACGGAATGATATTTTTTAACATTTATTTTTTATGTATATAATAAGGACAACATTATATAATTATCAGTTATTGTAACAATGTAAATTTCAAACTTTAAAAATTTTCTTTTCTTGCTTTAAGGCTAGAGAATTCATCGGTTAAAATAAGTACCAATTTTAAAGCATAAATTGGTGCCCCTTCATAATTTGAGCCCCTGACGTAGGCACAGTTCACATGCTCCGGCCCGTGTGAATGCGTACGAAATCGAAAATCGTCATCGTTCGGCACATAAAAAACGATGAAAAGATAATAAACAGATAGAAAAAAATATATTTATTATAATACAGGAAATCTTAAGATTACAAACATACAAAAACAATTAAAAATTGGTTATTCACATAAATTTACTAATTCTTAATGCAACTATGTATTAACAAAATCTATTAATTATATTATCTTTGTCTGATCCATCGTCAAAAATAACTAACTCTATAATTAGTTAACTATAGTATAGTATTTATTATATGCATGTTATCTATTACCTAATACTTCTTAATGATATTTATTCAAAAAAAACTTAGTTTGTTCGCACTTATTTAATGTAACTCTTTGCCTCCACCACAAGCATTGCTTATAGGAGGTAGATATTTATTGTAACAAAAGATTATGCACTATTTGTGTTTTATATTTTATACTATGTTATTTTTATAACAATAAAAAAAATTAAAAAAAAAAAAACCAACCGACATTTTTTCCGCGCGCAGATTAGGACGTTTTTGTCACAAGTACGGGTCAAAGTGTGTTTTTCGAGCAAACGAAGACAAAAAATGCTTTCCACTGCAGCGCGCGCGACGAAATGCGCCATGTTCTCGTTTAATCTACGAGTACTTCCCCTTTGGTCGTGCGCCCGTTACCGTCGTATCACGCCGATGACGATTGCGGTCGCGGGCGACCGTGTTCGCTTTTTGTTTATTTTATATTACGATATAATATTATTCGCGCTGCACTAAAAAATTGTCTAAACTGATTGGATTACATGGATTCGTCATTGCCAGCGGACAGCAGCAAAACAGTATTTCGCTAGACAATGGAAATGTTGTAGAAGCATAAAGCTATTTGGCTAGATAATGCAATTGACGAGAATCCAATGTATAAGACATAAGTGATCGCAACGATAATAATATTCGTATTCACATGGAAACGGATAGGAATATTACAAGGTTTGACGTACATTAGTATTATATACGCACCGTGGCTACATGCATACCGTGTGCATTACAATATATACGTTGCACAGACCGATTAAAATATTATAATAACGTGAAGGCATTATGTGAGAATAATACCACCAATAATGAACTAAAATAGTCTAAGGAAAACACGGCTCGAGAGGAATGCGCATGGAATTTCGAAGCCCGAGTCACCCCCCTTCCACCAGACGGTTGCACCGCGGGGCACGGGCGATTGATAATATCGATGAACACCCCCGCGGCATCACGATCCCAAACTGCAAATATGCATTTACAATGGCGTGGCGATAGGATTATTTGCAAGGGACAAACACACAAACCTTTGTACCCACTACCCACCCGCCCTGTAAAATACGGTGTCTTTCTATTTTTCACTTGATACGCAACGTCTACTACGGTCAGCAACGACTGGACAACCGATACCTGACCGAGTTCTTATGATACCTCTAACATCAATGCGTACCGCGAAAAATGTTATTATAGAACGGTTTCACTCTGCACGGACGAAACGCTGCAACTGGACGTACGAGTACATCACGATTCACGGGTGGATGCAGTCGAGTCTAAACGGACGTAGCATTTTTCTACAAGTAGGGGGGGGGGGGAGGGGGACCTTATGTAACGTCGACGAGTGCACCGGCCCGGTGTTACGCACTCGGCGGGTCCGGAAGTCCGGTTCAGGCCGAAAAACCGGAACGCGCGCGCGTCGCAACCGAAATTTCAACGGAACCAGCTCAAGGTACGCGTTTAAGGTTCCGCGAGTGAAATCATTATTCGCCCCACCGGCGAGCGGTTTTTTTTTTTTTATTTCAGAAAAAATACCGTCCGGCGGCGGCGCAGTAACGAGTTGCACCTGCCCATCCCTCCGTCTCACCCCCACCCGCCGCCGCCGCCGCGCAACCGGTACCGGATCGAATCGCGTCGATCAACGTCGTCGGCGGCGACGTCGGTTGTCGACTACAGTCGGCACAACAGCCGAGGACCGAGCGCGAACGTTGCGCGCGCACCACCCGCCCGCCCGCCCGCCCGCCCGCCGCCGCCGTACCAATGTCGAGTTCGTCGTCCGTCGCCGCTATCGCGTGTTACCTGTTGGACACCGCCGCCCGCATGTCGGGGGTAAAGCAGTGTGTTGGCGCGTACGTGCGTACGTGAACGCGTACTACTGAGGCCCCGGGGCGGCGGCACATGGTTGTTGATAACGTTGCCAGCGGCCCGACGACAATCGACAACAAAAACTGGTTGACTCCCGCCGCCGCGCGTCGACGTCATTAATCAAATTATACAATAGTTTACATCGTACCTTTTTTTTTCTTTTTCTCTTCCTCATTTTCCGCGGCTCGCGCGCGCGCGTCGTTTTCCGTCTCGCGGTCCACCGATCTTCTCCGACGGCCGCCACCGTCGTCTCGCTTCTGCACGCTTCTGAACACCTACCGCCGGAAGTCCGTCGACCGTGGTGCATCCCCCGTAGGCAGGCCACACCATGTACGCAGGTCGGCGGTGGTGACAAAACGGCGGCAACGGCAACGGCGTAATAAGGGCAACGCGAAAAGAAGAAAAGTCCACACTTTCCGCTGCTGCTGCCCGTCCACGACGAACCGAGCAAATGGAGAGATCTGACGACCCGTACAAAGAAGGCTGCCTGTGGTTTCCACCTCACGGAGTACTGTCGCAGTTAAAGGTAATACCTACATCGATAGTTCAATGTGTTCAACATTTTTGTGTTTATTATACCGGGTGCATCGATCAGAAGAGAAAAACATTATGCTCTACTACCTAGTTCTGTGCAAACTGTTTTTACTCGTTATGTCTTCCGTTATATATCTATTGCCAACTGCTAATTATTAAAACTTTCATTCCTATGTTGAATTCAAATCATGTATCAAGATAATTGTGAATTTGGATTTTAGAATTATTACACAACATTAGTAATTTAAATATAAACTCAAATATCAATGAGATAGCAGTAAACAAATATCACCTTATTCAATGTCTTCACACATTTAATTTAGATATCGCCTAATAGTAAAGAATGTATACATTTATTCTCATAAATATGTATTAATTTACAAAATTAACAATAAGAAACCTAATAAACATTTTGAATAATCAATGTGTTTAAATTTTATACAGAAATCAATTTAATAATTTTTCAGAAATCTTGGCAGAAACGTTATTGTAGACTATACAAATGGAGTAAACATGGTATAGACCGTCTAGAAGTATTTGATGGAATTGAAGAACAAAAATTATCAACTATTGTTTCTATAATACCATTAGAAAGTTGTGTAAAAATTACACAAGATGCACAAAAACATCAACCTAATGTGTTTGCAGTAAGTATTTGTATTTTGTTAAAAAGTTTATTTAATTATAGTAAAAATTAAAACATTCTTATATAATTTACAAAATATTTTATAACCATTATACCGTTATTAATGGTTAGTGTAGTCTTAATGAAAAATAAAAAATGTATGTGTAATTTGATATACATTTTTGAAATTTGTATTTAGGTACTTAAAAATGATTTTAAACTTAGAATGATAAAATAAAATATTTAGATTTAGCTGTATTGAATGTACACACATTAGTTAAATTAAATATATCAATACATAGTTGACTTTATTAATTTTAATAAATATTTTCAGTATGAATTTATTTAACAGTATAATTTATGTAATAAAAATAGTACCAATAAGATATAATATAAATTATAAACTAATGATTAATTAGATAGTCATAAATATTTTGTTTCATTTTCTTCATGAACATTTAGTTATCTTTTAAAGAATTATTTTCTAAACAATTTTCATTAATTAAGAAATTTGCTATCACAAATTTGTTGCTTTCATAAATTGTTTGCATTAATCTTTTAATGACTATTTTAATGGCCCTAAATGGTTTCATTAAACACAATAAAAAATATAATTTATGCCAACAGAGAATTTATTATTACTTTGTAATCAATTTTTATTATGATTATTCAGTAATAAAATGTTATGTTTAGAATAATCTTATTTATCTACTTACTGTAGAATGAAAAATTCATACTTATAAAAACAAAATTTTAATGAAACTATAATTTAAACTTTAAAGACATGAGAAAGAATATCTCCATTTATTTTTATGTAAACAGTGAAAAGATATATAAATCAATAGAAACGTTGTAATACATTATTTAATTAAAAAATAATTTTCATTTTCATCTGGTTTTTATAAAATACATTACTACTTTTATAGTTATTCAACTCATTTGTTGTACCGCACTTATTATTTATCACATTATCTTGTCTTCAATAGTGAAGTCTAAAATAAACGACGTGCCGATTCAGCATTAAAATCTTATCCTTGTATTTTACACGATTCCCTCTTTTGAGGGTGTTCCCCTTAAAAGGGGCATCAGTTTTTACGTTTTTTCATTTTAAATGCCTTTCACCAATACCCGAAATCAATCGTTAACAGATAAAACCACGGTTAGAGCACGTCAAACATGACCTTTGCCAAGCAGATTAAATATTTGTGTTAATAATGCTGAAATAACACCAATTAAAATTATTAACCAACAATCAGTACAATTATCAACATATTACTGGTATGGATACTAACTATGCCGAATCCGATGACAACAAAAATTATTGGCAAATTGTTACTTAGCCTTTACATTCGAAACGTCTCAATTATCCAGGCCTATCGCTCATTATACATTCTCTACTCCAAACCATTTTAGTCGTCCTTTATAAGACGTAGAATCAAAAACAGTATAAACAATGCTACCAAAATGGTTTTTTGAAAACGACGATTTCATTATAAAAGTACCTCCACCAATATTGATAAAATCAATTATTAATAATTACCCAGCTTTCTGTGAGGAAATTAGTAGCCTAAGAACTCCACCCTTGGAATTTACATGTAAGACTTCGTCAAACTAAATACATCAAATCCCAACTCGTATAAACTCAAAACCTCAAAAAAAAT
Source organism: Periphyllus acericola (assembly GCA_949715065.1). Classification (NCBI taxonomy): domain Eukaryota; kingdom Metazoa; phylum Arthropoda; class Insecta; order Hemiptera; family Aphididae; genus Periphyllus; species Periphyllus acericola. The sequence continues at coordinate 67,883,073 of OX454264.1, forward strand.
AATAATAATCTCAACTTCAATATATTCCAACTTTATGATGACAAACCTTACCAGTGTAGTTGTAAGAAATGTCCATCCCACCATTACAATCAATTGACTCAGAAAACTACGGATTCTTAGCTCGGAATAACTTCCTGCAAAATGTGCGCTTTGTATTTGCCCCCTGTATTTGTATCTTCCTAATTATCGGGGATGCCTAGCACTTAAAAACATCCAAATTCACCGAAACCGTCACACTCAAGCAAACAAAAATCAAAATCTCAACAACTTCAATAGATATTACGAAAAAAATACTGATACAACACCCAAGTCCTAACAGTACTTCAGGAAATCAAAGCGCACCCACTACTTCTAATAAGTAGTGGGTATCCACTACTAATAATAAATCCTACGTTCAGGCAACTCAAAATAAAAACCAAACTGCAACTAATAATCAACCACAATTAGATTCTACTTCCCCATTAACTGTTCAACTTACATAATTTATACATTAACTTAAATCGTTAATCACTCCTCACATATCACTTTTTACAAAAGTATTAATCATTTAAACACTACAATTTCATCAGCCTACTTCCCTAAAATACAAACGTATCTCCGAAGTCTTCACCACTTCCTAATAATAGCAGATTTTACTGCCAATCATACCAAATAGGATAGTAGATACAATAATACAAGAGGCAGTTTATTTTATACCTCAATTCTAATCAATTCTAAAAAGAAACTATCAGTTATCTCGCCAGAAGAACCAACTTGGCCTGCGCATGAAAACAGATCTGACATTCTTAATTTTTTCATTAAATCAATTTCAAACGGATAAATAAACATATAAAAAACCTAAATCACCTATCAAATGACCACTCTCCTATATTATTAACTTTAAGTGCCAACATTTTCTCTACTTCTAGCCCATCCCTTTCATCTAATACCGTCGACTGAAAACTATTTCAAACAAAATTAGATGATTCACTGACTTAATTTTCCCCTAAAATATTCTCTTGGTAGATAACGCAGTCTGTAAGTTAATAAAATAAATCCAAAATTCAGTATAAAGTTTTTTCTCCTCTACCTCAAATAAAATGCAACAAAAATCTCAGACCTCTCTTCCTTCATTTTATCAATTTTTCTAAAATCAAAATGCTGTGCTTGAACCTCGTGACGGATGGCCAAATATACCTGACCCAAAATTATCTATAACTATCTAATATCCGATCTTAAAACTCCATAAGTGAATTATAGATCCGAACAATTCAGTTTATACCAAAATACTCTGATTCCGAATATTAAATCCCTCTGAAAATGACCAAAAAACCAACCTACCAACGTGATAATATTCCCCATTTCAAACGACCTAACTTCATTCATTGGGTATCACCAATTTAACATTAAAACATTACATCAAATTATTTTAAATAAACTACCTACTAATTTGAAAATACTTTTTATATAACATTTATTATTGACAGGTTTGGACCAAAACCGGCGTTCATCATTTTTCTGCTAACTCTGAACATGAAATGACTGACTGGATATGTGCTTTGCAAGCTGTGGCTTTTAGAGATAATGTTTCGAGGCAAACAATTGAAGAAGACAATGATTTATATTGTTCATCTGGAGATGGTAAGCTTATCAGTTTTTCTCTTGAATTATTCTTTATTAATCTTAACTAACCTTATGAAATTATTATTGATATAAAATAATATTATTATGTTCATTAGGTATACAATTAGTAATATTTGTGACAATTTTTGTTTACAGCTGGTGTTTTCAGTGTAAAATTAATATCGTCGGATGCCAGTGAACGTTGTGGTTTAAAAGAACAATTATATACTCTAGTAATTACTCCAGATGCTCTACAGTTACGAGAATCAGATGAAAACGATACACTCCTATTAACGTGGCCGTATCGATTTATTCGAAGATATGGTCACAGAGCGGGTAGATTTATATTTGAAGCCGGTCGCAAATGTACTAGTGGTGAAGGAGTGTTTCATTTGGAACATTCAAACCAACAAGAGATATTCCGATGTATATCATCAAAAATGAAAAGCATGAAAAAGTTATTGAATGGCGAAGGTGTGTCATCTATTATGTGTGGTGATAATCAGTTTCAAGCAGCACTGTCTATGATGGCTCGCTCTCGAAGCCCTTTACCACCATCGCCCACTAGCACCACTCCATTAATTTTAGACAGTGACTTGAACAGTTTTTCTTGTTCATCCAAACCTCTTATGCCTCTACCATTATTATCATTACCTCCATCAAAGTCTCCTCCGCCTCCACCTCTAAAACCAAAACCAAAAGCAATTTTTTCCAAAAAGTTGCCGACTCCTTTCATAAACGAACCCTACTGTGAAACCAAAGAAACGGAATCACCAGATGCAGCATATGAAGATGTCCAAGTAAGAAATGATGCCTGGAGGACAATGGGTTTAGATAACTCGAATCATTGTGAAATGCCGTATGCTAGTAATAATGTAATACCTGATGATGGTATTGAAAATTATGATCGTCTACAACATTTTGGTTTCATATCCAAAACAGCTCCTGGATATAAACAAATTAACCCCATCGCATTAACCACTAAACACAAACCCTATGTAAAAGCTGACACTGTAATGATGCCTGCCCGGAAAGCAGATGATTCACATTATGGGTATGGCACAATTAATAAGAAAAACTCTATAGATGAAAATCGCTCAAATAATGAGTCTTTAAATTCTGTAGCACACAATGAATTACAATATGCTATGGTATTCAAACCTAATAAGGTCTAGTCTTAATTTTTTTTTTTTAACTGTGAATTTATCTTAAATTTTATATATTTTACTATCCTAATTTTGTTCATGAAAATTATCATATTTATTATATCAACTATCTCCTAGGAAAAGTTTATTTTGCCATGTATTTTGCTTTGTACCTTTTATTTTAAATTGTTTAATTTTATAGAATGTTGGATTTGTTTTATTTAATTATTAATATCAGATGTGCAATATATACAGTGGAAATTGTTAGATTTACTTATTTAAGTTGCAGTTAAGTTGAATTGTAAACTGTAATACTACTAAAAACAAATATTTAAATTAATAAACTATGATTCAATATTATAAGTATTACGGCCCATTTTTTAAATAAGTTATTAAACCCTCGAAAAAAATTCAAATGTTTTAATTTTTATATGAACCAAAATTTAACAACACAAACATGTATTTTGAATTTAGAAAATAATATGTCGCAAACAATTTTCATTGGACCTTGAAGTATATTAAAATGGCCATATATATGTATACATTATACATAAATATTGATTATTTATATATACATATGTGAATATTTAATTTACCAATTTAATTATTATACTCAATCTACAATGAATGATAAACCAAAATTTATTACCAATTAATTATTAATCATGATTAAATATTTATTATTTTTATTATGTAAGTGCAATAATCATTAAGACGTACTCTTAAGTATCCAAATATTATTTAGAACTATTTTCAAATTTTACCTATGGTTTTAATGAAAAATGTTAACAGAACTTACTTTATAATTTATTTTCTATATTGTATTGTGTATTGCCAAACATATATTTTGTATGGTTCAATTACGAACAAATAAATTTAAATAATAACAAACAAACCAAAGTGTAAGAATGTAAACCTATTACTGAAAATGACTAATCGGCTATTGTCATAGTCACACCAAAGACATTTCATAAATGTGCAGACAGTACCTAAATAACCGTCATACTTGAAAGCTGGACAGTTTATTTTTATTTCAAGGTACATGGTGCTAGGTAAACAAGGTTCTGAGTATTGTCATTTTAAAAACAAAATGTACTAAACTTGACCAATGTTCGAGAAGAAAAATGTAACGTTTCTATGCACGGTCATATAGGTACTTACTAGTAGTGTACATACTACGTTATTTCGAGAGGTCCCTTTACAAGCAGAAATTGAAATCGATGAATTTATTTATTTATATGCATTATTATTGGCACAGTGCAATCATGGTCGATCCTGAAGTACTTATGTAATTAAGAACTACTGTCGTAGTTGCGACAAGACCAATTATAATAAATAAAATAAAAACTCAAGATAGGTAGTGTCGCTAACGGGTGGCTTCTTCCCTCAAAAGTTTCACGAGTAACTCCTCTTTTTCTCTCTCACATTCATTTGCTAATTGTTTCAACAAAAAAATAGATTATAAATACTTTTGGCTTATACAAATAAAACTAGTCGCGACAAGACTAACATGTTTCAAACGGGCGTTCCCGTGCGCATTTCTTACGTCCATTCAATTAGAAAACTATGTTACTTCGCAACAAGCACAGGGCCATGGATTAACATTGGTGCAAAAGGAGCTTTTGCTCCAGGGCAGTAAATTTATAGGGGCGGCATACAAGTTGTGATGTTCAAATGATTAATATTTAGTAAATCTTTTTCTCAATGTTAAGTCGAGGTGGTAATGGAATGTTTAGTTAATGAAAATGCCATACTTTTAGTTTAAGGAACGTACAATATGGACTCTAAAGTGCATACTTTGTCGTCGCGGTTGTAACGGTATTATTATGGCGAGAGAACGTGAGAAAGTCATGAACGTGTCAAATAACCGATTTTTGTGGTTTTATCTAATAGATTTGATGCAGCGCCGCCGACGTAACGTCCTATCCTATAAATTGTTTACAAAGTGTGATGAAATAATTTAATTAAGCTGCAACGAATACTGCAAAAAGGCTATAGAAATGAATAAAAAAGACAAATATACAATTGAACTGTGGCAAAAATTAGACAGTTTTTTTTTAAAGTTAAAGTGTCGCTCTGTCGTTAAACTCTTTTGCTCGGTCTCTATTAAAAACTGAAAAGTTAATAAAATTATGCACTTATATGGTATTCCATTTTCATAAAATGGTTACACGTATTCATTCGGTATAAATGAAAATTTGAAATACCTGTATATGTACTTTTCATGGCGCCTCGATCAGAAGTACCAAAAGTATTCGTTGCTCCAGGACGACTCTAATCCTTGATCCGGCTCTGATTATTCGCATGCGTTTCGTGCAAACGGTGAGGATGAGTGATGTTCAACGCGGCCGCAGTCCGATAGGGTCGTTACGACACCAAGTGCAACGGTCTTAGGAGAAAGAAAAAACCACTGAAAAGTAAAAACTCGATGGAACGCATTCGCTGCCGTTACGTCTCGTTAGCGCAATAATTGGCTATTCGAGTTTCGAGCGTCGGCGGTGCCGCCAACACAAACGAATCCAAAGGTCTCGTCAACGTCGCTGCGTTTGGCCAAAGGCCCGTGACGACCGACCGACGAGGCCGGACGATAATACACCGAAAACCTAAATCGTAGACGGTCGTTATCACGCTTGGCGACGAATCGAAAATGTCAACATTGGCCAGGTCAGTTCAAAGTCCTAAATACTGCAAGAAGGCGTAGTACATTCTTTATTATTTATGTTATTCCATGATAATGCTGTGGCCATTGCCCAAGATCCATAAAGAATATAAAGATTTTTTAGATCTTGGTGATTTCCTACTACATCTGTTGACACTAATTCAATTAGTTCAGCCCACGATTTAGATAAAATGTTATCCATGGTTCAGCCCAAGTAAATATATCTTACTCTTACTAATGTGCAATGGAAGCGTTTCTCAACCGACAACCGAGGGGTAGTGAATGCCTTGGTTGGATTTAATGAAACGCGTACGCCGTGCATACAGAAGAAAACTAATTATTTACATTTTTTAATTCAAAATTTTAAATTAAATCACGGGTGGGAAAAAATAATTCTTGTGAAAAAGCATAAAGAAATATGAATGGGATGTTTGCTGATGTTCTACATTCAAAAGCTCGTTTGATGGTTCAATATTTGATATACGTACAGTTAATTATTTTCTAAAGGATATTAAACAATTTTTATATTTAGTTTCTATAATCGCACCGTGGAATGGAAGCCTTTTTCACCTAAAAAACAATACCTAGTAACGGATGGAATCAATGTTTTCAATGCTTCAGTTACTAGGCTTCCTTATTTACTTCGCCGAGCAAGTCAAAGCCTGTATAAATCTTTAGATGAAGAGTGTAGTTGTAATCTTTTGATAATTCTAATAGGTTGTTGTGAATCTCAACTGGTAATTTGGTAACTGCAGCAGTGTTTTCATCAAATTAATTTAGGGTTTACTGCAACTGTACATGAGGATTGAGGACTAAGCCTGGGTATTAGTGATGCACAACGATATCGTATTTCGATATCGATTAGACTAATTTATCGAAAGTACATCAATATTCGATATCATTTAATTAAAGATTATATTTTCTGTTTATTTCAGTTTTGACAAATAATGAATGTCAAAGAACGATAAACACTTATAAATAATAAGTAATACTATAATGATAAGAAATATTTTATTTAAATTATTATTATGAGTAATAAATATTATTAATAACAACTTATTTTTAAAACTTCTTCATACTATTTACAATTTCAACATTTTTTCAAATTCCAATATTTGCCAGTAAATTATGTAAGTACATACCAGTAATCAGTATGGTAATAGTATTATTGGTATTATTTAATGTTTTTAGTTTTATAAATTATATTTCTATCATTATATTGTATATCAATATCGATATCGTTTATAATTCGATATTGCGATATTGATAATGGAAAACATATCGTTGTGCATCACTACTGGGTATACATGATTCAACCATCGGTCTTGAAGTGACGAGTGAACCAATGCCTGTGTAAAACATTTGTACAGATACTCTACTCAAATAGTACAAATGACAAGTTACACAACAGAAACAGTAATACAGTGATGTACCTTAACATCAGACAGATACACTAGATATTATAATGGTAAATTGTTTTATTATTCTTATATGTTTTAACAAGTTTACAATGTTGACAGTTTGGATTATTCAATAAACTAATACACCTAATGAATATATATTAAATTACATTTAGTATATTCAGATCTTCAATTTGTATACAATATTACATAATAATCGATAATGCTTAATCATCAATGTCAACTGTGTTTAAGTTAAAATGCAATACAATAAAATTTAAATAATTTAATGCAGACAGCAAACCGAAACTTAAAATGTACTAATTTCTTCTGCCTAGTTCAAATTATTCTTTTACACAAAATGCATTACATTATATACCAGGAACATTAGCGATTACAGATTTATAAATACAATTTTAGTCAATATTCAAATAACTTATTGTGTAAAAAAAAAAATTATACAACCAAAAGTAAATGTATACTTGTTTTCCCTTATATAATTCTACCAATCAAAATAGTTTATGTGAAAATAATATATTCATTATTAAATAATATTCCTATAAAATATTCAACAAATAGGAGTATAATCATAATAATTACAACAGTTAGTTAAAAATAACGAGGCAAACCGACAGCACATACATATATTTAACACAAACATATTTGTTATAATGATATTTAAAATTTTATAAAATAATAATAATAATAATTAATAACTGTATATTTTTTATAACATTATAATAATATGAGGTAACTCTAACAGTAGTGTTTAAAAAATTAAAAAATTACTAAGAAAACGCCATACATGAAAACAATTTCAGGCCAAATACACGAATATAAATATAATAATATAGTCTTTTATAGTATTTGTTCATTAACATGGATATCGTTGTAATAAATCTAAGAGGTATATACTGTAAGAGAAAACCGATGAAGTCTTGTAGAGTAAAAGTATAGTAATTTTTTTAAGGTTAATATTTGTTCGATAATCACTTATGTAAAGGACTGAATGTGAGATGTGCAAAATCACGCACCACTTCATTGAAAGATTCTTCTGAGTTCCCATGTTCAGAGTTTTTTATTTCTTCATTCAAACGACTTAGTTTAAGCCTGATATAAAACATAACATTTCATTGAATTATACAGTTAAATCATATTCTAATAAAAAATATTTAAGCAGTAAGTTTAATTGTCAAAGTCTACTACTAATTATTTAGATTATATGATAAAATATTGAAAATATAATTCATTGAGATTTATTAGCAAAATAAATTTGACACATAAAATTGATTTAATAGACCAAACATTATGTCTCGCATTTAGTAGTTTTATAATTATTTTCTATTTCTTATTAACTACTAATTTTTTAAGATTTATAATTTATATACATGCATGTGAATAGTTATACAATTAATTTAAGATTAATTTATTTCAAATATTTTATATATATAAAAAAAAAATGTTTTTAAATAAATTGTAAATATTTACGTACAATGTTACTATATTTGCATTAGCCTGTTTTATGGCCACTTCTAGCGGTTCGACATTTTCATTATTTCGAAGATATTGATTTGCTTTATGTTTCAGTAGAAGACAAACTTGAGCTGTATGATCTAAGTAAAAAAAACCATTTTAGAAAAAATTATAAGAGTATAGGGAGAAGATTGTCTTGGAAGTAAAGTTTGGAAGGAATTGGTGTATTTCTTTATTATTATTTTTTTTTTCATCTGCCTAATTTATCATGGTAATTGCAAAGTAAATTAAATAAAAATAGAAGTTGATTTAAAAATTCAAGTAAATAAACAAAATATTAAATTGAAAATTTACCCAATTCAGTAGCACAAAAAAGAGGAGTTAGACCATCAAAATCCTGGATGTTTATGTCTGCTGCATTTAGAATCAAATATTCACAAGCCATAATAGATCCCTGAAAAAAAATGTAATTATATTATTATATTACATTTAATTTTCATATATTTTTACATAGTATAATATATAATAAATTTATAAGTACATATAATGCAACTTACACTTAATATCGCTTGGAAAAGGCAAGTCCGCCCATTGTCGTTAGGATTTCTCCAATTTTTGTCTGCTCCTATTGCTATAGCATGACACATTACTGGTAGGTTATGTGCTGCTGCAGCAATGTAGAGCAACATGTCTGGTCCTAAAGTAGACATGTCTTCCTCTCTAACTAAAGAAATAATAAAACAAAATTATTAACCAATTATTGAAATGAACAAAAGAAACTAACCATCTGTTCCATCATCACTAATCGTTGAGTCATCGTCACTGCTTATAGCATCTAATGATATACTTTCAGCATTGCCACTAAATATCATGACATTATCTTTTTTTTCATTTTTTTGTACAGGTTTGTACTGCGTTCCTCTTCGTCTAACTTTAAGGACACTCCATTTTTTGGTATTTTCTTGTATTTTTTCCTTTACTAATTCATTATTAGGTAATGGTTTTACATAAAGGCGACCTACATATTTATTTCGAATCCATTGTTCACGAACAGAGCTATAATTAATTAAAATACAACATAAATACAAATAATTTAAAACAATCTCTTTAGGTCAGGGATCGGCAACCTTTTTGACCATACATTTATAATAAAAAATTTTACATACGATATAATACTAATAATTGTATTGCTATTATATTTAATTATTGTATGAGTAGTATGAAATATGAGTATAAAAACAAAAATTGTATTGAATAAAAAATTGAAAATTTTTATATTAATGTGATTTTTGTGCCTGTAGATTACTAGTTAATTTTTCGACATCAGCTTGCAAACTTGTTGTTGAAACTCGTAATACAGCATGTAAATGTTCATCACTAAGGCATGAAGCGTGTTTATTTTTTTTGTAATTAACAATAGAAAATGTCTGCTCTCATATATAAATTATGTACTTGCAAACGCCGCTATAAGTTTTTGTGCTGATTGTCTGATTCAAGGGGAATGTAGATATTGAAGACAACTATAAAATTGAGAAAAACTAGTTGCTTCCCAGAAACAATTTTTTAGAACCTCGTCATTTAGAAGTTCAATGACTTCCATTAGTAACTTAATCTTGACATTATTTATGTCCACTTAATTAAAAAGGATTCTGGAATAATTTTATTTCTTTATTGTACTTATAAAAATCATCAAATCTTGTTGAAAATTCATTTTGCAATTGTTCAATGATATTCAGAAATTTAGGTTTAATTAATCCCACTACAATGGTATTACAAAAGATTCAATCTCAGATTTAACTTAATTTTCATATTAACTATTAAAGATTAGATTAGATTTTATTATTCTTTAAAAAAGAAATAATATTGAAAATTATATAAAAAGTAGGATTGAACAAAAATAAAAAACAAAAATTAACCACATTTATGCGAGCCATAAAAAATTACTTCGAGGGTTGCATGCGACCCGCGGGTTGCCGACCCCTGCTTTAGGTAATAATCAGGATATTACTCTTGACATTTTGCTGAAGCACGGATTACTGTATTAGGAACATTATATTCGTAGACTCCATTGACTACGGAATTTCCAACTTCAGCTAATACTTTTAAAATCTCTGGTTCCCAGTCATCAAGAGTCAATGAACGGACCTTACTATAATGCACACCCAAACTTCGATGTACACCAGAACATTCTAAAACATATTTAAATCTGTATTACATTAAAATTAATCAATATAACCTATTTATAATAATTTATGTTTGAGAAGTATACAATTGTACAATTGTTGATTACAGAAATGTGCCCAAAATAAAATTTAAGTTCATTACAATTTTAATTAGATGAAATATTAATTAATAAAACTTATCTATAGTTAAGAGATGCCAATAATTTATTTTATTTCATGAATATTCAATTTTTCTACTTTTCTTTAATTTAATTTTAAATCTGATAGTTATCAAACTTATTGAAAATATATTACACACTATACTTGTGAAACAACATTTTAAATTGTATTCGTCATCATTTTCAATTGTTATGTATATTTCAAATAAACTTATATTATTTCCATTTTTAAGATACTTAGAAGCGCCTAAGTACAAATAACAGACTAAATTGATTAATAAAAATAAATTGATTTCAGTTTAAATAAAATTTGAATACTAACCAATACATAATGTGATGCCCAGGTTTATGCTGGCCCAATTTGGATTTGGTGCTTTGCAATCACAACACTTTTCATTGCCAGGAATTTTTACCAAAACTTCCAGAGTCCTGTAAATTCAATGTGTAATTATTATATACTACTTATAGCAATAAACAAGTAATATAATATATTACTTGGACTTTCTTATTTTATTTGAACTGCTTGATAAACGATTATTTAAAGTATTATAATCATTAGTCGTTTGATTATTCCCAGAAGATTGATTAGTGCTTCGTTGATCACTATGTTGTATTGCAGCTCCAATGCCTTGTTGGAGTGCTTCTATCCATGACTTATACACATATTCAGAATCGGCTTGCAAGATATGACTTCTGCAAAAATTAAACAAAAACCAAATTAATTATTTAAACATCAAATACAAAAAAAAGTATTTACTTTGTAGGTGACAAGACTTCAAAACAAAATCTTCGTTCTGCATCATATGCCGGTTTAACCGAACAAATTCTTAGATCATCTTCCATAATGGTAAACAAGTCTTCGCCTAAAAAATTATTTGTTAAGTATAATAAATGTTGATAAAATATTATCATTAAAACTTGAAGTAATACTATTAATAATTTTTTAAGAAATTTGGAATTATTTTCTATAATTCCCTTCTCTTTAAGATATATAAGCAATATATTGTACCAGAATTTAATTAACTAAAAAAGTATATTTTAGAACCAATAACTAAGTGAGTTATTTATAAATAATGACTGACAGTCACAATACATTTTCATATAAAATAAATACATTATAAATTATTAAAAGTTTAACTGTAATGCAAAATGTAGACCATTTCATAAATTATGTTCTTCAGTTGAAAATATGAATAGGTAAATATATAAATTAAACAATATTAAAATATAAACCTTAAATAATAAATTATAAAAAACCCGAATCATATTTTAAAAACATTTTAACTACTAACCATTTCTTTTACGGTATGCAAGTTGATTATTCTTTAAGTAAAACCATCGCCGATTCCATGTCTTGAAAGCATTACTGGTTCGCTTGTACAGATAACCTTCAATACGAGTCACTTCCTTATTCTTGGCACTATTTTCACAGTCATCACCAATCACCATAACTGTGTCATGGCTTTGATTTCAAAAATAGCAGACTTAAAAATTTATATTCATTCCTATTTACATTACTGATTTTTTTTATACAATCTCATAAAGAATTACGGACCTGTCGACTAGTTTATGATGTTCACTGAGCTGTTTTTCCATTTTAGTTGCGTCAGTAGTCATTACAACAACTTCTTCGTTCAGGTTTTGAATAAAATCTTGCAATTCTTCAGTCAATGTACACCCTTGATGAAAATATGTACTCCAAGCTTGGATATAAGATAATAGCTGTACAAACATGAAACTAATTACGATTTTTTTTTTCTAATTTAAGCTCCCCCGAGAAAAACGTGTTTTAAAAAATATATCATCACTTACGGTTGAAAAGATTTCTGGTTTTTTTCTGGCCAAGAGCATAGTAATACAATGGACATGTTCTAAGGCAGCATGACGATAAGAACTTCTAGCTGATGCAACTTGACCTAACAGTTCATCTGCTTCATGTGGGCGTGATTTTAGTACTTGCGAGTTTCTTAATAAAGCGGCATCGAGTTCAGATGCTGCTTTTTCAAATATGTGCTTTGATTCCTTACTTGCTTTTATGTCACTGTTGGAATAAAAGATTTTTGAAAATGTATTTAAAACATCAATGTTTAATATTTGAAAAACTTACTCTTTCACGAATTTTGTTAGATTATTTAAAACTGTCTGTGAAGCTTGATCTAGGAATGTTGTTAAAAATCTGTTCATATCTTGAAGAGCATGAATAATTTTATTCAAGTTTTTAGAGGACGAGGTGTCATCCCGGAAACAAAGTCCCATTTCCCACAGGCTATTGGCAAATAATGATTGTTGGCTGACATAAGTCTTTCCGGAGTCAATCATTAAACTGCATACTTTTACGACCTATATAAAATCAAACATATTATAATCTTAATTTTACAGTTAATTCAGTACTCTAATAAGTAGGGCCCGGATTAATATGCAATAAAAATCTATAAAATATGCAAAAAATATGCAAAATGATTTTTTTACAAATTAACAATATATTAGTCATTAAATAATTGGGAAATTGTTTGAAAATTTGCCTTTTGTAATTGCTCAACCATTAAAACAATTGGTTTTGTACATTCTTCAGATGATAATTTCCTAGTTATGACACTAGCAACATATCGTCCCTGTACATGAATTGTCTCATCGATCGAAACCCAAATTGGACTGTTCCCTATTTCATTCCTAATTTTACCAAAACTATATCATAGCATAACGGTGAATAGTTCTTCCGGAGGGTAGATTCATCTGGTAATTTGAGTTTTAGATATTTTTCAAAAAACAATCTAAACTGTGGATTGTTTAATATAAAAAAGTGAAATATCGTTAGCCACCATAAAATTACATAAATCTTTGTTAAACTCATTTCTATTTTGATTATTAGTTCTGATCTGTTCAAATGTTTGATGAAAGGTTGATATATATGTAAGGTTGGTCTTTTCTTCTTTCAATCTGCGATTCGATATATGTTTAGCAGTTTCTAAATGTTGTACTACTTGAAACTTTCTTTTACATGACACATTTACACAACAAAAATTGCAAAATAAAATATTTCCGTCTGTTTTAAATATGTTCAGATATTCATTTACATACCGGGAAGCATTATTTACTTTAGGCAGTACATAAAAATAAAAGTCGCAAGTTAGATTTTTTAAACAAAATATAATGTACACCGCACACGATAAAGACCACACTAAAACTAAATTCTGTGTTACCTAATACGTATTGTACAGTATACTATACTGTTATAGACGTTATAGTGTTATCTAATGTGGACGTGTTTGTATATTGTATTATAGGTAATAACGTCAATAACGATGATGTCAATTGATGATCGCTTATCGATGTATAATGAGTTTTTTACAATCGACAGTAGGTATCTTTACAGACATAAATTCTATGCATTTGTAGAATATGCAACATTTATGCAACTATCAAGAAATATGCAATAAATATGCATTTCATTAAAATATGCAAAAAATATGCAAAAAAAAAAATTAAACCTAGACTCTACACATTACGAAACATCAACATGTATAATCAAAATTATTCTAGGTGAATTATAGAAGAATATGCATTTGCGTATGAATCCGGGTGTAATCGTAATAACTAATAAGTAATAATAATTGCAATACAATTAATGAAATCAATAAAATATTATTTTTAATTACTCAAACAAAAAATTAAAACTGATTCCATAAAATAATAAACATAACATTTGTTTTTATTTATAATTGCTATTGCAGTACTATTATGTCATATAGATTATAATCACCTTTTCTAATCTATGTTCCAGTAAATCAATATTGGACTCATATTGATCTAGTTGTGTTCTGAAACAAAGTAGACATACGTTTTATTATAGAAGTTTTCTAATTTATTATATTATATACATAAATATTATAGATACATTTCACTGTGTTTGACCCAGATATAACTATTTAATGCATAAAAAAACACAATAATTACTATATCTGATTATTCTTGAAGAACTATTTAGATACAATAAATGTATGATAACAAATGATAATTTAGCAAAAGAATATTTAAAAAATTATATATATAAATTATCATTTTATATTTTATCTGATCAAAAATATATTAAATACTAGATACCTAACAAATTTATAACACATTTCAAAACTTTTTACCAAAATAATATAACTTTTAGTATAATGTTCAAATATAATCTAACAAAAAAATTGTAGGTACTGACTTTCTTTAAATATTTTATATTCTAGTTGATAGAAATGCAATAATAATTCTATATAGTATTCATAAACCTTACAAAAATATATGGAACATGGTTGTAGCTCAAACGGTTTCATTTTGACTATGTCGTAATGATTGTTCAAAGATTTATAATTTCACCGAGAGTATTATCAATAACTGCAGCAATATTAGGCATGAATGCACCACCCCCTGCACCTAGCCTGTATGTTGTATCTATTAGTATCCTATTAGTATGTAAGACTGTGTTAACATTCAAATTATCCAATAAAGTGTTTTTGAAGAAAAATATATGACAAGAAGATCACCATTTTCTTAATTCAAAATGTTGTACCTTGATAGTGACAGAGCTCACTGCTAATCAAATAAATTTGGAATTTTCAAAATGTTTTTCTTAAAACCTTATCAAAAATAATTCAGATTTCATATTTGCTATAACAACCATGTTTGCTAATAAAACCATACAAAATATTTAGAAATTATGTGCTTAAGTATTAACAAAGTAATGATTGAACAGTGAAACAAAATAATAATGTCAGTTAAATCCATATAAATGCATGTTGCTTAAAGAGACAGACATACAAAATCATAGATAGATGTATTTATTTCAATTAATATAATTAATTTAAAAAAAAATGATTTACTTTATAATCAGTGATAAAAAAAACAACTTAAAAAGTCAATAAATTATATAGCAAAAATATAATCATTTCAGAATGACAGTAAGTAGACAATATTAAATATTGTTTTGAGAAAACTCATAAAATATAATTTTGGTAAAAAGGAATTTCTTTATTTTCAAATTTTAAAACTAACATTTTACATTATATGATAAGCATATTGTACACAATTTGTATAGATAATAAATAGATAATGCACATAGGTAAATATTATATAATTTTAAACAACTAAAATAATATCCATAAACCATTTAAAATGTACCTCTGCTATAATTTCGATATGGTTTAGCTTGATAAAAATAAGGAGTTTAAGATCAATATTACAGTTGAACTTCAGTAATAACAGTGGTCAGTGGATTACGTGTACAATATAAAAAATGAACTGACATGATATCAAGTTTTTTATTTACTATAGAGAAACACGTTGACAAATATTAATAAGGTGAAGGTGAAGGTTTTCAAAAATATTATCTTATTAAGAAGTTTCATTAAAGTATAAAATATCCATTGGCCAATAAGGATGAAGATTTCTTGTTAAATTATAAGTAACAAAATATAATAATAATAATACAGTATTATTCTTGGAATACTGCCATGACAATTAACCCAATGTAATACAATTTCCATTTCTTTAAAATAACAAACTCTATCTATTTTTGTTTCCACCAGAAAATTACAATTTGTGAAAAAACTAAACATATTGCTTAATATATTGACTTTGTTATGTAATACTGAAGACAATTGATTAATTTATTCTACTTTGTAATAATATACCGAGAACAGACAACTCTTTATGTCTTTCTTTTATAATAAGTACCTAGCTACAATATAGCGAGTTAATCCAATTCGTAAAATTGAGTATGGTTAGATGAAATGTAAATATTGTAATGACATACTATATCTATCTACATAAATGTAAATTATTCTAAAACACTTTAGATTATCTAAATATTTTGTTTACCACTTCAAAGAACCTAAAAAGAAAACTACAAAATGGATACACTCTCTTGCGTTCAATTACTATTATGAAATTCATATATTTTTCCAAATTATTTACGCCATAATCATTGACAACCAGTGTCAATACTTCTCTGATAATGTTAATGGAATCTTACAAGTTATGAACTTCAACTGGTATTATCGCTATATCGTTTTAGGCATACCGCTATACATAATATTTACAGGAAATGTTTTCAAGTAGGACCGCATACCAAGTAAGTGACATTGTATTATTGTTTACAGTGTTTTTGTTTGAAGGTATTCGCTGAACAATATTAATTCTATTCAAATGGGATCTCGAGCACTCGAGCCGGTGGAGAACGAAGGAAACTGAACAAACATGGTAAAGAGTGGCCAAGAGCAAAGAGCAATCGGTGAATTGGACAATGGGTAGCGGCCGGACGGGTAACATGCTTGACAACTCTAAACTATAGTGCGACCGGTCGGGGAACGAAGAGACCTACGAGGGCGGTGCTGTCCGCCCCGTACGTGGCGTAAAGTCGTGACCAACCTGAACTTGGGCGAGTCCTGGAGACAGTCGCTCACCGAGATGGTTTGCATCGCGACGGCTTGAGGCGGCGTCCGGTGGGCGAGCTCGCGCGTACGGGTCTGCACAGTCACTCAGTACGTGACCATGGCCGGGTCTGTGGGCGAACCGTTGGGACGCGCGGACGACGGGTGCACAGCCGTTGGCGTGAACGCGACAGCAGCGACAGCGAGCGACGGCGAAGACGAGAATCGATTGCTCGCGATGTGGCCGCGGCGACGGAGGAACATCGGCGGACGGCGCGAGCGAGAGAGTGAAAAACTCGGCGAGCGACCGAGGCGCGCGCGCACACGCGCACACACGCACACGCGCACACGGGCCGAACGTAGCAGATAACGGGCGCGACACCTGACACCGCCGCGCGCCGCCCGCCCGCCAGACGTCCGCACTCCCGCCACCGCCGCCGCCGCCGCCGCCGCCGAATATCTACACACTCCACACTCCGCACTCCGCACACTACTATTTTACGGCTCACGGGTATTGCGCTGTCGGGGGCTACAACCGCGTTCGAAGAATATTCCGCCCGCCGCCGCCGCCGCCGCCGCCGCTACGACCACCACCGGCAGCATACGCGCAGTGGTGCTAACGTGCTGGTCACCGATAATGATAATAATTGCCAGTCGTCATTAATTTAGGAAGCTGGTAGGAGCCGCGAGTCGGTCTGTGATGACGATGATAATGATAATAATACGCTCCCGACGTGTAGCGGACCTGATAGAGGGTAGAAATCCGAGCTATACGCGATGTGGTGAGTTTAACAATCGAAAGATTAAAACGCGTTTTTTTTTACACACATTTCTCGTCGAATTTAGGGACAAATGCATATTTCTCGAATTTCATACGCGTGTCGGGGACATTTTTTTTCACTTTTTTAACATTTGCATATTGTACGTATACGTATTACTGAACATAAGACTCAAGATCACTGATCATTGTTTGACGTAAGAATTTATTGTAATCTTCGCAGTCGACCATTGGTTTAACGAAGTAACGACGATTTTATGCGTACCTACTATTTTTTTTTTTTCAATTTTTAAAGCGTATTGTACAATATTAATAGCTCATTCGATGACTTCCGAGCCGCAGTTATTGTTACTACTTCTGCTAGGTCCGCGAACGCGTACGGTATACGTACCATATGCGCATACATTATTATCGTCGTATTGACGTTCCCGTCTCGGCCACCGGAGAAAAGACGCGCGCCGTCGCAATTTCGTACATTGTTGCGGTTGCGGTATTTGTTTTGTCCCGAGTTGCACATGAGCTGTTCGGCGCTACGACCATATATATTAATATCGCTGCACCCTCGACGGGGCGGCGGCGCCCCGGGCTCGACGTATACAAGCTTATCGCGCCCCGCGTTAGACCTACCGCAGACTACGATACGACCCCGGAAAACCGATCGTTATTATACCTTTTTACAGGTTTTTTTTTTTCGACCGCGATCAATCGATCTCAAATTATATTGTACCACAACCCGTCTATACTTCAGTTTGACGTTGCAGGTAAAAAATTACACGCGTTGTTGTTTTCCTGAATGCGTTCAACAATAATAATATTGTCAGCACTAATTTTAAAACTAATTTCCAACCCCTTCCCCCCCCCACACACACACACACACACACACCTCCCCGTGTATGCCGGCGATTTACACATCGCGGTGGGTCTTTCGCGTCTCGCTGAACATATCGGACGATCATCGTGTGATGTTATCACCATCTTCGATCTAATTAATTTATACGTTAATCCCGAGAGAGAAAGTGTTCGCGATCGCCCCACCGACCCCCGTTCTCAAAAAAAAAACTAAAACGTTAGTATCCTGCGCTTTTATTACGTACCAAACACGGGCTAAAATATATTTAAAATTGATTAAGATCCATCTCGAGGCATAGTACCATCCGGGCAACGTTTTAGGTTGTGTGCCCTTTAAACTTTTACCCCCATCCACCCTCTTGATCGTGGGCCGGATCCGCCCCTGATATAGTCTATGGAAAACGTTGTATTTTCTTGTTTTCCCATCACCCGTCACGTCAATACGTATGTCAAAAATAATCATATCATATTACGACGACTAATAATTTATTCACGTATACTATTTGCTCTATATAATATTATGTGCATTGAAATCGAACAATCGCGTACCGAGAAACGAACGCGCACATTGTCCGACCACCTCGTTTTTTGCGCATCAGTTTTTTCGCTAATTCGAGGAAAAAAACGCAACCGCAGCACTATAAAAACATGTATCATTTAAATACGTGTACGCTTGCGTTGTTGCCTCATCGGATCGAAATGATAACTATACAGAATATTCGTTCGCTAGACCGAGAAAACGGTCGTCGTATTGTTTTGTTGTTATTCCCCCCTCCATCCCACCCCCATTTTTTGCGACGTAAATATACGTAACGCGTGAGCGAAGGTGACGTAGCCCGAAGTTTCTGGCTCGTATAGGTGCACCGTTCGCAGATAAGCAATATTATAGTTTTATCATCGGACCGTGGAAACCCGTTAAAAGGACTTGAAAGTGTTTTTTCAACGAGATTAAAAAATAATATTGTTACGTACCTACTGCCCTACCACGATTAGAATATTGCGCCTGTTGACCCGGTATAATATCTACACACGTGCGTAATTCTACTATGTTATCGACTAATATTAATTTATGCGCAGAAAACCGTTCGACGTTTCGGTACGCACAAGACAGTATTGTACAATAAATCATCTACTAACATTTTCGGACGGTTTTTTAACTATTATTGTTCCCGCGAGTCGAGTTTCTCGTTTCCCCTCGAACCGTTTTAAAACATTTTTATCGCGCAAAATCCCATGTACACGCGTCAACTGAATTCGCGTGTACACCTGCAGCCGTACATTATTTACACACCACGTTCACTGCTTACAGTGTTTACCGTTACACCCGCCCATCATAATGCAGTCCTCGTTATGAGTATTTTTTTTTCGCGGATTAATGCCATTTTATGTTACTTAATTTTCCAACAGCGTAACGTTTTTGTTGTTAGCTCGCGCAGTCGCGGAATGTTCTTCGTACGATAACATTGGTACACGTCTCAAATCATGATACAAGAAACTTCTATGCTGAACGAATTAAAAAAGAAAAAGGAGTGCCACTTGTGCTAGTGTGCATATATTCATGTTGTACACACATTATACTCGTACATATATAATATTCATTATTAATATATACGTCGTGTGTTGTGTGTTGTGTGTGCGTGTGTGCCGTGTGTACAGCAGGATGACGATATACGTCGACACTGAACAATCGAAAGCCTTACATAAGTATTATATTTTATAAGATGTTTTTTATTTCGTTTCAAAAACAAATTATCCGTTCGACTGTTTATGACTGCCTAACCTGTATACTTCCAGCTATGAACATAAAATCTGCTCACGCATGTAACTACCAACTAAAACTCAAATTTTTCAACTGCTTGGTCGGTCGCGATCGGTTCGAAACGTGAAGTAGATACCAAATAAACGGGTGCGAATGTAACCATTACAATCCGGTGCACGTTTTTATAATGATCTCTTATTTTAATGTTATTTTACAATTACTACAACCGTTGAACGTTATAATATGTTGACTGTTCTTTACTAAGTTATCTTATTCATTAGTATTATATAGTAACGAAATATTAGTGTTATCGTTGATTCGAGAATACAAAGATAAATCCTAAATAATTGTTAAAAAATTGATAGCCCATACGAGAGCTACTAGACCTCTTTGTAATCGTTTGCATTCAACTAGATAAAAACAGAAGAAAACTTTCTATTCTCTTTCTATTGTTGAAAACTTGTTCTGCGAACGATTACAGCGAAGTCTAGTGGTTGCGTCCTCGCACGGGCTACCAATTTTAACAATGGGTCGACGAATTTATATTATTACATACTATGTACAGTATGATTTAGAAAACTTAGAATTTAAATCTGAGGAAAACATTGAATTATACACTGGGTATATATTAAAGGTTGTAGATAAATAAACACTGTATTTAGGTACGTTCTCACCTATTTACTAAAACTAAACTTAAAAATATTATCAATGTTTCACTTCGTGAGTAAGATATCTTTGACTTGAATGTACCGTACACTAACTTGAAACTTGAAATGATTATCACGGGCTTTGGCCCTTTTAATGGTCATATTGTAGCATATAGGACATTTAAAGCTTAGAACCTAAACTAAAGCGGTCCACAAATATTGCAGCCCATCGGTATATTGACGATCTGTTTGACAACATTTGAGGTAAATCCCTCTTAATCCTCTCGTCTAGATAAATACTATAGTATTGACCACCAACCACATAGAACCGTCATCATAATCCCTGTGGAGGTATGACGCTGTGTACAATGTGCGAACATTATAATACATACTACAGGGCTGTATTGAATATAATCTGTACTACGTCCACGTCGCACCAGTTGGCACTGGTGAATTTAATGTATTCACAATTTTAAGTACTTTAATTTTTAGTACATTGCACATGAATACTGCAATTACATGCAACATAAACAATAAATGCGTGTCGTGCAGTGTAACTAGTAATAAAATACGATACGATTGAAAAACAACAACAATTATTCGCATGAAGATTGCTGTACACACTGCAGCACGATGTTCGTTATGATTACATAATATAATAAATATAATGTGTACGTATTACCTATATGTTTATGTATAACTATTGGCCATCGCCATTGGGTAAAGTCATAGGCCTTATAAGACCATATAAGGTGTAGAGCTAAACTACCGCCTTGCATTAAAATTTGTATGGAAAATAAAACTAATAATGCGTAAGATAGGTATTACTCAATATAAATATAAAACGAGTTTTACATTTTTTCTCATAACTTGATCATAGTTGATTATACGTTTTTTCTTATATTACGTGATAATATATATATATATATATAGGTACCTATATGATAAATGTTTTGATTTGTTTGGGTTATAATTACATAAAAAAATAGACATCATGGTATATTTTCTCATAGTTTACCTATAGAAAAATTAAATGTTTAAGACTGTGTTAAGGAAGTATGTATCATTATTCCATATACAATTTATTGTACATACCCTTTGGTAATTATTGAGTAGACTATTAAAAATACATAGATTAATTTTCAAATTAAATTAAACTAGATTAAAAATGAATTTATCAAAATATGTTATTTATAAATCATGCAACCAAAGAGGCTTTGAGTTCTTAAGAATCAAAATATTTTACTTAATGCCTAGGAATGTGGCTAATATTTCGCTACCTATTTTCAAAAAATATATACCTCATAGGATCAAATATGAATATGATAATAAAGAATAAATGTATACATTAAACACCTGTCAAATAAGTAAATTATGTTATTTGTATAATCTTAATTATTATTCATTATTATGTAAAGTTTAAGTGTGAATTTATAAAAAAAAATGTAATGTAAGATAACTGCTGGGCCTCCACACGAGTGTTTTCTCAGTGAAGCCCAGTAATCTTGATGATTCAAAATAAAATAAAAAAAAATAAATAAAAAAATAAGCCGTGTTAAGACATGTCTTCTGTTGACACTTTACTTTTTGCCGTATATTAAAACTAATCAGTAATGTATTATTGTAATTTTTTTATGATTTTCGTTTTGACCGATTTTTTTAGTTGAATAAGTCTATCAGTGGAAAAACAATTTTTAATGGTGTCCTTTGTATATGTAACTGAACACAATAACTAAACCTTAACTGTAACGGTGCGATGTTGACATGTTGCATATTAACTTATAGGCACTAACCGTTCTCATGATAGTGTTATTACTGGTCAAACTTAAAATAAAACCATCTGTTTCATCCGTGTTCGTATTCAAGAAGTAGAAACATAGTATTAAACTCTTAACCATAGCTGGTGATTGCCGCGGTAGCTAAATGTAAAACTAGTTTACACGGGTAACATCGTTATTGCTCTGTACACAACAATGTTATTTAATAATGCAGTAATTTATTCATCAATCATCAATATGTGATTATAATAAATTTAAAATTGATTTAATCCGTATTTGTTAACTTATTTTTTTCCCGTGTACACCTATATGTAATTATATCATTATAGTAAGAATATAGTGCAGCCTAATATGATTACTTTAAACACAATTGTAGTTTTGAATAAGTACCTATACTGTATAGTGTATATAGATAAATAAATATAGCTGTATAGTCACAGTATTGGTGGAGTTCCGTTTCAAAACTTACCAGTCTTTCTGCGGTCTGGAAGTTTTAATGACCTATTTTTTTCACATAACTGCTTGTCAGTACATTTTTTTCTCGCTAGCCAACCAAAGAGTATTCAAAAACAGTATAAACTATTAGCTAATAATAAAAATTAATATTAAATTACCGTGTAGCTGTGTCATTATATGTAATGGAAGTTGAAACTAATTATTAAAACCACTTTATTCCTTTTGAGTTAAAATTGAAAATGTTGATGCAACTATGTTATGTGTCGGTATTTATTTAATAATGTGAGTAATGAGTAGGGTTTTATTTTTACAAACTAATTTTATCTGTACTACAATTTTTTTTATTTGGTTTGTATTCACGTGGCTATCCTTATCGAAGTTAAAATATGTATTGTAATCATCATTTGGTGACCTCAGCAGTTCACCATTGGTATAATATATGCAACTGTATACGTGTATCTGTGACCGGGTAAAATGAGTCAATCTCACTTTTTATCATTTTCGAATAATCAAGGATTAAACTTTTTTAATTGTGTATGCGATGTTTGAAATAAAAAGTGAACCCGCATGAATAGTTTTGAAAAAAAATGTATACAATATACAAATAAAAAATATCTCTCGAAACAGTATGTGAAGCACAAGCTTACATTTAGGTTCATTATGATGTTGGTATTTTAAATGTAACTACTTAAACTATATTTCGGTAAAACACGCTAATTAAATTCCAGGCGACCTGCAGGCACAATTGTAGTAGGTATAATGTAATACATATTCGACCTACATTTAAATATATATAAATATATTTATTATTAATTAATTTAATAACCACGCTGTTGATACAATTTGTTTGCATTTTATTTGTTAGAATGTTCGGTGTACCGTAATTAAAATTGAATAAGTATACCTATGCAGCATAATATAGTTTTTGTGCAATGTGAAGTGTGCACTGGCATAAATTCCATTTCATGAACCAATGTTTAATTCTTCTGTTTATTACTTAAAACATAAAAAAGGTTTCAGTCAGATACAAAGAACTCATCACATGAAATTGTGGAGATATTTTAATAGGTACGCGGTCCGTGGAAAATAATTAGGAAGCAGTCAGCCGATTAGCGGTACTTCCGGGCAGGTGTTTGTCGGTCTTGGATAATACGAGAAATGAGAGCTTGTAAAATGTTTGTACACTGTACAGACCACAGTATACACAACGATGACTCATATATTAAGACACAGAGTTGGTGTTGCAGCAATATTATACAAACACTACTACACACTAAATAGGTTTCTTTTTTTTTTTATAAAAAAAAAATATGATAAATATTAATCTAATAAGCTGATTCGTTTTACATAAAAACTTAATACTAAGTATAATACGGTGTACATAGCACGTGGTTAAAATATGTAAAATATGAGTGAGGTATGACTTTATAGTTATAAGTTATAACCAAGTACCAACTCGGTATCTACTGCGTACTATATACGCTTGTACGTTGTACGTGTATGACAAAAGTATTAACTATTAATTGTGTACCAATTAATTATTATGAACATTGAACAATGTTATTTACGAAGAGCTGTATTGTACTACATTATTCTAAGCTGCGGGTATCGTAGACCTGGCTACCTCAGTGCAGTCATTTGTCAGTATATATGTATTATGTGTTCTATGACAGTATGACGTATGAGTAGACATAGGGCGTGGTAAAATATAGTAAAGTATAGTAGATATCAAGCGCTTATGCAAAGAAACAATATTTCAAACTAATTTGAAAACGAAGGATACCAAAAGAAATACTAACTCATGATCAACGTGTTTACCGTTTACTATTTAGTGACCTGAGAATTGTAATGTTAAAAATGTAAGGCATAAAGTCACGTTTAATGGTGTACCTGTGTTGTAGGTACTTAAATACCTACCTAATAAAACAAACAAAATCAAATTTTAATAAACCATAACCGTAAATGGATCCATTAAATAATATTATTATATGAACCATCACTAGTAATAATTATAATTTATATTTTTTACTACAGGTACTTACCTTCATGGTACATACTGTAGTAAATATGCTCTATAAATAATTTTTGATAGATGGGTTTCTGCCATAAATTTGATAAAAATCGTTAATTAATTAACTGTAGAGTAACTAATTTCTATGGTTTAAACCTAAATGATAATATTTTATATTGGATATTGAGTTAATTTAAAAAACATTTTTGTTGTTGTTGTTATAATAAATCCTCTCCAATGACTAAGCGCATGACATATCATTTATATATATATACATGGCACCTTCTAATATTGTGTCTATAACAATAATTATTAACCATTGTAAAAAGTTGTAAGGTGGGGGGCGGTTAGATATAAGAGATACAGACAGGATACTGCGGTGAGTGTACAGGAAATTCCGAAATGAGACATACATTTAATTTTTATAGATCACTATAAGACGAATGCGTATTGTGATTTGTAATTATTTGTAGTTGTACTATTTATACAAGTTTGAAAGCACCGATGAATGAATAATAATCAATGGCGAACTGGGCCATTAAAATATAGGTACTTTGACCGATTATTTTCGATAATTTGATTGACCATATAGATCTTATGTTTTAAAATAATGCCCGTTCAATATTAAATTTAATAACATTGGTATTATACATACAAAGGAACGTTTGAACTATTGTGAATAGTTCAAAATATTCTTTTATTTTAGTGTGATGTAGTATAACTTTGCATGGCCAAATAATAATTATTATACGTTTAAACTGATCAACGATCATCAACCGGAATCGGAAATCAGAAGACGTAGGTAGCAAATAACAATAATACCTATTAACCGTTATCATTATTATATCGAGTATATAACTTTTGTACTCATGACAGTGTACTGTGTACACATCATTTACAAATCTTAATACATGTGCTACAAATATACGAATTAAATATTAATCGAAATGCGGAATAAAAATATTTTATGCATTTACTTAAAATAAATTGTTATTCATTTTATAGCTTAAAACTGTAATCATGTTTAAAATATTATCAAGAACCTAATTAAAGCAAACTATGTAATATAAACAATTATAAATTTCTTCCTAACTCTCGGACAGATAACAGTGGTTCATAATGGCAGTCATATCCTGTCATAATTTACGTAATCTTCATATTTGATTTTTTCATTATAGTTATACGTAAAAAAAAAAGAATAACAATTAAACTTTATTTTTAACCTTTTGGAAGTATTACGCACAATTATATTCGTCTATAAAATGTTTGTTCGATCGACTTTATTTCACAGTATCCGTAAAATGTTTAAATACAACGCAAACGTCGTGTTACATTAACTGTGCATTTACGTTTAAGTCACATCTCATCTTTGAGACCATTTGAGTTTTATGGTCCGAGGGCGTACAATAGGTGTTCTATTGTTTTAACACATACATAATGTAGTGCCTAGATTTTCTTCGTTCATTTAAGCAGTCAAATATGAACACACGGACTTGTCTCGTTTGACTAGCAAAACAATAAATTTAAAAAAAATATTTTATACGCACCAAGTACCAACACAACAGCTAGTCAAGTTGAGGTATTCGAAAAACGTGATATTTTCGCAAGTTGTAACTCGTGTACGGATCAGTAGTATACAAATATAATTTCAATGAGGGGGGGGAGGGTTATATATAAATATTATACATTATGGCATAAGTTCGGATGATTGTTAAGCTGTTCCACTCGCAAAAAATTCAATCATAGCTAAATTTGAATTGTTCCCGTCAATTTTTAGGTGGCAATACCCATTACTCTATAAGAAGAAAATGTTACTTTTATCATATATTATTCACGTCAGAAAATATATTTTGTTGATTCTCTTCGTTTTTCGTATATTATAAAGTTATAGGTACCGAAAAAATTATTATACGAGCTGGAACAGTAGAACTTAGGCTCCAGAAATTTGAACATCAAGTTACAGTTGCCTAATCGATAATCGAAAAGTATAAATATCATTCATGTTTTTAAATATCCGTCGATTGTCGATTGTCATGAGTCGTCATGTTTACGTTTGAGCCTATCATCAGTAATCGTTACCACCCATTAATCTGAGATCAGAAATCAAAATGCATTGGTAACGATGATACGACAATAAATGAATTCAGCTATAATTTCTGAAACTTTATTTTTTCCAAATACGAGTACATTATAAAAACAAGTTATTAACAGTTTTTTAAATCTTAACCATTATCCCACAACTTACGAAAAAAAGCCCGATATAGCGGGGGCTCAACCCTCCCCCCTCCCGGCACCGTGTGTGTACCTACTGCCACTGGCATACATTACCTATCGATTAGGCCAAGCGCATACGATGCAACTGTTTTGGGACAAAAGTTGCAAATAAGTTGCACGTGCAACTGTTTTGTGACTTAGGCAACTTATAACTGAAGCGATCAAAATGTTATTAGTTTGAAATCAGTTGAAAATCGGTTGTACTCATTCAGTTTCCGCGGTCGCAGTTGCGTTGCAATTATAAGTTGCACCGAACTTTCGTATTTGTGCACGTGTATTATTTTTGTATTTTTTTGAACATGAGTGACCAAGAAATCAACTTAAAGTTAGTTGGAGAGGTGGAGAAGCATGAAGAGAAGCAGCCTAGAGTTCGCATTTTCTCTTATGTATGGATGGACCCAATGTTTCCGCTGTACTCTGCGGTATTTATAATAAATATTAATCAATGATGTCATCCGTATCGGAATTTGAACTCGACATAGCATAAAACCGAAAAAACAATTGCACTGATCGAATAGATTAACACCAACTGATCCAAAATCAGTCATGTCCGTGTGCGGACTGAAGTTTCGTACTGGTTGCAAACTGGTTGCAAGCACAACTGATTTGCAATTTTTGTTATGATTTTAATTATACAATAATATAGATACTGTAAAGTGTAAACAGTGTAAACTGTCTGTGTAGAACGATTATGGATACGACTGACGCCCTCTGCTCATCGACACCCATTATCATGATTAAATTACGAGTTGCGACCACGACACACGGACTGTCAACGGCGGGTGGTATGACATTACGGATCATTATAAATTTATAACGTATTTATAATATTGTAACACCACCGTGGTATCGCCGAACACGTCAACGTTATAGTAATGTTCGTGACGAGCTCGTGTTGATAATATTATTATAATCGTCGGGCGTGCATATTAAATGTCTGTTTGACCGTAATCCGATATCGTTTTCCACGGTTTATCGACAGTAATCAGCCATTGGCGCGGACGATAGTCAATGATAATCCATTAATCAATAACGATCGTCAGTAGAAATATTAATTTATTCAATTCTAATTATTTTAATTTTTCTTAATCATATTAATCACAAAATTCTTTCAAATTGTTTAACTATCAATCTCGACACAAGCTTTAGCTTAAAGAGATATATAATCTTATCTTATAAATTATATTATATTGTATGGATCGTGTAATTTATGAAGATGATAATAAAAAAAAAAAAATTTTCACAATATGTTGATCATGATTGCCGTGTTACCATGATTCGGAATATCGCGTGGGACGGTCTAGGTCTAGGCGTTCGCGGACAGTGTTTTTATGGTAATTATTAATGTCACGGTTATCCGCGTCATTGGTTGTTACAAAGCAATCTGTTCGCACTAGCCATGGCCATCCGGGGGGGGGAGGCATTTGCTTCAAATATTATGTATAATTTTGAAAATTTAAACTTTTATCATTGTTGTTCAAGTAAATATTTCGTTGATATTTTGACTGAAACAGTGTCAAGATGTGAACATTTAAAATTGACGAAGAAAGAAAAACAATGCGTTCGTCACGTAGACCGTACTATCGCAGACCTTCGTAATGATATGACATGAACTGTTTTTTAATATTTGATTTCGCTATGCCCCTCCCTGATAAAAATGTTCGCCCATGCAGGGTATCGAGATCGCATCGAGTCCGCAATCGTAATGAGTAATGCGACTGATTCGTTTATCGGCAATCGGCAGCGATTTCCCAGGTACGGTTTTGGCAGCTCTTGGGCCTACGAGCATTCACTGTTTACCAATAACCGAAAGTAAGTATAGGTTAGGGTGACTATATAAAAATAAAATAAAAATACGGGACAAAAAACAAAAAAATGTGATGAATAATTTTTAAATACATAGTAGATACATGAAAACAATTTATTTTGATATTAATGGTGAACTAGTTAAGAATAAAGATTATGCATGTATTATTAATTGTATTATATAAGCTACTTAACTAAATATAATAATATAAAAAAACAAATTTAAATTTGTATTGTATCATGATTATATTATACAAATAAAATATGGTTAGTAAATATTCGTAGGTAAACAAAAACACAAAAATTATTTATTTTGATGTCGATCAACCGTCTTCTTCTGCTATTTTTGTGTACTTTTGTGCTGAACTAATTGCATCAAGTAATTGATTTTCTTTTAATACAATACTATAAAACTCATGAGTCATGAGTTACAAAAGTAGTTTGAAAAATGTGTTTTTATGAAAAAAAAACGGGATTAATACGGGACGGACTTGGAAAAACGGGACGAAATGCGTCCCGTATTACTTTTGTCGGGACAACGGGACATAAAGTTGAAATACGGGACGTATGGTTAGGTCACCCTAGTATAGGTACCATCTGCGTACCACGCGAACGTGTGACGAATTGAAAAACATGCCTACGTCATTAGGTCGTGACTAAGTATTTCACCCGTTCGACGAAAAACAATATAATATAATCTTTATTAAAATTCGAACAGAACGTAATATCCATCTACTTTGCGTTCAGTCGTGAATGAAATGTTGTGTAACGGAAGCGTGTGAAAAATAAAAAAAAAATGTAAAAAAAATCGACTAAGACGCGGAACGCGAGGATGGCGACAAACGACGGGCTGTATCGCGGTATTGTGTACACTGTACATCATAGATAGACATCGAAATGAAATAAAAAAAAAAAAAAAACGGTCTGACGTCACATAACACACAGTACAATATAGTAGACGATTGATTTCGCGATACTCTTCCCCCTCCGGCAGACATGCTATCCGACAGTTGATTAATGCGATTTATGAACCGTAGGTGCACCTAAACGTTATTTCTGTAAACCGTCGGTATTCTATAATATTTATTACACGACCGAGTTTTTGTTATGTATATTTTTTTTCATTTACTGCACTTCCATTGTTGTGATATTATGCGCGTAATAACATTTCCAACGTTTACCTATCAATATCAATTATTACGCGGTTTAATTACTTGGTCGCAGGACAGACCCGTCTGCTCGTATGAAAAAAAAAAAACTCCCTACAACAACAACAATGCGTAATCGGGAAAAAACGTTATCAGCGCCTCTATTGTATCCAAAAATGTAGTAATCGACGCTTTATATCGATTCGCATTTCACACGTCATACTATATAGCAGAGGTATTCAAACTTTTTCATCCCAAGGCTCCTTTGAGTCTTCACAAAATGTTGACGGCTTTCAAATTATAAATGACAAAAAAAATCAATGTTTATATGAATGTAATTTATATTTTATAATTTATATTTTATACTAATTATTTATTTACTATATTAAATATATGAAAATATTATAAACAAGTAGTTATTGTAGAAATAATCGTGAAAATATTATAAAATAAAATAAATAAATAAAATATTATAAATATTATGAAAATATTATAAACAAGTAGTTATTGTAGAAATAATCGTGATTCAATATTTTATGTTTAGTCTTGGTAAATAAATAAATCAATATTAATTAAAGCTATATTTAGCGAATGATTATTGAAGACAATTCAACGTTTCCCAACCGATGTGCCCCAATGATAATAATAAACGTTTTTCGTAAAAATATTTATTGGTTTTCAATTATATGACGCGGCTCCCTTCGACAACTCCCGCGACGCCCCTGGGAGCCGCGACGCACAGTTTGAATACCTCTGCTATATAGTATTGTACACCGCGTACGATTAAAGTGTAGGTATTCGATAAACACGTTCCATCCGGTAGGAAAACAATACAAATGCGTACTATAAGTACGTATTAAGGATTTAATTTTTTTCCCTGCACTCAATCGATGCAGTTATTCGCAGTGACACGAATGCCACTAAGATTCCGAACGTTTTTTTTACGTAGGATCGTATCGCGCTAATGCGTTAAGCCCGTAAGCCTACCTATGCCATCGTCGTACGAAAAACTGACCGTTTTGTTTCATTGCTATTCACTGCAATCTGTTATAAGTAGGGCTAGGATTTTGTAGCATTTGCATTTTCTTTCTTAGTACTCCAGGACATAGCTAATCAAAAACAAAATTCGATTCATACATCACAGAGTTCAAATTTACAATTTTGATTTTGCTTTTTTTGCATTTTCTTATGATATTCGTAAATAAATGCTTTTTTGGTACTTTAGTGTCAGTTTATTAGCTTTTTATTTAGTTTTTGTTAATTATACGCATATTTGATATCTTTAGAACATTTACGTACTTATTTATCTAAATTATTCTTTATCAATTTATTTTCATTACTATATATTTCGTGGCTTCACCTTATCGGAAAATATTTCTGAAAATAAATTATTTTTTTATTCTTTTTTTAAATTTTGTCAAAGTGATTACCGAGTGGGGAGTTGTGGTTACGTTGACTATCTGGACTTCAGACGCAATGAGAACGATATTTATTGACTTGTTTACTATGTCTAAAATTACAATAATATTATTTAGCATTCACTAATTATAGGAATTCTCATGGGGGTTTATATTCGCGTGCTAACGTACGGAGTATTGTTATTTATCGCGGAGCTATGGCCCATCACTCATGAGTCACATCAGTTGTCGTTAATATGTTATGCCGACTAGTATTTAATCGTTTGTTGCATCTAACTGGTTAAAATGCTTTTTTTGGAGGATTATTGGCAATTTTTTAATGTCTTTATTGTAGGTTTTTAGTGCATCATTTTCCTAGCCCTAGTTATAAGTCTAGAACACGTCTATTACACGTACCCAGGCCCGGCTCAAGGGGTAGGCGGTACAGGCCCACGCCTAGGGCGGCATTTTTTAGAGGCGGCATTTAACATTTATGTATACTAGATAATTTTTAAAAAGATTCCTAGTACCTACTTATATAAAATCGTGTGTAGTGAAAAATAAAAATCAATAAAAAAATATAAAATTTGGTCAGTATGATACTATGATCGGACAAACATAAATGTGTGTTTACGCTTTTGGTCGACCGTCGACCGTAGTAAGTTGCGGTGTTCTCTTGACGGTTTTTAATCGGTTCTGTGAATCAGTTTTGTTTGGCACCGATAACGTGTTTTGTTGTTTTCAATTTTAACTCTTTCACAAAACGCACTGTTGACGAATATTATTGACTAAAAATAGGTACCAAATACCGATTGACGTTTACAGATAAGTTAATTTTATTTTCATTTGCCTGCCGACTTTCATCAGAATTCAGAAGAACATTGGCCATTATTCAATCGAGAAAGAATTAGCCTATAATAATATAATATGGACATGGAAGAAGTTGTATCATATTATTTCGCTAACGCAAAAGCAAGAAAAGTCAAGTTCTAATCTAATACGATGTTAATATTTATATTATATTTTTACTAACTTTTATATTATAAAACAACTATTTTTAAATTGTTTTGTTTTATTTAAATTAGTAGGGATTTACTTGTCTATAAATATATCAATTTAACCAATTGTTAACTTTATACAAATAAGTATAATGAACTCAGAATTTAATATATTTTAGTAATGTTTATGTAAAAAAATAGTTGATACACTATTTACATGTATAAGGGGCGGCAAAACTTAAGTTTGCCTAGGTGTGTACAATTACTTGAGCCGCGCCTGCACGTACCTACACATAAATATTAACAATTTTCATGATGTGTCATTTTCTTCTGAACGGGAGTGTTATATTTAATTGTACGTAGTAATTAACGTAATGAGGTTAACAAATGCGACGGTAAACGGACACCTTGTGTACTGTCAATATTGTTCCAATTTGCAAACCGCGGACACTTTGGTACTCTGGTACTTTTTTGATCATTTCTTTCGACCAACTGATCGGCATACGTTTGGTGAAATTCGGGTGTACGTATTTTGATATTTTTTTAATCCAAATATTAACTGTCCATAAATGTATTTATTTTTTTTAAATGTTTTTTACTTTTTAAAATCTAAATATTATAATAAAACGTATATATATACTGTTCTTATACTACCTACAAAGTTACAACCAATGTGATGGTCACCGAGTGACGATTGTAGTATTATTTTGTTTTCAGTGATAGGTAACAACGAAACAGAAGTCAATTGAGCGAGAAAATGATTATTTTTATGCACAGGAATGGTAGGTACCTTCTGGTTATAAATCATCCAATCAATCACTGTGAACTTTGAACTTATAAGATTTAGATATTCAGTAATATACTATACATACAATTATAAAACAGCTATTTAGGTGTATGATTATTATGCTACTTTATCTTGAAGATATATAATACTGACATTATCACATAAACTAACAAAATATTGTTATTATGAACCTCCTAAAAATAAAACAGTTTTATACAACTGTTATAATTAGGTTCCCTTATAACTAGTGTTTGAAAATTATATGAAATAAGAATTACACAATTATATTATTATAAACAATCATAAGATTGTGAAATATTTCAGTATTTTAAAAAAATTAGTTTTTCTTTTACATAAGTTTAATTTTTATGTATATTGCACATTTTTTTGGTAGAACAATTTAATGAGTCCCATTAGGGATTGTTCTCTTTGGTATTAGTTATCACTTATGTTCAAGAACCGTCCTATGCAGCCGTCCCATTACTTCATACATTCATGATATAATACTACAATTAGCTAAACTCAATAACAATATATACATTAATACATATTTTATTTGGAATAATGAATTTACAACACTATACAAATATACACGCACAGCAAGTTATAATGATATCAAGGTAAAAACAATAACATGAAAATAACATGATATAGGAGGGATCCCAATGGATAAATTTGATTTTTAGAGAGAAGTTAAATGTATAGGTGATCTCTACACCGTTTTCTTTTACATATTGGGTTGTCAGGGAAATCTGATATGGAGTTTTCCATATGAAATTTTAGTAACCTGATTTTCATATTTGATTTAATTGCCAGAGTGTAGCCACAGTAGGTATAACTGATATACCATGAAGATTTTGTAAATGTGCCATGTGGTTTGAAAATATTTAATTTTTTGTTAATTAGATGGAGCAAATTCAAATGCCACATAATACCATAAAGTAACCATAGAGTAACGTTTGGAAGATTAGGATTTTGAGTTTAAGATTTAATTTTGATCTTAGTAGAGGTCGGAGAAGATGTAATCTGGTGTTTAATTGTTTTCTCTTATCTAAAATATGGTCTCTCCAAGTTAAACATTTGTCAAAAATGAAACCTAAGTATTTCACTTTGTTAGTTAAGGGTAATAATTGGTTGAACATTTTGACTGTTGGACAGTTTTTTAGGATAAAGGGAGAAATATATTATATAATATACCAGTCTATTAGTTACTGAAATGTGTATTTTAAATTGGAGGGTAGATTAAGCAAATTATAATAACCGTATCTTGAATACGGCGATGTTGATTGATTTAATGATTTAGTAAAGACATAGGTTGCACTATAAGTCTACTCACAAAGAGTGTACATGTTAAACTGAGTACACATTATTAAAAAAATTACTTGAATATTGAATTTTCTAGAAATACACTATTTTTGAGATTGAAATGGTTCAATTTTTTTTTTTTAGTGAAAATGTATTTTGAAGTGTACTGTGATGTTTAATTTAAAATTAAAATATACATTAAATTGTATAGTTATTTTAAACATAACTACTATGTGACATATTTTAATATTATATTAACAATTTTATTGATTAGTTTTTAAAATTGACATAAGTTTTATCCGTCGCATACAGTTATTAATCATTTATAAAATTTACTTATTTAATAAACATAATATATTCTTATTAATTGTATACACATTTAACATGTTCAAATATACTGATAATAAAATTAAAATAATATAAAACCAATACAAATATATATAAATATATAGTAAATGGCACAAATAAATAAAAATGTACGCCTATTTTTTAATATAATATTGCTTAATGAATATATTACAACCTATGTATAACATATATATAACTAATAAAATAATATAATGAACTTTCAAACAGAATATTAGTAAACATTTAATCAAATGGCTACAATTTTTAAGTTATCCAAAGTATATTATTTTTATATATTTGATAAAGAAAAAATGTAATTGTTTTATCTAAGTAAGAAAATAAATTACTGTACTTAATTAAATAAACAAATTTCCTGATATAAAATTAGTTCAAATCAGTCAATACAATCAGTGTGTAACTAACTCGGTACCTAACCTAAATTAAATTAAATTGGAGTTAAGCATTTTGACGCTGAGTTTTTGAGCATCATCTAGATGTTAGATTCTTTAACAAAGCAGCCAATTTTTGTGATTTAAAATCGGTACGTAACTGAATAAAATTGCTGAGTATTGAATGATCTAAACCCACCTATAAAATGTAATAAAATTGATTAAAACAGGACAATAATACAATAAACATAAGGGCATTGTATGTATTTAGAAACTATTTACCAAAGTATCACCGTAGCAGACTTGTTTTAAGTTCTCATGTTTTACAAGTAGTAAGTTACACAATGCATGCAAAGTATCAAATAAATCAACTACTAATGATGACCCTAAATCTTTTACACATTTTCTATATTCATTCACATCACATATTGCACACATGGCACCTGAAAAAAAAAAATTGTTCATAACTCAGAAAGTGATAAATTTATGAATTCTTACCAGCAGAATTATAAGTATATTGTAATAAGTGTTCATAGACTATGCGGTGGAATTTTATTCCAAGTTCAGCCAAAACTAATTCAGCATTTTTAGTATCCAAACATTCACGTATATGTTTTATATTAGCACTCAAATATTGAACAACACATTTACAAGCCTGAAAATCATAAAAAGGGTAGTAAATATTTCTACACATTGTATAGTTATAATAAATTTTAATAATTAATTATTATATAGTTGTCAAGTCATAACAATTTCCCATATAACATATTGTATTTGTTGATATTATTATTATCATTTATTACAATAATCTTTGATGTGTAGTGATTCAGAAATAGTGCACCACCAGATTATATAATAATAATTGTTACAAAAAAACAGTGAGTTATTGACATGGGACATTGCAAAATATTTAAAAATTAAGATTATATTTAATGTCCTTACTACAGATGTCATGGTGTCAACATCAGTTTCTGGCTTAAAGTCTGACTTTTTTTGTTCCGAAGTAAGACAAATTTTTATCCAACCAGTAATTGCATTTAAAGATCTAAAATAAATGTACATTTCAAAATAAATGTTTAAAAAATATTAATTTTCAACAAACCTATCCAGACCAAAATCTATTTTTGATTCTATTTGTTCCAGTTTTTTTTTCTTCAAGCCAATACACTGTGAATACTTAGGAGTTGTACTAGTAAAAATAAGATAATACATTTATAATATTATACATCCATTTAAAGGGCATAAGAAGAAAATGATCAGTACATACATTACCAAAGGGACTAAAGCATCTGAAAGTTGGTTTTCAAATAATAAAATGATCGTATTAACTTGTTTTATAACATCAAAAAAGTAAACATTCGGTGGATCATGTGTCTTAGCTTCTGGTATTGGCACCGACTGTACTGCTAATTCTAGACCATAATCAACATAATCTTCAATCAGATAAGATGATAATACTTCAAAAATTTGATAGCTATTAGATGGGATATCAGAAGACGAAGATAGCTGTAAAAAGTTAAAAGTAAAAAACATAATTAATCAATAGTTCAACTATTATAAATATTCTTAAAAAGTAAATCATATCATGAAATATAAATTATAAATACCGTACAACACCTATCTAATGCTTGATTAAATTCTTGAAGAAGAGAAGTAGCTACATATTCAGATAAAAATGTTTCACCGCCATAATCTTCAATATGCATAATATTAAAGTTTGTTCTAGTGCTAATGACAGTCTGCAAATCCCTACGCAATTCTTGAAACCTGAAAATAGTTATAGCAACAATGAAATATAATACTTTTTTTTCCTTGTTTAACCGACAGCAGAGGAGGCTCTGTTTGCACAATACTACAATAATAGGTATGAATGCTTTATACTAACTATAATTATAATTTTAAATTATAAAAAATGGTTTTATACTATATTACTTAGATGGCATGAATGGATGTTTATCATATACAAAAAAATAATGTAGCGATTTGCAATATTAATTATAACTCAGTTGGATACTTAGTTTACTTTCTTAATAAACAAAAATGGTGTTACTCTAGTACTTAATATAAGTATGAATATATTAAAATAAAATATATGCTATTTTACCCTCCAACTTGAATTTGTTTTTTCTGATGTCCTTTGGATTCATAAAACCGTTGTAAAATTGTTAAAAATTTATCTTTAAGATTCTTCAATTCAGAACTGAAAATAATTATATACCTTAAGCATAGTATTATTACTTTTCGATTTATAACAAAAATCTAAAACAAACTTACAAAAAGTATGAGTCCAAATACTTTTGAAATATGTTTTTTTGCATTTTATTTAAAAACATATCATCATTTCCAATATTTAAACGTAAAAGATTTTTGGATAATATAGTGGTTCTGAAAAAGAAAAATGCAAGAATAAAATATTTGAGTTATTTATCAGTAAAAAGAATAATTATGTAAATATATCAACCATACTTCTTATACAGCTGAGAGAGCTTTTCTAAATAGTTGGCAGTATCTTTATCTTTTACTTCAGATAGTACTGTAATAATATAATTCTAAAAAAATTTAAAAGAAATATAATACCATATTATATACATACTATATTATATACATACCTGTAATTTAAGTTGATAAATATTCAAAATAAATTTAGCCATAACTTGATCTGGATTAGTAAATACTGCTTCAATGATCTTCAGGTTGTTTTCACAGACAGGAATAATATCAGCAAAGAGATTTTTCCCCGAAAGCGAATTCTAATACACCATAAACACATTTAAAAACATAACTTTTACGTACAAAAATGTTGATTTAATATAATTAGTACCGCTTGACTGTATTCGATAAATGCATCTACACATTGAGAATAACCTTTGAAGTGAGTTAATATAGCTGCTACTTCTTTCATCCGAATTAAATTTTTTCGAGAATGAGATTTAATAAATTCTTCAATTAATGAACGTTCAATTTCATCATACTTTTTAATTATTTTCATTTTAGCTTCTTCAAATCTAATATTTTAAAAATAGAAACTTTAAAGTATATAAAACTAACTATATTTTGTCTAAAACTTACTTGCCTGGTGGAAGCTCTTGAGCTATAGGAAAAAGTTTTTGTATCACATCAGCTGCTTCATCAATCTAAAATAAATCAACATTTACAACAACAAAAAAAAATAATAATAGTAATACATCAACTTAGATAATATGTTTTTACCTTTGTTGGATCATTAAAAATATCTACTGATAATGGTCCAGCAGACATAAACTCTTCTAAATATCCAATAAGTTTATGTACTTGTACAGCTCTTGAACGAGGCGTATTTATTGATTCAAGCTGATCACCAACATGAATAACTTTGGTGGCAACGTAATTTATACGTTCATCCAAATTTTGAAATATTAATATTCCAGCCTAAAGTAACAGTCTAGAATAAAATATATGATTGAGTAATTATTGAAATTGATTAAGCCTACCTTATTCTGCTCTTGAAGATTTTGAATTTGAGTCGAGTACAATGATTCCTTTTCACGGCAAACCTGTTCAAGTTTTTCACATTTTCTTTTTTGGCGTTCTTGTAAAAACTTTAAGTCTCTGAAATGCACGTAAATTAAGTACACGTTCACACTGGTACAGTTTCGTTAAATCATAGTACTTTATGGCCTGGACAAATGTATCTTGAACATCGTCTATAACTGTATTGTCGTTGTCTTCGCTGTTTCCGAACACTCGATAGGCCAAACGCTCAACGAACTCATCGGGATCGTACGGCTCCTGACGAATAAAACACGGTCGGCGACAACGAAGAATGAATGAAATATTGAAAACAATGAAGAACAGAACTAGAAATATCATTCATTACCTGTTCCATTTCTTTCATGTACTGTTGCATCATTTTGACACGGTGTGTTCGTACCGTCGACGGGGAGTGAGACAAAAACGTTTAGTACCGATCGGTCGGCAAGGTATCGAAGGAGGCGGCTATGAGCGCATATCCGACGCGTGTTGCTCGATTGGAAACCGTCCGGCGCGCGACGGGAAAACAATTGAGACGATCCGCGAGTGCCGTCGGCGGTACGCGAATTCGGCCAATCGCGCTATCAGCTTATCACGAAACCGAAACGAGTGCGGAGGGCGTTGTTATCCTGCGACCGCGGCTGTAGACTCGGCACGTACATGATAACGACATTGATAACCGTGACTCGTACCGGATATCGCGAGCCGCGTCATTTCCTTTCCGTTGGAAACGATCACATTTTCCTCGTTAGGCTCGTTTCACACTTATACGGTTCGATTCGGTTCAGTGCGTATTCGATTCGTTTTTGGTAGCGCCTAAAACGAATGAAAACTCTTCACACACACTCGGTTGGTATAAGGTTTGTTTTCACGACCGAATCATCGAATACGCGGTCACTCACTTTGCCCACAATGCTCGCTATGGAGAAAAGACAAATTGTTGCCATGTTATTTCTCTATAGAAGAATCAAAAAACGAAAGAGGAATAATGGGTGGAATTTGGTGCATTTTATACCATTTTTCCGAAATTAAGGGAGCACGAACACTAATAGTCAAGTGAATTACACATTGCCAATGTAAATTACAACGTTTAAAATGAGAAAATGAAAATTAAATAATATCCTATCTTGCCGAAAACGTGACCGAACCGAAACTAAACCGTATGTGTGTAAACGACCAATTGCTTTTGTGAACTCTGGACCCGAATGGAAACCGAACGAAACCGATTCGTGTCGAAGGGGCTTTCGGTTCTATCAGTTATCTATTAGGTACCGAACACACACCGTATCACCGTTTCACACTTTTCCGACGGCTACCGAAAACGAATCGAACACGCACCGAACCGAATCGAACCGTATAAATGTGAAACGAGCCTTATACTTATTATTATTGTTGTTTGACTTCGTCGTGTCATACACCGAAGCGTTGCAGTAAACGACCGAGCGTAACTGTGTTGGCCGAACGATAGTTTTTTTTTTTTTGTATTCGTGCGGTGTACTATGCTAATTGTGTCCAGACGGTGCTCGCGGAGAGTCGTCCGTGCTCGTTTCACCCCCGTAGAAAACCCACTTCAATAGTGTTTACCTATTTATCTCCGGGGTACACGTTCGCGTTGCATTTTCTACCATGCAGGTACATCACACTTATGTAGTGCTTCCACGCCGACATCGTAACAATAATAATATATTATTGTTTGCGGTAAGCCATTATGGTCACTGTTCTACAGTGGCGTAGCTATGAATTTCTTTTTTTTCGTAGGCCCACTGCAAATCATCCATACTCATAGACGGAAACGGGAACTCGTCCCAATTTTGGTATTAGGCATTAGCCTACCATAATTCCAATGATCAGTCTTATTATTTAGCTATCAATAACTCGTACGACAAAGCTTACAATTTTTATTTATCTGAATACAAACAATTTTTATAAAATACAATTATAATTATTAATTACTGCACTTGTAACATATGCTACCTATACCTTTGTAATGTATTTTCAAAGTGAATATTCCATCATCTTTTCTTTATGATAGCAAACTCGTCAATTAAAACCAATGAGGCTGTCCATAAATTGTCCACTTATTTCCCTTTCTATGAAAAGTAATGTCTAGTCTAGGGTTTTTCGTAGTTGATCTAAGCCATAAGGTATGTTTTCATTCTTCTTCAGGGGCGAATTGGTTCCTTCAGGAATATTTTTTAAAGCCGTCTAAACACCATTGTTTAACCTATTACACCAAAGGCGTGCACAGGATTTTTTTTCAGGTGCAGCACATATTTTTAAACGGCCCAACTGAAAAATAAGCAACCGACTTATTCCCCTCATTATTGGTATAAGAAATGTAATAAATAAGGAGTAAAATTAATATAGGTATAATACAATATATTACCATATACTTCAATACTTGTATTTTAATATTAAATATAAGTTATAACGTAATCAAACAGTTGGGTATATAATTTAATTATGTATAGGAACTCTAAGAAATTACATAAAGCAAATACAATATATAAACTTTAAGTCTACAGTTACTTGATAGCAAATATTTAAACTCATCAATTACATCATTGAAATCAATACCAATTAAGAATTCTTGTTCTACGAATAAAAAAAGAAGAGCGTCCAACCTTTCTTGTACTTAGTACTTCTGAATTTATTTTTAATAATGCTGAGTTTTTAAAAAGCTACAACTAGTTACTGGAATTGTGCAAAACATTTTAAGGCAGTAAAATTTTATTATCTAGCCAATTGAGCCATTTGTGTACAGAACTTGAGTTTGTTCCTCTTGGTGTATCTTAAGTAGATCTTCTTCTTCTTTAAAAGATTAACTTCATAGCATAAATCTTCTGACTGATGAAATTGAAAAAAATGTGTACAATGTTTTATTCGTTGAAGTTTCATTTGTATTATCTAAGTTAACTTATAATCCAATAGTAGATATTACATTTAATAAATCAAAATTAATAAATATCTACAATATACCCATCAGCCCATTAAATCCAAAATAAATTGTCAGATTCAGCAATAACAGCATTCGCTGCACCTTTGTGCAGTAATATTGCACTAGGTAAGTAATTGCCTATGTATTACACTCTAACAACATTTATGTTATGGTACCACACACTTTTTCAGTTGAATATTTAAAACATGAACTGTAAAAAAAATTATTTATTGACTTATTTATTAAGAAATTAATAACTTATGCAGGGTTTTGCTTCATTGAGCTAAACGATGAATTACAGTTAGACTCTGTATATTGCTTGAAATATTTTTTTCTGTAGCCA
Organism: Periphyllus acericola; assembly: GCA_949715065.1. NCBI lineage: Eukaryota > Metazoa > Arthropoda > Insecta > Hemiptera > Aphididae > Periphyllus > Periphyllus acericola. The sequence continues at coordinate 67,925,621 of OX454264.1, forward strand.
TTACATCATACAAGACAAAAGCTTCTAGGTTGACTTGTGTCATACTATTACGGAAAATATATGAAATCGTGAAGGCTGGCCGATAGCATAACCCAATCAACGATTATTATGCCACAAATTCATAATTGTGAGAACAGTAGTATAGAAAAATTATACTTCAAAAACAATGTTCAGGAAAAAATTATTCGTGGGGACAACATGGTGGGACACAAACAGGCCACATTTGCTTTTGGTGGGGGGGGGGGTTAATAAAATAATACACTCAAAAATTATTGTTGTATAACTACCTCTTTTCCCAGCAATCTAACACTTTTTGATTAATCATTTGAAAAATGTCGAGATAAAACTATATACCTTATAAAATTTTTTATTATTTTATAATTTTCTTATATACAATTATAGATCGAATTTTTGCATTAAAAATACAAATATTACTAAATCAAGAAATAAAATTCCTTAAGAGCTCCATAATTTCTAATAAATTACCTTTCTACCAAGAATTACCAGAAAACCCAAAATAAAATTTAGAAATAAGCAAATAACATTGAATGACATTGGTCATTGGCATATAAACATTATATTGAAAACTGAAAATTATGTAAATGTTTACTCAATTAAAGCTAATTAAAATTAAATTAAATTAAAACTAATATCAATAATATTTTTTTATGTTAAGTGGATCATAACGTAAAACCAAACTTACCTATATAGTTAAACTGTTGCTACGTATTTTATTTACTACGTATTGCTTGAACATTACTCGAAAGGTTTTGTAATTTTAACTCGTACAATACAATAAATCATGTTATTGAGGTATAAAATAATAATCCTATTGCTTTCGGAATTAAGATAGTTGACGTCTGGACGATAGGTATAGAATATAGATTATGGAGTATAGTTGTTTTAACTGCGTATACCCGAACTTCAATAATTGATATAAACAAGTATGATTTTATACAACTTGCTAAACAGTTTTAGTAAAATAGCATATAAAATATAAATATGTAAAGAAATTATAAATAATAATAGATCATGCATTTTTTAGTGAATAAAACACTAACATACCTAATTAAACACATAACAATTATAATTTTTTTTATGTATAAAACATTACCCTTTTTTTGGCCCGGGGGGAGGGGTTTGAACCGCCCTCCCCTCCCCGTAAGTACGCCACTGCCTCTATACACCATTTAACAAATTTGAATGATAATTGTGTAATATTTATATATTGAAGAAACCGAATGGCTGTATTATATTTTGTAGAATTTGATTCGACTTACCTAAAAGGAGTTTGGGATCGTCCATCAACTGATCAACGTTTTTTCGAAAGTAATCAACGCCCAATAAAAATTACCTAATGTGATTTTAGTTCTCATGCCTTCATAGTATTATGGACAAAACAGTATATCCCTTAATATAACATAAGATATCAAATATCATTTTAGGAAAACAAGTCAGTTTGTAATCGTAAGTACTATGTAACTGCAATCTGCATAAAGCATAACTACAAATAACTGTATACATCAGGGCCTGATTTAGACATTTTGTGGCCTTAGGCAAAATAAAAAATAAGGCCCCTTGTCAACCATAGCGTAGGTATATAGCCCCCCCCTCCATAAATGAGTTTTATAAAACAATATAATAATTTATTATAATTTAGTATTTACTTATACATTTTCACAAATATAATTTTATCTTTACAGGCTACAGATTTCTTGTACCTATTATTTATTAATTTATAAATATTATTGATATTGAAAACAAAATTAAACATTTTCTTTTATATTATTTATTAATTGTAAAAAACAATACATTTTTATACTTATAATATAAATAATTAACAAGCTATTTTATAATATTACTTTTCTTGCTTTTTTTAAAGAAAATTCATTTATGATGTCATCAAAGTTTAATGAAGATGTAAGATCGCTCTCTATTGATAGTAAACCTAAGTTATCAAGTCTTTCTTGAGTTAGTTAAAGTTAGAAAATTATGTAAATGTTTACTCAATTAAAGCTAATTAAAATTAAATTAAATTAAAACTAATATCAATAATATTTTTTTATGTTAAGTGGATCATAACGTAAAACCAAACTTACCTATATAGTTAAACTGTTGCTACGTATTTTATTTACTACGTATTGCTTGAACATTACTCGAAAGGTTTTGTAATTTTAACTCGTACAATACAATAAATCATGTTATTGAGGTATAAAATAATAATCCTATTGCTTTCGGAATTAAGATAGTTGACGTCTGGACGATAGGTATAGAATATAGATTATGGAGTATAGTTGTTTTAACTGCGTATACCCGAACTTCAATAATTGATATAAACAAGTATGATTTTATACAACTTGCTAAACAGTTTTAGTAAAATAGCATATAAAATATAAATATGTAAAGAAATTATAAATAATAATAGATCATGCATTTTTTAGTGAATAAAACACTAATAAATAAAACACTAACATACCTAATTAAACACATAACAATTATAATTTTTTTTATGTATAAAACATTACCCTTTTTTTGGCCCGGGGGGAGGGGTTTGAACCGCCCTCCCCTCCCCGTAAGTACGCCACTGCCTCTATACACCATTTAACAAATTTGAATGATAATTGTGTAATATTTATATATTGAAGAAACCGAATGGCTGATTTTAGTTCTCATGCCTTCATAGTATTATGGACAAAACAGTATATCCCTTAATATAACATAAGATATCAAATATCATTTTAGGAAAACAAGTCAGTTTGTAATCGTAAGTACTATGTAACTGCAATCTGCATAAAGCATAACTACAAATAACTGTATACATCAGGGCCTGATTTAGACATTTTGTGGCCTTAGGCAAAATAAAAAATAAGGCCCCTTGTCAACCATAGCGTAGGTATATAGCCCCCCCTCCATAAATGAGTTTTATAAAACAATATAATAATTTATTATAATTTAGTATTTACTTATACATTTTCACAAATATAATTTTATCTTTACAGGCTACAGATTTCTTGTACCTATTATTTATTAATTTATAAATATTATTGATATTGAAAACAAAATTAAACATTTTCTTTTATATTATTTATTAATTGTAAAAAACAATACATTTTTATACTTATAATATAAATAATTAACAAGCTATTTTATAATATTACTTTTCTTGCTTTTTTTAAAGAAAATTCATTTATGATGTCATCAAAGTTTAATGAAGATGTAAGATCGCTCTCTATTGATAGTAAACCTAAGTTATCAAGTCTTTCTTGAGTTAGTGTTGATCTTAATCTTGTTTTAATCCTCTTCAGTACAGAAAAAGACCTTTCACTACTACAGTTGGTACATGGAATTGATAAAAATATCCTAGTTTCTATGTTTGGAAATGTTTGCTGAATATTCATTTCATACAAATGCTTTAGTTGATTATGTGGATTCTGCTTACATTCGTAAACATTATAGATGGACTCAATATAAGCTTGAAACTGAATGAATTCATCATAAAAATCATCAACTTCAATTTCATTACAATAACTGCTTAAACATTTTTAAATTTTCAATTTTGTTTCACTTGAGTTTGTTTCTGATCTGTATAAGAAACCAAACTTGTCGTCCAGTTCTTGATATTTGGATTTTCTTTTATTTAGTTCGGTCATCAAATTATCACAAATTACAAAATGCACATCATAGATGAATTTTTCTCTTTATATATCGGATAAAATTATTTCAGGTGTGTTTGTAGCATGAAGACATTTACTTTTGGGAGTTTTTTTTTTCTCAATGAAGTATAATCTGTTGTAACATTAAAGCATGATCATTTTTCTTCATATAAATTGAAATTATCTTTTACACTTTGAATATAAATTATTAATGAGTTATAAATAGGAATAATATTTGAGAAATTTTTGGCTGTTGATTGTAATTGAATACTACTCTCATTAATCCTGCTAAGAATGGAGCTCCAAATACAAGTGAAAACAGCAGTTTCTTTTTTTTTCAATTTTTTTAATAAGTTATTACTTTCAGCTCTATATTGTGGCTTCTCATTTTCATTTTCAAAAATATTATTCAAAACTGATAAAATTATATTATAACCATTTCGAAGAGCTTTTACTGCATTTGCATTAGATGACCATCGAGTTTCAGAATGTGGTTTTAAAATATATGTGTTTTTTGTTTTCTTAAGGTTATCAGTTAATAATTTCCATCTTTTTGTAGAAGAAGAAAATAATACATAGACAGCCTGAACTAATCCAAAATAGTTGACAGCTTGTGTGCAAGATTCAATTGAATTTACACCAACTAAATTAAGTGAGTGTGCTGCACAAGGCACAAAGTCTGCCATTGGGGAAATATTTTTAATTCGTGCTTGGACACCAGTGTATTTACCTGCCATATTACTTGCATTATCAAATGACTGACCAACACACTTTTTAATATTCAAGTTCCAATTTTCAAAAAGATCAAAAATACTAGATGACAGATACTCAGATGTGTGACCATCAATACTATGAAAAGTCATAAAACGTTCAATAGGTTCGCCTATATCCTTTACATATCTTAAAACCACTGACAACTGATCAGTATGTGTAATATCTGGTGTAGAATCTATAATAAGACCAAAATATTTTGCTTGTTTTACATTTTAAATTATATTATTTAACACTTTATTTGCCATTATATCTATGAATTCATGTACAGTAAAAGATGATATGTAATTTACATGGCCACTACCAAGATTACCATATTTCTTTAAATGTTGAGAAAGAAACGGATCATATTGACTAATTAATTCCATAATACCAAGGAAATTACCATTATGTGGAGAATTTAATTTTTCATCACTTCCAAAGAATGGTATGCCACATACTGATAAAAACTTAACAGTGCTTACTACGCGTTCCAAGATACTACGCTAGATGGCAGTTTCTTGTATTTGTTGCACAATTAAAGCAGAATCTATAAGTCTTAATATGGATGATCTGTTTGAAAAAGTGCATACAGCTTGACGATGTCCAAAAGATTTTTCATGAAGATGTAGCCTATTACTAATATTTTACCAATCATTTAATCCACTTTTACAAAGTTGAATATCTGTATGGCTGGTGTTATAAAGAATACATATATAACAAAATACACTTTTTTTAGCAGGAGAGTAAATTAACCATTCTCTATTTATTTTGTTTTCATTTTTTTTGTAGAAATAAAATTTATCACAAGTAATTTTTCTTAAAACTTTACCATAAAGTCGACCAGAATTTGAAATTTGGTCCATGTTCTGATTTGGAGAACTCTCAGTGAAATATTCTCTAAATTGGTCGGTGATTATTGATGGCCAAAGACCAATATCTTCTTTAAACATAGCATACTGATCAATGGATATATGTGTAGTCTGTTCTGAAACACCAATGTTTTCATTGGTAAAATCTTCACTCAAATTTTGTGTCATTAAATTTTCTTGTTCCTGTTCAACACCTAAAATATTTAATATTATTATTTACTGATAATTAACAATAAAAAAAATTTGACTTTTAATTGCAACACAATTTACCTGAATTGAACACAAATGCGTCCATTAATCCTCTATATTTTTTTAATTCTTTATTTTGTTTTTCTTTCCTTCTTCTTTTAGAAGCAACACTTTCAAACTTCCTCGACGACATTTAAAACAATTTAATTAAGTACAATAGGTATATAAACAAAATTTCAGATACCAAAAGGCAAAAACGTATAAGTATTAAGTAATAAACTATGCGTTAAAACAAACGGTTACAATAAAAATATAAATCAATTTTATAAGAAAAAATTTAAACAAACGAATAATAACTTTAGTAAATGAAAATAATATACTGAGTACTGACGAGTCACGAGTGACGGTTCTCATATCTTATCTATAATCTGTATTCATAATCGTATGATGAGTGTTTACTTATTATTAATATTATATACTCGTGATATTTGTTTGACTGGTGGCCGATGGTTGTGGCCCGTATGGTGTTTCCAGTATGTCTAAAAATAGACTTTAATTTATTATCTTTTACATTTACGCCGATAACGATTAAATATTTTATTTTTTTGAAATATTGTATTATGTTTCTTATATTTATTTTAGGCTGGATTTAGTGCTCGACCGACGGTCAGCGCTGACGTCGGTCGAACGTAGGCTATATCAACGAATGCATATGAACAACTAATAACTATAGTGCAGCGCTGATAAATTGCTACGCGCGTACAGCTACGTCGCGCTGACGAGGACCGTCGGTCGAGCGCGTCCGTCGGGCGTACGTCGGTCGACCGACGGGCTACTTTTAGCAATGCAAGCGTTTAGTTCCACGCTGACGACCGACCAACCGTACGCGCGTACAGTGTACAATTTTATGTTATTGTGTTGTAAATTATGTATTATATTAGTTAGTATAATATATTTAAGTATAATATAATATAATTAAGTATAATTATAATTACAATATAAATATATTAATATTATAATATACAAAAAAATGAACATCGATACTGGCCGGTCTACAATTACTGGGTGGACGTGATATCTTCTCCGTTTTTTTTTATTCCGTCGTTTGCGTAAATAATACGCACATATTAATGAATTTACAATGAATGGATTCATCTTAAAATTTAAGTTAAAGTATTTAAAAACTCAATTAATTAATAACAAAATAACATACTACAACTGATCGAATTTGCCGTCGGCTAAGTACTAAACGCTCGGTGACGACCGATGATCAGCGCGTACCGTCAGCGAAAAAAAAAAGGTTCATAAAAATCCGAGGCCCTCTATTAACGGAGGCCATAAGCAGTTGCCTATCCTCAGTGATGTAGTCGTAATTTTTTTAGTGAGTATACGCTTAAATGTGTTTGATATAAAAACGTGGGGGGCTTTGCCCCCCCCCACACCCCCCTATGTATCCTTCGTTATTATTATATTTATATTTGTAGTTGCATTTACATACGTCATTATATTACGATACCTTGCCGCAATTAAACCTCTAAAGTTAACAATCATTCTCCTAGATATTTATTAATATACAGATAGGATTTTCAAGTTTCAATAAATAAGATATACTATATATATTATTAATTATTATTAATTAATAAAAACAAGAAACAGTATTAGGTATAGGAAAATATTAAGTTATAAAAATATAAAATTTATCACACTCTCTTTGAAATCACTATTGGAGACTATTTAAAGACAATTTAACTACCTCAGCACATTTGCTTCACTGGCCTATATTACACAATTTATATTTGTGACTTTTTATACTTTATATTAGTCGTCACTCGTCAGCTATTACTATACTATTACTACAGAATAAATGCATTTCCATACGCGTATACCCGCGTATCATGTGTTATTCTATAAGTATACGCACTTACAGAAAAACAGAGAAGTGGGTATACGCCGTATACCCGTGTATACGCCCCACTACACCACTGCCTATCCTGCCTAATGGTAAATATGGCCCTGGTATACATACTACAAAGTTCAATGAAATGAAAAAAAGATTACAAGTTTTAAAAACCCGTGCGGGCTGCGTCACAAGCTAATACTCTATCTGTAAAAATTATTTAAATAAAATTATGTATTGGATTTTGCAATATACTAAAAGAAAGTATAGGATTTTAGGAACAACTATTAATGTATTTATTTTCTATTCAGAAAACCATATTTATCAACACGTACACACGAAAACAATTTGGGGGCGCTCAGCATGTAGGTCTGTTTATGTGTTTCAGGCCCATGTGTAAAAAATGGTAACAATAATAATTGGTAATGGTATGCAGGACCCCCTCAAGGGGGGAGGGCTGTTGGACTTACAGTACAGGGGCCCGTTTAAATTTATTTGTAATTTTTGAAATTTTAATATGAATACTATTTATAAACTTATATAATATAAAATATAGTTTTTAACGACGTCTATGTTTCATTTAAAGTTTTAATTTTTTCATCTTTTATAGTTTGATGTATTGTAAAATAAAATGCCAGGTTAAGAAGACGGCACATCCGTCTGGAGAGAAGAAGCCGCCCTCTCCAAAAAACCAACCCTTAATTGAATCTTCCAAAATAATCGTCGATATAACATGGCCACGATGCCGAAATCTCATAGTATAAAAAAAAAATGATCATTATTGGAAGTTATATAAAAAGGCCGGACAAACATTTAGTACACAGTTGGTGTATAATAGTAAAATAGTAATTGTACTTCAAAACGTACAGTTCTCCGGAAATACGTTATGTCCCTTATCAAATTTATTTAGGAATTGTTGTCTAATTAATGCAAATTAGAGATAATTATTAATCACGCAATATTTTAAAACTCGATTGTAAAATCAATCTATCATTTTTTTTTAGTTATCATTTGAACCGTCTCGAAAACGACGACAGGTTAAGGTTACTGTCTATAGCTGTGTTGAAAACTTATCTGATGTCAAATCCTAACCAGGGTCGCCATGATCATATTCCAAAAACACTGGACGTTGGACGCTGCATTATAAGGGTGGCCGGTAGGGACTGTTGGTACTTGGTAGTGTGGCGGACGGTCGTAGTACTGCGTCTTTGTTCACTGGACACATTCGAAACTCCTTGGCGTTCCGGCGTCCGTGACCACGTGAGCAGCCCTTCAACAACCCCGTCTAACCTCAACACCGTGCGAACGGAACGCCCACCACCGTGGTAGCATCCTTGACCGTCCGGAAGCATTTCTCACTGTCCGCAAGTCTCGTCGTTTGGCGCAAATCAACCGTCCGTGTAGTGGACTGCGACTACTGCTTCTTGTTTAAACATCAATCAAGGTACGTGTGATTACTTTTTCAAATTGTTTACCCACCAGCCGTGGCCGTCGTCGTTTTCGTTCCGTTTTCTGCCCCGCCACTATAATATAATTACGGTACACGGTTGTACCAGCGTTACAGTCGGATTGGTTTTTTTTTGATTTTTCAATATTTCGATCGGCGATCGGCTTTTCTTAGAAGTCGCGTATAGGTAGCTCATCATTTTGTACGCGTTAAGCCTAGGTTACACGGTGCGAGCTAAACGACCTAGTCAGTTACTGCAATGCAGCCACGCACATCGTGTGACCCCATTATGCAAATTACTGTCATCTGAAAGCTGGTCAGTGACTCGCATACCACTTTTTTCGTTTTTACTCGCCTGCTCGTACCCTCCCACCACACCACAAGTAGCAAGTGTACCCGGTATTGACATAAACTCGTTAGCCATCAGCTCGTACTCGTGTGACCGGGTGAGGCGAGTTAAGGTACAGTTGCTGTCCACTGTCAGATCAGCAACAAGTGTAACCGAGCCTGTACGCTACGCACTAACTGAATCCGTGCGTCGCATGCGATACGTTTTATCCGTTATCGCACCGTATAAATAATTAGAGCATGTTTTATTTTTCGACGCAACGTACTGCGGGCAACGCTAAATTTTGAGCACGTAATTCCATTCAATTTGATATTTTTGTGTAAAAAATAGATCTTCTTATTTCCGAAGTCCAAAAAAGTACTTTGGTTACTTTGGGATAAATAAAATTCAAAATTTAAAGATCGCGTTGTGTCAGATAAAGAATGGGATTCTGTATCAAAGGAATACATTTTCATCGTAACTCGGTACACAAATTATGAAACTCACCAAATTCAAGCCTATCTTTATATATTTGGTTTACCGAATTTCATTTGCGATTTTTTTTTTAAATATTAAATTTAACCGCCAAACTTTCGGTCAGTAACATTAATTTACGTTATACAGTGGATAGCGGCTCCATTTTTGCGACTACCTGTATCTCACGGCCTCCGGCTATTTTGCGGACGAGTGTGAACTCAACGCACGGATTTAGTTAGGACATAGCGTTAGTTATTTTTAGATTTTAGAAATTTTAGTTAGGACATAGCGTTACGCAGTGTCGTTAGCGCGAGTCGTAAATCATCGTTAGTGTGAGTGTCTGTAAATCGTACACCCTCCCGCAAGGAGCACAAAAAACAGTACGATACGGTACGCGTCGCGTGCGTTTAGATTTTTATCATAATAATATACTATCCTATAGGATTCCGAACAGTGGCGCAACTAGGGCTATGAGTTTGGGGAGGTGGGGAAGCTCAATTGGCATCAACCAAATTGATGACAATAAACATGACATAAAGGTACAATGTACATTATAATATTAAGTTTTAAGTATCTTAATAGAAAAATAACTTAAATTATATCAATACGTTGGTTCTATTTAAATTACATAAATTAACTGTAGAATATTTAATTAACTTAAGTTGGTAGATTTAAATTTTTACCTTATACATAAAAAAAAAGTTTTGACGTAAGTAATAGGTATGTAATTACCTACTTTTACTATATTCATACATTATCAATAATAATAATATATTATTATAGATCAATAATATTAATTTAAAATAGTCTGTGCTTCACATAATTTGTAAAATAATTTCTGTTTCTGTAACACTGAGATCAGTCAATAACTTCTATGATTTACATTAAAAAATAAAATAACTATATTTACTTCATACTTGTATTACTGACTTTTTAAGCTTAAGAAATTCTTTAGTTTTAAAAAAATTAAATTAATTGCATTACATTTATACACTTAATACTATATTATATTAACATTTATTTTTAATGTTTTCAGATGCCAAAAGTGGAGGAACCTAAAGTAAATGAAAAACAAAATGGCTCACAAATAATAATAGTGAAAACTGAAAAGCCTGAATCTGATGTAGAAAGAATTTTGAAAGAAAGAGAAGCTGATGGTTCATTACCATATCAACAAGTCAAAAAAAAACTAGAACCTGAACCTGAATCTGAATCTGAACCTCAACTTGAAGATTTGAATGATCTAAAAAAATGTATTCAAGAAAACGACAATAATCAATCGGTGTTTGACTCAGAAGAATCTTGCCAATTAAGATTATTAAAGCTCGTTATAATTGACTTGTCTTATTATAAAAATAATTTGAAGATAAATTCTGATTCTAATGAAGACGAATCATGTTTTAAAAGACTACTCTTAATGTCAATTGAAGAAAATGAATTAGTAGCAAAAACTTATTTTGATCATTTAATGAATGCAGATTGGTCGCCTGGATTAAATGTGAGTATATTTCAACATTTATGTAGATTATAGCTCATATAATTATCTTTTAAATTTTATAACATGAATTCTTATATGACCCATGTTGGGCTTAGCTTAATTTTAATTGTTTTATTTTATTTACTTACAAATGACCTTAAAAAAATTATCCAGAAAATGCGTTAAAAATAATGATTTTCAAACCAATTGAAAAACAATTATTTTTAAAAATGTATTAATTAACATTTTTAATATAAGGTTTAAAGGTAATATAAGGTAAAAGGTCATTAGATTATGATAAAAATATTAAAAAATGTATAAAAGTTTAAGGCGAGAATTTGATTTGAAACAATTAAATTATTTTTATTTTTATAACCACCAAATATATTCACTGTAAAGGAAAATAAAAATTACTCAGACAAATGTCAAAAATGGACCTAAAATAAAAATAAAAACTATATATTTGAACTTGTTGATCCAATCGCATTTTATGTTTGAAAATGCATTATATATATATATATACATATATTTCTTTTTTAAAAATAAAAAGTTAAATGTAGAAACTTTTCCAAGTATAGGTAATTATTATTTCATTTTAATATACTCAAGAGAATTATTTCCTTGAACATCTTTATAGTTATAAACGTGTTAAATATGAAGAAAAAAACATTGAGACTACTTTTGAATAGAGTTCTCAGTAATTTCAATTCATTAAAATTGTTCCTATATTAAGTAAATTTTATATTGGGTGTGTAACTGTTAATGAAGATAATCATTCTATGTGTTAACCAATTATGTTAAGTTAATAGTACCTAATTTTATTCTGTTTATTTTCAGCATATTCAGGAATGTTTAAGTAATTGGGATGTTGATTTGAATGTTTTAAAAATAAATAAAGAATTGAGAATGCAACTGATCGAAAAAAATGAACAAATAAAACAACACAACTCTGAATTAGTAATGAACTTGATACATCATTATGTCATGAAAACTAATAATGGTTATAGTAGCGAAGATCTATTAACATTAGCCAAATTCTGTGTTGCCTTGTCCTTCGATTTCGACAGCAGAAGTATGATACATATAATACAACAATTATTCAGTGATTGTATTGATAAAGCATTGCATCCTCATGATCACAATGGTATTAAATCATTTTGCAATGATCTGTATTCAACATATAGCCCAGGAAAATTATCTCTAATAATCTCTGACTTATTTCTACCTCTGAAGAATCCTTCAATGAAATTGCTGTTTACTTTTTCAACATATAAAGTATTTAATTCTCTTTTGGAAAAAACCGACAACCTGGATGAAGTAGAATACATTAGCAGTGAATACTGGTAAGTGTTATTGTATATTTATGATGTTAATAAAAATAAAATGTATACAGATAAAAATATTCATCTTAAATTCAGTATTAAAACAAATTTTTAATATTTAGTATGTAAAAAAATAAAAATAAAATTACCATAGTAAGCTCTTAACATAGTCGTTTACTTTACATTTCTAACTGAATCAATGATTCATCATTAATCATTATTATTACATTATTAATTTCAACAATTAAATGAAAAATATAAGACTTTTTTTATATTTATATTAATATACTGTTGGAAAATTAATCTGTTCAATTTTTTTTACAGGTTCGTGCAGTATTTAGTGGATGAAAATTATTTTCGCCATAAGCCTCATTTATTACCAACTACTATTAAATTATTAGACCCTGTGGTGTCTGAATTTTATTTGTACAAGTACAAAGACAAATTATCTACGATGCATAGCTTTTTTAAGAATGCTCTAAGCTATTTACCACTTGGCGTAATTACTATGAAACTTACTAATATTGTGGACAAATGGCGTTTCGAATTATTACGTTTAGATATTAACCAGTGCATTGAAGAACTTGACAATGAAGCTGAATACATAGATTCAGAATGATAATTGACTACATTATATTAAATTCTTTCCTTTATTACAAATTTTTATTAAAACCAAAATTACATTAGTTATTCATTTATTTTATACAACTGTCTCATTTAATTACATACCTGATTTTTATCAATTGTTACAATCAAGCCGTTCAAGGCACTGATACGTATGTTTATTGCATTATAGATTGTCAGTAACAACACAGGTGGTGCCACATTTGGTGTCCAGAGCGTTTATTATTTAGCTAACAAAAGCATCACAGTATAGTAATCTGAAGCCGCACTACATTTTCATTAAAAGTTCCATAGTTATTGAGGTGGAAGACTATATTTCTACTAATCGGTAGGTACTAACTTTAATGTCTTGTTTAAAACCTATAAACCGATTTATTCCTAATTACAAGAATACCTAAAATATGCTTCTCAAAATACTTAATATGCACTAAAAATTTAATAAAATTGAAAGAAGTTGATATTATTAGGTACTACTATGAAAAAAAGTGTTTCAAAAACCTATATTTATATCATTATTTCGTCGTCTTCATTAATATCAATCTTAATCCTTAACCAAATATTATCAATCTGAGTTAGATATATAAGTTAGAAAAGATTAAGGACATCAACTCGGACAGTGTCAAGTCCTTTGTCTTCTATACATAGAATATATGAAAGTCTCCAGAGACTAAATTCTTGTAAGAAAAACCTGTAACTGTTGTTCATTAAAGTGTAATTTACCTTCTGTGTTTCTAATACTATAAAATATATAAATCACAAATGAATACTACACGGTGTTGACTAATTTCAAAACTACTCCGTCCTCTGCGTTGCTGACAAGCCACCCAGTTCACAACAGGGAACAATTATTTATTATTTGCATATGACTTGGGCTCGGATTTATATGTAAATGCATATTTTTACTGTGACTTGATAAATTAATATAAGTAAGTGATAAATTCGTTTCAAGGGATTTCCATTGTAATGAACTATATTTTATTTTACATATTTTTACATATTTTGTCATTAGTACATATTTTTACATATTTCTCAATAATTCCATTTTTCCCTACATATTTCGACAATTTACGATTTATTAATAGTTGTATACGATGTATTAGGTTTAGGACTTATAGAAGAAGCTGAAAAATGCATAGAACAAGTACAAGGGCCCTTGGGAGTTGCAGTAAAAGAAAAAATGCACAGCGTATTACATAAAAATCCTGGTTTAGACTGCCTAAAATTAATTAGAGATACACATTGCGAAATGAATGGAGTAATATTTCCGGCTGAACTCACTGCTTTGGACATTGCAAATTTGCAAATATGAAATTTGCACCCATTACCTCGGTGGAAGTCGAGCGCTCTTTCAGTCGGTACAAATCTGTGTTACGACCAAATCGTAGATCATTTAACTTTGAAAATTTGAGCATGCACTCGTATATGGTATCTCATTGCTTTCAAGACCAAGATAATCAAAATGAATAATGAATAATAGTAGTAAAATAAGTACATTAGTTAATAATGTCATTTATAAAGCAATTTTTAATATTTTTTTGTATTCCATATTTTCATTTTTTAATCACATATAAAGTGATTTATTATTACATATATATTTACATATTTTGGTTTTTTTAATACATATAAATCCGAGCCCTACATATGACATATTCGACTTTAGATAACGTGAGAAATGTTATAGATAAAGTTGGTAAAATTAAAACAAAATAAATAAATATGATAATTAAGATAACTAGTCAACTAATTTAAAAACAAGTAATAAAATATATAAAATGTTAGTATGGTAAGTTATAGTAGGTATGATGAATTATAATAACATCAATACTAATAAGAATAACAATAGAAATCACTGACGAGTATTTAGTTCTTCAAGCCATTTTATAGCTGTTGGTCCTCCCTCGTGTAGTTTTGTTAATCCTTCTTTGAACATTGTAATGGGAGTATGGGACACGACTCAACCATAGTTTGATTGTCTGCGTTTCTCCACATTCGCAAAGTGGAGAGTCTACCATTCCCCATTTGTGAAGTAGGTAGTTGCATCTTCCTTGTTCCGATCTTATTCGATTAAGCGTTGTCCATATAGCCCTTGTGCTATCCCAGCCAGGGACTTTTTTAAAAGGTTCTTTGATGAGGTCTCTATTACGGGTTTCTGACTGTTCCCAGCGTCTCGTCCATAGGTGCTCAACTGATTCGCTTTGAGTTTCTGCATGCCATATGGGAGCTCTAGACTTAAGGCGTAATGGCGGATGTTCAAGGATGTCAATTTGTAGTGGCAAAACTGGTTGGCTTTTTAGCTTGTGTAATATCTTTGTAGTGTGCGATAGTCTCCTTAAGTCTGGAGGGGCTATATTCGAAAGGGTGGGTAACCATATTGTCTGAGTGGACCTGACTGTACCTGATATGATACGCATGGTATGGTTTAGTTGTACGTCAATTTTAGCGCAATGAGCGCTTCTACCCACACGGGTGCACAGAATTCGACTATAAACCAACGCTATAATGCCGTAGTCCGGAGTACATTGTTGTGGCAACCCCAGGTTAGCTAACTTAGCCAACTTTTAGCTAACTTAGCTAGCTAACTTAGCCATAACATTGTTTCGTGATTTTAGTTTATTTTTCATTCCCTCCAGGTGTTGGTTATATGTTAGGGTCCTATCACAGGGAACAATACATACATTAGATATGTGAAAAAGTTAAAAATATGTAAAGTAAAATTGATGTTTGTAAAATGATTTGAAATTTATAGTCAGATTTGAAATACCTTGGTACAATAATTGTATGCGTTTACATATAAATCCGTTCCTTGGTAACAGCTTAAGAAAAAAAGGCAAATAAAGCAAGTCATATCTGCAAACAATTGCAATCAATTGCAAAAAATTAGCGTTAAAGTTGCAACGGTTAAAAACACGAAGTAACTAATTCGGCACGTAACAAGTTCTCATTTTAAAATACGTTTTCAAGAGGCTATTACACTGCCGACACTGGACAAAAGGAAACAATTTTAAATGTAACGGAAAGCACTTGAAAACATTTTCGTGTAAACAGTTTCAAACTTATAAGACGACAAGTATCGACACATCTGTAAAGCGGCCCTCACACGATCGATATTAAGCGGCCCTCACACGATCAATATTACTGACAGTATAGTCCTCAAACGGTCAGTAAAAATTAGTGTCAATTCACAGTATTGATCTGTAATTCGATTGTGCGGGTGTTCATTTAAATAAATAAATATTTTTGTTTTATTTAATAAATAATTTGTTGGATATGGATGATAAGCAAAAAGCATGTTTAGCAATTATATTAGCTTTTTCCGTTCCAAATAGAGTTTCAAGAAAACGAAAACGATGGGTGAAACAATGGATTTCCAAACGAAGACAGTACACTCATTTAAATGTCATAAACGAGATGCAACTTTCAGATCCAAAGGACTTCAATAATTATTTCCGAATGAACATTGACATTTATAATCAACTTTTATGTATGGTAGCACCATTCATTACCAAAAAAAATACCAACATGAGAGAGAGTATTTTGGCAAATGAAAGACTGGCTGTTACGTTGAGATACCTGGCAACTGGACGAACTTTTGAGGACCTGAAATTTTCCTCAATAATCTCACCAACAACCATAAGTCTAATTGTAATCGAGACATGTCAAGCAATAATAACTGTGCTCAAGAATTATATACAGGTATTTAAATAAAAACAATCTTTTATTATTTTCATAGCACAAGATTTTTAAGTTATTACAAATTATATTAAATTAATTATTAAATCCTTTAATATATAAAAAATATTCCAAACATTAACTTGATAAACTAATAGATAACTAATAGTAATAAAAAAAAATGGTTTATAACAAAATCAAAACGAATACACTTGACATTTATGGTATTTGTTAAGGTAACTTACTTTTAATTTATGGTGTTATGTGTTTGTTTATAGAATATAGACATATTAGATTTCATTGTTGAAAGCAGAAATATATGACTGTATTGTGTTTGGTTGTACATTCTGGTCAGATATTGACATAGGTGGTTCAATCCAATTGTGTGAAATAAGAGGTGTTGATGTATGATTCTAACTTGATGATAGTGGTGTCGAAGAACGACTATAACATGTTGATGGTTGAGAGCTCAAAGAACTTTCATTTATTTGAATGGAGTTTCTATGCAATGTCCCTAGTTGTGCTTCAAATAATATGTCATTAATTGCCTTCTCAGCATATAATCTTTGATTTGGATCCAAACATTTCAATTTGTTGGTCCAAACTTTGGCCAGATGTAAATCACTGTCTTCTTTTGTATCCTGTTTGGACAAATATCCACAAGCCAAGGAAAGTAATTCATTAGGTTGAGTAACACTTTGAATTGAGGACTTAGGTTTTTTAGATTGAGGTTGAACGAAAGATGCATTTGACTCAACTGACACACTTAAATCATCAATCCTTTCCTAAAATATATAAAATATATTTTTATAAATAAAAAATACTATTAATCAATTTTAACTATAGTAAAACCAACTAATAAATAATATATATTTTAGCTTCCAGAAACCGTCGAACAATGGCGAAATGTCTCAAATGATTTCGGAGCTAAATGGAATTACAGTAACTGCATTGGATCAATTGATGGAAAACATGTCAATATTAAAAAACCGCCTAATTCTGGATCATTATATTACAACTACAAAGGTACATTCAGCATCGTGCTAATGGCTGTTGTAAATGCTAACTACCAATTCTTGATGGTTGACGTTGGAGCTAATGGTCGAGTTTCTGACGGTGGAGTTTTATATTATACAAGATTTTGGGAAAAGTTTCAGAATAATACCCTAAATATTCCATCACCATCTTGTTTACCAAACACTGCAGAAGAATTTCCTTATGTATTTGTTGGCGATGAGGCTTTTTCGTTACAACCTAACTTAATGAAACCTTACAGTCAACTAGACTTAACTAATGAGCGTCGTATTTTGAATTATCGACTATCCAGAGCTCGTCGAACAGTTGAGAACGCATTTGGAATATTAGCTAGCAGATTTGGAGTTTTTCAAAAGCCCATAAATCTTGGACCAGAAAAAGCAACTATAATTACAATGGCTTGCTGTTATTTGCACAATTTTTTAATTGAACATAATCAAAACATCTACTGTTCAAAAACTGTACTGGTTGAAGAAAATATAGAGACAGGTGAAATTGAAAATGGTAGTCAAATAACAGGAAATTTGTTTACTCCTTTGAAAAAAGTACCCCTTCGCACAATAAGTTTAGAAGCAAAAATTGTGAGAGATAAATATTCTAGTTATTTTTGTCAAGAAGGTCAAGTACCGTGGCAGTTTAACATGGTATAAACTATGCTTATATATAACTTAATGAAAGTATTAATTATTTTTATTTTTGTAAGTTTATAATTAATAAACTATTATGTACAAATTATACTAATATACTATATTATAAATTTTATATTTGTATTTTATTTGAATTTAAATAGCATTCCAGCAATACTATATTAAGGTTAAATAATATATAGATAAGGATAACTATAATAGTGCATTTGGTTATAACTTTATAAGTTATAAATAATTAATATATATCATGTTTTATAATATCTTTTAATCTATCTTATCTTTTTTTTTCATCCAAATTAAATATTTATAAAATAAATTTCATGAAACTCTAAACCCTACTTGCTATATTTAACAAAAATATAAACACCATACCATACGATTTTATTTAATTTAATTAGGAAATTAGGTTTATCATACACGATTTACGAAACCGCACTACTTAAATTATTAACCATATTATTTAACAATAACATATTATTATACAAATACTGTTATATACAAAACATAAAATATCTTACCGAATCTTTAACCGTTTCTTCATTCATCGACGAAATGCTTTCAACTGGTTTTTCCAAATTTGTCAAAAATGTTAATTCCTCAAATACCCACGACGATGGTACATATATATCATCTGATCCAGCTCCACTTCTTTTTGAATCATTTATTTTCTTCAACTCTTTTCGAAAGTTACTTCTTAAGGTGTTTATTTTTTTTTTACTTCATCAACAGTAGCGTCAGATTTTAAACCCTTATAAATTGTAAGTAGTTTTTCATAAGCAGCATTTTTTTTATCCCGTTTAGTGTACTCCTTACTACGCACATCCCATAATTCTGGCAACTGTTTATATTCAGCAACAAAATCACGCAAGATTTGTTTATCTGTACTCGAATCACTCGTACCAGTATTTCGGCTTTCGTCACCCATGGCTGCGAAAAATGTACTGAAGAACTGTCATTATCCACCACACACGGTCAATATTTTTATCAGTAAATAAATACTGACGACTCAATATCCGAATTTTTCATCAGTCATCAGTATCGTTTTTCCATACTGACAGTACATCAGTACTCACATCACACGATCAATAATACTGTCAGTATCAAAAATACTGTCAGTAATATTGATCGTGTGAGGCCCGCTTTACTGACACTATAAATATTGACAGTATTTACATAACTGACAGTATAGACCTCAAACGGTCAGTACAAATTATAGTCGATACTCAGTATTTTTTTACTTTCATAGTAGTTCAGACCTTCAAATCGATTGTTGTCTGTTGATACTGTAAATTAATTAATTAGTTTAAATAGTATATATATTTTTAATATGTAAATTTTAATATGTTAATGTATTGATTTTTTTTTTACATCTTCAATAGTAGAGTCATTTTTCAAATGTTTATAATGAGCTAGAAGTTTTTTATTGGCAGAATTTTTTTTGTCTCTATTGGAGCACTCTTTACAACGAATATCCCACAATTCGGGTAATTGTTTGTATTCTGAAATAAAATTATGCAAAATGTCCGATCGCGGAATTCGTGGCTTGCGGTTTCACTTCCGTCATCCATCGCTGCAATGTCAATACTGATGAAGTGTCAATCTCGACCTCACACTATCAATATAGTCATCATCAGGGCTCGTGAGTTCATGCATTTGCATATCAATCTTGCTAAGTCGTATTTAATGCTAGGTGACATAGAAATCCATTTCAAGGTACTGTGGTTAAGTATGTGAAATTGTATGTTGCATATTTTTGCATATTTAGAGGTTTTCTAACTATTTGGCATATTTATGCATTTTTCTATTTTATTGTGCATATTTTTACCGAAATTTGATCAAAATGCAATAATTTATATTTTTACACAGTATAAAATATATGGGAATTTTCGCAACATCAAATTATTAAAAATAAAACGTATAGAGCAGATAAAGCGAGTACAAACGTACGTATACGAACGTATAGGTACGTAGCCCGTATTAAGCAATTAGTGGAAAACATCTTATGTTATATTCAATATTGTAACAATATTTAATATTATCTTCTTGATACTTTTACAGTGGTTTATTCTAGACTATATTTCAGTCGTTATTGTGACATAGTGTACGGACGTTTGTTCAGTTTAACAATATTTCGAAAATCTCATATATTTTTTAACGTCGTGAAATTATCGATCATGCCGAAAGAAAAACCGTCATCGGCCTGTAAACTAAGATAATTAGTAAATGAATTTGGTGAAAATAAATTCTCGGCCGACAATAAAATATTATTTTGCAAGGTTTTCGAGGTAAAAGTCGCGAGTGTAAAACGCTTTATAATAGTTATTAATAATAATTTATTAGTTTTTGTATAGTACATATTTTTGATACATATTTTTAGATTTTTAGTGCATATAAATGCATATTTCTGAACTTTTAAAGGCATATTTCAATGCATATTTTCCCAGCTTTTTATGCATAAGTGCATACTTATTTAGGCATTTTTTAGAGCATGAACTCACGAGCCCTGGTCATCAGTAAACAAATACTGACGACTCGATATCCGAATTTTTCATCAGTCATCACTTCATCAGTATCGTTTTTCCGTACTGACAGTTAGTACATCAGTACTAACATTACACGATCAATAATACTGTCAATATCGAAAACACCTATCCAAAATCCAAATTACAAAGCGCCGAGCCGCCGTGATAAGTGATAGCGACTGAACCGCGGTCTTGAATTAATAGGTGGCCGTACTGTCGCTTACGCAGTTCGCGACGGACGACACGATGACATCGGGTCGCAACAGCAGCGCGTGGGACGGCCGTCGCCGTGCGGCGAACGCGTTTGTGTCGTCCGGAACGGTTGGCGCGTGCCACTTTTGCGCCAATTGCTTTGTCCCGTGTAGTTTCA
Source organism: Periphyllus acericola (assembly GCA_949715065.1). Lineage (NCBI taxonomy): Eukaryota > Metazoa > Arthropoda > Insecta > Hemiptera > Aphididae > Periphyllus > Periphyllus acericola. Next base: position 67,946,900 of record OX454264.1, read on the forward strand.
CGGGCCGTTTGATAACGATTCAAAAGGAACGTTATCACTACTGCTGCCGCCTAGTGCCCGCTGCCGTTCTCGCCGTGCTCCGACAGTTCAAAAGGTTTGTTTCCCGTTCTCGAGACCCGTCGTTTGTGCCGCACACAGATCATTCGGAGCCTTTAGTCGCTCTATCATCCCAGTAAGTAAGTGCATTTATTCAATATTGGTTTTTTACTTTTTTTTTCCCGCGAACCGACTGTCCCGATAAACACGTTTACGTCCCGACTGTCCGACTCGCCGCCAACCGTGGCCGTTCGCTCCTTCAATCCGATCTTCTCGCCGAACCCGCTCGCCACCAGTCTGACGGACTTAAATATTCCCAAAAGATTTTTATCTCCATCGGTACGTACCGTGTACTCATGGGCGCAGCCAGAGTTGTAGTTTTTTGGAATGGCTTAAATTCTCATACACTTGCTGAAGTGAAAGGTGGAAGGCTTTCACTGTGTTGTCTCCAATCTCTACACTGCCAATGTACCAATTAAATTTTTTTCAAAAAAAATTCATTATTGAACAATATATTTTAATTTATTAGGTCTCTTTTTATGCTTGTCTATGATATGCATTGGAAAAAAGATATTTTGCCATACCTGTTCTAAGCCAATTTTTATCCTTCTCGTGGCTGAAAATGACCTATTACATAGAACATTTTACACGCAATATATTTATATTTCTAAGGCGTAGGCGATATAAATGAAAAGTATCATATCAAATTGTTTTGTAATTTTATCTATGCAATTTATAAATATATAAGGTTTGTCTAAAACAGTGCATAGTGAAATCTGGTGAGTGCTAAGCTCTCTATATAACATAGACCCTCCCTAGTTGTGCCCATGGGCTTGTTAGATGTTTGCCATTCTTGTGTATGCACGTCTTATGTATGGTACAAACGTTTTCTTAACCATTCAATCATTCTATAAAGTATCGTGGACAACTTCATTTCAAATCTGATTTATGAGTCAATCTTTTTCCAGAAAAATGTTTTAAGTTTATCCATCAATGTTTTTGCATTTAGTATAAACGGTTTCGATTCTGTCGTATTGATTTTGATCAATTCATCAGTTAATTCAAATTGATAATATAATAATATATTTTTCAAATAATTTGCAGTAATTCCATTCTTATCCAAAAACCAAATATGGCCATGGCTTCAACTTCTCATGTTGAAGAGGCTGTTGAAGAACACGAAGAAGATGATGGACCTATACCAATTACAAAACTTGAAGTAAAATTTAATTTTAAACGTACATATTATTTATTAGTGTCTAGTGATAACTTAATATTAATTATTTTTATTTCAAACTTGTTGTTATTCAAATTAATTGACCACTCCATTTCGTATTTTTTTTTTTTGTATATTAACTATTTAATTTTACTTATTGAACTTAATATTATAGGAACAAGGGTTTGCTAGTGGGGATATAAAAAAGCTTCAAGAAGCTGGATTTCATACAGTTGAATCTATTGCTTTTGTGACCAAAAAGCATCTGATTACTATAAAAGGCATAAGCGAAGCAAAAGCTGATAAAATATTGGTAAATATTTAATGAATTGTAAACAATTATTTTTTGAGTTTATGATCACTGATAGGGATATTTTACTTATTCATTGACAGGCAATAGCTTCTAAGATGATTCCACTTGGTTTTACTTCTGCAACAGAATTTCATCTAAAAAGATCTGAAATCATTCAATTGACAACTGGTTCAAAGGAATTAGATCGTTTGTTGGGTGGAGGTATCGAAACTGGTTCAATAACAGAAATATTTGGAGAGTTTAGAACTGGTAAAACACAGTTGTGTCTTACATTGGCTGTTACTTGTCAGGTAAAAATAATTTAAAAGTAGCCTAATTCAAAATATTTGTCTCGAATATGTTCTATACGACAGCTTTTAAAACTCTTATCTAAACAAATAATTTATATGATTTAAGTTGCCCATCGGCCAAAATGGAGGAGAAGGTAAATGCCTTTTCATTGATACTGAAGGTACATTCCGACCAGAACGATTGTTGTCAGTAGCAGAACGATATCAATTAGTGGGAAGTGACGTACTTGATAATATTGCTTGTGCTAGAGCATACAACACGGATCATCAAACACAACTGTTACTTCAAGCTGGTGCTATGATGGCTGAATCAAGGTAAAACAACTCAATTATATACTTGAGGACTAGCAAATATATATCATATTAATCTATATTACTATAGTACGTTCCACAACACTAGATACTCGATTGCAGCGCTACCCGTGGATAATTCTCATCAGGGTTTCGAAAACTAGTACATTTAAAAGCGCGCCGTATAGCATTCTTTATCAGATTAATATATTGATTCAAAATTGCCGCGGTTTGTGCATAATTGGGAAACAATGAAATGACAAACTTTGTCCACGGGTAGCGCTGAAATCGAGTATCGAGTGTTGTGGAACGTACTATAGAATTATAATATTTTGATGAGGAAAAATATTCATTTGGACTATGCCTATACTTTTCAGTTATTTTGTACAAAAAATCTAAACCTCAATTTGAGAATTTTTTAATATTTAAAAAAGAATTTGTCTTATGAGATAATGTAACTACAGAAAATAATTCATTTTTACATTTATCATCTGTAGGTACCCTAGTTTATATGATTAATTATAAAATATTCTTTTTCTTTTTTCAGATATGCATTATTAATCGTAGATAGTGCTATGGCTTTATACAGAACTGATTATTCTGGTAGAGGCGAATTATCGGCTAGACAAAATCATTTGGCCAGGTTCCTTAGAATGTTGTTACGTCTAGCAGATGAGGTAATATGAATTTTATAAATATACTTAAGTATAGGTCACAGACATAAATACTTTATCTATATACTTTTTTTTTTTTAGTTTGGAGTTGCTGTTGTCATTACCAATCAGGTGGTTGCTCAGGTTGATTGTGCAACTATGTTTGCCGCCGATCCAAAAAAACCTGTTGGAGGAAATATAATGGCTCACTCATCTACTACTAGATTGTATTTGCGTAAGGGCAGAGGAGAAACAAGAATTTGTAAAATATATGATTCTCCTTGTTTACCAGAATCTGAAGCCATGTTTGCCATTAATGCTGATGGTATTGGTGACGTAAAAGAATAATTTTTTTTAATTATATTATTTCTTTTATTATTATTATATATATTTTTCATTCCTAAGAATTACTTTATTTTTTGTTCAATTCGATCTAATTTTAATGTGAAATATAACTTATAAGTGTAAATTGTAATTTAAGACATTTTATAGGTTCAAACATTAAAATTATATTACATTTATTTAATCTTTTTTTTGATATTCCGTTGTTTATTTATAAAATGTACACTTATTGGCTATTATTATACTTTTAAAAGTTATTTTTGACAACTGTAGCATTCATTTGTTTTTTATATATCAAATATTTGATCAATAAATTATTATATAATAAATAGTTTCTCGGGAAATACAAAGTAAAAAGCCAATAAAAAAAAAAATTATATTCCTATGTATATAATTTAATTGTACGCCCGCAAATGTATGTTGAACTTGGAAAAATGAAATAAATGTAACAATTAATGTCTATCATTGATTTTATTAATCTGTATAAATTAGATCAAGCATTTAATTGTTTAGCAATCCTCTTCCTCATTATATCGGTTTTTGTTGCTTTTGGTTTCTATATAAAGGAGAAAAAAAAGAATGCATTAAAATAAGATTAAATAAACAGCAACAATTTACCAAAAATAATTTGATTTTAACCAATATATAGTCGAGAATCATTTTATTTATAATTTAAAATAATACTGTATCGACCTGAAAGTATAATACTTAGAGATGAAAAAAGTTTCTATTTTTGAAAAATTACTAATTATATTTCAATAGAAGTTAATTGCAAATCGGCATTGAAATCATAAATGGACTTCAAATATTTAATTTCAATATGTAAAATTAAATAAATAAATTTTCATAGAATAAACTTAATTGGCTGATTGAAATTATGAAAGGCTGTTGTTGATCCTTACTGTATACCGCGAGTAATCAATGGTATTTATACTAGTAGTAATATATTACCTTCTTTTGCATTTTTGGCTTCATCGTTTCTCCTTGGAAATTCTGACCACTGTTATTATTTCTACCTACTGGTTTGGTTCTTTTAAATTGAACTTGTTGTTTGTTGAACCCCTTGTTTGCATTAGGTTGGTTTTCTATCCTTTTAATGCGCATTCCTCTATTTTGAACTTTTTTGCCGTCAAGTTGCAACGCAAACTCCACAGATTCTCTCGTCTGAAATAGAAAATGTTATTTGAGTATTAAAAAAAAGTTGAATAGATTGTGAAATTAATGATTTTTCAAGTATAAGAAGCATACTACAGCATTTTAAAATATTAACTTATCATAGCATATAGGTCAGAAAGAACAAATATTAACGACAAATAAATAACTGATATGGAAATGTTGATTACTATTGATAGTATACAAGTTAAATAGTTCAATAGAAAGTTAAATATTTGTAATATTCAAATACTTTATGTGTTTAGAATCTTCTAAATTATTGAACTTTTTTACTCTGCATGTATAACATATATATGGTTATAGCCATTGAAAGGACTGTTGAGTTTAGATCAGTTAAAAATACTCGACCGAGGGGAATTTGCACAATCATAGTCCTAATTAGACTTTATAGTATTAGGTTTATAATAACAATTAAAACAGTTAAGTAAATGAAAAATACAAATCAAATGATTTTCAATACTAACCTCAAAATCTACATATCCAAAACCTTTACTTACGCCAGTGGCGTTATCACGAATTAAGCGAACAGCAGACATTATTCCACAATCTTTGAAAAATTCCCATATTTCATCTTCCTGAATATCTACAAAACAGAAATTAATATAATTTCATTAACACGCGTATTTATATATTTTTTAATGAAAATGTAAAATGTACAATTTCGTAATAACTATAAAAATTAAACAATTTAAACTCACTGTAAGGTAGGTTTCCAATAAATATTCCTTTCTTCTTATTCTGTTTATGATCAGAATTTAAAGCCATATCTACTCTTATTGTATGCCCTTCAAATTTAGTGGCGTTTAAAGTCAATGCACGCTTCGCTTCTTCAGCAGTTTTGAAGCGGACGTACACATTGGCAGTATTTCTTTGAGGATGAAAATCACCTTTCATAATAGACACACGTTTAGGCACCTCAAGATTCTTGACTGCGACACTTCGTAATCTAGTTGTTTCCACTTCTCCAAATTGTTTGAATAAACTTTTAATCAATGTCATTTTAACATTAACTGGAACGTTTCCTACAAATATCGTTCTTGATTCATTTTCAATATACTCTGCAGAAGATTTGATATCCCTGTAAACAATATTAATTAAATGTGAGATGATTATATTTATTTTTTTATAATGATAAAGCACTTACGGTTTCTTGGAAAATGTATTTTTCTTTTCAATTGTTTTAGATTTATCATAAGGTTTATTTAAATTATTTTCCTTATTTTTTTTATTATTAATACGTATTTCAAAGTTATTCATATTTTCAATTTTGATTTCTGAATCAGTAACATTTTTATTTTTTTTATTTTTTTTTGCTTTTTTATTTTTTTTTATTTGATTGTCATCGTCATTAATCTGTGGTTTGGTTTCAATAATTTCATTTTGAGGAGTGGTCAAAATATTTGTATCGGTTATTTGTTTTTTTGCTTTAGATGAATCATTTGAGTTCTTCTTAGATTTTCTTTTCTTAGATTTTTCTGAATTTTCAGGTAAATCAATTTCATTTATTTCTGTCTTGAGTTCTTTCTTAACTTTTATTTTCTTTTGCTTAATTTCACCTAGAATAAAACAATAATGTATCAAAATTACAATACATATTTTCATTTTACCTCAATGTTGACTCAAGGCGAGCGTTCCAAAATAATCACACAGTTGATTCTTGGGATTCATGACAACGTAAAAAATATAATCCGATAATATATTACCTTTAACTGTTTTGTTTTTTTTTCCTTTTGATGCAATCGAATCACACAACGCTCCGACCGTATATTCATTATCCATGATTAGTTTGCTAGAATGAAAAAAAACAGAAATGTTACCGATCACGTCATATTGCAATGGCTAACAAATAGCCGATCGAATGGTAGTAAACGGTCGTGAGTGTAAAGTGTGCTCACAATGCTTTTTGACACAACTATTATGGTTTCAAACGATTACGTATTACAATTTACAAAAAGAACTGAAAACTTACTGTAAAAAAAGCAATCGTGTATTGCCGTAAACACTGGAAACGGTTAGCCGAAAATTGTTCTCTTTCAAGTTATTTCAAGTTGTTGATATTTCAAAATACGAACAAGAAGAATAATAATCGTAATAATGTGTCGTCGTACTGTACTCGACCGACGCCTCCTCACGTGCTTGTAACATTTTGTTATCACCTGTTATCAACAACAACAATAACAACAACAACAACAACAACAAGAGCGACGAGAGATATGCTTTTTCGCTCGCCGGATGATGTGATACCGCAGTGACCAGGTTATCGGTTATCAGAACGACGATAACACACCACCGGTTAACGCGCGATGACAAGACCGTTATCAATATCGACACCACTCACTATCACGAAAGTCAAAGTGTCCATGTCATACGCAAACGCGATGAGTTGACCACATCAGTAGTCCGACAATTTTGAACGGGGCACTTATTTTCCTTGACAAATTTCGTTCGTGTTCAATGCCAAACGACGTACTCGACACGGTCCTACGTTGAAACGCATTCTATGTAGGCGCCTATCACTGGAGAGATGATTTTTATGTTTATAGTCATTGCTATTGCTGCTGTATTGCAGATAGCTCTCGTTTCGATTTTTATCGGTGAGTTATGCGTTTGAATTTCTACACTTTTATTTGTGCATATGTGCATATGTGTAAATGTGGGCCAGTGCGTTTTGTCGTTTAACACTAATTTTACCGTTTCTACTGTTGGTTACGTACAGTCCAAACGGCCAAACACGCTCGTTCATTTCTCCATCGCTGTTAAAGACTCTATTATTCTGTACACTACATAGTACTCCGATAATCATATGACATATATTGGACACTATTCAACGACTGTAGGACATAGATTGTAACAAAATTAGGGCATACAGTTCTGAATTGTCAACTCTTTTGTATTGTTTAAAAATTGAAATTCATCAACTAGGTATTTGCTACTAAATGATGTTTACAAGTGACGATGACACCAACTCTTTTGATTCCGTATAATATATTGGCAATTTAACATGTTTTGTTGGATGTTGGAATTGGCTCTCTTTATAATATTTTGATTTCAATTTGATTATGTTTTGAACGTTTAATTTAGATTTTTTTTGTCTTGAATTGAATATTGGTTTTCGGTCATAATTTATACAGTCTTGTACTTATGTTTATAAAATTAATGGTTAAATAACTTATTTTTACTATCAGTTATAGTATTAGTAAGATATATATTTTTTTAATTAAACTAATTAAAATAGCAATTTTCAAGATCACGCATATCTATATATATATTTCTCGACCACCAAATAAATTTGATTAAAATGTAGTTATATGTACATTCAAATAGGTTTAAACATTTTAATGAAATGATGCTCCACCTAATAAGACTAGTAAATCCTTTAGAAACACCCTATTTATATATGTTTGATTAAACTGTTCTATTCCATCTGGAATAATAAATATATTTAAATAACCAATTTATATTTCGGATAAATGTTTATAATATTTGTAACTTATATGTTAAACAAAATTGTACTTAATTTTTACAGAGATATCCAATTGTGATCCAAATTCAGGTACCCTGATCGCGACCCGATAATGGGTATCCCGATTGCGTCCCAACATACATTAGTTTTCAAAATAACGTATAATTTATAAATATATAATTTGATTAGATCGTAAACATTACAAACATACAATACTATTTTTTACATCATTGCACAACCTATTAATTCATAAATATTAGATAGTCTAATAAGGGCCGCAATCGAGATATGAAAAATGAAAAAAGGCTACTTTTGGCCACAATTGGAAGATCCTAATTTTGATATTAAATTTTTTTACATTTTAGGTGCTGGAGTTTATTACTTGGCAGAATTCGTAGAAGAACATACAATACTAACCAAAAAGGTTATAAAATGGACAATTCATGTAAGATTTAATATTGTTTATCCCATTTATGTTTTTGTCATTTGGACCTTACTTTAAATATTTTTCCATTGAACTAATTATTAGTTTTTGTATTCCTCTTTATGGAATATTTGTTTTTATAGATATAATATACAGATTAACTTTTGGTTATTTAAGTTAATCTAGTTTATTTCTTAATTTAAAAGAATCAAAAATAATTTGATAATTAACATAATATTATGTACTAAATTATGATGTGTAAAATAACATTCTGATTCATTGTTCTTGTATAAATATTTAGCATAATGTTAGCATGTTTTTTTTCCTAGTGGTCAGTGTTGGCTCGCCCATAGTTAAAAATGTATCTGATACCTCCCTTCTTGGTATTTATAGTGTTTTTATTTTTGTATTTATTTTGAATAGTTTTGACTTTTAAGTCTCCATTCTTAAACTTTTTTGGTATTTCTATGATCTAAATTATTTTTATTTTTCCTGAGTATAAATCAGAGGATTCAATGTTTTTTGATAGCCTTTTTAAAAAATATATGCAATGCTACAGTTTATTTTCTAAACAAAATAACTTAATTATATTTCATACATTTTGGTTAAACTTAGTATTGTGATATAGTATTTATTGATTTATTTGCTTAATTATATGGAACATATATTTTTTTATTAATGTAATATTGTTATTTGATTTTAGGTTGTGATATTATGTCATATTGGGTTGTATCTATTTGACAATGTACCATTAACGTTAATCGCTACTGGTCTTATGAGTCATATAATATACTACTTGTTGCTCACTGACTTTCCACACTTTAATTTAACATCATTGTCGTTTATTTTGTCAATTATACTATTGGTTGGCAATCATGTGTTAGCCTTCAAATTTTTCCGTCAACGTTATACAACATTATCAGAAGTCTGAATCTATTTTATTTATAAGTAAATTTTATTGGTATATATAACTTATACATTTTATTTTATAGGTTTTTTCATACTTCACTGTATGTTTATGGTTGGTGCCGTTTATGTATTTGTTATCTTTATCTGCCAATGATAATACATTACCTGTCACAAATGTGGGTAAGTTGAAAATTTATTTAGATTTATGACCAGCTGGTTTCAACCTTTTTATATCCAAATATGACCTACAAATTTTGAAAATTCTCATGTACCAATTGACCAAATAACTATTTTTTTGTATTTTGCTTATCGAAAAATGTATAATCTATTTTATCACTAATGAATTTTCCACGTACCTTCGGTTAAAAAAGTGTTTAGTTTTTATGATTTTTTTTTCTGCATAATTTATATTACGAGACTGTGATAGTTTTAATAGCTAAATACTACTCTAATAATTAATGACCTAAATATTTTACTCTTAATGTTATATTGAATATTCTTTAGCTAATCTTTATACTAATTAATTTAGTATAATTATATACTTAAACAATATTTTTTACCTTTAAAAAATGTTGGTTGATTGAATAGATGTTATAAGACATGAAAGTGATTTACTTATAAGGATTTTTACAATACACCTATCAAAAAATGAATACTTATGAATATATTAATGTAATATTCAAATTTAAATTATTTGTACCTGTAACATGTTAATTTTTGTATTGAGTTCTTAAAATTAATTAACATATATACGGCATACGCGTAATTTATATAAATCCTCAAAAATAATTTCATCGAAAAATTAATAGGTAGTTTAAAGTTAAAATGATAAATGTTATACACTTTTGAAATCATTAAATTATTTAAAAAAATTAAAACTAAATTATTTTCGATCATAATATCCATACCAATCTGTTTTATTATTGTCTACGACCGCTTTTTAATTAAAACTGCTTTATTTACAGATGACAGTGTGGTATCACACTATTTCACTAATCGAAAACGGAGTTATAAGATTAAGAATCTTTTCACTTATCTTGGTGATTTGACTGGTAAAAATAATCATCTGAAGTAATGATTCAATAAGTGGTACTTAATACTTCAATTTTCTATATGTATAGAAATATATGTATGTTTATATGTTTAATTATTTGTAAGAATGTCATTGTTATCTATTTATTTTAATAAAAAGAAAAAAAGACTGTTCAATTTACAATTGTCTAATTTTTTAAATGTCAAATCTTAGTTTGTGAATGGTGTTATAACTATTTGTTGACGATTTTTGTATTTATGTACTAGATATTCAAACACAAACGATACCAATGATGATAATACACCTACAACAGATAAAGAAACAAAACAGTTTAGATCACTGCATTATATTTGTGTCAGGAATCATACCTAGTAGTAAGACAATAAAGGATCCTTGCATATCATTCAAATTCACTTTACGATTTGTCACTTCCAACTGTGTATTAGTCCAACACTGGTCTTTTTTAGGCAAACTATCCACCAACCATTTGTTTATGAGACCGACTTTATGCATTTTTTCTATTCTGTTAAAATAATAGTAGTTTATTTTTAAACATGTGTTTCTTATTATGCCTATTTGGCAGAATTTTTCTCATATTACTTCAAAGTCTGACTACAATGTATTGACTATTTTTAAGCTGCATTTACTTACTCTCTATTTATTCGGCCCAGATAAGGACTCTCTTTTGATAACATCATGGCTAATTTTTCTTCTGCAAAATCTTCATTTCCTGTAAAACATTCATTTATATTATATTAAGTAATAAGAAAAGCTAAAAAGGTAATAACATGTTATTTATAAACAAAATGTATTCAAAGTTCCAACAGTTTATTACCCTTGAACATTTTTACTAAAATAAACTTAAGTACTTGTACATAATTTTAATATAGGTTGTATAGTAGTACCATTGATTATATATTATTCTATAATCAATTGTAGTATCTAATCATATTATAGTTACTTAAAGCTCACATGTCGTAACTAGAATTTTATGATCACTTCAATAAACATATTCGATAACTTGATACCACATGTTTTTAAGTAAATCAAAATAGAATAAATTATTGTATAAAAATTAATATTTTTTAAAATATTTGGGAAAAGAAGTTAAATTTTTACAAAACCAGCTTTAACTTCGTAAATATATGCGAGGTATAACCAATGGGCGACTTCCTCAATCGTGATATTCATGTCAAGAATCAAAATATCTGATAGATGTCCTTTCTACTGACTCATTGTATAAATAACTGTGTATAGATTGTGTTTAAAATTAGCAAATGAAAAAAAAAATATTAAATCTGAACTTGGTAAGACTTACTTACTAGTGTAAATTTATATTAGTAAATTTGGTAAAAGTTTATTGGTATGATTGAAAAAATGTTTTATTTTTCTAACTATTAGTAATGTATTGAGTAATGACTAATGTGTAGGGTTCGGATTTGAAGGCAATATAATCAATGAAAAAAACATTAATTTACATAAAAAAGCAATTAAAAAATTCACTAGGTACCATGTACTTAGATAAACTGTCTTCAGTAAAACGTTAACGGTTTGGGCTCAAAATATTTTTATACATTCTTGAATCTACGAACACATTTTAATCTTTAGATAGGTAGTGTATACTGTATAGTGTATAAAATAGTATGGGTACTTTTATAATCATTAAATTAACTGGCCATATCAAATACTCGATAAGACTATAAAGTATTTATATCGATAAATGTGTCGCATAATAGAACAAGTTATTTTTTATTAATCCATTAAACACAATAATTAATTAGGTATTAAAAATGACAAAAAAGGAAAAAAAAAATTCATCCGTCATCTCTTAGATATTAAATGAAACACATTTGTATAAAAAAATTATTTTTCTATTATTATTATAAATTTATAAACAAAAAGGCTTTCACCTTCAAATCCGAACCCCACTAATGATTAATAAGTAATAACTAATAACTATTTAATAATGCCATGAGCTTCTTACCTAGGTACTATAATACTATATGAATGGCTTGAAACATAGCATATTTTTTAAAATTGTTCTCAATATTATTGTTAACAACCTCTGAACAGTATTATTAGGTACTAATTGTAGTGTCATTTTAATAAAAGACTCGCTTAAAACATGAACAAGTCCACCGGAGTTAATACTTAAAACAAATTAGTTAGGTACCTACTAACATTTTATTTATGAAAAACCTTTCAAGATCATTAATTAATTATATAAGTAATGTTAGTAATGGTATGTGTACAGCCAGGAATTTTGTATGGTGGGGGCTAATTCTCATAAGAATAATAAATTATTAATAATAAAAAAAAAAATACCTAAAATTATCAAAAAATTATTTAATATAATCCATAATATTGATTATATTTTTTTTGGATGTGCACTACTTCATTAAAAACCCACGAGCCGCCACTGATCGAGTATAACGGCTGTTGACTTAAAAAAATACGGTCAATGTGGGGGGGGGGGGCTAAAGCTCCCTTAGCCACCCCTTTGGCTACGCCTCTGTATGTATAAATTTGAACGACATTAAAGTCGATGAAAATGAATACATACGTATTTTATTAGATGTATTTACCGATAGCGAAGTCACATCTGTTGGTTCGTAGAAAATCGTTCTTCATAACGTACATCAAGTTGGTTCGGCGGTGAATGAACGCATGTTTACTAGATCTCACTCTTTCTATGATCGGTAGCGATAACTCCTTATGATGTTCTGCTTTTTTTATTAATTCCTTGATCATCGTGTCGTCCGGCAACGTCTTCATTGTTTTAAATGAACACATATTAGTCTTATAATTATACGAACGTGCTACACATAACACATTTGAATATATATTATATGTACACGCATAAGCCCATTACTACAAATGTAGATATATAATTTTAATAGAATGAATTCATTCATTTAATTATTTCGACAACTGTATTGTCTGTTATATTTTTGTCCCCGAAATTAATATCCTACGAGACACTGATATTTATTGTTGATTAGGTATAGGTATTAGGAATCTTACAGTAAGCAGCGTATGCAGATTTGAAGACTCCGGTATTCCCCATGAATATCCCTGAGGTCTACGAGCCATTAGGTCAGCCACATTAGATATCATTAAATCCATCTGAGGAAACGTCAGATACGCCACTAAGTTTCCACTGTAAGTGGTGACAATAACCAAAACGAACAGCCACCAGGTTCCGACCACCAATCTACCGCTATCTGCATCCGGCAGATGAGCTCCACCTAAAGTAATCAGTACATATTTTATACTATAGGCGTAGGTTTAGTTAGTCAATAATACGATTTAAACGTAAGTACAAGTTTTTGATATAAAATGGCAAACGCGAGTATGCGATTGCTTTTTAAACGCTCTTAAATTACTCGTCAACTATTTATAGTAGGTAAATCTGTATATACGACGGGACAAAGTTTTAAATGATTCATCTTAATCTTAATACTTGTGTAGTATATTTTTTCTAATAAAAAAAAAACTTGTAAAAAATAATTATGATTCAACAATATATGATATAATTAACCATCAAAATGTGTGCAAATCATTAATTTTGTTCGTTTTAATATTTAAAAGCACATTTTAACTATTAAACTAAAGATTATTTGTGATATTTTTGTAAAGTATATCTTATTGTACAAGAAAACGCATGTGAGCAGGTACTAAGCTCAACATTTTTGAAAAATATGCTCAATGAGCAAGCGACGTGCAAATAAATACAATAAAAGCACACGGGTCACCTATGTGGCTTTGTATAGCCGTATAGGTGGTGGTACCTACTCTAAAATATACAATTATACACGATATGATAACACATAAAATATGCATAAGTACCTTGTTGTAGCAGTGCGCCGTAAACATACCAAAAACAGTTCAGTGGTGAGTTCAGACCGCCTTTTCTTGTTATGCTGTGATATTCATAGTACGGGCTTAATACATGAAACAAATTCAGTAGAGGTCCCATGAGACCAACTACTACAGCTATGCATAACCAAGTCTGAACAGAAAAATAATAATAAATAGTTGGTACATAAGTGTACAACTAAGATATTATTTTATATTTCAAAAACTTTAACCAAAGCGGATCAATCGAAAACCATGGCACAGGATATAAGTGTTTTTCGTTAGTATATAATATTTTGTAGCATTTATAGGAAACTGCGATCGAGATGAGTTGGAATAAGTTAAAATCAATCAAAAATAAAATTAAGCCTTAACTAATATTGAAGTACTTATCATTAACTTGGGTAATCAAAACGTAGGTATATGACATAAAATGTATTTATAAAACGTCTATGTTACGTAGTACTGAAAAATTTTACTCTTCTGCAGCAATATGGGGGAGGAGGGGGGCATGAATAATAATGCAAATGAAGCAAATTAATATACCTATTTGAAACGTTGATATAATTTAAATTTATAACTAGAAAAATAAATAGTATCTATAAATATTTGTTATGATTTTTCATACAGTGTCGATAATTTTTTTATAGTTAATGCTGATGTCGAATCTACAATCTACACACGTCACGTAGTTACCTACTTACATAATCTATGAACTATTTGGATTTTTAACATCCGTAATAATTACATTTTTTAACCGTAAACAGTATAGCTTATTTACCAATAACGTAAATGGAGCTGTGAACAACAAAGCTCGGCTTAGTTCCTTTGGTCTAGCCACCAAAATTTGATGAGGCTCTAGACTTATATGTGTTGTGTAGTTGATAAATACTTTATTTGCTTCCTTTACGGTGAATGCAGCTGCTGCCATAAACACCTAATTTACAGAAATTAAAAAATACTATTGTAATAATATTCTCATCAAAATAAACTCGAGAGTGTACATTTTACATCAATGCGAAGAAACTAATATACTAAATAGAAAATTACATACAGTCTAATACTCTAATGTATAATGCATTTATTCAGATTACATTGTGTGATGAAAGATTTTTAGTGTAAAACTCACTCTTTCGGATCGGACAAGATCAATCATTTTATCCCACAATAGTTTTGAGACTGCAGCATCGTGCTCGCCCAAAACACTCTATAATATTCAGACAGTTCAAAATATTTTCAATATTGAAAAAAAAATAGTTTTAGTTCCCTTACATTCTGCGTGTATAAAGTTCTTGTAGTATTCATTTTTTCCACATGAGATACAACGTTGACATTATACCTGACAAATAAAAACATGTATATTTTATACTTAGTTATATTATTAATTATTATACAATAATATCATTGAAATGTCAAATGGGTAAGCCAAACTAAATCTAAGCCAGTAAATAAGTTTATAATATTGAAATATAACTTATATTTGTATCAATAGATTTATGATGTGTTATATAATACGCCTATCATATGTACAATATTGATACAAAATAAATTCACAGTGCCTGCGTGTACTTAAATTATCTTCGTCCGTAGGCTTTTGTCATATAAATATTTCATAGTCATAACGATTAATGATCATATACTTCGAAACTGCTGCAAGGATTTGAGTATTTTTATATATCTTACACTCACGTAAAGTTCAATGTCTTAGCCAGCTGATTGACTATGTCAAAAACTAAACCACTATAACCAACTAAATGTCCACTTGCATTAAAGTTGATAATTTGCCACGGTGGAAACTGTAACAAATTCATGTTGTTCTATTATGTTATTTTTTCAAATAATTATAGTTTAAAATCAAAAAAAAGTTGTTCAGCTTCAGCATATAAGTTAATACATTTTAACTGTAAGTAGGTACTAACTGCATCAACAATTTTCGTACGTCATACACGCGTGCTACAATAAGATAAATTATGCAAATTATGTGAATATACGATAGTTATGTAACATGCGATTTAAAATTTGATTACGTTCACGATTTTTTGCTCGATGATTGTCAGCTCTAACGGTATTCAATATTTAAATATGACTTTATACTGTTACTTACATGGAACGTGGCAATAGGTAATGCTATTCCTCTAAATCCATACGCTAAATGCATAAAAAGCGGTTCGGTTAGCTTTAAACCAGTTTTTGAGTTCCAATTACCCACTGAAAGTATGTAACAACCGCGACTGAAATGCTCTTGTCCCCATGTAATACCGGAGTCAATTTGCCACGATGTGCACGTTTGGCAAACATCAGATTCATTTAAACGAAACTATACCAGACAACAATGACACAATATAGATGGTTGCGTTTAAAACTTATAAATGTGAAACAAATAGGTATTAAGGTATTACATATTATCTAGTCTTAAATATATCAGAGTAAATACATTTAACAGTGTTTTAATTAGATATATAAAGTTTAACATATAGTATATTGACAATGTCGAAGGCGAATTTATTTAAAATTACAATAATATTATAATTTAAATCTATTTAAATACCTATTATATAATATTGTAATAGTACCAGTATAGCCAAAGCCATAAGAAACAATCATAAATTCATAACTAATTGTTTTGTAAATAAAACCTCAAGTATAATGTCGTCGAAAAAACTTAGTTATGTTTATTGGTAATATTTAAATATTTGTATAGTCGGTTATGGTCTATATGTGTATTACATTATTGTTTTGTATTTTAAAATATATTAATGTATTTGTATACATGATTACTAATTAGGTGTGTATTATGTTTAATAAATTATCACAAATAGGGTCTAAACTTTTGTTTTTAAATGAATGTAGGTAATTTTGTGTGGACTATCCGCGTAATACATAATTTTGATTATTAATGTCTCCTTTTTAAATCTAATAATAATTTCATATTTTCACCTTTATGAAAGACACCATTGATTGCCTTCTATCAATTTTCGATGGTCTAATTTCATCCCACTCCTCTTCTGAAACTCGTTGTGATAACTCAATTTCCTGTTGAATCAAAGCACTGAATGCCTTTATGAATACTGACATCAGTTCATCCACCAAACACAAGAGACCGCCCTAAAAGAGTATCGCGACACATTATTTTCAAAAATATTATCGCATTTGTGGACAAGAAAAAAAACGTGTTTTAAAAGTTACGAATGCTTTAAAAAAAGTTTAAAATTAACAAAGAGATTAATGGTTAGTTAAAAGTATTCTGATAAATTGGTCTACAGTACACTACTAAAGTACTAATATAATACAACTGTATAGTAACAAAATATTTTCGGAAATCGCTGAAGAAAATTAAAAATATGTTTTTAACATAATCATTTATTTATTAATACGTATATTATCATATTTTATCATATTGAACATAATTCTCTAAAATACATAATACTGATATAAGTATTTAGAAATTCGTTGCTTCTCCGAATTCACTGAATTAATTTTGTCGATCAAAGGCTTAAATGTCACAAAAATATTTGGTATTTTTATTTTCACTCTACGTGCACAAACGAGATTAATATTGAAAGCGTTTCTTATTTTTAAATTAAAATAATTATAGGAAAATATGCTGTACATGATTTTTATACTTTATGGATTTCCATAGGGCATGGTGCGTAAAATTATTAGATTTATATGGTTTATGATTCACAAAACGTTTGAGATAATATTTTTATAAAACAATATTATAACGCATTAAAAAATTGGTGAAAATATCAAGTATCAGATATAATATTCCTATCTGAATTTCATAATAGGTCAATATAATATTATAATATGCATTTTTACCCAACATAACAGTTCGAGTTTTGCGAAACAGGATTTATTGCTATAATACGAAATGTTACGTACGTTCGAAAAACAATAAGACAACATTCCCGCTATCCCGGCATCCTTTAAACAGCAATTTTTTTTCAGTTTTTGAATTTTAAAAAAAATTAAATTAAATTATTCCATTCATAACCAATACTCTGTATTTAGTATTTGTATAGGTAGAGACATATTGTTGTGCAATACGCTTTTTTTTTACTTTTAAACAACTATTCGGAGTATAATCTAAATTCTAATATATTTCAATAAAATAAAATATCTATTTACGTTGTTTACTGATTACTGTTAACCTACTAATTTATAATAATAAACTCAACAACATTTAAAACGTGTTTTTATCGTATACCTATAGAGGGTGTCCCAGTGGGATTTAAACGAAGCGATATATCCCATATTAATAACTGAGATAATCAAATTTTATGAGTAACCTTGGGCAAAGGAAATTTTTTTGACGATAGCGTAGTGAATATAAATGTATTGTTGAAGAAGTTAAAAAATTATCATTTTATTTTATAACTTTTATGTATTTCGAAGATTGCCATTTTATAAGGCTCATTTATCTGAACATTTTGACGGTTCAACTGTCAATTTTCATTAACGTCTTGATTTTTAATAATTTTTCTAGTTTACAGGAAAATAATTTACTATTTACACAACTTTAAATAATAGTAACATTATCAGTAAACCTTATTGGAAAAATGATGAGGTAATAATAATTTTACATTATTTCTTTATAATCTAAAAAAATTATTAAAAATTATGAATCCGATGAAAACTGAAAGTTGAATAGTCGAAGTTTTCAAAAAAAATAATCCCCATAAGATGGCCATCTTCGAATTTCACGAAAATTATAAAATAAAAAGTTAATTGTATAACTTCTTTAATAATTAACTTATGTTAACCAATGTATTAGCAATAAAATTGCCTTTGCCGAGGTATGCTCTTAAAAAAACAGAATTTGATTATCTCTATTGACACAGGAGATATCACTCTGTGTAAGTTCCGGTGGGACACTGTATAACGATGTTCTACCAGTATTAAGTAACTGTCACTAACCTATATTATCGAAACATTATTTTATTATTGACTTACAGAACATTTGGAAGCTGTTTTCGTAGTGTTATAAATAAAAGATATATTTTCCCCTTCATTCAATAGATTTGCAAATGAAGATACATTACTCCTGGACGAATCTATATCCGGAATAATAATGAGCCAACTTTTCTCCGTTGACATTAAATGCATTGATTTAGCCTAAATGTGTAAATACAATTTTAAAACTGAAATTTGCATTTTTTAAGCATTCTTTAAAAATTCTTACCACGTCCAGAATTAAAGGAACATAATGTATGCTCACGATGCAAATAAAGTTTAAATTCGTTTCACTCGCTTTTAAAAAATATTCCAAAGCTTCCATAAATAATTTTCTCCTTTGAAATATGAAATAAAAATATATAACAAATATCTATATACCCTCTAGTATTACCCTCACAGTACTTGAAAAGTAATTCATATTTTGTAATTTAAACAGATGTCAGTTTGAGGAAAAATACCTTAGTAAATACTTATGCAGCTAGCGTTACCATATGGCTGATATCTTCTAGCCTGTAGGTACCTAAGTATATCGCTGAGCAACTATTGTTTAATCTTTATATTTTATGTAAAGCTATAAACGCAGGAAGTACAATTTCGAGTAAGTCAAACCCATTTTATTTTTATCATTTATCAAATAAACAAAGAATATTTTATTTCGCTATGCATAATGCATGATTTGTCGAAGAACGTGAATACTGATTAATATTTTGAAATTTAACGAAAAACACTGCGATATATCTGGTGTGTTGATCATAAACAATTTAGTTTAAGGTAATGGCATACAGTCAAATATGTCATCTTGTCAATCAACGTTTAGTACGTGGTAAATATCCGATATATGTGAACAATTTAAAATAACAACAATCAAGAGACACCGAACAGTGTTTATATACGCTACGCCGTGAACAGGTATGACCACTGATTTTATAATACTCAAATACTTAAATATTAAAAATTTTACTCAAATATTTTCAGTGTTTATAGTTCTTACTCGGTTATACTCCTTTATTTACTTATTATAAAGTGGTATAGATAACATTATAATATAGATAAGCAATTATTATTTTTATGTACAATTTATTAACATATTAATTTAGAAATGTTTAAAATACTCGCTTAGAATGGATAAACTAAAAAAGTTACAAGTCAAAAGGTACAAGGTTAAAGGTGACAGTACCTTTATAATGTAATATACTTCCCACCACGGCGTGCGACAAGTCTAATCTCACAATGATAATGAATTATCAGCAATATTATAATTGTATTTAAAGTAAAATTGTTTTTTATTGTTGTTTTAATCTTCAATTTAGTATTGGAATCTACTGTAGTATTCAAAAATTTAATATATACTCCCAATTGATGCAAATAAATACCGATTACCTAACCAGCAAATAATGAACTATTTTTACTGAATTTTAATTTTAATTAACTGATGGAATGTATAAACTATTAAATACCTTTTCCATTCAGACCCTTGCGTATAGATTTCAAAGATTTCTATTGATGGAGATACGATATTGGTCGAATAGTGTTTTGTTAGAGACGTAACCACATTTTGTACAACACTATTATCTGAAAAGTAAAAGAAAAAATTCATTATTTAATTGAATTATTTTTGTCCAGAAGTCCTTCTTAACTCCAATTATCTTAAATGGGATTAACATTTTTGTAGAATCAAAAATATAATAATATAATATTTATTAAGGATTTGACAATGGTATACATTTAAATTTAATACAATATAATAAACATTCATAGTTTATATTTATTAAATCATCACAGAACAAGATATATAAATAAATAAGAAAATACTTTTTACTAACGTAATCAATGTTCTTATTTAAATTGTAAAATGACACTGCAGGTAACTACAAAAATTAAATATTAATTTTTTTAAGTACAACTTGTATAGGTAATGTAATTTAATTCCTTTTATAATTATTATTTTCTAATACCTAAAGAAAAATTAATTGTATTGCAAAATAAAAAAACCATGTATTTAAATAATATTTGATACTTTTAAAACAACAATAAAAAATAATATAAATAAAACATGCCACCAACAGAGTATAAATCATTTTTCTATGTTAATTAATTATTTATTTATTATGATACCATTAATTTAAACGTCTTAAGCTATGAATTTTGTACGTACAATTTGCAAAATATTGAACTTTGTTGTCTACAGTGTAAGGATTATTTATTTATATTTTTTTGTGAAATTAAATATTGTAAAGAAAACATGCTTGGATCGTCAACATTATGGTATAGAAAAAAAAATATACATAAATTTGAAATTATGATTTGAATAAGTAACAAAATCAGTAAGTTCCAGGTCAAAACGTAAAATTATTATTATAACTTATCATGGGCTAAAATTACAAACAAGTATTTGAAGTAGTTATTGAACTAAACTACCTTATTATTCTGCTTAAAATAAAATACAAAATACATATTTTCTGAAATCATATTTAATTATTGCAATGTTATTGGTCAATTAAATTGAGGGTTACCTGTACAAATTTTATACCATTAGAATAAATTGTGCATAATAAGCTTACTCCGAGAAAATAAATGTGGTTTAGTTAATTTACCAAGTTAATTTGGTTAAAAAATAGTGATCAAAACTTCCAATATCCTTAATATGAGTTCAAAGAGTGATAAACTGATAATCCGGAGGGTACTAATGTACTTAGGCCTCATCCATAATCATTTAAATGCTAAACAAATTACCAACAGACTTGTCATGCATCAAAACTGCTGATTTCCATGAGAATGATTTTGACATTCTCAAATCCAATACCATTTGAGATAATTCCGAATTAGGGGTGGTCAAAGGTATAGTAATTGCCTCGTCGACTGGCAGTCTTGGACAGTCGGTATCTAAAAGTTATAAAAGTAAAACATTGAAAATGCAGTAGTTCAAACTTTCAAAGTATAGTTATGCGCTATGCCGCTATGGAGTTGTAGATATTTGTCTTATTTAACTAAACACATTTTAAAACGCATTTAAGACTTAAGTAGATAGTAATTTTCTAATCAAACATTTTTGAGCGTCAAGTTATACATATCGGTTTATTTTAATGAAATGAAAGTTTTAATTTTTATTACTCAGCTTCACTCATGAGTAGTCATTACACCTATTTAAATCCATCTTGGTTCTAAAAATTTGGTATTTTATGTTCAAATGGTATTCCTAAAAACAATATAAATATCATAAATGTCGTGACGAGAGGAACAGTTTTATAACACGTACAGTTAATTAATGATATTTTTTTCATTTTGTCGCTCCACCGACAATTTTAACGTTATATATAAGGAACGAATTTTAATTTAAATAAATATTTTTGTCTAGTATTACATCGGGAATTCCTCAACAAATACGTTTCATAAATTTTTGAATAAGTTGATGCTTATTTTATTTTAAATATTTTTAAATATTTTGCAAATAAATACAAACGTTGTATATTATTGTAGAATTTTCGAGTTTATTTTAGTATTTTCTGATGTACGACACGATAAGAAAAATTCTATACACCTTTTGATATCAAATCTAAGATTGATTTTTTTTTTTAAACGACAAGTTGAGTATAAATATTTAAAGATATGTACCCAAATTTAATCCTGTCTTCCGAGCCTATTATTACTCTGTGGGTTACTTAGTTATCAGCTGTTTTATATTATTATATTTATTCACTAAATTTATTGGAAGAAATAATTACACTTTAACAAAAGTACCAAATTTGATAATTGCATAGGTTAATTAAAACTGTTACTTAACTATCACACATTTTAACTATTTATAAAATAAAATATATTAGACATAATATTTGATTTTTATTTTTTTTTGTATTTTATCAATATTATAACTCCAATTTCCAAATTCAATCATCAATATAAATTTAAATTTATAAGAGCATAACTTTTGTAAAATAAACCAAATTAATTTATATGTAGATGAGATGTAAAAATCTTACCTACCTCATAGAAATATGTACATTTTTATTTAATATTAGTAAATTGGATTTTGTACTTCATTAACTGATTAACTGAGTTAATAAAGTTATTATAGTTTAAGTTCCTTTCTAATTATTGATATTAAAAATACATAACCTGTTATAGAAATGTATAGTAATCCGTTAAATCCTTCGTATTCAGCTCTGTAATATAAATTCCAAATATCATCACAGTATGACGCTATGAAAATCGAAACAATATCTAAACACGAACATAAATTGAATATGTATATTAATTGAATCTTTACATTACAGTTCATTATTAACAATAGATTTAACTAGGTACTGATTATGCCTTATAAGTTATATGGTCTAGTTGTAATTTAATGAAAACAAAAACTGTCAATCCTCAGATTGCGTATGTATGCGGGGGACACAGTAAAATTATATACGATGGGTATAAGACTGTGGTATTGACCATTGGGTAAGTTAAGGTTGGACTGTGCTTCTAGAATACCCTGTGCACTACATAATTTACCATTGATTTTATAATAAAATAAAAGCTTATACAAAATAACATAAAAAAATCAATGTTGCTACACTAAACCCTGTTTTTTTTCCTGAATTGGCGAAATAGAAGTAGCTATTTTACATTAAAGTATTCAACTTAAAAACTGTTATTATCG
The DNA here is from genome assembly GCA_949715065.1 of Periphyllus acericola. Taxonomy (NCBI): domain Eukaryota; kingdom Metazoa; phylum Arthropoda; class Insecta; order Hemiptera; family Aphididae; genus Periphyllus; species Periphyllus acericola. The sequence continues at coordinate 67,970,502 of OX454264.1, forward strand.
CATATTCGCGGTATATATATATGCAAATTTATGAAGCACAATATCAATTATTTTATTTTTCCGATTTTTAGAAAACTATTGGAAATATATCATATATTTATACATATAACTATTGATATACGTATATTTTTGGCATTTGCGTTCGTTAATGGAGTAGGATAGATACTATGGTTTTTAAATATACGAATCTTGTATATTACTTATAAATACGCACATCATGAAACTATGGTATACATTTTTCAAACCACGTAATAATGGAACTTAATGTATTATAGGAGTAATTTAAATCAAGTATTCGATGCAGTTTTGTTTTCTTACGAATTTAATTATAATTAAATAAATCACTTTTAATCTTACCTCTAGATAGTCTTATGTCGCTTTTTTCATAAATTTCAACGGAAACTCCGGCCTGCTTAAAAATATCTTGTTTCAATTTGTCAATGTGTCCATTCACGGTATTCCAGATTTCATTATTTGTACTTGAGGCAAATTTTGGATTTATAATTATCACTAAGTTCATTAAAATAATACACATAAATTAATGGGTAACCTATTCCCGTGAACGGCTAAAAATATATTTTCCGTTATTAATGTAGTTCTTACAATAAATGTCATTGACCATTGAATATGAAATGTAAATGAAATAAAAACCTATTAATGAAATGGGCCAGTTACATTTTTCTAAATTTATTATTATTTTTACGTTATGAATTCGACATCTTACTAGAGTTTCTGATATAATTAGTGGTATAATCTGGTATAAAAAGAAAATATTTAATTTTATATTCAATGAAATATATCAATGAATTATTTTCTTAGGTCAGTTTAAAAATAATTATTTAGTTCATGGAAAAACCACATACTTCTCAGATAATGAATCTTATTTGATTTCTCAGACATAACAAACACTAAAACATTTTTTTCCATATACCAATTCAATAACACCATTAATTATGTAATACTCCACTATGTAGACATTCAAATATATAAAATGTATTACATATTATTCTGATAAAAATGATCACTATAAATGCTACTACGGAATATATTTTTTTAAATAATAATTTACTGAAGATTGCATTAATTCAAATAATGTTCAACATTGGTGTTCAAGGAAATGTGTGTGTGCATTTTTATATACAAAAAACTTAAATAATAAATTTATTACCAACTGTGTCGTTGCTCTTTGAACCCAAGTCGATGCTGTAAATGTTGAGACCATAACACATAGTATTCAACCACATGTGTAATACAATACACACGGTGAAGTTCATCATGCCCATCTTTCGTTGTGAGTATAACTAATAAGAACGCAGTTCTAGCTCATACGTATACTGACAGTATCAAAAACATAATCGAATATTAGATGAACTATCTGTCAATTTGTCATATTTTGCTTTAATAGTTTCTATAATTTTAATTTTCAATATAGTTCGTGCGATTGAACAAAAGCCGGTAGTATTATATCACATAAACATCGCTAACAATCACGCGACGTGCCCACACGAATGTCTGCTGAACAGACACGAGCCCACCATAAGGGTAGTTTCGTTAACCTCTGGAAACTAGGTCGTGTAAATAAATAAACTGACAAAGACAAACTGTTTAATGAGCTCACCAAACAAATGAATCATTCGTGATTACATGAACATCGAGCGACGATTTAAGTGTTTTTATTGGTGAATGGTTGATTCATAATACCATATAATTTTATATAGGTGTTATGTGATGAATTGCCGAAATAAACATTGAAATCATCTTTACTTTAAGTAAAAATATTAGAAACAATAAAACATATTTCCAAGAAACTAAAACATTGTAGGAGCCGCTCAGACACGTAATAATGTGTAGAAATAACAGTACTTATAGTATAACTCATAAATAATTAAAACAATTTTTTAAAAAGTATACACTTAAAATATAGAACAAAATTAGCAATATCAATATTATAATTATTCATTATTATACACTCATACTCGTATATAAAACAAATAATTTGTTGTGAATGGTAAATATTAATTTATATAATGTATATGTATGTGCATAGCACATTGCACCTACGGTCAATATCACTCAAATCATATAATATGTTAATTAAATGCTGAAAGATGGATGTTATGATATTGCAATTATGTTTAATTTATGAGCGTGGTACACTCGTACCTATAAATTATAAAAAAGCGTTTATAATAATCTATTAAATTTAACACTAACATTTAAACAGGTAATTTAATTTATATATATTATTTAAAAATTTTAATGGTGAGGCTTTTCAAAATACGGTAACAACACTATATACACTTTAAAATTTTTACTGACAAAATCTGTTATCTTTTATCATAAATTCTAATTGAAAAACTAATTTAAGAGCCGTAAAATTATAAATTTTAACTACACACTATACTGCACATAATCTATTGTAAAATTTTAAAACCGTCACCTCGAAGGTAAACTGTACAAATTACTAAAACGAATTCAGTTTATACAAATTAAAAAAGGTAGAAAAAAAAATTGTGTTAATCAAAGCTGCTTACAAAAATAGAACAACCCATATCATGGTTTAAAAATGTATTCCTATTATAAAAATGCGCATAAAAACGTTAAAATTGTATAATTTTATGTAGCGAAGAAAATCTGAATGTCATTGAAAAATAAAAATTATTCGTTCGAAATATTTTACGTAGTTATAGCTTACCGCGTTATACAAAGTCTTTTATAATTAGTTTAATAAATTAATAAGATAATTAATTTTATACAAAACACAATTACATTATACTGACGTCTTCGTTATACATCAACTATATACGAGAATCTCATGACTTATGGAGACTTTAACTTGTAAGGATTATTTAAAGGCTCATCAAAGACAAAACAACAGTTTCCTATAGTTTCATTGCAGCCTACCGGTATTCCATAGAGTACCGGAGCAAGATCCTTGGTAATTAGAAAATGCTGCAAAAATTCGAGTCAGTCAAAGTTTTTATTCACTATTAGTCTACAATTTTTACTATAAGAGTTTATTTATTGTTTGAGATCAGATTTATCAAATTAATATAAAAAAACAGTATTTTGTATACTGACAACAAAGAAAAAAATACCTATATTTTATAATTACTCCAATTTTATACAGATATATATGTGAAATTATTCAATTACATTATAATATGTACCTAAGTTATAAGTACTTCTAGATTTGCTGGTATGCCAAATAATAATATATTAATATGCATACATAACAATTAACAACAATTAACAGTACCAACAAATGTATTTGGGGGTAGCAACAGGGGACTGTTGTCTCGGGTGACAGATTTTACAAGGGTAGCTAATTATTAAATCTTAAATTTTTCATTCTAACATATATTGGTTGGCCCACTCATTTCTAACATTTAATATTGAAATTTAAATTTTTATAGTTATTTATTAACATATATTATAATGGTTTATCATTAATTTTATTTAACAGTTCTTTAAATTACAATATATTTATTTTTTTAATTTGTTTTTACCCGAGGGTTGTTTGTTATTGTAATTTGTTTGTAGCCCCAGGGCTGCAAATTCTTAAATACTGCCCTGAAGACTTGAACAAACGTATTTAATTTACAACAGTTATACTATAATAATAATAGAATAAAAACGAGAACAACTAATGTCGACATCTCTATAGTTTAAATAGTTTATTAGTACCCACCCTACCAATGTATTTTTTTATTTTTTCTTTGGAATAATTACCAGTCGACTGTTAGACATGTTCGTTCAACGGTTCAACTATAATATATAGTAATAACAATGTCTAAAATAATAAATATTGCTGAGATAATATTATTATCACGAAGGCGTGCTAATCAAATGTTCAGTGGCAATATCTCGTATAGTTGATATGAGTTATCACATCATTATCACAGCTATCTCAGCATTGTTATCGTCTTGGAAAATCGAATTCATTCCGCGCCTTTGATGTGCCGTGCACACGGTCTTCAGATGTCGATCGACAACTGCAGTTGATCATTAACTCTCAATAGTTACCAAATATTTATTCTAATTACGTAACATTATGCCAAAGGTTTTCTGTTCGCGGTAGACGTTCATCAGTTGAGTACCATGTCCAGAGCTACGTTCATGAATTTTAGGCGTTTAGCTGATACAAACGTCTGTTCGAAAAACAGGTAAAATACTTTTTTACGTACACATTCCTACTGACGTTTTATGTTGACTGTTCGAAATCATCGTTACAAATATCAATAAGCTTTTAAACAATGAACATGCTTATTATTCATATTCGAGTGATTATAGCGAATTCAAGTATAACATATTGCAAATGTTGAGTGTGTCCTTGATAGATAGATATGTATATATTTGGCATTACCCAACATTTGTACAGACAAAATAAAAATAAATTTAGTTTTTCTCGCCTACTCATTTTAGATGAAATTATTAGAGGTCATAATGCCACGAAAATGAATGAGTTTCACAATTTCTTGTGAATAATTATTGATAATATTCCAACAAATCATTAATAATACATTAACCCTTGAACATAATTAATACAGAAAAGATGTAAAAATAAATGAGTTTTTTTTAAATGTATCTACATTTATAATTATTTTTCTTGATTTATTATTTATTAGGTACTTTAAACAATCTAGCATTTATGAGTTTTACTTGAATTATATTATGTGGGTACCTACTGTGCTGTATTATAATATATTTATTTTGTATGAGACCATTTTCAGTACCTATCTTATCTTGAATTGATTGCATTTATTATATTCTAAAATAATAAGGGTAGTATTATCATTGTTTGTTTTTTAGTTCTGAACTAATCAATTAACATTAATTGATTAGTTTAATTATCAATATGTATACTTTAAGTTACATTTAGCATTTATTTTAACACTGTTAGGGACTATTAACAAATAGTTGAAGAAGAATTTGAAATCATACACAATAGATATTTATGTCCAAGTAATGGGACATTTCAAAAATGTATTTTTAGGAAGATTTCTATCGTTGGGACGAAGCCATAAAAATATATTTCACTGTATGGTCACAAATATTGAAACCTAATTATTTAAAATATATTTTTAATGCAGGAGTTGTCAATTACAATTATATATACATGGTAAAAATAATAAAACTCAATTTATCATTGATATGATTCTTTTGAATATTCTAGGTACCTGATAATGTATTATACTGTTGAATCTTTTTTTATTATTATGTCTTTAATAAATGTATTAATCTGTATTATAGAAAATGGAAACAAGTCAGTTTTACAAACGAAAAACAAACTTTCTATTCAACTGGTGGTCCTACAAAGATAACTCAGTCTTCTAAATGCTTATGTTATACACAAACGCGAACATTTATTAATTTTTTGATACCTGATATTGGAAGTAGCAACAAAAAAGTGTACAGAGACAAAAAATTAATTGGGTAAAGTTAATATAATTCAAAAATTGCAACAATAATAATATCACATATAATATTAAACTAATATTAATATATTATTTAGGTATTCTCCTGTACAAATGTTTGATGTTATTCAAGATACAGAAAATTATAAACATTTTTTGCCATTTTGCCGGCAGTCTACTGTCAAATTAAAGGAGAAGAATCATGCAAAGACTTATTTAGAAATTGGTTTTCCTCCTATAATAGAAAGTTATATATCACACATAACATTTGAACGCCCTCATATGATTAAAGCAGAGTGTCGTGATGGAAAATTATTTAAATATTTACTTACTCAATGGAATTGTGATCCTGGATTAAAAGATAATCCAGGAACTTGTGTTATCACTTTTTTCGTATCTTATGAATTTAAATCTCATTTACATTCAGCAGTAGCTAATATGTTTTTCAATGAATTAGTTAAGCAAATGGAGCAGGCATTCTTTGATGAGGCTGGTCGACGATATGGAAAACCATGTATTAAAGCCCAAAAACTTAAATTGTTACCTCCCAACTAATTTTTTTTTTTTACTGTTGTTTTTCAAGAGAACTTAAAATAAAAGTTTTTTCTTGTGAATTATTATGTTAAAGATTTAGTGTTGATTCTTGTACATAAATGTTTTTGAAGGGTTTTAGAAATTCACTTATCTAACTAATTTTTACTATGGAATCATTTTTATACGCCTAAAGAAAATTGATTATCATAGAATTAAGAAATTGTTATTAGTTTCAATGAAATTTTAAGGATTTAATAATTAGGTATTACATTTTTACAGTAATTGTATTAATGTAAAATTTATTATATAATTTCAAGCTATGTATGCTATATCACTACATTTTAATATTATGCGACATTATTTTTGATTTTCACAAATTATTGAATGCCTTTAAATCATTTATTATTTTCTATTGCCCTTCATATTTTATCATAAACTGTTATTTATTTAGTGTAATAAAAACATTTTGAAAAATATTAATATTAATATTTTGGCTGTAATAACTTGTTAATATTTATGTTGACAGTTAAAAATGATGTGATATTATTACGACTGGAAAAATAAAGAATACATTTTACTAAATGGCAGTACATTTTTACAGTAAATTTTATATTGTATATGCAGTATTTACATTGTGGTGGTTATATACAATTTAAACGTATTAATATGATGCAATAGCACAATGTCTAATGTTTCAATATTTGCAAATATTTTATTACCCTATGTCATACATGTTCAACAGATAAATGCCAGTAGGCCTAATCAGATTATTCTGATGTATTTTTAACCACCAAATCCTGACTATTTTTCTTGACCAATAATCGGTAACATCACTTAACCCTTTATAATCTATTCAGAGTTATGTATGTATACATAATTTATAAAATCAATTAAGTCAGTTGTTTGTAAGTACATTTTTTAATATAATCTTTGTATGTGTTTAATGTAATTCTAAATGTTGTGATTGTAAGTTATTAAATGTAATTGTGAATTTCTAAATAATCAAATAAACATTTTAAAGAATTTTTTCTTTCAAGTTAAAAAAATTTTTTTTAAAATTAAGTTAAATTAAATAAAATTTTATTATTTTTTATAAATTCTAAACATAAATGTCCATAAACAGGAGGATCATTAAAATCTTGTTATGTTTTTGTTGAATATAGTAAATTATTTTTTCCTAAATACTTATCAAGTTCTTTATAGATGGCTTAACAGCGTATTTTCGGAAAGAATCGAAATACATTTTTAAATTCCCAGCTCCTTCATTAATCCATATTTTTTAACAAGAAAATCAATAGGAAAATTCTTTTACAACTTAGAATTTAATTGAAATGTTTGTTTCTTTTTCAATCCAGAACTAATTTGTTAGTTTTGCGCAATTCTCAATTATGTCGTCATTGTTCTTTTTCTTCTACTTTTATATTTATCATTGGTATAAATATCTACTATATCAGTAGTTGCTGCTGTCCCTACTAATAGAAGAGATAAAAATCCTTCGTTTTAATTACTTAGTGTTCTTACACAAATTAGTGATTATTTTCAATATTTCAATTTTTCATGATAAGGCATAGCTAAACATTTTTTTTTTACTTATATCATAAAAAACTATCTAAACAGCTGAAATATAATAATTTCTAATTAAACTATTAAACTATTTACCTTGCAAAATAAATATCTTATGTAGGTATTTATTATAAATATAAGTCCTGCCTTTTTTCTAGACAATTACATGTAAGTTTGATATAATTCTTGTATATGTCTTGGACAGCATTGGGTTTGTGATAAAAAAAAATATAAGAAGTGTCTCGATGATGAAGACGGACACGCCGTAGGTATGTGCAGAGTAAGAATTTTTTTCTATTATTTATTTAAAATACCCAAGTATAAAAATTATTGTCTTTAATTTTTTTATCATTTCTGACGATTTTACCCCTTACAGTCATAATACATTATTGTATCATACAATAACACCGTGATCTAAGACGGATAATCCTTGATGAAAATCTTAATATGTCAACTATATTTTTGGTAAGGGTTTTTTATTTATGTATTATCTTAGGTCGTTGTACGAGTGTTTTTTTTTTTAATGATTATGGGTCAAAAATATAGAACTTCAGAAAAACAAAAAAAGACGTGTTTCTTTATTTTTAATAAATTGACGATTTCTTTTTATCACAAATAAAAAATTTTAAAGCACGCAGTTATACCAACATCAACATGAACTTTATTATTATTATTTTACATATTCTGGTAGAGCTTTTTTTTTCTAAAATGTTGTTGATCACATGTAAAGACAAGAAAAAGTTAATGTAGGTACTCTGAATGTAAACGAAACACGTGTACAGTATATTATAATGTGATTTCTTGTTATTATTTTTATATTAAAACACCAATAAAATCGATTCATATGTGTATCTTCTTATAAATTATAATTATTAAAAACAAATAGGTACCTATCAGAGAACTAGTTAATATGTTGAATAATTTTATCTATGTCCTATAAATCACTACTACTTCTACTATCAGAATTTTGTGGATTTTTAATATTTTCTACTAAGTCTAAAGTTCCATTATTTGTGTACACACATATACCTATAATATATATATATATATATACGAGTATATATATGATTAGTAGTGCAGTCTTAAACCTTGAATCTCCCTCTCACTGCCTAGCTGTACTTATGCTTAAAATATAAATTATATTACATAGAATATTTGACATTTGATACCTAATGTCTTAATACCTATATTACACATTGGTAAATAATTTATTGTTATGTACTTTAAATATAAGCTAACAACGAATAATATAAACATGCACTTATAACAGAATAACATTCATAATTAAAATTACATTAATTACCCACTACTTATTTTATTATTTTAACTTTTATTGTTATTGATCAATTCTGAGAAACACTATGTTATAAAATATATTTCAACAATGTAGATTTCAACATAAAAGTTATTAATACTTACAAAATTGGGTGGCACATAGTACAAAGTATAATACATAGACAATTGAGACAAATAATAGCTAGCACCAACAAAACAATTACCTACATATTTATTGCATACATTTTATAAAAATAACATAGGTACTTAAAATATTTTAATACTCGTGAAAATTAGAGATAAAAACGTTATTAAAATTTTAAATCGAAGTCATCCTCTAACAAGGCTGATATGACAGATAAGGTTGAATTACCGACGCGCTAAGTTGTCGCGAGTAGGAAAACTGTCACATAATATATTTAGTGTTTACAATTTATTGATAATCCGTCTGAAACGTATCTTAGATCCCGTTTACACGAACCCGAATTGACTGTTTTGTCGTATCGGTTATTTAACCGTATAGGCCAGTAGACTATATAATTTAGAAGAGTTAATTCAGACGACTCGGTCTTGAACTAAATGCGGTAATAGGTAATTACTACGAGTAATATTACCGATTAGGTCGATTTTGTCACTGCGAATCGTTATTGGTCGTTATACGGTGGAAAAACCTAATCGGGTCATCGTGGTGATGTCTTTATGTACTCTGCGTCAGATGATTCGATATGTTGATCGATCGCGCGTCATTTTTAGTTTGTGCTTCTGCCGATCATTTGTTTTAAGTATTTTAATTACAAGTACGCAATGGATGACATAAATACTGAAATTCTTATATCATTGGTTGAAGCAAGACCTGCATTGTGAGATAAATCATTGGATGTATGTATATAAGGATAAACGGATTAACGTCAGGTTATAAATATAATATACATAGTTTCATCATGAAACTATGTATGTTATATTTATATGAAACTTTCATCTATTCTGCGAACGAACGTCGCAACCGGTGCACACAATAGACATATTATAAACTATATATTATATAGACAAATTATTAGACCCAATAATGGAGATATTCAGCGTCATTAGTTATTACCAGGGCTCGTAAGTTCATACACTAAAAAATTCATAAATTAGCATGCATTAAAATATACACTAAAAAGTTCGAAAATGTGCATTTATATGCCCTAACATTTTAAAATTAATAACAATATATCCATTAATTTTAAAAGTATTTTATTTCTTTTAGTTTTTGTACATTTTAACACTCAAAATTGATAAAAAATAAAATAAAATTAATACTTGTGAAGTTTAAAGCTTTATAAGTTCCGTGGTACTGCGTAAAACGCAAACGCATAAAATCTATTTAGGTAGTCACACGAGAATAAAAATAAATCAAAACAAATACCATCATTTTGTTAACGGGAAAGCAAATAAACAAGACATTTTTCAAATATTTGTCTAAAAAAATTTTTTTATGAAATACGTAATATGCGCTAATAACTCTAAAAAATTGAATATACGCCAAAAGTTCCCTTACACCCAAAACATGCATTATTAAACTTTATATTATTATTATTTATTACTATTGTTGTGAAACGGATTAAGTCTCAGTAAGCATGTTTTCCTGTGTAGCAACAAAAACGTGCAGATGCATGAACTTGATTATTACAGACCTATTTTCGGTTTATAAATATATAGTTTTACTAGCCCAGTGCACGTACGGGTACGTCGAACATAAAAAAATAATACGATTTACCCAATTATCTACCGAAACAAATAAACATACAACATTTTTATAAATTAAAAATTAAAAAGTGTGCATTTAGTAGAAATTTAATACCTGCATTCATTTTGCAGGTAAATTCGAGATCCGAAAAGTCTGGAAAGAGACAAAGTTACCAAGGGGTAAATTTTATCTACAAATATTAACTGTGGGTCAATTGACCTCATAACCCCCGCCCCTGAACCTGATGAATGCGGCCAAATGTGTAACGAACGTGAACATCGATGGTTCTGGATCCGATGAATTTTTCAGGGTGTTCCGCGAACGTGAATGATTTCGACTTAAAAATGACCGTTTAAATACCGGTGTGTGCATTAGATATTAACCCATGATCGGAAAATAATAGTGCACGAGGTCTGAAATGTGATAACAGTGCGTGGAAGCAGAAGGTACACAATAATGTTCACTGCCATCACCTTCTCCGACGCTGCTATTACCGAACGTATATAGTAATAATAATATGATGTACCGCCTATAATATTACGTTGACGTGGAGCGGACGGTGCCTGCAAAAGTGTAGAACACCGGCTCGTTCGCCACGCCACCGTTGATGCCGTTCAGTGACAGTCACGGGTTTTGCGAAAAATAAAAATAATACGTTTAAAGTTGTACTACCGAGGAAAATTACGGCGAGTCGTATTTCTAGAACACGCCAATGACATGTAAACGGAGGATAAATGGAAAAAAAAAAAAATACCTACCCCGCTGAATATCAGGTAACACACGGTAATGTACACAAGATAATAACAATAATAATAATAATAATAATAATAACGAAATAACGATGCACAAAAAGTTTTTCGCTTTTACGTGCGCGCAACGACGACGAGGACGACGGATCGCGTGTCCGCAAGCCGTAGTGGTATATATAATACGTTTTGCAAATTTAGCGGGGGAAAAAAAAAATACACTACAAACTAGATCGAACACCGGAGGATTGTTTATACGTATATTATTACGTGAATACATTACGGCCTTACGGGTGCACTGCGAATAATATATCATAATTATTGTGTGCCATCAAAAACGTAGAAATAATACCTATACAGTTTGTGCGTTTCGACGTTTTCCCTTTTTTTTTCTTTTTTTTTTCTGTTTCCGAGGGGCTGTGAAACTCGTGCCAAGGTGAACTTGTGACGACGATGTTACTGATATCATCGTACGATATCGCGAACCAATGACAAACGTTGCCGCATTTTATTTACATAACTTCACGTACATTATGATGCATATTATTTTTACATCGTACAGAGGTATATACCGTTTCGTTTATCGCATGTACCGCTGTAAAAACTTGTGCGCCACGCCGATAACCGCGCGTACCACCGGTTGACACGGTATCGCTGCCGCCGCCGTAGAAGACCGCGACAAATACTCGAACGTGGCGCGGGCGATCCGGCAGTAGTTTTCCGTACGCGGTCCCGCATGCGTCGGCGACGTTCCGTTTCCCCGTACGTCCGTCTCATCCGTGTGAAAAATGCAAATAATCATCGTTAAATTCTGTTGACGCGCGGGAAACGATATCGCGCGAGTAATCAAATAATTGACACGTATTATGTTATTATAAATATTATCATAATAAAACACTAATAGTGCCATGACGGCGACGGTATTGTCATTGATCGATATTATTTGCTACTGTAGTTGTATTCACGTCACTCGTATTTTGGTACATCATCATACATTAGCACCGTTATATTGTAAAAAAAAAAAAACTCATCAATTCTGTAATGAATTCGGTCTTTTTATACTGCAATAGTATTATGCGGTAACACTTTTTCAAAAGTCGAAATAAATATTGTATGTTGACTGTTATTGAATTCGCACGGACGAAATCGAATTGTAAGGAGAAAAAAAGGAAAATATTTAACGACACTTTTCCAACATTTCACTTATCTTTGTTCCGTTATTCGTGACTTTTCACTAAAAGTTATTCGATGAAATAAAAATCGTTATCCTACGCACCATTTCGACGTACCCAGATGCAGTATAATTTTATGATGGTTATAAGTCTATTTAAACACTTTACCGATACCTTTTTTTTTACATCGATTGTATTTTTCAAGCTGATTACGAATTTTGTTGCTCGTATTTAGTTTGGAAGTTATAGACGATTAGAGATCACACATTATTCTGTTATAATTTTTAATTTAAATTCCCTAGTAAGCTCGCGTAGCGAGCGAGCAAGGAGCCAGAAGGGCCATCCCTGTAGTTATTTTAATGAAAAATGTGATTCACTCTCCAAGCGAGGTTTAACGTTCACACACAAAGCACTATCCCACCCGCAATAGTATTACGTTTACACAAATCTTAGCCACTAGGTTAGGCTTAGTTATAATTCCCCTTGTGGTGTAGCCCTATCCCCTAGGGCCTAGAAGAGTGTCTAAAATTTTTAAAATGCAAGCTTCGCAGTGTCCGGAAAAATGTGCAAAATATTTAATTGGAATGGAAGATTTGAACCCGGAATCACCTACCTTGCACTATAATTTAATTGCATTAACCTACGGTGCCAATTGCGTACACAAGGGAGGGGTTTAGGGGTTCACCCCTCCCCCGAAATGTCAAGAAAATTATTTAGTATGTAACGAAACATACGTGGTCTCTATCAATAAGGAAGATAAACACAATGTTGGTCTTATTATTATTTATTACTGTTTTATTATTATAGTTAATCCACTTAAACGAATAATTTTTCAAAATATTTTCTTATTGCACTTTTAGAGTATTGGAGAAACCACTATTCCAAATTTCAAGTTAGTATACGTTTTGTAATTTCAGAGAAGTAACTGATCACTGAGTGAGTCATGTAGCTGAATGACCCGACCTCGCCCGTGATATATTTTACTATTTTAGATTAAAGCAATTGTATATATCAATGTACATATTTGATATTATAATAAAAATGTAGAACAAATAAGGCGCACAGTCGTCGTATATTCATTTTTATTTATTCAAATTACATTAAGTTACATATACCGATAACCGATACTCCTCAATCCGTAATTATTAAAATCAGCATATGAAACAAAATAAAATATTTCCCAGAAAACCAAAAAGTTAATATAAAATTTTACATCCAGCCCAAAACTGTTCCGAAATTTAGAAAAATCCTCTGTTATTGCACATCTAGAGTATTAAAGAAACCACTGTGTCAAATTTCAAGTTCATACATTTTGTCTTTTTTGAGATGTGGTCTGTAGTGAGTGAGTGGCATTTGAATTATATATATATAGATTAAAATTCATATATTCATTTTATCATTTATATCACTAAATTATTTGTTTAATATTTTGCTTTTGTTTTAATACATTTTTTTTTCATTTTTAGTTTTTTTAAAGTTTGCTTTTAACCTGTATTCACTAACAAAATATTAAATGTAAAATATAGTAATACCAAATATTCACTTTTTTTAATGAAAAATAAATAATACTACAATATTGAAATATAAAATTGTTGATATAAGTTGATATAGTTATTAAAATATACAACCTTAAATCCCACAAATTTTTTTTTAGTATACGTGCATGAGTGCATGACCCTACCATATTGGTGTAGGTGCTGCACATTATGTATTTAACCATATCTTTGTACTTTTATCGAACATTTTTAGTCATAAAAGTTGTATGACTCAAAGTTAATAATGGTTGGCCGGGAAAACTTACCCAAGCCCGTGCATAGTTATTGCGCGCATTACAAGCGCCTTTTGAACGTTTATCACTTCCAAACCAAGAGCAAGCGCTAATTTTTTTTTACAGATTCACAATCAGCTTGCATAACACACAATCGATTAAAAAAAAATTTAATTATAAAAAAAGGTGTCTGGTACGTAGGTTTGTTCCTTTTCACTCACTTTCAATAACCCGCGACAAATTGAATTTCCAGAACGTTTTCACCGTTTTTTTTCTTTTTCCAACCCTGAACTTCGCCTATATTTGCATAATATGTTACCGGAAATGTGTTGACCATATACATTACATATAATCGCTTGTACTACTTTATACAAACTATACGATTCCTAAGATTTTTATCTATAGAATATTATAATGCCAATTAGGTACATTTTTAAGTTTAGAATAATATTTAGTCAAAAAATGTTAATTATTTTAATTTATCTATCGCAGTATACAGTTGATCCGTAACATTTTGAACGGCTTGAAATATTTTCATTATATTAGTCACAACACAAATTGTATATTTTTCCTGCTCATTTTAGTCATTCCGTTTTATAATGCCGGGGTACTTTATAGAGCGCCAGTTTCAACACATCGCCGGTATCGTGTATAATATATTATTTAACTATTCGCACAGGTAAAACGTATATATCTAACATATCTTATGTACACACTATTACGGGCAGCGACGGGTTCGGTATGTAACAAATAACAATACGCACACATTCAGCTCGTTTATACACTTGATACATTCATATGTTACAGTTGTTACACATTAGTACATTGCACCTATGCCGTTTGACTGTCGGTATAGTTATTGCAAAATAATATACAACTGTACGCGTTCATCTTCTGTTCACGCGCGCCGTCGCAGTAGCAGCAGCCTTAACCATCACTCATGAGTCATGGCTGTATTTAGAAATTTGCCGTCCTGGAGCAAAAAAAAAACGCCTGATTAAAAAATAAATATAAAAAATAATTATATTGTAATTAAAAAAAAAACTGTTATATTAAAATGATTATAATAAACCAAAATTAAGGTAACACACATTTTAATACTAAATGTAGGAAACAAGTGAACAAATATTAGAACAAAAATTCAAAATTTAAAAAATCAGGCACCCTCCTAAAATTGTACACCTCAGGAAATTTTTGTAGGATGTTCATTTTTTTTGTAAGTTTTTGGAATCTAGTTCTGAAGAAAAATGTGTCGTTCGAGCAATCCTTAAAAATTCCTTTCAATGATTATGCGCTAAATTTGAGCGATGTTTGTTGTACTCGTATTATTTTCACTTCCGAGTATAAAAATTACAACTTGTTATTCCGAATATTAAAATAAATTTTTGAGTGCAAAATCTAATTTTTGGATATTTTATAGCAGGTACATGTTTCCGAAATTCCAACAAAGAATGATAACTGTATTTGAGTTTGAATTGCATCAGTCATTAAATAGTTCTAAGATTTCGATTCCGAAAGATGTTGTATTTATTGAAATAGGTTTCAACATTAGGCATTAATTTTCAGTAGTATTTTAATTACAAAGATTTTCTTAATATCTTAACGACGGTTACAGTAATTTAAATTGACCTTCAAAATCAGCGCTTGACTATTACATTTTTTATATTATATTGTACGGCTCGCGACTCTCATATAGTTGTCATCCCTGGGATTTAAACTATAGAGTAAAATAGTGTTAAATATGTGATACATGATAATATAACATGTAAACAATAAATTGTATAAGAATGACAAAATAACTTACAACATATTTACAAGTGGCACACTAAATATTTTTGTTGTAACTAAAATAACGGTTGCAAGGCAATTTTAAAATCCAAAACTTCAATAACTTGGGCTCGAAATAAAATACTCCCACGAGGTCCTATTATATTTATAGCTATACGCTACTGCACGTATATACGTCATGTATTATTCGAGCACAGCGGCACCTTATTAACATCTTATTAACGGGCACGTATGACAGGAGTAAATACAAAAGTATAACAGGAGTAAATATTTTTCCGTCATTTTCCTTATCATGATTGGATTTCATCAGAATATTGAAGAAAAATGCAAATTTTATTGCTAGAGTAATTCATTAGTAAGTGGATACCCTCCCCAAAGGAAAAATAACCATTAAACCATCAACTGGATTATACATATATGTATTATATAACGTCATTATTGCATCGATTCCATCGGATATTGATTGTGTGCCTACGGCCGATAAGAGCGTAGCGCGTATCATTGTAACTGTGTACGCGCGACCGTGTGTGTGTGAGCTTGGTTTTGTGCGTTCGTGCGTGTGTGCGTGCGTGCGTGCGTGTATGCACGAGTGTGTGTATGTGTGTGCATGTGCGTGTGTACGTGCGTGTGTGTGTGTACGTGCGTGCGTGTTTCTACTTGCAGCTGCCACTGATACTTTTTATAATAGTACTATAACACTGACATCGGGCGGGTGGACGACGACAAAGACTGTTTATGGTGTACCATCGTTTTAATCGCGTGCATACAGTCACATGTATACATAACGTAAATCTCGTCCGTGTCGCAATCGTACCTACACCCGATTCAAAGTAGCACGAGAGTACCCACGACAACATCGATTGCGACGAACCTGCACGAAACGATGATTCGTATGCGCGAAATCTGCAGTCAGTAATTGTCCTCGGTCGTAACGAATTCGATTTCACGATACCCGTGCGCGGGGCTGTCCTAAGGCCGGGGCGAGTGGTGCCCATTCCCCGAGCCCCTCGCCTTAGAATTTTCGTTGCCCCCCCCCCCGCACTGGCTGCTCGTGAAATTTTTTTGAAGTGTTGCACGATAAAAAATAAAAACATAATTTAAAAAAAAAATACATCTTTAAGTCGACGTGCAATGACGATGTCCAAAATGATCCTAATAAAAATTATGTTCTCGGAAACAACTGATGAGCTCTTTAATTCCATAGTGTTGCGCGTTATATATTCATATGTTATGACGGGGGGGGGGGGGCGCTAAATGTATTGTAACCCGGGCCCCGCAAATTTAAGCGACGGCCTCGATAGCGAAAAAATGTTAACCCGGGACGCCGTACGAAAACCCAGAGTCTTATTTGAACTTTGAAATCGTGTACTTACCTAAATGTTGTTGCCATCATTGATCGCACGATTGCACATAATATATGTACGTCTCCGTGTAACAACGATCGAGTTTTTATTGTCCCCGGACGAGTTAAAAAATCGTGAAATACGCTGCATTCGTGAAATAAAAAAACGAACGAAACTACTAGGTCGGGCAATACAAGTCGGGTGAAATACAGAGATGGGTCGAAACCGATTATTTTATTTTTATTTTATTTTCCAATTTATTCAATAATATACCGTTTCTCTCGTAAAAACGACTCTGTGAGTGAAAAAGGTCGGGTGGATCAGTTTATATTATAAAATCGTGTATATACGTTGTGGTATTATTTTTATTCGTTGAAATACCCAATTTCGTCAAAATGTCATTTTCTAACACTCGTAAAAGTTGTTTGCGACTTTCCGATCAATATTTTTTTATTACCTACAAATAAAATCTTTTGAAAACTCTTGTATCTACGAAACATATAACTTATATGATATAAGCAAGTAGTGACGTAGATAGTGCGTGACGAATTAATACACTTACGGTGCATGGTTCGATTCTCGGTTTAAGTTCCGTGCAATTTTTTCTCTGTTTTCTCAATGATTCGGAAAACTGTTGAGAAATTAAAAAATGACCTTACTCGCCGTACAAACTAGACAAGATTTCCTATCAGAAAAGTACTAGGTTTGTAAATACATATCGGAGCAATCATTCTGGTCGAAATCGCGGTGTACACAGACACAATAAATTAAAACAAAACAAATGTACACACATCATGATAAAACCAATACATTCCTCGTGTCACTCCGAGTCTAACATACGTAATATTGTGTGCGTATAATTTACTATAAATGTTTTTTGAATATTGAGACGCGAATCAATAATATTACGTCTTAGAATCCCAAACGCAGGATACTAACGTAAGAAATTGGTTGAATGTAAAATATTATTGATATTAATCACTTTGTTATAATTTGTAATTATTATGATTTTGAACGTGATAGATCACTATGATTAGTGAATAGCGTATTGCAGTCACGCCTCACGATAATCGACAACTAGACTGTTTTTATGCGAAAGGGTTAAAATGAAAATCAGGAGACCATACGGACCATACCGCGGACAATTTTTTCACACAGAGTGCATTGTTCAGTATTTAACGACTCAAAGTGTGCAATGTTTATTAACTATTATTGGTCGTAAATTGAAATTGTACGTTATTAGTTAAAAATAAAATTACAATATTTTGTTTTATCGATATAGACGCGGCAACAATAATTAATAATAAATAATAATATTTCCTTTTTATCTCGTACTATATTCGTTTTACGTACTTTAGTTACTTGTCTATAGTTACTGCATAAGGTGATCTATTCCATAATTCATAGTACGTAAATTTATATGCCGTTACAGTCTTCCTCTCTTGTAGCCTATGCTTCAATCTAACGTTCCGATTATAATGTATTGTCAACGGATTAGTGGTGAGGATACACCTATATATTTACCCCCTTCATTGCGTACAAGGATAACTGGTTGGTTCAATGAAAAAATTCTTACACAAACAAATGATTGCGCTTTAAATATTTGATAAAAGTCGTGTAATGATGTATTGAAATTACGTAAACACACTTCTGGAGTCTAGGTCCAAAGTCCACGAGTATCACTAATGTTCCCCTCGGGGGGTCTCATATTATAGCTGTAGCAACTTTTTGTTTGAATACAAAACGGAAAAAAATTCTCATTTAACAAACATAATAACTTTACTGTACATCGCACTATATTATTTTAAGTACCTAGTATACGCGAATAAAGAAAGTGATTGTCCTCCTATATTTCAACAACTTATACAAACGTTTTGAGATAAGTTCAACTTAAACATGGAAAAATGTTCAGCATAATTAATTAGATATAAATGCATAATAATATAGTATAATCGTTTACAAACCAAAATATAAAATGCGGTGCACAATGGGTGTTACCATTACCATTCATTGCCAGACATTTTAATAATTGTGATTGCTAAATTATTTTTATTTTTTATTTCTTGTCCTCGTGTAGATTTATCAAAGCTTTTACAAAAAAATTGTCTGCAATCTGCAAAAAAAGGTCACGTACATTTTATTTATACATATTATAATAAACTTTGAGCAAAAGCTAAAACCATATAAAATTCAGAAAAATCGTTCTGGCAAGCCCACGGTCTTCAAGAAAAGTTTCATGCTTCGGATTTTTCCCGCATAAAATGTTATGCTTATGACCAACGTCGTTAAGATTTTGGGCAAATCGTTATCACCGGTACCTATTATACTTGTGTATTTTATAGTAGGTTTATCAATACTTCATAACAAATTAACATATTAGCATATTTATTTAGAAACAACATATCATTTGCCTACGTGAATAATTTAAACATTTGTAGTACATATTTATATGAATAGAGAGTTTTAATTTATTTCAGTGTGTAATTTTCATAAATTAATACTATACAAATAAATCTTCACGTGTGGATCATTATTTTTATCATAACACAAGTTTAAACTCTTAAAACTAAAAATATATTATTGATATATATATATCATTATGTATATATTTAAAATTTTAATAATTCATTCAGTCAGTTTTTTTAAACGATGGTAGTTTAATATAACACATATTTACATCTAGGTCATTCAACTATAATATGTCTTTTGAATTGTAATATTGAAATAATAAACTCATTGCTTCTCGAGGTCAAACGAGTAGTTGTTAAATTGATATTAAAGTTATTTCCTGATGAACCTTTAATGCTATCATTACTAAAAAGTAGAAAGGTGAATTATGTATAGAGTGATAGGTATTAGTAACGGCATATACATTTTTCTTAAATTACTTCAATGTAAAATGTCGTTTAAATCGTTGCTTATCTAAAAACGTAATTCATAACAAACCAAAGATGCCATCAACGAATCATATATTGTAATACTAGATATCATGTATGAAATTAGCAATATTATTTATTAGGTTATAGAATAATAATACGTAAATATTTGTCACGGTGTGTAAAGTGTATAATAAATACATTACACATTTTTTCGATACAGTTATTAATCATAGCTAATTAGAAAATAGTGTACGTTTAACAATCTTAGAAATATGATAAAAAATTAGTTTAATTTTGCCATTTAAAAATCTTGCTTGAAAAAAAAACAAAAAATATAAATTAATTTATTACAGTACATTAATATATATATATATATATATATATATATATATATATATATATATATTTTTTTTTTATTTGTTCTAGTCTTTATACGGTCCATACTAAAGACAACTCATCAATTTCTAAATGGATGGAGTCCAGAGAAATTTCAATATGATGGCTGAGAAAATCGACAGAATGCGATGTTTAAGGGTAAGAAATGCTATATGATTCAAAGATAATTATGAAGATTTGAAAAAAAAAATAAATATTTTTTACTGAGTAAAATTAGTTTTCAGTACATTTTGTTGCATAAAGTAAATATAATGTGTATTTAAAATTATAAAATTATAAAATGTATGACTACGCCATGTATTATTTTGAAATTATAACGAGATCAGATATCTAACAACTTTTATTAATTTAATAAAAATGACATTTTGATATGTAGCTCATATGTACATGTAGTATTTTATGTATTTCAGCAATATCATTATTTCAATACAATAATCAAGTTACAATAGTTAAATTATTACAGTGATAGTGATATGTACCATTATAATTTCATACATTTTATTCATATTAGAGTTTTAAATATTATACTTAATGCAACTTTGAAATGTTGGTATAATTTTTAAATATAGACTGTCATATTTGTACACCTTAACAACATTCGCTACATTACAAACTCAAAGTACTAGCATTGATTTTAGAATGTACATACGATCAATCCTATTGTTAAAGTTGGTAGCGCCTACGTGGACGCTAGACTTGGCCAAAATCGTTTTCATTCAACTCAATAATAAAAACAACTTTCTATAATTTCGTTAAAACCCTGTTTTTATCAAGTTGAATGGAAACAATTACATCGACGTCTAACGGCTGCGTCCACGTAGGCGCTACCAATTTTAGACATAGGATGGAAAATTTGTATATTATAAAATTAATGGTACTAGGTTACAATAATAACTGTATAATAATACATTATCCCCAATTTAATTTACTATCAAATAAATGTATTGGATAAATTATAATTAAATTCCTGCAAAAATTAATCGTTTCAATTTATTGAGATTGTTCCCGTTATTATTTGTCTTCATTTTATAATTTGCATTTATTATTATAGGAGCGATGTGACAATTACGTCAGACTAATAAAACTAACACTTGATGAAACAATACAAGAACAAAATTCACTTTTGAATGGATCGGCTATTCACAACAGGCTTAAATACCTCGGTTTAACGGATAAACCTAAATCATCATCAGATACGCTTAGTCTTGATAAAATGTATCCTAAAAACCTTGATTTTGATAACAAATACAAATATTTAGTATTTGATGACCATACTGGTACCAGGAAACATACAAATAAAACTAACTTGTACACGAATGATATGTTTTCATCAAATAACTACAATGACTACCGGCCAAATAACAAACCACAAATTCGCGACTATTCGACCGCAGAATATGACAGTTACAATAGCACATGTTATGTGCCAACAAGTACTAAAAAATATAGCAAGACTATGAACTTCCACACTCCGAATCTTCGAGAATACCAAGTGTATTATTTTCCAACATCAAAACCCATTGCTCAATATCCACGACACACTACTGAGCGATTTTACAAACGCAAACCTGTTCAACAATACCCAGAAGAAGAAGTCCCTTATTGGCCTACACGATATCCAAAACCAGTAAGAATCGTTGAACGAGAACCATCTTATCCAATTGCTGATTACAGATATCGCAATACAATTAGTTACCCCGTTGGTGTTACAAATTATGAATATTCACCTGAATACCGTACAAGGTATTACCCAACAAATGATAACATGACGTATACTGGTTATGACGATTATTATGATGCTGATTTGAGGCAGCGGTCATTTTCCAGCATTACTAGACCATGTTCACCAGTATACAGTCGGGATATGTTATACGATAAAACAAATCTAGGAAATTCTGGAAGCTTACTTGAAAAAAAAATCCGAGACTATGTGTGGAATCCACACAAAGAACGTGTTGAAAGATACTCAACCCCTAGTTATGAAAGAAGTACATACTATACCGATTTTAAATCATTACCAAGTAATCGTCAAGGAGACAAAGTATTTAAAACACGTACATCGTTGGGATTAGATTCCCAAGTACAAAACATAAATGACGAATTAACCAAAGAAAATTCGTATAGAAAAAACTCATTGAAGAAGTCACCGGAAAAAAAACTTTTGTATGACAAAAGTTTTGATTCACAGAAAGACGATGATTTATTTGAAATAAATTCTTATAAAAAAAAAGCTGAAACACCCACACATCTTTCGAAGCGAATTAGTTTTGATTTAGACAATGAAAACATTGAGTTACCAATTCATAAAAATCCAATTGAAGAAAATACTTACGACAAACCCATTACAAATGAACGTAAATTAATCCTAGGAAGAAAGGAATCAATTACAAAACAGGAAGACAAGCGTCGAACCTCCTTGTTATCTAACGACAACTATTCCGCTTCGGTTAGTAAACAACGTGTATTACCAAGTGATAAAAATGTGAACTCTAGAAGGGAATCTGTAAGTAAACCAGACAAACTGTCTTCAATTGGAAATTCTTTTGAATCCGATAAATATTTAAATTTAAAAAATAATGTTCAAGAAAATGAACCTAATTCGTTCGAAAAAAATGTACATAATGATTATGAAGTTGTTAATAAAGTAGATTATGATGACAATAGCACTCGTCATGACCTTAGACGTAGTAGCAAAGATAATATTCGAAGAAAACCGATGGAGACGTCTGAACAGTCAAGAGTTGGCTATCCAAATGAAAATATATTAAACAAAATGAACAACGTTAACATAACTGACAGAAGAGAAAGCTTCAAAGATGAGAAATTAACAAAAGAAATTATATCTGGTGGTAAAATATATTCGAATAATGTAGATAATCAATTAGAACAAGAGTTCAGTAAGCAACCAAACAGCATAGGTGGGTCACCTAAGACTTTTATCAACCCATCCAGAGTTGATTATAATAGTGTTAACAAGTATAAAAAAAATAGCGTACAAGATATTGACAATGCACAACAGTTTATTAATAATGATGACAATTTAGAAAATAACGCTCAAACAGTTCTGCCATATCAAGTTGATAATAATTCAAATAACGGTATAGACATAAAACAGTTCAACGAACGTGATAGTTCCGAGTTGAAAACAATCCCAACGGAGCAGGAACTACCACAAGAGATTGTAAACGAAGAGTATACAATCGATGCGGATTATTACCAAGATCATCCTAACGACGATGTACATGAGCATACAACCGATGAGTACGAAACACAGCCGGAACATATTGACGAACACGTCATTGGCGACGAGAACTATTATCCCGGTAGAATCACTGAAAGTGATAACGAAGTTGCAATAAACAATAACGTTGAACCTAACCAGCGTAATGCGTTTGTGGAGGAAAATATTGTACACGATGAGAATTATTACTACCAAAATCCTACAGATGATATTAGTGAAAATCCAACACAAAACCAGTACGAGACGCCCGACACGCAGGCAAATGCTGTTGACGGACAACACGCCAACGATGATTATTATTATCAAAATAATTATTCTAATGTTGATCCAAAAGAACAAACGCTGGAAAATCAGTATAACGAACCGGCCAATCAAGGAGAATATGTCGGTGAACCGTCCGAACATGATGAGTATTACTACCAAAATCATGCGAGAGATGACGCGAAGGAGCAACACGTGGATCAGCAGTACGTCGATCCTAACTATCAAGGAAATTACGCCGATCAGCAATCGGCTCATGACGACTATTATTACCAAAATTATTCAAACGCTGCGCCCGATCCAAATGTACGAGCAGAAGATAAATATGCCGATCCCAGTCGACAGGCGGAGTATGTGCCCGAAAATGTAAACCACGATGATTATTATTATCAAAATCAAAGAGAAGAAAATAACATTACTGAAAGCCACGCCGATCAGCATTACACGGAATCCGAGCCGCAAGGAAATTACGAAAATGGGGAGCAAGGAAATTATTATTACGAAGATAATTCAAATGTGAACGCCAAAAGGCTTCCGCCGGGACAGTACGACGAACGCGCGCAACGGGAAAATTATGTGGACGATCCACACGTAAATGATGGCGGTTACTATTATCAAAAACAAGACGAAAATTACGATGAAACCGTTCCCAAAGAACAATACGACGGTTACGTTGGTGATCAACACGAGACTGATGCACCTTATTATCCAGACTCTTCTGCCAATAATTATGACCCGCAGCAGAACTATGAGGACAATAACTATCAAACACAACCATCAGAGTATGCAGAACAATACGAGCAGAATCCTAATAATGAAAGTTATGGTTATTCTGATAACGTTGATGAAAGTCAATCTTCGAATCAAATGTCCAATGAACAAACAAAACAATAATTTATCACGACAACACAATCAAATTAAATAGTTAAGTATATGTGTTACATTGTAAATGGGTTAATAACTGCATAATATGTGTATAGTTGCTATTGTTCTATGCGAATGTAGATAATGTAAGACGAAGAATATATTCGTAAACAGTATCAAACTAATTTTAATTGTTGTTTGTCGATATGTAATTTATGGTTTCATGTTACACCGTACAATCTTGTAAATTTGTAAATAATAATAATATAATTACATTTAATCTTATTATATTAATATTTCATTATGATAATCAAAGTACAGAAATAAATAAATTGTACCTATTTAAAGATGTACAATATTTTTTATAATTATGTACATTACGTCCACCAGCACAGTATTTTATTAACAGAATTTCAGGTCAACTATTAAACATTTTTATCACTCATTTTTAATAGGTCTAAATTACCTAAATTAGTAAGTATGATTCGTATTAAAAGTTCAATTCCAAAAATATTTAGGTGTATGCTTTAGTTTATGTGTTACTTATAACTTACTAAGCATTGTAAAATAGTTAATACTATAAAATATAAATTTATCCTACTATCATTTATAATGATTTTTAATTTATTCTCACCGTGAATAGAATATTACGAGACACGAGTGTAGAAATGTGTAAAAGTATTATTGACATGAGTACAAAATGCAAATATAGCCGCGGGTATCTAAACCTTTATTTTCAGAATTTATTTTGTGTGTGTGCATGTTGTTATTACGAGGACATAAATGATACGATCGATGACTACTGTCATTTTTCAATAAATAGTTTATTATTGTAGCGTGCCAATTTTTTTTTTTTTTTTTAATACATTATGGTATTATTTCGAAAACCTCATAAAATAATACAATTGAATTATTTTACGCAAAGTTATAAAGATTTAAAGTCACGCGATGTCACAACCGTACCATTTTCAATAAATGTGTTACCACTGTTACCTACATTCAAGTAGGTTATTTATTTTTTTTTTTAAAAAAAAGGGAATAATTTAACATAATACATGTAAACCTACTTTGTTTTTATTTTTAAACTTATTGAATTATAGACTTAATCAGATTTATTAGACACTATATCCGAACTAGGAAGGTATACATAAAAGGCTGGAGCACTAAACAAGGTCAATGAAATGCGAATACAACTGAAAATAAACGATAATTAATCATAAATCAGGTACGTATATAATAATAAAATACCTTTTGTTTCGTCAGAACAAGAAGTCTGATCAATATGATTAAATATTAACTATATATATTTATTATGAAATATGATACAAGAACCTATAATTGTAGTGTAAGAAATTAAATAAGTAAATAATTAGAAAACCATTTAATGGAAAAGTGTTACAAATATTTTAAAGTATTTAAATAAAATTTTTTTTTTCTCGATTATTTGATTATTTTATCATTTAAGTCAAATATTATTTTATTACATCTACACAGTAACTGTTTCTTCAGTATTTTAGTCAAATTTGCATGCGCCAGTATTAGGGCATATAAAATCGTAAAATAATACTTTTTACGATATTGAATGTCGTAGTCAATAGGAAAGTCGACCGATTATGATAAATGTAGACTGATGAATGTCTACATTAAATGGAAATATTACACCGAAATACGTACGCATAAATTAATGACAACGGTCCAATGTTCAATAATAAAATAATACACTGAAAACAGTTTTCAGTTTAAGCATAAGGTGTTATAGTGTATTAATAAAATGCAGTGGTTGGTACCTGAGGAATATTCCGTATAAAAGGTATTTTTAAATTCGAAAACAGTTCGTTCATTTTTATTTTTATTTCGTTCTCATACAGTCGGGTAGATGATTTCAACTTTCGATTGCGAAATAAAATGCAATTTCGTACCTCCGGATGTTCAATTTCCGTAATCGAAGTTTAAAAAAAAAATGTACATCACTGGAATCATAGTGCTAAATAATGACAATAACGCGAACCGTAGAACGACAGCCAACGTTTTTCGGTATTTTTAATGATTTTTCTGTCACTTTGAAAGCTATATAATTTGCTCTGCTCCCTTACCAAACACGTAACTCGCGTCAAAAGTATTTTCAATAGCATTTGAAGGCACTATGGCAGTCGAGGACTCAGCAGTCCTCCTTCTCTATTATAAAAAATATGTAGTTGCTCCATCATCGAAAGTAAATAATAGCTATATGATGCATAATAAATTATTACAATACACACGCCTACATTTATTATACACATACATTTCAACTGCGGACGTGTTCTGATTGCGTATTATATTATAAAAACGAACATTACCGGAACAGAAATATTTCAATTAATTACCAGGTAGGTATAGTTATGTAATAAAAAGCATTTGAATACTATACCTATAAACAAAATGTATAAACTTTCGATTCGTCGAACATAATTTACGATTGGCTAAAATAAGTTTACCGTCAGACACTCGGACATATTTTTGTCACTATTGTCACCCACCTATTGTTGATTTTATTTACAAGCGCAGTACTGTTATCATTATATATTTATATGTTATTAAACAGAAACCCAATTAAATATGATAAATATTTATATTCATTTAAATTTAAATTTGAATACTATTGTTTTTGGTACCTAGCTCATAGCTGGGGAGAGGTTAGATAACATATTCCACTAAAAAAAGATGGATTCGTTCGAAGAATATTATTACTACGGAATGACAGAGTGAAAAAAGCGATAGCTTGTTGTAAAAAGTTTAATTTATTATAATATTATACAGTGGGCACAAGTTACATTTTACAATTTACAGGTATTAAATATAATGTGCTTTTATGCTGTAAAGTCGTATACAAGTGTACTCGTAGAGGTGTTGAGAATGATATTTTTCCATCTGACTTATAACGTAACCCATGACGGTTATACTTTTGGGTTAGTTATAACGAGCATAATACAACTATTATACAAGGTTCAGTCGTGCGGTTGAACTGTATAAAATATTTAACTAGTACGCAAGGTAGGTAGTAGGTACACAGCTAGCGGGTATCTAATTACTGAAATGTACGTTAGTAGCATGTCAAAGGCTTCTAAAATGTAATCAATATAATATAGGTGGGAAAGTGTAAAATGTTTTCTTTTTACGAACAAAAAAAAAACTAGTACTTTAAAAAATAAAATAATATCTAACGCGTGTAATTAAATAACAACTATTTCGGTCGACTCGGCACTAAATGCTGGTACACTACGTAATATACGTTCGTGCCTTAACAAATAAATGTAATTACGTAATCATCAAAAAGTTTAGTGATAAAAGTAGTTAGAAGTATTTAAAGTTTAATAAAACTACAGCAGTCTTATCTTCAATGAGAATTTTAACTTCGAACTCGTGGCAATAAATATTCTGTTTTTCGTAATCAAGTCATCCCTATTTACCTATTGAATACACCAATTTTTTTTCTTTCCTAAGTATAAGATTATATTGTTATTTATACTTGCCACAAAAATTATTTATTTTTATCATAATTATCCCAGAATACATCCATGTATATAATAATTTATAGGTATGTAATACTATTATAGGTTTAAACTATTTCTTGGTTTTAAAATAAATTCTCAGAATGATTTAAAAGTTGAATAATAATTATGAAATTAAAAAGTTAACACGTTTAATTGAATAATGATTTTTTTTCTTTTTTTTAATAGTTCATCTGTGACGCATTACAGGCGGTTTAATTTCGTTACTAATCTTCAGTAAACCTCACGCGTAGAACAAAAACAAATTTATCGTTAGACAAAAATGCAATAACACGTCATGCCGCTTGTATGTTTACGTAAACCAATTTCGTGCCATAATTCAATATAAAAGAATCATTATTCTTATTTTTCAACAATTTCTGACAAACTTCTTTATTAGAACATTGTGATGAGTATTTATTTTTTTGAATATAGGTGTACACGTCTACGAAAATGAAAAAATTAAATTCATCATATCAAGCTATAAACAATTCAATAGACACCGCCTAGACTATCTAAGTTATTAAACATACGAGATAGAAGGCAACAAATATTTGTTCATTTCTAGACAACTATCTCAGATCGAAGGTGAAATATTTTTTTGGTTTACATCTTTAAAAGAATAACACTCTTATCAACTCTATTCAAATTAGATATACCGTGTGCGGAACAAAAACATGTAAAATATTCCGTTTGTCGCCCGTACTCAACATTCGTAATAGATAGTGCTTCGGGACTCGCGTGTAGACATCGCAAACGGCCGTCTACGGTGGGAAGAGGAGATATTCGCACCGTAGATGAAATAGTAAGTGTGGACCAGGGAAGGGGGGTCTCGTGACCTATTAATATTTACTATCCACACTCGCGTTACTTGACATTATTATCACATTTTATCCAATGCTTTATCTGCTTTATCTTGCAGTGTATACATCTTTAAAACAGTCTAAAATCTTATAAACTATTACTTAAATAACTGTAACGCGTTAATTCCCAATTATTATCATCACTACTCACTAGGTACTATCTATATTATAGTACTACGTTATTACGTAAAATAATCCCGTCCGTGACCGTCTCCGTTACCAGCTCTATGCATTTTATAGATATCACTAGAATAATTATTTATAACACACTAGCTGACCCGACACGGCGTTGCCCGTGTGTTAGTTTCCCTTTTGGCATTTTCATAGGCCGTGTGTTAGTGTTTAATTTAATTGTATTGATAGTACTAATATTACGTGAAATTCACAATTTAATTGTTTGTGTGTTAATTGTTATAGCACTATTAGATTCATTGATAACATTTATTTATAGGATGTGAATATTGTTATTATTTTTTTATTATTATTATAGCACCTCTTTATAAACTACATTGGTTGTTATTTCGTTTGGGGCAAGAATGACTAAGCTTGTAGGGGAACTAACTCTGGAGCATGCCACATAAAATTGCCCATGTGTAAAGCAGTCATCACTCAAGTCAATCCCCGCTATCTTCAACGACTGCCCTTGCGACTTATTTATAGTCATTGCAAAAGATACCTTGATAGGAAACTGCAGTCTTTTAAATTCAAATGGATAGTTTGATGATAAAAGTGGTATACGTGGTATAAACGTTGATTCTCCTTGAGCACAACCTGTAATTATTGTTGCCTCAATTACATTTTTTTGGAGTGCTTTCACGCACAGTCTAGTACCATTGCAGAGTTTGGGTGGGTGAAGATTTCTCAACAGCATAATTGGAGTTCCTACTTTAAGGACTAACTTATGTGCTGGAAAGCCAGGGGGATTAAGTGCGTTGAGGAACTCTACAGGATAGTGAACTGCATCATTTGTCTTCAGTACCATTGCTCGAACGAGCGGTAAACATACTTTGATGCAGTGTCGTGGCGATAGGATATTTGCACGTGGCGACACGTACATTTTTGGTACCCACTACCCACTCGCCCTTTAAATTAAGGTGGTGTCTTTATATTTTATATTTAATACAACGTCTACTAGTTAGCAATAACTGGACAACTGATACCTGACCTAGTTTACTATACCTAATATTAATGTATAATACAAAAAATGTAATTAATACGTGTGTACCAACACTCAGATTTTTTACAAGTGGCGACTGACCCAGGATTACCGCCGCTTCGACATGCCACTGATTTGATGGGAACGCTGAGTTTCTTGATAGTTGCTGATAAATATCAGAGAATGCCGCGTAGATAAATCAATGTATGGACTTGAGCCAGTTGGGTTAGATTAAAAATTGCTACTACTAAATTTAAACTTTTTTTATGATCAATTCGTTTAAATTTAAGGACAGCCAGGGGTGCATTTGTGTAAATAAGTAACACTAATTGGTAGTGCCTACGTGGACGCGGCCACCAGATGTCGCTGTAATCGTATTTTATCGAGATGAATGCAAACGTTGAACACAATTCTATCAAATAGTCACATTGCACGAGAAAACACCCGAACGGAATCTATTTCTATATAATGTATAATGATCAAATCACTACAGTATTTAAATATTAACACATAATATAGTTTATACTTTTATAGGTCCATATTACTGTGTTTAAATGTTATAAGTCTGCCAGAAGTAGATATATAATAATACCCCATGTTCTATAATCAATGTTCCTACTTATATTCATCGACCTTTAATACCTATCCGAATACAATAGTTTGTATAGAGACTAGAGAGAGTTTACCGTAGTATGTTCGCTGTAATAGGTTCCATAAAAACTATACATACACCTGCTGTCGATATTTACATCACACATTTTAACACATAGTTTGGCAATGAATGGGTTAGTTTCCGACAAACGTTTATACGTACGCAGTAAGTACCTATAATATAATGTATATTATTTTGCGTAGAACAATGGGGTGCGGTCGCCTAGGCTAGAAAGGTAAACGGTGTACAATTGCTCGAGGATAAAAAAATAAAATAAAATGTAATGCGTAGTATAATAATCACCAAAATAAATAATCGCAGGATGGCGATAAATTGATTACAGCGAACTGACATGACGGGGTTTAAACAAACAATTATCGAAAAAATCACAAGGGTAAAACATTCTAACAAAAGATAGTATACATTTTGTGTACTTTCACCTGTACGGTCACAACGTACATGTTTGCCGAATACATCGTATCGATAGCTAATTGATATCTGCAGCAGGTGAAACGAAGCACGAGCGAGCGAACGATTTAAAATTCGGTTGCACAAACAATAATATTAGTGTGGGCTCTGTTGAGTAGGGTATTTTATCATTCATGATAACACGCCTAAATTTAATTAATAATAATAATGACACCCACTATTGTCGGTGTTGCGACTCGACTAACTAGTTTAATTCGACTCGTTCGAAGTGCATTAAACGCGAGTGCTAGTATTCTGCGCGCCCCCTGCGTCTTGCCTACGTTTAAAGCACGACAAGTGAGAGGCACAAGTTAACACTACTTAATTATGTTTATTCGAATTTGTCATTACATTGACATTTTGAGACAAAACGATATATCTGTGATCGTTTTGTTCAGAACTTCGAATTAATTTTATTCGTGTTATCAATAAACGGCGTACTTACACATAATACGCGTTTGTATAATAATGTTATACCATTGATTTTACGGTGAAATTAATAACATTTATTATATTTTTACTGTAAAATCAACGGTACTATATGAAAACAATACTTACCCGACGATTTTGTTGCTAATAATAATAAATAATTCCAACAAAAGGTTTATACAATAATAAGTAAAATTGCATCATGTTAATAAAACTTATGCGTAACTGAACTAACATTTGTTTTATTGCTCATGACTTTATGAGCAACACATATAAACATATTAAGATATACTTCCGTTAAAATGATTAATTCAATATAGATTTGTAGGTAATGAATAGGGTGCGGATTTGTATGTATTTACATATTTGTCGTGAATTATAATATTCGAATGATTCCTTTACAGAAATATGTTACAGGACTATCTGATTATTTTAAGCTATGGTTGATATTACATATTTTTACATATTTTACTGATATTACATATTTTTGTTAAATATTGAGCTAGATGTGATTTCCAAACTTGAAATAGATGCTGTTTCAGTAGAAAATGCGAAAAATTTTATTAAAAGTACGTCATTGAAAAATAATTTATTATACATATCCTCCAATACTACATTCCTTGCCAATTCTATTACGAAACTCGAAGCTCAAAACTTGTCTCTGGATGATAGCCTGGGTATTGTCTCTAATACCATCAACAAATTGAAAGAAGCCCCTGGGGAGGTCGGAATAAAAATTAAGAAAAAAGTTGAACAAGTACTTAGTAAAAACCCAGGTTTAAAGACGATTGAAGCTATTGCAAACATTCATAACGGCAGCGATACGCAAACTTCTTTTGAATTTAGTCTTGCTGAATTAGGGGCTTTTAAATTTGCTCCTATAACTTCCGTCGACGTGGAAAGATCCTTTAGCCGCTATAAAAACATATTACGTCCTAATCGACGTCGATTTACTATTGACAATCTAAAAAAGTATATGATTGCCAATTGTTTTGTTGACGACGAAGTAGATTCCAATGAATAAATACTTGTAATTTTTAATTTTTAATTTTTAATTTAATTTTTATTCCTAATTAATATTAATAAAATAATAATATAATGTAGTGTTGTATAATTTATATTTACGTACTTATTTCATTTACTAATTTTGTAATTTTTTCTCAAAAATAAAAACTTTTTTTTACATATACTCGTATTGTATTTTTAATTACATATTTGGAGAAACTAAATACATATACGAGTATATGTACATATTTTTGAATTTTTAATACATACAAATCCGCACCCTAGTAATGAGTAAAGTGTAAAACTGTATTATACTTAGACATTTTGTATAGATACTTAATGAAATCTGAAGTTATTATACCTGTAAGTTATTATATTTTTTGGTAAATTTTTAAATTGTTTGTAATTTTAAAAAACCAAAAATGTTGTAACCATTTTCATATGAGCTTCTAAAATAATATTATTTCTTTGAAATGCAATAGCATTTTATCATTACATTTTTTCATATACTTACGCAGGAAAAATTACTTTGAGCTTTTTATCGATCTAAGTAATCTTTATTTGACGCATATGCCAGTGCCTCCACCCCACAATACTTATATAGGAAATATATATATATTATATACGATGTATGCGTTCGAAGGTCATATGTTTCGAGTTATTAAACAATAAACATGGTAGGTACTGGTCTGTATGTCTATAAATAATAGAATTAATAATGAACAATACTAAAAGTAGTATTTAACTGTAATTAAATAATACCATGCAGCTATACTGAATTGTTGTACTAACTTATAATTGATTTTCAAAATAATTTAATTTAAAACTCTGTATTTAAAATACATGTATAAACTTATACTTAGGTAGTTATATTGATTTATATAAGTTATGTTGTTGGCCTTGTAATGTGGAGTATACACTAGTTTATCTATGTACCTACTATACTACGTTATATTTTAAAAATGTGTATACTTATACTAGAAAAAAAAATTAAAATCCGAAAATAAGTACTTGGACGTGGCTCTAAAATAAAATTGTATACTATAGTACTCAGAATTTTTTCAACATTTGTTAATAATAACTGTACTTTTGAAATACAATTAAAATACATTACACTTTGATCGCTTTATATACAAGTATAATTTAAATTCAATAAACGTATCAACGTAATAAGTATTTTAACAAACACAAAATAATAATATTATGTTTCATAATTCAAAATGCAGTCGAATCCTTTATCATGTTTTAATTTAAGTAATTCAAAACTAATTTAGTGATTGGGAACGGAAGTCTACTTATAATATGTTTGTGTGACTGCAAGGTTTGATACCAGTATTAATATCTTAGTTTTTTTGTATATAATCAGACAAAAATGATATGATTATAAAAAAAATAAACATCATCATCATTATTTTTGTATAAATGAATATTTTATTAAGATAAATAAAAAAATAAATAAAATTCGTGCGTATTATTTGTTTACATTTTACATTTTATTATTCAACGAAGAGTGAAATCTTGTTCGGGTCATGGACCATTCGAATTTCAAACGAAAATGAAACTAAAAGTGAAAGACCAGTATCTCCAAAGCACTGCAGCGTTATTGATACAAATGTTTACGACATACGAACATACTACAATATTATATTATACGCTGTAACATAAACCGCAGTCACTTAAAAATAACAGACTTATGAACTATATAAACTATAGGTTATTGTTTCAAGGAAATTCTCATAAGCGTAGTTACAATAAATTATACCTCTAAAACACTGCTAATACAAGTAAAATTAAAACAATAAAAATTCCAATTAAATATTCGTAATAAATTATTTTAAGCACTTAACCAAATAAAAATCGCACGGACGAATCTCACAAATAATAACGTACGTGGGCTTATTACAGGTCATACAATCGTTTCAGTAATAATGAACAAAAACGCATGTTCACAGATGAAACATAGGAATCGTGGCGTCTACTACCTATAGGTGTATTGTAGTGTTAATTTTCTAGGAAAATCATAATAATAATAATAATAATAATATGGAATAAGCTTGGGCATTTTATGTTTGTTCGCGTGAAACATGTTTAATACGTAGATTTTCATTGCCGTGAAAACGTATTATTAGTATTTTAGATGGAGAAATATAATTCGATTTAAAACGATACGGACAACGCGTATTTTTCGAATTTTATTCGTGTAATTTTTAGTACCTATTTTTTCTTTTTTATATATATAGTGGCTATAATAGTATACTAAGCAGTATTACGATACGTGCGTCCTATTGTATACACGCCCGCTCCCCTCTGAAATACCACAATGCATAGCGCATATTATTATAACATACTCGTTTCGAGTGGTCGCTCGTCTTTCGTCTGTGGTAGGGCGAAGATTATTGTGTGTGACGTGTGCAGTAACGCTCGCTCTACGAAAAATTGTACGTACATTATACACGTTCAGTTCTAGATAAAGCACAGCCGTGCGGTGCGTACGGACAATTTCCCACCGTGCGTCGTCGGAACCAACGTGTGCTCGATTGAATCGATGTAATAATAAAAATTAAAAATATCCATCGTGAACAACCGCAACTACCGAAATGGGTGAAATCATTGATAGTGTGAAAATTAAATCGATAGCGGGAAGCTCGTACAACAGAACTAAACGGAAGAAATGTGTTACTAGTTTACTGACTACGGCGATATAGTGACTGCAGTTATATTATTCCATCGTAAATAATTGATCTAGCAGCTGCAGATACAATTCATTGTAAACACATGATACCTAACTAAATGTTCTTAGAACATGAGCAAGAAATATATAGACATTACTTACCTATTCCATACCTGGAAATACACTCAGAAGTAGAAGAAATAAATTAAATATCGATATATTAAGCTTTCGATTAGAAATGTACAAGAGTCGTAAGTAAATAAGTAATATGCAGGTAAAATTATGTAAATAAATAGCAGGTAATGCGTCTAATTTTAACCTAAATATTTTTTGTCAAGGTAATAATTTCCTATCCGTTTTCCTTCATGCGTGACAAAATGATGCACAAAAAACCAACCACATATTATTATTTTATCGATATTTTTATATATGCTACTGAATGTCAATACATTACATTCATCATTCGAAGTATTTAAAGTATTTAAAACAAATCCATTATTATTTCATTCAACATTCTTACCTTTAAACTATAAGATAATAGTAACTTATAAATTATTACATTATTTAATGAATTATATTAACATTTTAAAGTAGTTTGTTTATTTTTTGTACACAAACACAAGTTGTACTATAACTATAAAGAAGCCAACATTACCTACTAATTTTTACTAAACGTGACCTTGTTCATAATTCATAAGCTTGTCTAGTGTCTTCTAGTTATTGAAATTGCGAAAGAAAGACGAAATTATACACCAAAGAGGATCAGCAGTTGTTATTACCTTCACTATTCTAATAATTTTCGTTTGAACATATTATATTTAATTATTTGTTTTAATTTTTGCAAATTTGAATTTTCTTCAGAAAATATACAATTGTGCTTAAATTAATATCGAAATTACTCACCAGTAAAAAATGATCTTGAGTGTAGTGGTTTTTTTTCCTGTTTAAATACCTAAATGTTACACAATAAAGAACAGTAAATCAGTTTATATTAATTGATCAAGTTTTAAAACTGCAAACTATACATTTCCGCAATGAAACTTTCATATTCTCAATATTTTTATTTTTAATAAAGAGCTGATGAAAACTTTTTTTCGTTATGATTATGTTGTTAATTAATTATAGAACAATATAACGAAAAATGAATAATTCTCGAGTACTGACTAATTTTTATTTTCGTAACTACGTCAGTTTTCCTAAAGATAAAAATAGGTCTCCACAAAATTTTTCTTTCAAAATTATGTATACTTACAATCATATTAATAATAAAATATTTTAATACCAAACTTATAATATAAATTTATATATTACAACATTTATGTATTTTGTATAAATCTGGAAGTTCGTTAAAATATTTTCGTTAACATTTTTAACTGTAAAACGACTAAAACGACACAAAGCAATAAAGCAATGCAATGATGTACAAACTATACACAAAAAATGATAAATGTAATGCATACATTCTGAGTATGAAAATATGTTCAAAACAATGATAATCGATCGCAAGATTAAAATAAACTAATTGAAAAATATAAATGCGTTACTTAATAGGTAAAGAATGAGTAATTATTATTTTTTCATAATAAGGTTTTATTTGTATCAATACTATCTAGTTAATTGTTCAGTTAAATCCTCGTGATTGAAAAATTAGTTATTTACTTTGATATGCGAATAAATGTTGACTCAGTAAGTTATATCAAGTATGAACAATCGCTTTTTATACTGGTACTTCAATATTGTCTATAAATATATACATATATAGGTACTTCCGGTATCATCGCTATAGAAAGTAAGATTAGATAAATCTATGTTGAGATTAATTAGAATAACTAATGAAAATTTAAGTTAATGTTTACAAGTTTTTAGTACCTTTAGTGCCTAGTTAGCAAAACAATTTGGAACGTTAGTGTTCACGAAATATTTTCCAACATTGTTACATATTTTTAATTTGTACAATCACGAGTACACGCGTTTACGGATATAACACTCATAAGTCATAAGCAAAACACACACGTATATATATATATTTTTTTTTTTATTTATTAATATACATAAAATAATAATATATATTGTTTTAATACTTTAAGTATTTTAAGCTTATTATAGTTTACAAATAAGACACTCAAATATCACATGGACACATTAAACGTTTACATTTTTAATACTACATATTATATTCCCACATTTACAAAATCTCAAAACATTATGCTTCTATTTATCTGTTGATATTTGTGTAACAGTTACTTTTCAGAATCAAGTTATACATTTTGACAAATTCAGTTAAACATGAATGGTTTTAATTCATTTTAAAATCTAAATTTAAAAATAATTGTAATTTATTTAAGTATGAGTTTTAGTTGAACTCGTAACAGTGAGTACGAACAACATTTGAACAAATTGCATTTTTATATTCGTATTATAGATTGACAATATTATCTATAGATACCATAGGCGTGTCTACGGGAGAGGCTTAATTCTCGGATAAAAATCTACCGTGGTTATAACTATAAATTTTAAACAGCTATCAGTTCGTTTAATATTTTGAAATATTCATTATCAAAATATTAAACATTATACCACAGATAACATAAAATCTGTGATTTTATTTTCTGATCGGCTTTTAACCATACCATGGTTAATAATGGTAGGTGATCGATAAGAAATTTTATTAATGTCAACGAGTTTTCGTCACGACCACGATTGTAACACGTAGATAACTTTAACAACCGTGTACCGTGGTTTTTGTGAAGAATGCCGGTTTGTTTTGTTAATAGGTAGCACATTAGTTGATTGGCCTTATTTATTAGTTATAAACTTATAAATGTTGTAATGGCACAGGAAACAAATTTTAAGATCAAGATAATCTTTAATTTTGCTGGGGGAAAAATTCCAGGTGCTAAGTAATTGCCATACAACAAAAAATAAGTCACAAATATAGATCACTGTAGTAAGTAAAAAATTTAAATGCCATGGAGGTCTGGACACGTCTATGATAGATACTCAGAGGTTACCAATTTTTTCAGACTCACGGCACCCGAAACTATTTCTAACAATTTGGAGGAACCCTATAGTAGTATATCGTGTAATTGTAATTTATAACTTCGGTTTTCATTTAGCCAGGTTTACCCAAACATATTATACACGCATATGATTATATTTTATTGAAAATGTAATACTTTTAGCACTATTTAAAAATTACTAAAAAAAATATATTTAACGAAACTAGTCAAATGAAAATGGCATATTAAACATTACACTATTACCACAGATTATATAAAAAAAGCTATTGTTTTTTTTATTACCTGTGGCCTGTGTTATTAATTATTACATTAAACGAGTGACGCAAACACGAAACGCAAATGAAAATATTTTTTTTAAACTGTGAAAGTTTGTTACATATTAATGTTATCATTATATTGCTTTGTTTTTGAAACAATTTCATGGCACCCTCAATTTAAATTCGCCTCACCCTGGTTGGGAGCCTATGGAATAACTTATTACCTATATGGCCGGTTATAAAATCGTACAACGTTTATAATATGATGAGGCGACAACAACAATTAATTTCTTACTTATATAATGTATATATTTTCATACCCAGAATGCACAAGGATAGGTACCAACACTTGACTAAATAAAAAAACTGTTCGGCTTATGTAGTATGCAATTTTATTTTCCTAGACCTCCTCTTTAAAAGAATAATCTATATATCATATTATCCTTTATGATTTTAAATACACTTCAATTGATCATACATTAAATATCACAGAATGTAGTCATACGGTTCCATACAATAATCATTTTATTACTAGAAAAATAATTTTGAAAACATGTTTAATCGTTGTACAAATAATATAGCACCTACATAATGCATAAGCTACATATTATGTTGAAATATCTTTTAACAAAATTATACTCATATACGAGGGGTACTAAATTTACTAAATATAACATCATGTACATATTACATTTACACTTTTTCATTAGCTATTATTCCTACTATTTTAATTACTGTGAAATCCAGATTTACTGGATTTACGATTATCATCCAATATTTTCTAAAATCACAAGATTTACGACTTAACAATTACATTTTTTGCAGAAATGTATAATACAGTAAAATCCGTTTTAAGTGAAAACGTTTGGAGAAAAGAATCAGCAGATAGAATACATAAACTTATATTTTAGGTATAATCCCTATGGACTCATTATAAGTGTACTGTGTTCTAAAATCGAAAATCGAAATTGACAATTTAAAATTTAATTTTCTGTATATAAGTTTGTAATTTATTTTTGCAGTGTTTCTGTTTGTATCTATGAGTATAAATACTCGTATTTTATATATGTGTATTAATAATTTAATTTTCCTCTTGTACGTTAAAATTTGCAAGAGTTTTCTAATTAAAATCATTATGAACATTTAGTAACGGAAACGGTTGCCAAGCAACACATCAATACATAAATAAAATCAAATAAGCTATCGATAAAAAAAAATAAAACAATAATATTAGTTTCAAGTTGGCTATACTATGGTTGGAAAGTGGAAACTATTGGTTACTTTTATTTTGATTATTTTGATAAAAAAATATATTAAAATTGCATTTTTAATTTTTGCTTCATTTGCTCAATTGATGTATATAGCTTCTATATAACTATTCATTTTTAGTACCCAAGGAGTTAAATAAGCTTCACAGAAATTAAATAAAGCTTTTAAACACGTTTCTGGATTTTATCAGTGATGACATACCACATACGTAATGCATACAGTGTGTGATACAGTAACAGTAGTCAATAGTCAGTACTCGTATATATGTATAAGTCAGTATGTCACATATGGTCGTGGACGTTATGATTATGGTCGAATAC
Organism: Periphyllus acericola; assembly: GCA_949715065.1. Taxonomy (NCBI): domain Eukaryota; kingdom Metazoa; phylum Arthropoda; class Insecta; order Hemiptera; family Aphididae; genus Periphyllus; species Periphyllus acericola. Next base: position 68,011,115 of record OX454264.1, read on the forward strand.
AATAGAACCAATGAATTTTTTTTATTAGTCAAAGGTAAACTTCATATATTGCTTTTTTATAAGAAGATATAATAAATTACTACTTGTTATGTAAACATTTTACGTAAATTAAATCGAAATCATTTTGAAACATAAATTAAAAGGGACTTACAACAAATAACAATCTCCGATAACCTAGTCTAATTGAAATTTTTTATTATTTTTTGTTTTTCATTATAAAAAATTGACCAAAACATGTTTTCACAAGTTATACAACCTGCGGTAATAGAACCATGATTATATGACGAGTAAATTTAGTAAGTGCGGAACAAACAAAAACGTAGTGGCCATTTATAATCTTTTTAAAAGTATACGCGCTGTAACATTTTTTAAATACGCAGTTTTAATTTTTCTTAATTAAAACTAAAAATACAATTTAGAAAGTTAATAAAACCAAAATAAATATTATATGTATTCGATATCATAACACAAATCATTAAGAATAATTAAACTATACTACTATAGGTATAGATACTTAATATTATACCTACTACGAGTATAGTACGCATTAACACAACGTAACTTATCTTAAGTTAATTTTTTGTAATTTAATAATTGACAAATCCCTGCTTGCATAGTGTTTTGTTTAAACTTTTCCGAAAGATCAATAGATATGTATTTGGTTTTCCATTGCAGAAATATTACTATAACTTAAAAATATTTAAGTTTCGTTTTGAATTACAAACCATATATTATTCAAATATTTATGTTAACTTTAGTGAAGAAAGTTTATTTTAAACTTCATTCAACTTAAAATTTCAAATAATATTGTCTTATATATATTTGATTTTTTTCATTTGACCTGACAGTCTCCAAGTTGTTCTTTCATAATAATGATAATTATATTAATTAACTCAACTAAAAACTTAACATACAATTAAGATTATTAACTCATCTATTTTTGTTTTAAATAAAAATAAATTGACTAAATTTGAAGGTATAGTAAAGCAAAACACATCAGTACTTACATTGATATATTTGTACATGTTATTATGAAGAAGGTGCGTCGCCGTGCGTACAATAGGTACTACGATATACGTATTTATCATGCATACAGATTACAGTGATTACACACGCGTATTAACTATTCAATTATTGTTAAATGATGATTGATGGGTGCCGAATTCAAAATGTTATTATTGTTAATTACGTTCTATCACTAGTATCCGTCTTCGGCTTCCTCGACCATTTATTTGTATGCGAAATTAAAATTAAACCACTCGGTACCTAAGAGTTAAACGGACAAAGTAAAATTGTAGTTTGATTAAGAGTACCCCATACGCGCACAACACAGCAATTTAGTATTCAGTAGAACCTATTTTGTGTAGTTAGCTTTAATATTAGAGTAAACTGACCTACAATTGTAGTTTGATTAAGAGTACGCCATACGCGCACAACACAGCAATTTAGTATTCAGTAGAACCTATTTTGTGTAGTTAGCTTTAATATTAGAGTAAACTGACCTACAATCGAACCAAGGGGAAGAACATTATCTGCGTCTTCTCGTAGGTTTTTTACGATATTCTTATTCTTATTCTAGTTGTGATTATGTAAAATATTACAATTTTAAAAAGCTACAAACTCGCTTATAAATTAAAATATCGTAAAAAACCAACGGCAAGTCACAGGTAATGTTCCTTCATTTAAGTTCGGTAATAGATCGGTATACTCCAATATAAAAGCTAACTACAGAAAATTAGTTGTACCGAACGTACTATACTGACGGAGACAACGCAAGCGGATGAGGTATACTCTTAAGCTTTTACGTACCTACTCTGTAGTCATAATATATCACGGATAGTGGATAAGTTTAACTTATATATCCTATTGCACTTTTGATAAAAATGCAAATATTATTCAACTTGAATTGTTCCAAAAAGAACCTAGGTAGAAAGACATTTTGTAGCAATTGGCATTCGCTTTATATTTTTCGCCTTGATGTTTTGTTGTGGGACATTAAATATTAATGTCATTATTTTTAAATACCGGACTCGACAAATAGTTCTTCGTGTAGCTATATGTACAGTACCTATTTTTTTCTTCAGTTGGCGTTTAGTTTTTCGTTATCCTTAATATCATAATATCACATCGTTGCTAAACTAAAAGCTTTCTACCTGGCTCGTTCAAAACACTACTCTATATAATAATATAATGATAAAGATTCAGCTTATAAAAGTCGTGGTAAAAATTAAGTCAACTTTTCTATTTGTCCATAATATACTCATCTAGAACCTGCTGTCGATTGTTTTGACATATCACATATAAACTTATTTTTAATCACATCTATAGGTAAAAAAATAATTATTTTAAATAAAACAGATTATGTTATTTATTATTTAATAATTTAACACACATGGGTCTTGCATAAAATATTAATATTTTTTGAGATAAAAAATAAATCCCCTAAATATTTTCTGTACTTTTAAAATACTTGACCATGGATTAAAAAATAACTACAGTTCTTATAATGTTATATTATATCAATAAAAAAAATATTAACAGAAATTAATAGTCTTTAAAATGTATTATTTTCTAAATTCCAATCAACTATATTTATGTAAAAAACAAAAGTATAATTTTACAATTATCTAGGTGTATCATCATTTCTGAATTACATTTTTAAACCACGAGAATATTCTTCCGATAAATGATACCAACGAATATGGGCGCCGCGAGGGAAAAGCAATGGGATCTGCACTCACACCGTTGGCTTTTTAAAAAAATTATGTTTTCATTAATAATAGCCCGCATTACTTTTTAGCCGTCGAAAACAATATTTGTATTGTTATATAATTTGAAAAAATATTTCTACGTCCCAATTATAACTTAAATAATTGAAGCATTATTAAGAAATCAGAGTATGCTATGTACGATGTACTACTAGGGATGCCTATGCCAGCGGACTACGATTAGTACCTATCACAAGAATGTTTTAGACTAGAATATATGCCTACCAAACATTTAGATACACAAAATGAAAATATAAGACTATCACAGCCTTATCTATTTAATATATAGGTATAATATTACATTAGATTATAAACATAATTGTCAAATCAAAATGTTTTATTTTTTTCATATTATTGTCGAAAAAATGCTATAGAATATTGGGTAAAAACTTGCATTTTAGACACAGCTTATTTTCACCATTCAACTATTTTTACTATAAATAATTTTAAATCTCCCACCGATATATTTCAAAAATATTTAACTATACGTATTAAGAATTTATAATTTAATGGTAATTTCTACATGTTCAATTCCGCTGCAGCTATTCAAAATAGATACCTAGAAAGTACCAATTTTACATATTGTTAATGTTTTATACCTATATATTTATGTATTTTATTTTACCTATTTTATACGTTTCTGTTGACAAATTTTAAACAATATGTTTCATGTAAGTAAACATTCAAGACTCAAGTTCACCGAACTGCGCTCAGAATTGTTTTTGAACGCGATAGTTTATCATTACTTTCAAATGTATAGATAGTATTATGGCTATAATAGCCCACTTAATTGCAGACTCCTTCAGTAGCTATAGGTACCTCAAGTTTTAATTTGTATTAGAGTTTATAATAGGAACATGAACAGAACATATATATATATATATATATATATAACATATGTATATATATATATACATGTTATATTATACTATATAAGTTCCCAAAGAAACTTACACTTATAATTATTCAATTGAAATATTAAGTATGTTGCGACAAAATGTAGTCATAGTCACATTAAAGGAACAATTTATTATAATTTAGTTTAATATCTGCTCCGATAAAATAAAAAATAGTTAATAAAAATAATAATTCGATCCCATACCTATCATATAGAATATACATGTACCATATTGACTACTGTTCTACAAAATAACTGTTTGGAAATTTAAAGTTGTGAGTACTATTTTGTACACTTGATGAAACGAATATCGTTTCTTTATGATACAGGTACAAAAAAAATATTACGACTACAATATATTTACAATTAGTTTTTGCCCTTATCGAAACAATTCGATAGATTTTGATACAACATTCTTATTTTCATGATGATTCGAACTTTTGGTTGCGATAATATTTACTATTTAGTGTTACAATTTTGTCCCAGATATATCAGCAATCAGCTCCATATTTAGGCATACACATTTTGCTCGTGACCTAAATATTGAAATAACACAATATGAAACTAAACAGGATTTTTCGACAATTTTACGTAATATATGGTTTTGTGCGTGTGTGAGTGTGTGTGCCGACGACAATAATATTATACTACTAGGGTATGATACAATGACGATAAGAAGATATGATGGCTACTCTATATCGCTGCGTTGTATTATTATTTATTGTAATGCAAATCTAAAAGCTTCGAAATAATCTGACGTGTGTAGTGGCATTAGATTCGACTTTCTGATCGTTGACTATGTGGTCCGCGGGGAAAAGGAGGGGTCCCTATGGATTACGCAGTGCATGACGTGCATTATGATGTGTGTGTGCGTGTGTATTTGTGTGCGACCGCGCGCGTCTGTGTGTGTGCATGTGATCGCGAGCATGTGCGTGCATAGTGCATTGTGGACGCACGGAAATATTATCGTACTCGTCCGCTTTAGAGCGCGCGGTAATGCGTCGCGCGGGACGTGGCTGCACTGCGCGGGCCCGAAACCACATTGTACAGTCCGTCGGACTCGCGAGCGGCGTACGCGACCAGTTATTAAACATTTCGTCGCCGAACGCGCTGGAACGCCGCCGATCCGCGTACCGCTCCGTGCAACGACCACCACCCGCCGACGCAGCCCCACCGCGGGCACCCTCCGACCACCACGACAACAGCACCAGAGACGCGCCGGGAACGCACGCACGCACGCTCGCTCGCCGACTCGTACACACGCACAAGCACGCGACAAAGATGGCCGCCGTGTGAACGTCGCCGCAGCGATCACCACCGACAACGTCGCAGCGCCGCAGCCTCATTCATGTTGTGAGTATAGACGGCGACACGGTATGCGTCGCACGTAAACGTAGTTGTTGGTTTTTTTTTTTTTTTTCTCCCCAACACACGTTATTTTACCCCTGATCAATCGCGGGCACCGCAGCCGCCTACTCTCACGGCTTACCCGTCGGACTGTGAAATGTCTTCGTCTGGTCGTCGCTCGGCTGTTTTGATTAATTTTTTTTTTCCGTTATCGTCCCACACGGTCGTTCGAGGGAACTTCCGCACCGACGGGTGAACGCGGCACACGAGCGCGTCGACCGACCGACCGACCGACCGTCCGTCCGTCACCGCCGCGTTCACCGCGGCAAATGATTAACATGACCCCCCGCGCGCCCCCGCCGCCGTGCGCAACGCGCCTAATTTTTTTTTTTATATTCACTCTCCTGCCATTTCCCTACGTCCGTCCTTGCGTATACTACGTTGTACCATTATTGTTTTTATTGTTGTTGTTTTCTACGTCGCCGCCGCCGCCGCTACAGCTGTTCACCGCTCGGGGAGGTCGAGCGCGCGCGCCTTGTCGTCACCGCCGAGTCTGCGTGCGGTTGGTGTCGTTTTTCTCCCCTACGGATTGCACGACCATGCTCAGCCCCGCGGTCGATTTGTCGCAGACGACAACAAAACACGACCCTCAACGTTATCATGACGGTTTCTTTCCCATCATTGCTGCTTTGCGTTTTTCCGCATTTTTCTCGATCGTCAAACCACTGCTACGAAACGTTACTCCCTCCGTGGCGCACCGCCACCGTCATTTCCTTTCGCTTTCGGTATCGAGAGTTCCGTTTAACATCTTTCTTGTGTCGTCACTCCATCTATCTCCACCACTCTCAAAGTATCAACAGGAATAATGTGCGTTTACAGTCTCTGTGGGTTACCCGTTTTACAGCAATATCGTGAACAGCAACTGCGCATTACAAACTACAACACTAGAGCGTGTATACAATGTTGACATTGAAATATTAATTTTCCTCTCGGACGTTCTTTGTGCGAAACGTGGTAGGAAAACACGCCTTAATAACAACATGTAATGTGTATACTGTATAGTGTATTCAGCGGTAGATTAATATACCGTGGTGTATACCAAACGTATTTAACGGTCCCGGTTTCGTTTAGGCGGAGGACCCAGTACTCATTAAGGGGTGGGCACAGGGAAACCGCACCCCCTCAAAAGGACATGAACTTCACGAGCTCGATATTATTGTACAACACTTAAAATTATAACTATATTAATTTTTTTAGTTTTCAAAAAAATTGTGTATAAAATAAAACTTATCAGAAAACGAGACGAGATAATATTAAATTATTGAATAATATACAATTTTTTTAGAAACTAAAAAAAATATTAAAAATCATGAGGTAAATGAAAATAAAATGTTGAAACGTCGAAATTCTCAGAAAAATTAACTCTATAAAATAGTTATCTTCAAATTTGTCTAAAATAAAACAATTTAATTCAAATATGAAATTATTGTAGTTCTTGAGACTGTGAGTATTGTGAAAAAAACAGAATTTTAATATCTTCATTATCTCAGAGGATATTATCGCATTGGGTAAATCCTCGGTGGGATACCACGAGCTAACCTCTCAAAAACTTGATATTTTTACATGGTTAAAAGGTAAGTTTGAATACAAGTTCAATTTTAATTTACTTTCAAGTATTCAAAAAATTAATTTATTAAATTAGCAGACTGTTGACTGTTGAATATTATTTCCTTTACGTATGTTGCAATTGTACATTTCTAAATGTATATTATGTATAAATATTCTATCATTTCTATCTAAATACAGTACATGCACTACCTAACCATAACATTAATTTCATCACTAACAGGAAGTTTTCGTCAATAACGATGATAGCTATACCGAAATAACGAATTTAATTTCTTCGCCAATTGTTTTAGTGAATACGTGGTGTGTTCGAATTTTTTTTAAAAAATCTTAAATTTATACAACGTACATGATTAATGAATTCGTATGTGTACATAGCATATTAAAATGATTTCTATCAAACTTGATCTTATTCAAATAATCTATTATTTTTCCGATAACGTATGTTTTTCGAATATTGGTCGGTAATTTTCAAATTCATAATATAAACCGTTTTCTAATGGCTTTGCTCGCCCATGATATGGAGAATTAATGGCATCGTAATGAGGTTTTTTAAAATAGCCACTTTGCGACCAAAATAGGTGTTAGAACAGCTTTATAAATAAATTGTATTATTTTAAATGATCAATGGTAATATTATATCCAAATAACCAGCTCCAGGATCTTTGACCAATAAGTTTAAAAATATTTTTGGATTAGGTGGCTCAATGATATTTGTATTGCAGTTGCTTCATGGAAAATAAAACTTCGCACCGGCACTAATGGAAATCATTCGTATCATATTTAATAAAATGAAAATAGATTCTAATATTATCGTAATTAAAATTAATTTGTTTTACTTTTAGAAAATGTCTCGTACTTATAATAAAAATATTTATTACGATGCCAGTGTCCGTTTATATTTTTTATACTTCCCGTTATATATTTAAGACTTAATTAAATTCGAATAAAAATATAATTATTACTTTTAAATTAAAGGTGTTGGTTGTGTAAGTTGAACTATTGATCTAGTTCTAGTCCAAAAATAATATGTATCTTTTAGAAAAGGAAACTATTACACATTGAATTCAGAAAACTGCTAATCCAATATAAAAATGTATACGTATTTAATACGTGTATTTAGAATTTTAGAACATGTATTTGCTAATTATATAATAATACAACTTGTGATATCTCTTCATCGGGAATTTATTATTGTCTTTTATTGGAGTATACCGGAAAAATACTCACTAAATTGGTATAGGCTGCAACTTATAATTTATTTACTTATTTTATTATTAATTTCATAATTAGATTAGTACTTGATACGCCTTTATCTAAATTTTTAACTTTTTTACTGACATGTGTATTAAATTACATTTATAACACTATATGTTTTCAAAATCATACGATCTTTATTTGAACTTTCAATAATTTAATAAACAATTATGTATTATTGACTATTAGAGTATAAGAATATAAAAGGAACACAGTGTTTATCGTTACTTATCAGTAGGGCTAGGGACTTCATGCCCTTAAAAACCTTAAAATATGCATGCAGTTATTTCCCAAAAAATCACTTAATATGCTACTAAAATATGCATTTAAAAAAAAAAGTTTTGGTTTTGGTCCAGGCATTTTAATTATTTTATAATGGATTCACACGATTCTATACGAAAATAAAAATGTACAGCACTGAGCACGAAAAAACGATACGGATAACGCACAACGATACAACCGCAAAACACCAACTGTCAACTGACAACTATAATATATTATATACTATATAGTATATATGAACTAATTGAAAACAAAAATATTCGAGACAGAAATACAGCCATACACTTTATAGAATGTTATTTTTTTATCATTATCGTATTATCGGGGAATCATTCGATCGGTGTACCGAGAAGTAACAATGCGAGTGATCGGCGAGGAAAATACAAACATTAATTTTATATAAATAGAACCATAACTCGGCTTCAGAAATTATATTTAAAAAAATTACATCATTATATCAAAAATGGTTAAATATGCACTTATAAATGAAAAATGGTAAAATATGCAAAATATGCAACTATAAATTTTAAATATAAGCTCGTATTGCTCTGAAACAGATTTCTATCCTACGTAGCTATGTTTTGAATGATTATTGAAAAACATGCAAACTCCTAGAAGTCCCTAGCCCTACTTATCAGTTATCACAATATCGTGATTTTTTTGGTCGTGTTTGTATGTACTATATTTCTTAGAAGTAATAAGCTTAAAAAATTGTATGCAAACGACCCAGATATGGTTTCAAAATTAAAAAAATGTTGGTTGATCATTTTGAAGTATAAGTATTTCATAAACATTAATAAATAAATTTATATTTTACATGTATACATTCTACACTTACCGTACGTGAAATAAGTAGAAACTGAATCAAAATGAAAACATGGTTTCAACTGTTATTGATTTTAATTTTGAATCTATTTTACCATAACAATTTATATTTTTATTATTTTATAAGATTTTTAAATCCCCAAAATCGCAAATTAAATATTTAAAATTCTAATATAGTTTTTACCTGAAAATTTAGATTCGTAAAAATCGAATATTGAACCAGTTGTTAATGTTGTTAGTGTTTAAAGTTTAGAACAGTGATGCCCAACCTTTTCCCTTTGGCGGGCCACTTTGGTGAGTAATTATCTTCAAGCGGGCCACAAAGTATAAAAGTACAAAAATAATCGTTACACTTCTTTTCAACTTGAAGTTATTGAGTTGAAAACAAATTAATTTCACCGTGATGAATTTCAAAAGATGAAACAAAACGATATTTTAAAATTTTATTCAAAACTTCCACACGAAGATTTCCCTGCTTTAAGAGACTTTATAATGAAAATGGTTACTGTATTTGGCTCGACGTATCTATGCGAACAAATATTTTCACGAATGAAACAAACCAAATCGGTTCATAGATCGCGACTTACGGATGAACACCTTCATTCAATTTTGAGGATTGGAACCACTAAACTTCAACCAGATTTTTCATTATTAGTAAAAGAAGTACAAAAAGTCAAATTTCACATTAAAATTAAGAGTAAAACATTTTTGTACAGTTTCTAGTTTTATTATTATCATTATAACTGTATTTTTTGGAATAATTATTTAAACGAATTCATAAATGTAAATAAAAATAATATATAAAAATAAATAATTTAAAAATTTTTTCATACATTTTTAAAATTGTATTTATTTTAGAAAATTTGTAACGGGCCACATAAAATACCATCGCGGGCCACATGTGGCCCGCGGGCCGCGGGTTGGGCACCACTGGCTTTAGATAAACAAAGCACCTATAATACGTCACTACGCCGACATATATAGTATAGTAATGTATACTACCTAGTACCTACCATTGCTTTTAGAATATACTATATAATCTATAGCCTATTCTAAAATCATTGGTACTACTAACTACTATATTGTCAGTTCGGATCATTAAAACATAAATACTTATACATTTATATATTACTACACAATTATTGAATAATTACTGAATCACTCTTCTATTTTTATGTATAAACATTTTTAGAAAATACATTTTCGTCAAAATAGAAACTAAAATATGTAACAATTTATAAAACTAATTTAAAACTATAATCAAATAATTGATTTTTTCTGCTGTAATTTAGATATTCACAAAAATTGTTTTCATTAAAATTTCATTTTTTGTTATTATGTTTGTTGATCTATTTCAAAAACGTTTCATACAAAATATATTTTAGTTATTCTATTGCATCTTAAAAAATAGGTAATAATATTGAGGTGTTAAATTTCAAATTGAGATTTAATTTTGTAATTTCTATAAAGAAAATATAAGTATAACTTAAAAAAATATATTTAACGTATTTAAAGTTTGAACTAAGTTATATAGATAAATCAGGTGTTAGTATAAATAAAGTGATTTATAAAAATAAATACATATCACTCGTATAATGACGTCTTTTAGATTAAAATTTATATTCAGAGGAATTATTACTTTGAAAATCTAGTTATTTGATTCTGACCATGCTAACGGGCCTTGACTATAAATGTTATTTATATGTACCTATAATATATTTATTTTAGAATGGTATACGAAATATAGGCTGTAGTGTATGTTGATAGCATTTACTTTTTATAAATAATTGTTATGGTTATCAGTTTATCACTGTTAATATTAATTTTATCTTTAAAAATATATTTTTATACTCGTCTGATTAAATCAAAGATTTGCATTTTTACACTGCACGAATTGATATAAAAATCTGAAAATCTAAGACGCACTAAAAAATAATTATAAATTCTATGGGTAGATTTAAATATTTACTGTTGCGAAATGTGATGATTAATTAAAAAATGATGACGATAATTAAGTGGATATATTACTTTTAATAATAACTTCACATAAATATGCTATGCAATACAAGCATTAATTATGATAGTTAATAAATAGCATAACAATTTTTATCCCCTAAAACTTAAATGAAATAGAGCAGCCTTTTTCAATGCAATTAATACTTATAACTTTGTAAGTATACTGTCGGGTCAAATAATATTTTATTACATTAGTATTATCCGTCGTTTGAATAGTTCGTTTCAATAAAATTTCTTGATATTTTACCAGACTTAGACTATATAGTCGTTAGTTTTAATTTGGCAGTTAGCACTCCTTTGTAAATGTTCTTTATCGAAATAAACATTTTAAATGTCTCAATATAAATAAGGTACGTGTAGCGTAATATAAAAAAAAAAAAGTTGGCTATATATTATTGAACATTATAAATAAAGCCGTAAGATAAATGTCTAATACGTAGAAGGTTTGTTGCTGTTTTTAATTATATTTGAATTAGTTATAAGAAAATGTATGTTTCCACGAGCCAGATAGAACTGTACCGCGTATCGGATGTACCGGATGGTCCGTCATCTCTGGAATAAATATAGCATTACATACTATATTAACTCTAATTAGATAAAATCAATATTGATGTCTTATAAATTACGTTTCCTCAATAGTATATTTAGGAATATTGAAATACCCATAATATTACTATGAAGACACTTTCAAGTTTCAAGCTGTGAATACACCAAGTTTAATTATTATAAATAAACACTTAATCAGGTTGAAAAATTGTAGTGTAGGGTAAAATAAAATATAGACTTAAGTTAGTAAAATATGTTATATTTTATTGAACACTTCAATGAAATTATTTTGTAATATTTATACAGTTATAATTAATTACGCCATCAACGTTCATTTCGAAACATTTTTTACGAATTTAAACGGAGGGGTGAAATTTACTCTGCAATTTTTTTATAACACTAAAATTACTATACGTATATTACATTCTAAGCATGTAATTTATTATCTCTAATCTTCTGCACCAAAACTAATATTTAAGATAAACCCACCAAGAATTCCCAGATTCTTGGCGTCTTAGTTTGCTATTAATTTTGGCATTCAGCCATTTTAATTGGTTTTTAACTTTATTTATAACAAACAAAATCTAATAGTTGTTATTTAATCCATTTTTATAATTTAATAATTCCATTTACCTTGACTACTAATGATTTTATTTTGGCTACAGCTCATTCTAATTTAACTTATCATTTACAAATTATTATGTTTCATAGTCTACATCCTAATACATATCCAGTCCTCATACTACGAAATTCTCCAATTTTGGTTCACTATTGAAGCAATAAAATATTTACATAATGTATTAAAATACAGAAATATGGCTTCACTAGATTATAGAATAAAATAATGGATAGTAAATAAATATTAATTATTTATGTAAGATATTTTATGGTTTAGATATCTGTGCTTAGTTATAACTTATAACTTATAATTTATAGTTAAATAATTCGACAACTATATTTTTGTATATATCATGTCTTTATAAATAAAGGTACTAAAATAAAAAAAATATTACTATTATTCTTATATTTATTGGATTGATAATACATAATATTATTTTTGAAACTTAAATTTGGGATGTAAAAACAATAATATATAAAATATGTAAAAATGTCTAGTTATTATTCTGTTAAGATGATATTCGAGTGGTCGCTTTTTGATTACTTTTGTAGTTTTGTATAATTTCCAGCAAACTCAAAACATAAAGGATTCTACAAATAAATTAAGAAAAAAATAGACTCGACTCACTTTAGCTATAATTTTTATTGCCATATCAATCAAACTGGAGTTATTAATAAAATAGGCATAAATACAATTAAGAAATTTTTATAAATACAATGTGTCTTAGCTTCAATAATTAATGAAGTTAAATACTTCTAATATTAGTATAAACTTGATATGTCAACATTAATTTTGTCTTTGATTAGTTTTATTAATTTGATACAAAAATTAAGTCAAGCTTATGATTATGGCAGAATATGCATTAAATAAATGTAAATATTAAACAATTATTTAAAATTTGAATTCAACACTATTGTATTAAAGTGATTATAGTGATTTTTTATTTTGAAATATGATTGGTAATTTTTGAATGTAGTAAACATATTTTCAAATTTAATATAATGGACTTATATAATATTTACAGGGATCATCTCTTTATTTCTATTTTATCAACTCTATATAAACTATTAAAATTACAAACATAGGTAGTTACATAACTTTTTTGAATATTAATATCATAAGCTCCAAAGTAGCCTTTGATAATATGAATGTGACCCAAGATTTTTAATATTTTATTTGCCAGATTTATTTTTTCATAATGATACATTTTAGGTACTATAATGTATTAATATTTTTAAGTTTTTATTTTTAATTAAGTCTGAAATGCTGTAAAAAAAAATTGAATTTGTGGTAGTAGCAGTCGGTTGTATTTGATACAAAATCTGTGTTCGCCTATGATTTTTAGAGAATTGTATGTTTACAGTTTATATTTAATAAGAAATGTTTCATTAAAATACTATTTGTATTTTTTTTACCATTTCAAAATTTGTATATATATGCTTTTACTAGTTAAATAATTTAGTCACCTTCAATTTTTTTAAATTATAAATTTTTTATTTTAGGCTCATAATGGCAACCAAAACTGAAGTTGAAAATGAAGAAATTGAAAATCCACTCGAATATCAAAATTTAAATTCTGTTTGCAAAACAATACAGTTTTCTGATGATTTGAAATTACAGCCAACAAGAAAAAGATGTGTTAGTACATCAATTATTATAAGTTCATCGCCAAAGAAAAAGAAAAAAGAAGGTCAAAATGTTATACCGCCTAAAAAGTTTTTACTTGGTGGCAACATTTCTGATCCGCTCAACTTAAATAGTCTACAGAATGAAGATATTAATAAGTAAATTTTTTATTTTGTCAAAATTTGTATGTTTTAAAATGATTTCAACTATAAATTTTTTTTTATCTTTCAAGGGCAATGAATAAAACTCCAAAATCGTCTCCCTTACATTCAAACACAATCAATATTAAAAAAGACCACGTGAACGTTATATTTCCGCGAAATTTATCTGATCCGTTAGAACTTGGTACGTGCAATGAAGGCAAAGCAATTATCTGTCCTGATTTAGATTCATTAAAAGAAAAAACTCCACAAAAATTAAAACCTAAAAAAGTTATAGCAAAATCATTATCTGATTCTGGCTTACTAACTGAAAACACTCCAGAAAATAAGTAAGTTTTAAAAATAATTAGAGTATTTACTAATTTGACTAAATGATGAAATTATTCAGATTATTATACTAATAATTTTAATATTTTAAGTCTTATGATTGTTTGTACACTTGCCTCACTCTAACTCCTGTAACTCCAAGAACCGTTTATTTATTAATAGTCTCTTACTGTCTTTAACTCAAAAATAAACTTTAATGAATTCTTATGTTTTGGACTTTAGATCTTGTTGGAAATGAGTTATCATGTATACATTTTCTGTGATCAAACTCTGTTAGATATTAAATCTACAACTTAAATTGTATATTACTCCATAAGTTGTATATCGAAATTATATACATATGATACAGTTAAAACCCAATATTCGTCAAAACTAGTTTTTACAAATCTCTTTTGTCAAAACTGATTTTTACTAGTTAAAACTAGAATTAGACAGGACTTCAATTTTGATATTAGTTTTAAAATATAATTATGTAACAAACGTAAATTTTAAATAAGTAGATATATGTGATTATTTTGGTGATATTAGAGATTTTAGTTTTATTTGTTTTGACTTGGCAAATTATTGTGGCATTTTGAATTACATAAGATATTTTTTTTTTACTCAAGCAGTGATTTGTTCCATATTATTTTTTGCAAGTGCACCTCACAAAGCCTTGTCCATTGAGGCTTTAGTTGCGGATGTGCAGTGAGAAAGATTATTTCCTGAAACTTGACTAGCAATGATTACCCTTCTTTGCAACAAATAAATTCAGATTCTAGTAATAAATTCTAAAAAAAAAAATTCTAAATAATAAATTCCAGTTTTAATTAGTCATAATTTATTTTGATAAAAGAGAGTTATGAAAATTATTTTTGACGAATTTCTGGTTTTAAATGTAACACATATACTATATTGGTACACTTTTTTCAATGTTAGAATTCAAAAATTAATTTATTAATCAATTTAAATTATAAAAAAATATTTAAGCTAATCGAACAATTAATATATTATATGATAGATAAAGTTTTCTTGTATTTAATGGGTAAAAATAAACCAATGATTTAGTTCAGTGGTTCTCAACGGGGGCGATATCGCCTCCCAATGGGCGGTGAAGGGTTACCGAGGGGCGATGAACTAGTTTTGGGTGGTGAACTAGGTTTGGGTGGTAGGGAGTGGAGAGGGTGTTCATGCAAAAACGTTGTACAATGTTGTACAATGCACAATAACTTATCCTTGATTTTTTTCCAATTTATTATCTTTATTATTTTGGCGATTGTGCGTGCACATTATATTTTATTACACCGTATTATCTTAAATTTTAGAATTCTCACATAGGGGGGCGTTAAAAAATTGATTGCTGCTCAAGGGGGCGGTAACTTAAGAAAGGTTGAGAAACACTGATTTAGTTGATCTATACATTTATATAATATGTTGACTGTTAGTGATACTAGTTTCTTAAAGAATTTAATCTCACAAAGTGGGAACTGACAAAACCATATAAACTTAAAATATTTTAAACAAATACATTTTAATTATTTAATTCACATTCTTCTCTGAATTTTGTTTAAAATACCTTATATACAGCCTCTTAAACTAAACGAGTGACATTCTCTTATTTGTGCATAACAAGGTTTTAAGGGAATTTCCAAGCAAGGGCTCTTATTTAGTCAGTTGTATAATCATAAATATTCCTAATAAATATGTTTTTGAAATTATGATGAATAAAAATATTGAGAATGAAATTTTTCTAATTAAATATAAACAGAAATTTATCAATGTTTGGTTCACGTAGTACCTACCTCATAATTAATGTTTAAAAAGCAATCACATTTTACAATTGAAGAAAATCAAACAGATTAATAAAGTTCAAAAATAATATATTTTTTAATTACTTATGAAATACAGAAACATATTTCAGTCAACTAGTGTTTTTCTTTCATTTAACAGTTCTGTACAATATAAATTTCAAATGTCAAAATTTTAGACTGCAGTACAATTATTTTATAAGTTTATGGAATTTATTTTCAATTACCAAATTTAATGATTGTATTATTTGTTTTGTTTTAGTAATTTATCAGAATTATTTGATAATAAAGAAAAGACGGTGGATGATACTATTTCAAGTCCTACTAAGACTAAAGACAAAATTGAAATACATGAAAAAAGTACTAGTAAGGATGAAAATAATAGAATACTTAGCACTGTAGTTGAAATAATAGAAAAAATCAAAGAAGAATTAGAAAATGAAGTTCAGATTCAGCCTATAGATACAATTTTTATTCCAATTCCAAAAACGCCTATTGAAGCGGTTGTTAAACAGTTAATGGAGCCATGCAAAATGCCGTCATCGCCTGAGAAAATTGTTGAAGATGGTAAGGAAATACAAGAGCAGTGCGAAAAAATTATACCCAAAAGAAGTGTAGTAAGCCCAGTTGTACCTCCGACCTCATTAACAGAAAAACATTGCAAACCTCAGCTGGTCGTTGATACGCCATCAACTAAACCAAAACAAAAAATAAATAAAAACGAGCCCAAGTTTAAAGAAAAAAATTCATTGTTTAAATATGGAAATTACAACAGGTAAGATTAAAGTTATTGATAAATCCAAAAAGGTATCACCATATACCTTTATCACCATATTCCTTAACATGGTTTGAAAAGAGATGTCCTAGTAGAAAAATAAAGAAAGTATTAAAAGAATATATCTTTATTGAATAGTTTTTTATTGAAAATAATCAAGATATAACGTAATAATTTGTTATTTTTAAGAAGTAATAACTAATAGAATGATGTATAGTTAACTTTTTTTAGCAAGTTTGTTTGTGACTAGAAGTAATGTAATTATTGTACAATTTTAAGTATATTTTAGTTATATTACATGCATTTTGAATACAAAAAAAAAAAAATGTGTTTATAAAATGGACCATTTCAGGTTTTAATTAATGTGCACATTTTTAAAAGTGATATTCTATCAAAAATATTTTAACTATTCTGCCACCAACTTGCATCAATACATTTATTATGTTTATAGATATATGTGGAGGTGGCGTCCCCTTGATTCTTAGGGAACCAGAAAACCAAAAAATGTTTTGTCTGAAAATTTTGATTGTATACTTTTACTAGAACTAACTATGAAATGTTATTATTAAATTTGAGTAGTTACCATAACTGTAATAAATAGGGCCTGGAAGTTCATGTGTTGACATGATTTTACCGAGTGGACTGAAAAATTGTTAGATCAGCTACAAATTTGAATTATACCTTAACTGGTTTTTTTTTATTAATTCGCATATTTTAGAAAATTTTTTGTTGCATATTAGAGTCAAATATCAAATAGTTGATGAAATAAATTACTTCTTATAGGTGTGTTGTTTAAGTAAATATAAAATGTGTGCTATAATAGTTGTGTTTGATGGGGCGTAGCAGCTCTACGACAGGGAAAATAGACATTTTAACCGAACATGTTTATTTTTAAAAAAGTTTGAATAAACATATTCCATTTATGTCACTTACCATATAAGTACCGAGAAACATAACTGAACCTCTAATCGCAAAAATAAAATTACAATTTCTACTCCAACACTAAAATCTTATTTTTCTAATAACATAACGGCCGATAATCGGCGATTGCATACTTTCGAAAAATTGTCCTCGCATTAACTAAGAACTGTGATATTTATAAATGTATTGTAAAATAATATTTTTAATTACCACAGCAGTTATAGTATTTAAAGGTTTTTTTAATTATATTTATAATAATATTTATGAATTAAAAAATTGTTAATGGCATATTTCAGTGTATATATCAGTGTTTTTAAGAGCATAATTGCATGCATATTTCGTAGTTTTTAGTGCATATACTATCGAGCCCTAGTTATAAACCATCAGCAGTACCATGGTGTTCATTCGATTATTCATCCGTCATCCCGAGTTAATGAATTAGTTAGAGGTTAGCAAGCAATTATAGTTTGCTAAAAATTACCTGAAGCTTGTCGCGAATTAAATTGTTTATCACCATTCATTCACAGTACCTATTTTAAATACAATTAATAAATTATCCCGTCAACATTAGAATACTGCCTTTAGAACAAAAATCTTTCAATTTTATTACTACAAAAATTAAGTGCAAATTACATAAATTGATAATACTACCCAAGTACTAAACAAAGATTACAAACATCTATTTCGTCCACTGGTATCAGTGATAAAAAAAAAACGGAGGTAGGTTCATGTACATTGTGTTCAGAGATATCAAAAATTATTTAGTAACTCGTAAAAGTAGTTAACATTTTTTTTGATGTTTATTATACATTTTTATGTAGTACACAAATTCTTCATCGAGTAGTGCAAAATATTAACTTCTAAAACAAAATAAAACTGGTAATTTCAAATTATCAATTTTTCGTACATGTAAAAAAGTTAATTGAGTCAAATACATATGGTTCAAAATAACAAGAAATAATTGTCTATAAAATGCTATCAATAAAATCACTAAGTAAAGCCTAGCTTAATTAGTATGAATGCCCTATTAAAATGGTTAATATTTGTTAATATACAGGTACATATCAATTTAATTGTATTTTAATGGGCCCTAGTAAACACGGTTTGAACAGTAAACAAGTTTAGTATATTATTTTGCAAATGTCTGATCTTGGTGATTGAATAATCAATTGAATTGCTCATATTGAATGCCTTAACATTATATAATAAAATGTTATTCATCCATTTTTGTTTTTTTTTTAGATATTACGGTTATCGTAATCCTGATGATGAAGACCACAGACTGAAAGTCTTAGCTGAACGGTTAGATTTATTCTACGGGAAGGATGTGTTGGACATTGGCTGTAATATTGGTCATGTTACATTCAGTGTCGCTAGAGATTTTGGTGCAAAGTCAGTCGTTGGGATGGACATTGATCGCAAATTGATAAATATTGCGCGCAAGAATGTACAATATTATATCAATGATACAGCACAGTCTTCCTCCCATCATCTTTCACCAAATTACCAATATAATAATTATGCTTCAAGTAGTCCTAGTGATACAAACGATGATACAACCAAATCATTTCCTTTATCTTTACCTATGCTGTACGGTCCTATCAATTTACCTGGTATGGCAATATCTGGAACATTTCCTTACAATGTTTCTTTTGTGCAGGTTAGTTAGGAAAATCAATTGTGTTTGAAACACTAGTGCGAGCTTGATTGTTATTTACTTGATTGTTGTACTAACTATAACCAATATGTTCCAGGGAAATTATGTATTAGAATCCGATGTTCTGCTCTCGATGGAAGTGTGTAAGTTTGATGTTATTCTGTGTTTGAGTATTACCAAATGGCTGCATTTGAATTGGGGCGATGATGGATTGAAACGAGCGTTCAAACGCATGTACGCACAGTTGCGACCTGGTGGAATACTTGTGGTAGAGCCTCAGCCGTGGAAATCATATGGCCGAAGGAAAACATTAACAGTAAATATGATTAAAACTTAAGTTTATAAACAGCGCTGCATTACTGGCATTGCTTGTGTTTCAGGAAACTATTTGGCGAAACTACAAGAACATTGAGCTAAGACCTCCGATGTTCACCGAGTATCTGTTAAATGAAGTGGGTTTTGCCAATTGTGAAACTCTTCCTATGCCCCATAATCCGTCAAAAGGATTTCAGCGTCCGCTCAAATTGTACAGGAAACCAAATACTACTATACTTAGAAGTGTGCCAAAGTGCACTGTCGTTAGACCAGACGAAACACAAATATCATGAGCATGGTGTTAAATACTTTCTTCTAATTTTATGTAATATTAAGTTATTATTGTGTTTATTATTGATGTTGTAAATAGCTTTGTTGAATTTAACTGGACCATTTGTACATTATAATTACCAAATTGTTATCAAATATTTTTTTTCTTATCTTTTAAAGATACGAGGCTTGTCCCAAAAGTAAGGTCTCCAATTTTCTAGCGGCCAAGGAAAATTTTATTTTCCTAAGTTAGTACCACTGATATAACCATTAACTTCTTATCTGTCTATGAAAGTTTGAATTAGACTGATCGGACGTTTAGTACCTTCGTGACACGTGAATGAGATGAGCGCGTCAACCTCGTCAGCGTCCGCCTCCTTATCTGTCCATGCTCAGTGTGAGCTTCGCGCGGTAATCCGTTTTCTTCACTCGCGTGGCGAGACGCCGGCGGCCATCCATCGACAACTTTGTACCTCTTATGGATCGACGTCTATGTCAATTAAAAATGTGAGGAAGTGGTGCTGAGAATTTTCAAATGGGAGAACGAATATCCATGATGAAGCCAGAAGTGGAAGACCATCTGTTTCTGACAATCTCCAAGAACAGGTTGAGTCTGAACTTCGTGAAGATCGACGAGTGACTGTTCGAGAACTTGAAGAAAAGTTGCAGATACCCAAGTCCTCGCTTCACAGAATCATAAGTGATTTTTGATACCGAAAGTGTAGTGCAAGGTGGGTGCCAAAGATGCTTACAGAGGATCACAAACGCCAACGCATCGAAAGTTCCCGCGAGGTTTTGGAGCTGTACGCTGAAGAAGGAGCTGTATTTTTGGACTCAATAGTGACAGAAGATGAAACGTGGGTCTACCACTTCACACCAGAATCAAAACAACAGTCAATGGAGTGGAGGCATTCATTTTCCCCCAAAAAAAGGAAATTTAAAGTGACGCAATCTGCCAGAAAAATTATGGCAACTGTCTTCTGGGACAGGAAAGGCGTCCTTCTCATCGAATTTATGCCAACAGGGACCACCATTAATTCGGCATCGTATTGTGAAACGCTTGAAAAATTGCGTAAAGCCATAAAAAACCGACGACCTGGAATGCTAACGAAGGGAGTTCGTCTTTTGCACGATAACGCTCGACCTCACGTCGCAACACAACACAAAAGCGCTTTTGGATAAATTTGGTTGGGACATTCTCCCCCACCCCCCGTACAGCCCAGACCTTGCCCCATCGGACTATCACTTGTTCACCAACCTAAAGAAGCATTTGGGAGGGAAAAGGCTGAATTCAGATGAAGAAGTGAAGACTGTAGTGATGGAGTACTTGGAAAAAGAGGCGGACGGAGAGTTCTATGACGCTGGCATACAAAAACTTCCAGATCGACTACAAAAATGTCTCGATATGAACGGTGATTATGTCGAAAAATAGTTTATAAGTAGTATAATATGACCATGTAAAAAAATTTTTAATAAAGCACTTTTTGATTTTTTATATTAATGGAGACCTTACTTTTGGGACAAGCCTCGTATTAATTTAGTACAATTCGTAAGATAGAAAAAATATATTTTGTATTGTTGAGTAAATATAATTTCTAATACGCTTTGTTTTATACAACTGTTTTGATATCTATCAGGAAAAAAAACAACATTGGTATAATCATTAGCTTTTTCTTAAAAGATTTCATTGAAAACATATACATATAATATCATTGATAAGCCATGCTATTGTTCGACAACTAACAGATATTTTCTCTTGTTATGGGACGGTCTATGGCGTTTAATTGATCAAATTTATTTTTAAGGTTACCTTAAACATTAGGAAGAAGCGTATCTAAATAACTTATAACACCAACATAATTTATAAAATAGAACACAACATCCAATGTTTAAAACCACGGTTGATTGTGATTTAAAGTTTAAACCAATATAATATATTAAATGAATACTATCTGGATTGACAGTATATACAAGCTTGCTCAACTGAATCAGAAAATACTGAAAGATCCTTTGCGTAAGTCTGTGAGAAAGCTATCGTGTAGATCAAGGGTCGCCAACTAGTCGATCGGTAGAGGAATATAGGTAGAACGTAATAAAAACTAATTATACCATTATACATTATATATCTGATGCTTTTTTTTTATTATGACAACATTTAATAATATATAATATTTTTAAGAAATGTACTCTCACATAATAATCTAAAATAATTAGATGTCGATTGCCATTATTAAGACTTGGAACGTAGCTCACTTGTTGGAAAATGTTGGCGATCCATGTCATGGATACAGAGAGGTCTCAGGATTGCTTTCTAATCCGGTTGCGCTTAGCGTTTTTAATTTTAATTTCTTCTATTCTAGAACTGGCAATGTGAACGTTAAGTCCAACTTTTAAAATTTTTGCACGATACTTTAAAACCATTATCTCTAAAATTACATGTGAAGAATGAAGATAATAATATTGTTATTTATTAGTGAATTTTTCAAGTCTATTTTAATTCATTGTAACCATAAATTTAATATATTATGTATTTTTCATTCTCTATGAGTACCATTATGCTGATCTTTTCAATTAGGTTCAAAATATTATTTTGGTCATGTATTTAGTTAAGTATTATTTATGGCAAAGTATATTTAATGTTGTAATTTATTCCTCAAGTGTCATTAAGACAATATATACACATTGGGATTTGGGGCCAAAACTATGTTTCAGTGACAATCACTTCACTTAATAGTTAAGTACATTCGTGTTGTGCATAATAGTGTAACTATTGGTTCATTATACTTAAAAATTAATTAGAGATTTAATTAATTTAGGTTTTTAGTGTCTCTACACATAAGCATAAATAAGTTACAAAATTATTTATAAATTCTAAATGAGAATTATAGTTAATCGTTAAATTATGACATTATTAAATTAAATTAAATAAATAAATTTAACTAAATTAAATTTATAATTTAGGCTGAAATTTTTGAAAAGTTTTCTAATTTGTTTTTTTGAGAAAAATGAAAATGAAATTTTGAAAATGTCAACTTTACAAAACTGATTGTATATCTGACCATAATTTAGTTTAACCCGAAAAAGAATCAGATTCTAGGGAGTAATTAAAAATGTTCGGTTGATGAAAATGTATCATACTATTTAATATATTTATATGATTATTTAAAACACTATTTACGGTAATGATAGTAATTTATTATTTATTTACATAAATTAGTCATAAAATTGATTTGCAGCTAAGGTTTACTCCATCATTTACCTTATTTGGGACCATTCCATGAGTCTTAAAAAAGATCAGTTCATTTTTAATTTTAGTTTGATAAAAAATTATGTAGTCTAACTTGAGAATTAGTTTTTTTAAAGTTAAAATTAAAGAAGCAAACTAATTGCAAAGGTTAATTAATAAAAACACATGTATGCATTTATATTATTTAGTTTAAAAAATGTTTAATACTCAAATATAATGACAATGTATAATTATAGGTCACCAATAAGTTGATATGATACCACTGTTGGTATGGAATCATCAGTTGGAAGTTGATCAACTATTCTGCTATATGCTTCAACTATGTGATCTGAGATATCTACGAATCCACCTTCAACTTCGTCATCAGATGATACTCCCCAAGTTACCATTTCTTGAACATCACTACGATAAAAATATTTAATGTATTGATCAGTGAAACATTTAAATTAGATCACATAACTTAATACAATTTAACATAATACATTTCATATATATCATTTAACTCAACATTGATAAAATTAGTTCATAACTAGGCAAATAATAAAATATATAAAACTATTGTTGGATTTCAAAAATAATATTGACTTTCCAAATGATAAAAATGCTCATTAATAAATTTATATTGATATAAAATGATAACGAAGAAAATTATTCTCTCTTATATAATAATATAACAACTGCTATGGTACCACAACCAGAAGACGCCGCTATAATATTCAAGATAAGGTTGTAAACTTTTAAGGTAGTATATTCATATTAAATCGTGATTTGTATTTTTAAATATAATATATTTTTATAAGAACCTATAATTATATATTTATATAGTTTCATTTGTAGTATTTAATATTATGATATCCTAACCATAATATATTGTATGTTATAGATAATTGTATTAATCTACCTAACTACCTAAGTACTAAGTTTAAAGTTGAAAGTGAATTCCAATATACAATAGTAAACAAACCTGTAGGCTGTAGCGATGCCAATATTTTTTCAAGGGAGGGCCATCTCTGTTTCATATACTATTTTAATCTCTAGTAGAGCTAAATTAATTATAAATTTACTGAAAAATGTGGGCTGATGCACACCATGATCAAACAATTTTACCATGAACTACAAGTGTTTCATAGACATCTAAATTATTAAAATTAAAAAAATTATTTGTTTAATGGTTAATACTTTTAAATTAGTTAATTTTTTAATTAATTAATTATTAATTTATTTAGGTATATGGTACATTTATATGCTTGTTCTAATAATAATATAATTATATTAAATATAGTTAAACTGTATAATAACTGATCTCTCAGTAATAAAATGAATATTTATTTATAATATTAACAAAAAATATATACTTATAAAAATATACTTATGTATCAGTCAATCTCAGGACGGCCCATGGCCAACCAAGGACCGTTCATTTAAACCAAAGATATATATACTCAATATTAATTCAAAAAATATATTGAAACTATTATTTTAATTGTATTAAATTATATTGTGTACCATATAATATAGTAATAACGTTGATTTTAGAATATAGATTATATTCTAAAATCTATAATAATATCAATATATTGTATGATTTTGTTATATATGCAGGTAACTACTGTATCCACATCTTATATAGCTAGGGAGGTGTATAAGTCTGATTGTTATAGCTATATATAATAAAATATAAAAAAGTAACACTTCCAAAATGTCATCTCTAATTGCGCCACTTTCAACTACTGTATACTGATACGTACAATTCAGACAAAATTTCTCCAACTGCAGTAACTGTGTAGTCGCTGTGACTTCTGTTTGGTCTATCGTTTATGACCATTTTGGCGGCTGTGATATCTAAAAATCAACAAATAACACCTGAAATATGATTAAGAAAATAACATTTACAAAGTAAAAGTTTGCAGACAATTAACGACAATAGTAGACTCAAACTTGGTAAACTACATCTATTACTCGTAAGCAGTCTTGTAAGATACTTGAGTAAAAGTATTTGAATAAAAGTATTCAAATACTTTTTAAGTACTCAAATACGTATTTTAAATACTTCTGAAAAAAATACTTACACTTAGTATTTTAAATACTTTACCAAAGTATCTGTATTTAAAATCAAATATTACTTTCAAATACTTATTTTAATCATATTACATTAAAATAATATATGAATATTATACATTTGACGCCGAAAACTGAGTATATTCCATGTGGTTGAAACCTTCTACTGGGACATGTACTGCCGCTGGTGGATATTATGTTAGGTTAAGTTAATTTGTTTAATTTATTTGTGATGATATCATGGGGAATAGAAGGGCAAACGTAGAAGATAATAACAGGCCTTGGACACTGATTAGAATTAATATTAACATCATATGTATCACATGAAAACGTGAGGGCCATCTTTTCAGTTAGAAATCAGTGTGTGACCATCATACAATAATTTTAAAAAAGTACAATATATGTATCCAAAAACCGTGGCGTTGGCAACATATTTTAAATATTTTAAATATTGTATTTTTATTTTTTCCATTATAGAGAAACAGAATGTAATATTATATTGTTAACAATTCAAATTTCAATATTTCACACTTTCATTAGACTTCATACGCTTTGAAGGAATCTGTGTAACTTTAAATTCCAGTTATTACTTATAGCCAACAGAATAGTGATATACTAAAAATAATCAAAGAAAAAAATACGAAGATAAATTACTTGATAGTTGTAGGTAAGTTAAATCACATAAAACAGTATTGAACAACACAATTATATCTATTCTGTGATAATAACTCTATTAAGGTAAACAATATACAGTGGAACCTCGATAAGTCGAAAAAAATTCCGTTCCCTTGCGAAAACCTCGATTACTCGAAAGAAAAACTATAGATAACTCGAACATTCTGTGCTCCGAATATACACGAATAATGACGGATAATTTTAATAAATATTTGTCTAATCTTCTTGTGCGTTCCGATAGTTGTTATCTAATCCCGATTATTTAGTTTATTATCCTATGTAGTTTTTTTAAATTAAATAAGCTATTTAATCACATTTTTTTCATTGTACATACCTATATGGCTATATATAATAATTAAAAACTTTAATGCATACATTTTAAAAACTCTTTAAGTCGAATTTTTTTCTAAAACCTTGGTAACTCGAAAACCTTAGCAAGTCGAAAACCTCTATAAGTCGAAAAAATTACATTTCCCTTGAATTTCGACTTATCGAGGTCCCACTGTAATTACATTTTTTTAAGTATTTGAAAGTATTTTTGAAGTATCTGTATTCATCCTCGAATAACTTTCGAATAACTACGAAACTTTTTAACAAGTATTCGAATATGTATTTTAAATACTTTTGAAATCAAGTATCTGTATTTGTATTTGAATATTTTTAAAAAGTATCTTTTACAAGACAGCTCGTAAGTATACTAACCGTTGTAACCAAATACCTACTTCGCGGATGGTGTGAATCTTAAAAACGCGACTTTATTAATTACGAGCACCCATATGGCTAAAGCATATTCTGCTATATGTAAAAGAATATAATAAGATTTGATCTCAGTGTTAAATATATCTGATGGGCGTGTAAATGAAGGCCATAGAGACCAAGCTATCCTTCATGCTCCAGAAACCAAACTTGGGTTTTTATATTATTATTATTTTATACTTCTACGTCTGACGGAAATTTTACAAAGAAAAATGTCTTAAGCTTCGCGATATATGTTGTAATTTTAGTAAACAGAACTCGACCGATTTATTCGACAGTCACAAAATCTACAGAGGGAGGAGTTAAAGTGGTGTCTATACTTTTCGCTGGACAAAAATTTATTTGCCAAAAACTCTAAAAAACTTTGCTTACACTAAAATCTAGTGCTGGCGCTGAGAATAGCCATAATAAATAATACACATTACAAACATAATATATATGTAGAACTAATAGAATCATCCCGTACGAAGAAGGACGTAACTCAATTTTTCATTTTTTGGTTTAGAAAAAACAAACTTTGTACTGTCACTCTGGGTGAAATTATATCACTGCTTCTCTCTTGTTTTTATGAGATTTCGGCATTGTGGCCATTATACCTCGACGATTATTTTGGAAGACTCAATTATGCGTGTTAGTTTTTGGGAGGGGGCGATAGCGGCTTCTTCCCCCCAGACGGCTGTGTCACCCGAAAATCGAAAACCACCAGCGACTCTGCACAGCCGCATTATCCACCTGACCATGACACCAGTTGGCGGCTCGTATGCTTTGAAAGTGGGAGGGCGATATAAAATTGCTTATTTATGAAAGTATCGAACACAAATAATAATAATAATAGTTATTTAATGTAAATCCATTTAATACATATAAATTATTGTATATATTTTAAATTGTCAACATTTTTTTATAGAAAAATAAAAATACAAACTTTAAAAATTAAATAATTCCAACGTATGTTTTTAATTTTTATAGAAACAAATACCAAATTGAAAATTAATAATAATTGATTAGAGTTACAACCGCTCGAGTATACAATAAACACACGCAAGTTCGGAATCCGTGCATAACGGGCGATTAAAATCATCGCCCCGGCGGCAGTATTATTATTGTGTTCCCCCTTCTTAGTTTTTGTATTCCGATCGAAGTAATGACGAGCGACTTTTCATGCGCTGCTCGCGGGTTCCGGCAAATTGATATTGGCTATCGATTCTCAGAAGCTACAACGTTGAATGATTTATTTTTAAACTCCCATTATCTGATAATGTTTTCCGGTTTTCGTAATATTTATAAGTGTAAATATGGGAAACACAATTTTTATTTTTTGACAATATTATATACTACAATATAAATTTTAAATTTTATATTTAACTTATAAATAAGAAATAAATGAAAATTTTAAAAGGGGGGCCGCTCCATCACCCCTATCGACGAGCCGCCTCTGCATGACACGTCTTCTGTTTGTTTTTTCTAAACCAAAAAATGAATAAACTGAGTTATATACGTCATTTTTCGTAGAGGGTGTCGAATTATACTCGATAGCGTGATTGGGATTTACAATGAATGTCGAACATATCCCAAATATCAAATCCAGCTTTCACTATCAGTCGCCAGGATCTGATTGCCGAGATAAGACCGTGGTGGCCTATTGTCGAGTATAGGAAAACGGCAACACGTCCGTAGCTGTGCCGATTGAGGAGAGGGGGTGGTGGTGAAACCACCCATCGTTCTGCGTATTAAACTTTTTTTTATAGTATTGTAAATACAGATATCATGTATACAGAGGAATGGAGTCTAAGGATTGAGGGAGCTTGTATCTTTCTAGAGAGTAACTAAAATATGTGATACACACGGCACAACTGATTTTCTCGACCAATTAGACCTGAAATAATTAATTTGTTCTCGCCCCGAAGATGCACATTTTAAGTATCTAAGGCAGCGGTTCCCTGGCGACACCGCAAGCTCGTTCGAGGGACACCACAGACCACATTAAAATGAAACTACGCGCTAGACGAGCTGTACCGTTAATTTATCACGCAAGCTCCTAGCGGTGTTCGCAGGATACCGTGATTTAGGATACACCTAAGGTCATACACCGGATAAAAGGTTCGGCAACCGCCGCAGATTATTCTGGAGAGCATTGTTGGCAAAATAGCCATAATGAAAATGTCATAGATCCGCCGACCGCCACTGTCGGTACGTATGACCATTGATTATACGAGCGTTTGTAAACGATTATCAGTGATGTATTACTCACCGATCGGCGCGTGCGCGTGTCCGAAGAAGATCGTTTGCTGAACGGACGGCTCCTTGGTCTGTAGACGGCGGTGTAGTGCGCGCGAGAGTGTTCCGGATATTGACGGACGGCAACGCCGTGTTATGCGGACTGCGGGAAGCTCGGCGGGCGCGTCATGGCAACGGCCCGGACACGAGCACCGCCCGCGTCGTCGTCGACCAATGGGCGCGCGCGCGCGGACCCCGACTACCGCGGTTGCCGGGTAGACCGCGGTACGCGACGGAATTGTTGGGACCTGTGCAACGGCGGTTCGTACAATCGATCCGACGCCCGGCTACGCGGCCGCCGTTGCATACGACCGCCGGTGTTTTAGGATTCTATTACATTCGACGATATTACGCACTAGGATATGATAATAATTATTGACGTCACCCGGGGGGTAAATATAGCCACCGGTAAAAATACAATATTACCATTTACCCGGGAGGTAAGAATGTACGTGATTTATCCCCAAAGGGATATCGAAATATCCTAGTGTACAAATTACCCCCGATAAAAATAACATAGGACATTTGTGGTGGTGGTAAAAATATCGGGGGGTAAAAATCGCCAGTTACACCGGCCTAGAGGGATCGTTATGTTGCTGCTCACCGCGAGCACATGCGCATGCTTCACATACTGGGGCGTAGGAAAATGTCCCTCAAACGGCCCCCTCGCGCTGGATCAATATTTTCAATCGGTACATTTCAGATTTCGACACGCATGCGCAGAACGCACTTGCTGCGACAACAGTGCAAACAAGCACCGTCGCGGCGGTCGAGCGGATACGCATATTCGAGTTATTTTCCACATTTAAAACATTTTCGACGTGAATCATTACAGACCACTGAAATCAATTATGTTATAATATTTTTTATGCTAGGCGCTACATTCAGAGTAGCTGCGCATATTATTGTATAAAACGTATCTAAGTAATTTCCAACGTGATGCATCAAGAATCGCTGTTAGAAAATGGTTCAAACAAGTGTCTTACTATTTTGTACGACGTGTGTTTTCGTGATTTTCATTAGAGATCGTGTTAGAGATATATTCCTATTACATACAATTATTATTAAACTTGTGTAGTACGCGTGAAAAAATGTACTTAAATTACGAGTATAACAAAATATGTACTTATTGGGGAAAAAGAATTTAACGTGCAAAATATGCATGGTAAAAATAAAAAAAATCATATAAATTCACTTCGTTTTTCACACTATTCGCCCCAATGATCAACGTCTGTTTTATAAAATATCTATGTGCTTAATAAACATCATTCTCCGTGTAATTGATATTTTTGTCGTTGTTGCAAAGTTTCGGAAGTTACAAACATTTTACGAGCTATCTAATAAACTACAGATGACCAGTAAACTGTGTATTAAAACAACATGGGTATAAAATATTTAATTTAAAAAAATTTCATAATGAAATAAATAATACGGGTGTAGTGGGACACAACGCACGTACGACGTTAAATTGCATACCCTTGCGCCGTCATTTGAAAAAAATCTTTTCAGCATTGTTGTTGAAATTGATTTACAATGAAATCCGTCAAATTTTAAATCACTTGGGACCATTTATTCCTAAACAATTTTGTTTTAAACAAATTTCCGACTTATTCAATGTCTACAATATATTACTGTGGATAATATCAAGTGTTTGTCTTTTGGAAGTACTAAATTGTCACATTTTCATTTTATTCGATTATATTACCTACGAATATTTTCTTATACAGATAATCCAATTTTTTTTTTTTTAAAAATACAATTTGGATCAGACCAATTCGATCAACCATTAATTTACATTATGTAATATACTGTATAAAATTGAGTTTGGAAGTCGTGGTAAGTGATATTCTGGGAATTAGGAAAAAAATATCACACACAACTGGATAAATACATGAAACATATACTGAAACTCAAAATGAAAGCATTTAGTTACTGGAATATAATAATCAATAAGTCATAAAAATCAATAATAAATATAGGAATATAATAATCATCTAGTAATAATACATATCACGTCTAGTAATATAACATATCACATTAATATTAAACCGATAGGTATTAAACAAAAAAACGGACCAAACTCCCAGGTCGGGCGAGACTACACGATCAGAGGAGGTACAAGGATTGGTCTTTTAAACTTGAAACCAATGTAACATTGCTGTCGAAAATACGATTCTTAATGAATGATGACGGGTGGATCATTTATATTTCCAATAAATGGTTGATATAGTAATGGAACTAATTTTTTTGATAAGGTAAGTTTAAAAAATAAAATGTTTTGAAAATAATTAAATGATATTGTAAATGCAACATTGTTAATATTTCTTGTAATTACTCTTTCTTGTTTTTCTATTTTATATATTTAAATTAAGTTGTTATTTTTAAATTTTAGTACTTTTATTTATGTATATATTTTTATCATAACATGTATTGTAACTTTCTACCACTATCACATGCATAGCGCTTAAAAGAGGTTGATATTTTATTGAAAACATTTTAATAATTTTTTTTTTATTTTTCTATATGTTTTATAAAAAAAAATATTAATTAAAAAAAAAATAAAAAAATATGAAATGCTGTTAAAAAGTTGTTGACGTTACGAAATCAGTTTTCGTAATCTTTATAACATAATTCTGTTTGCATTTTATTATGAAAGTATCTGTGATATTGTCCGTGGAATTTCTTATGATACACAATCAGTTTAATTATACTCAACTTTCAAACGTATTTTTCGAGTTAATTCAAGATTTCAGAATGTACACGTCAATCAACTGAAACCGAAATTTTACAATTTTAGTGACCGCACTACGGTGATAAGCAATCAACATTTTTGAAATTGAAAAAAAAAAATTACTTATACAATAAATTTATACAGTCTGAATTTTTATGAACGATAACAACAATTTATAGAAGATAGGGCTTAAAACGAGATTACCGATAGTTGCAAAACTCTTTAGTTCGATTTTGTTTTTATATCAACGATCACGGTACCGTGGTCGTATTATGTGTCAAAACTGAATGTTTTGGTATTCTTAGTGACGCGAGGGCTAAGACAAAGCACTAGCAGTAGTTATCGAAAGAGTCAATAATATTCTTAATGCAATAGATATGTTTAGAATTTTAACCACATGTTGATTCTATAAAATCAAGACACTCAATAGGTCATTTTGTTTGTTTAAAACTCTACAAAATATTTTTAACTCCTAAAAATGTTAAATTCCATTTAAATCACAATTTTCACCGTCTTTCAATAATATTTCTTAATCCATACAATGCTTTGGTCATGTTTCATCTTCAAATAACTTCAAACATTTAATATGTATATCTAATATATAAATGTGAAAATGAAAACCTTTGAGTGATATGTTCTCGGAAACTACTGAACCGATCGTTATGATTTTTTTTTAAATTGAAGAACTCATTGCGGAGAAGATTTATGGCATTTGATCGATTCGCTAACTTAAAAAACAAAGGAGTTATCAATTATCATAAATAATGATCTGTTACGTAGACTTAGGGTGGCGACACACTATCGCGGTTGCACCGCGCGGTTTCTTTCGTGAGTACCATCACATGTGTACTTATGGAACGCGACACACTTGGGCGTTTCCACCGCGTTCTACCGCTTGCCGTCGCACAGCGCCGTTGCGTGTCGCGGTTTGACGGCAGCGACGCTCGAACTATTTTTGACCGCACAAAATTAAAACCCATGGTTTGCAATCACATGCATCATACTACAGTGGTAGCAACGCGCGTTTTCAGTGTAAAATAGGAAAATAGGTATTTTCAAAATGAGTGTTTTTGACACTGAACTTTTTATTGTGGAAGTCGAGAAAGAAGAGTGCCTATGGAAAATGAATTCGAAAGAGTTTTCTCTTTCTTCCCTTGGAGAATTTAAATACCCAAAAGATTCTGCGATTGATATTACTTGCAAATAACGCATATAGCAATTATTGTAATCCATCCTACACAACATTTTTATAAATTTAAATAACAGTATTAAAATAGATAATATTAAATAAATTAATGTACTTGAAATTTAATAGTAATTTACATTTATTAATTAACTTATAAATGAGGTAGATAAATATAATAAGGATTTTTTTTTACAAATTAGGTTAATTACTATCAACTATAATGAAAATCGAATTTACTTGTGATATTTTAATATATTATAAATAGGGAACGGATTTAAATGCTCTAAAAAACAAGAAAAATGCCTTAAAAAAATACGATTTAATGTCTTAAAAAAATGACTTAAAAACCATAAAAATGCACTAAAAATGTCAAAAAATGCAAAATAAAAGTTACATTTTTTAATTCCTTGATGTATGAAATGAACTTTGTGCTCGGAAACCAATGTTTTCGGACATTCAGAAAAAAATGCAATTTGCATTCAAATCCGTTCCCTAATTATAAACACTATGAACAACACACGTGGACAACTCGGAGCGTTAACCGCGTTGAACCGGTTTGTAGTGTGACACAAATTTACCGCGCCGTGTTTTTAACGCGGTAGTTACCGCGCGGTGCAACCGCGATAGTGTGGCGACACCCTTGATGGGTGAGGTTCGCGGTACGGCAACAGACGGCGGCTAGACGTGGCCGCCCAAACTACCCCTTCCATATCACCGTTGCGCGACGTGATAGTTCATAATATGAATGTGTGATCCCGCAAAAAAGTTGAAAATTTCAACTTGAAACCATGAAAAACTATAAAAGTGCTTATTAATAAATCACGCGCGTGAATATGTAACAGCAAGTGTATACTTCCGAGTTAACGGATGCATTGACGGATCGGACTCGGAACGGACCCGGATCGGATATGTGTGAAAGGACCTTTATGGTTCTGTAGGGCGTAGGCTCCGAAGGACGGACCGACCGACATTTTAAACGAAGCTTCGTAAAAGTCGGAACGCTGCTTAATGTTTGTGTAGTAAAGAGGATATTGCTTTTTACATAACAACAGTTACATTTAATTGTTCAATGTAACAATAATTTAACTATAGCAAATAATCTATAACAGTATAACATATACAGAGTATCCCGCCGAGATAAATAACCTAGCACAGACCGATATCTCCCGCCTTAATATATATAACCGAATTCTGTTTTTTTTATGAGCACCACCGGGCAAAGGCAACTTTATTGACGATAGTTTGGTAAATATAAGAGTATTATTAAAAAAGTTTTATTTTCTAATTAATGGATCGGTCTGAAATTTGGCATACAGATAGCTATTATGACGTAGGCATCTGCTGAGAAAGTAGTTTTCGATGCTCAATGCTCTGGGATGGACGTTTAAATTTTTGGTTATCTAGAAAATATTTTATATTGACTTTATTCATTACCGATTGAGGTATAAGGTAGGTATATATTAATATAGTATAGTTAAATTAAAATGGATTATTAGTTTACATACGACGATTGTGCGTTGTTTTCAACCTAAATTTTTCTTATGACGAAATAGAAATTGATCTTATCTAAAATAGTAACAAATCTCCCAGGCGAGGCCGGATAATTCAGCTAGTCTATTATATAAATGTGAAAATGAAAACCTTTGAGTGATATGTTCTCGGAAACTACTGAACCGATCGTTATGATTTTTTATTTTAA
Organism: Periphyllus acericola; assembly: GCA_949715065.1. Classification (NCBI taxonomy): domain Eukaryota; kingdom Metazoa; phylum Arthropoda; class Insecta; order Hemiptera; family Aphididae; genus Periphyllus; species Periphyllus acericola. Next base: position 68,045,767 of record OX454264.1, read on the forward strand.
ATTGAAGAGCTCATTGCGGAGAAGGTTTATGGCATTTGATCGATTCTCTAACTTCAAAAACAAAGGAGTTATCAATTATCATAAATAATGACCTGTTACGTAGACTTAGAATGTGAAGTTCGCGGTACGCAACGGACGGCGGCTAGACGTGGCCGCCCAAACTTATTTGTCACGAATTTGTTTCCGGGCAACGCCGGGAAATTCAGCTAGTATTATATATATATAAAAATCCAAAGTTTTCAGAATGATGATAATTGCTTGAAGCGTTGAGTACTTGACACAATTGCTTGATCAACCACTGCCAAAAAATAATCTTGATAATATTTTTGCTCAGCAGAAGCTGTACATATATTATTATTTTTAAATTGTAACTGATTACTTTTTTTTATAACTCATGTGTAGTTTTTTTTGATAACTCGAACTCAATTTTTCTAAAATTGTTATCAATACTATATTTCTCATGTACCTAATCGACCACTAATTACAATATAATTGTATTATCCAGACTCGATGTAAAAACAAACAAACACACACTAAAAACTACTACTACTAATGTAATCGGTTTACTAACTACTTTTTCAGTGAGTATTATTTATTTAATATTATCAATGTTTTGCTTTAAATACGACCAAAGTTTTAATTTGAAATTCCGATAAATTATTTTGACTGTTTATTAGAAAATATTAGAAATTATTTTCGTTTAACATGTTATAATATAATTTAACTTATAACAATTAGACGAAAAAGTAGATTGGTGGCTGCTACCCAGGTCACCATGCCGATGTATTACGATTACGACAATGTTATTATTAGTACCTTCTATTGATATTAAACAAGTTTAATATCACTTATCAGTGGTAACTACTTCGTTATTTTGTTGTTATTTTTGATAAATGAATGTATAAAACTAAAAACAGACAATTTCTTTTATTTTTATTATTACAAGTGACGATACTAGAATTCTTATTACATTCAGCTATAACTATTTTCCAAAATTTTCCACTCTTACATTATTTTAATTGACATACATTTAATAATGAAAGTTATATTTACATTTTTTCAGATTTTTTTATACAAATTACATAAGTATTGGATCAATAATTACTATGTTAATTACAGAGTAACTGAGAGTATGATTAAACTTTAAAAGCAATGCAATTGGAATGGGTTAAATTTTTAAAAAACTGTCGCCCTGAATAGAACTGTTATAAGATATTTATCATGATAAATACATTTTCCGTAAATAATTAGGAAGGAATCTCTGGTCAAGGTAGGAATGACATGATAAAAAATTATAATATTCAAAATAAAACTATTTTATTTCAATAAGATAATTATACACAAATTATGACATATTACCATTATTTTTATAATATATCTTATAAAAATAGATAAGTACCAAAACATTATTTTCAAAATTCAGTAAAAATATCTTAAAAAAACAGTTAAATTTTGGATTGAAACATCAGTCGATGTCATCAAATGTTTACACCATTATATTATTAAATCAATATCATCATATTAAGTAAGAATTAAAAAAATAAATAAATGTATTCTAACTTAAAAATACTTAAAAATATTATTAATGTTTAAAAAATAAATGTCATATTGGATAGGTTAAGTTGGTCACATTATTTATACTATTTAAAATTCAAGTTAATTTGATTATTCTAACATAATTGCTAAAATTATAAGATGAACACAATAATCATAAATTTGGCTTGACACATTTTAACATAAGGCCACTGGGCAATACAAAAGATATAGAAAATAATGATTATCATGGCTCAATTATTATTAGAGTAATTTTCAAATAGTCAATCAGTTAAAGTGATTCATTTCTTAAATCATACACACCCATTTCAAGGATAGCTAATAAAATAAGAATTCCAATATTTTAAAATAATTGAATACTTTTATTTGGATACAAGAAAATATTTTAAGTAATACGTTTATATGAAATCACTAGCAAGTAACTAGATTTTTACAGATATAAAACATTATAACAAACAATATTTCTATCTTTTGAATTGTCTTATATTTCATTAATAAATAAAAGGAAACCCTGTGAGCACATAAATCTTAATTAAAGACTTACCTTATACAATTAAAACATAAATATTTATTTAGAAAACTATATGGCAGTAGATACAAACTATTAGATTTGTTATTTAAAATCCATATTTGAAGCAATAAAATAAATACAAGATATCTAATCCCATTCCCATAAACTAATAATATAGTGCTAAGAAAATGTTCTCAAATTACAATGCTAACATAATAACTAAAATAAAAGTATTAACAAAATAATTAAATCAATCAACACATTTATACACAGTAAAATTGGTGTTAATGATATTAATAACCCTATTAATTTAAACTTTAATGTGATACACAATTTTTTTTTTAATTTTTAAATGATTGTTGAGTTATATATCAAAGATTTAAAGCATATATTTTATATCGGATACAAAAACTATGTGTCTATATTAATAATCAAATTCTGTGACTAGCCTTTTAGATACATTTTTCTTCTAGTAATTAAAATATGGTACTTCCAATTTTAATTACTAATGAAGATAGTAAATAAATTCAAATCAGTTATATTGAAAAAGTAAAAGATTGTTAAATATTAAATAATATCCAGAAAGTAAAATATGTAACATTTGCAGGTTTATAATTTACAATTATTGATATTAAATATATGAAGCTTTTTTAAAATTTTAAATTATCAATATGAATACACTCTAATATATGTAAATTATTAAAATGCCAATGAGCTTAGTGCTTATATAATAGCTAATCAAGTAAATATTTGTTTAAAGATGTATAATAATGTCTACAATATTGATTAAAAAAATAAAACATAAATTCAATGTGAAATTTTTTTCCTCAAATGCCCATTATTATATTATTATCTTTATAATACATATATCATGTTTTAAAAACTAACTCAAAGATTTTCTGAAATATTACTTTTTTTGGGGGACTTTGTCGAGTTTTCATCAATTGTTAACGATCCTTTTTTATTAATTTCAAATGTTACCTTTGTTAGTGTTCTAGATCCTTTTGATTCACCTGACTTCTCACCTAAATTAATCGGTTACAACATTTTACATTATTGTAAAATTCAAAATGACCTTTATGGAGTTCACAACTTTGGTTTGAAAAGTATTTTTCAGTTATGTGGATGAAATGAGCATTTTGAAATTAGGTATTAATTAATTTAAGGATTTACTGACCTTGCAATGAATAATTATAAAAAAATATCAAATCAAACCTAAATTATGAAAACTGTAACATGTCATATAATTAAATTAAATAATTTTTTTCACCACTTGGCAACATTTAAGCAATCTTACCAACAGATAAATATCTTCTCCTGGGTAAAACAGAGTTTTTATGCCAATTATCATCATTAGTCGAAGAAACATTAGAAATAATTTTTAATGGCTTTGATCCCAAGTCTGTTGCCATTTTTAAAGTATCAAGAGTAGAATTTTCAGAGTAACTACGATGGTGTTTCATACGTGCCATTTTGCGCATAGATGCGTCTAAATAGCCTTCACTTTTAGGCAGTAGCTAAATTTAAAAAATTAATTTAAATTCAGAATAATTTTTTTATTAATTTTTGTTATAAAGTCACCTCTTCTGCTTTACGAAAATCTTCAATAGTTTTAAACTTATTTAAAAATTGCTTTAATTTAGGATCTACTTGAAGAGTTTTACTATATTTGTAATATGCCAAAAAAGCCCAAAATTTTTCTAGTCCGTAAAGTTGACCTAAATATAAACCAAAAAATAGTTTCAAATTAATACATACAAATTTTTATATCATACAAAAACATTTTACCATTCTCATGATCTCTTATAGTTTCCGCTTGGAAATCTTTATATAATTCTGGTCTAAATTTTCTTTCAAGACCGTAACTAAAGTATCGGAACAAACATTCTAACCCATACCTAAGAAACAACAAGCATGATAAATAATTGAACATACTATTTATGAAAAACACTTTTAACAAACCTAAAACCACTATTTGCATCTTCCACAGCCATAGATTGAAATTCTTTGTACATATTTTTATTAAAATTGTCATTCAAAAAAAATGACCAAAATCTATATAATGTATTCATTTCTTGAGACATCCCAGGCCCAAATCTTGATCTCTCTAAAGAAAAATACATATAAAATTTAAAAAGAAATAATAAAAAAAACGATATGATTAAACATCTAACAGATTGATTTTAACAATAATTTGTATGTGCAATTTTATACCTTTTAAACAACGCAAGTGATACTTGTGATATGCTTGTTGAGTAAAATTATTTTCCATAAGTAGTGCATGAGAAGGATGGTGAAAAGTAGGTAATGATTGGGGTGTGCTAGAAAGATATCCTTCACTCAAGTTGGGGCTGGTTCCTAATGTTCCACTACTGCAAATTAAATTAGTTTAAAATTTAAATTTAATTAAATTAAAAAATGCATAATAAAATATTACCCAAAAGATGTTATACGAGGTCTAGTATGTGCACGAGAGTCTAATACCCATCCAACATGATGTTCCCTATCTACGTTAAAACGACTTTGTTTTCTATGCCCAGACGATTCATCAATGTCACCATAGAAATGACGGCAATTCGGCTTTTGTAAGTCAAATTTAACTTTTGTTTTAGTCTGTGTTGCAGTATGAGCTTTTTCTTGAACTATTTCATTTTCCTGCAGAGTAAAAATATTTAAATTATTATTCATATATTATGTAAATTATAAAATTAATTACTTTTCTATCAATAGATTCCATAACTTCAGTTAAATTACCAACAGCTAGAGAGGGTGGTGGAGGTGGAGGGACTTGATTGACTTTTTTCGGAGGTTTCGGTACTAGCCTTTCAAAAACCTCTTGAGTAACAACATTAACAGTCTTGTAAGATGGTTGATTCTAAATTAAAAATGATAAGTAATATATATAATTAAATAAGAAATTTAGATTTATACCACAGAATTTGTATGCCACAGATCTTCTTCATATGACCTTAAGCCCAAGTCAATTGATTGCTCTAGATCTTGCGTCATTTTAACTCTAATTGTTTTGTCATGAGATCGATCTTCAATTTTTTGAGTAATTATCATGAGTTTATCAATATCTTTATCATCAAAATCATCTTTGTCACCATAATCAGATTCATCACTATCCAAACTAACAAGTAATAAACACAGATTTTAAGAATTTAATTGTAAGTAATATAAATATAAATATGAATATTTGTATGTCTCAATGTAAGAATAATGTAATATTAACCCAATTGGATCTTCATTAAATTTATTCATCTTTCCACATGGAACAGAAGCCAGGTCTTCATCAAACTGAAATCCAAGATCCCAATCTACCTTACTAGGAATACCATTCTCAGGTATATTACGTTTTGATAAATTTGATGATATATTTAGTGAGTCAGAAGATATGGAAGTAGTGTTCTTGGTCTTGGAACGTCTTTTAACCTATAATGTAATTAATATATTTCAACACAAACATAAATAGCAGATTTAATAATTTAATTACAAATTAAAATATAATTAAATTATATCTTGTACAAAAACAAATATCAAGCTATTATAAAAAATATTATAACATACTTCTCTCCTTGATTCAATATCGTCCACATTTTCAACAGCTACTGATTTATGAGTATCATTATCATATTCTTCTTCTTGAATTGTATCAGACTTTAAACTAGCTATTCAAGTTAGTACAAAATATTTTAATTAGTAAAAGTTTCATAGGAGCATGATTCATAAGTTTTCGAGTAAAATATATCTTTAATACAGCTTATTAACATAGTTAAAGCATGTTGACAAAAAGTCTTTCTAGCATTATACCTAATATGCAAAGTATAAGGCTAATTCCAAATTGTATTAGAAGCATTTTATTATTATCTGTTTTCAAATAAAAACATTTAACTAGTTAATATATTTATTTGATGTTCAAATAACATTTTCATAAAACTTATAAACAGGGTCTGGATTCAAATGCCCTAAAGACTATAGAAAAATGCTCAAAGAAAATAGCCAAAAATCACCTCAAAAACTTACCAGTTCACTTTTATAAATAAGTACTCAATTCATAATTTACAAAAAAAATAAGAGCGATGGTGTTGACTAAAATTATCTTTAAATTATTAATCCCTATTATGTATAAATATGCATTATGATTTATAACTAATAAAATGACCAAAAATGCAAAATAAAAGTTTCATATTTTTGTTAAATGAAACAAATACTTGGAGCATTGTCTGAAATCATCTAATAAAAATATTCACTTTGTGTTGATATCTGGGCACTACTTATGAATATTTTATCATGAAAATATTTTAAGTCATTTTAAAGCAAGAATTAATATTCTTACCATATTTTAAATGTTGACCATTCATTTTATTAGATGTCTCAATATGTTCTCTACTGCATATAGTGTTTTTTTCATTATCATTTTTTATTTGTTCACAGTTGTCTTCAGTCTTCAATTCTATGGGGCCACTCCTTGGAACAAATTCAGGGACATCAGGATTAAGATTCATAGCAGCTTGGGGATCAGAAACAATGTGTATAATTGGAGGAGAAGGAGGAGCAGGTAAATTTTTAACCATTAAGTCAGGAGAGATAAGTGGAACAATAGAAGGTAAACCCATGGGATGAACAAATAATGGAATTTGTGCAGTTAAATTATTTTTAAACAAAAATTTTTGAGGTATTTCTTTAAGTGGCCACTTGGTTGGATCATTACGACATCTTACCTAAATACATTTAAATACTTTGGTGACTATTATATTTTTAGGATTAAATACTTTACATTAAATAATATTATGTTATAAATGTAAGTACCATATGACTATTGAGTTCTAATTCTTCCATGTCAATCATAGCTTTCATAACAAGGCTAATATCTTGACTTAGTTCTTTAACGCGTTTAAAAGAAGCAATAAATGTTACAGGAACATAACCCTGTTCATCCATATGAAACCTGAAGAAAGTATCTTTGCAAAGATTATCTGTTGAAAAATAGTAAGATCTGAAAAATTAATGATAATTAGAATTAAACTACACTTTAATTGTACAAAAATAAAAAAATATTAATATTTATTAACGCACATCTGTTGTTTAAGAAGATTAATCACAGTCTGTTCATTTATCACTGGAAAAGTCATAAACGGAACTAGTTCACGATAAGGTTGGGTGTAATTCAAACGGGATGGTGCCGAATATAAAACATCATTTCCTTTAAAATTATAACTAGCCTGAAAAATAAACAAAATGTTTAAAAACTTTAACAGTTTATTTATATTATAATGTTAATAACATTAACTCAATCAGTTAAATTAAAAACTAGACATGCAATACTTTAATTAATTTTGTTATTTGAAGAGACTAAAAATATAATTAGAAGGAAAACTTACACTTTTTCCATCTGCTGATGTCTTTTGAGAATTTGTTTTAGGCTCTTCATCTTGAAGCCTATTGCGAGACAGATGGAGTCGAAGATAATGCATCGGACCTCCATCACGTTTATCAGAATCGGTCATAGTTGGATCTGGTAAATCTGGAACCTTTCGACTATTTTTATATTTTATTTGATTATTACTTTTGTCTCTACCACCTGAAAAGAAATATGAGCATGTTTATTTGGTCTACTAAAAAATTTACATTTGTTCATTTATTACCTGATCGATCATTACGATATTTTGATAACCTACTCCTATAACTGTTTTTCTTGAATATTTCAATATCAAGAGGTATCCATTTAGAATGTTTAACTGTGGAAAAAAATATGTATAAAAAATGTATTTTCAAAACAAAACAATTCCAGTTTAAATAACAATTAATGTAACCTTTCGACAATAGATTGTCATATTGGTTGCAATATTCTCACATTGAGCAAGTTATTTATACTATGTATCTAGAATTCTAGAATGTAGTATAATTTATATGATTTCAATGTTTTTATTTACTTTGTACAACATATTAGCCAATTTTTAAAATTATTGATATATTAATTAACTTAACAAGCAAAATGCAAATATTTTTCATAAAGCAAAATTAATTTGATATTTTTTTTCTATTGTACACTCAAAATACTTTAAAAAAATTAAATAACAATTATAAACTAATTAATTTTGGTTATTTTAATTTTAAATCAACATTAGAAATATATAACAATAACATTTAAAGAAAATAATTAATTTAAAATTGTATATGTACCTTTTTTTTGTTTATCAATATTGTTTGATTTGTTAGTTGATGAATGATCAGAATTCGTTCCATTTTCCTGTTCATTGGTGTTTGGATGGTCATTTTTTGTTTTATTTTTTTCAAGACCATTCATTTTATGACAAGGCTTTTGAGCAGGATTTACTTCTCGAGTAGATGTTTGAATATCTTTTACAATAGATGTTCCATTATTAATTTTTATCAAAGTAGATTGGATATTTGGTGAACCATTTTCACTCTGATTTATCAAATACTTTTTCTAAGGAAGAAAAAAAAAATTAACATTAAAAAAGATGTATCAAATTAAATATGCAAAATAATTAAACTTACATCTGAATTCCGGGCGTTTCCTAGAGGAGGCCAGGCTTCCATATCATTTAACTCATTATTCTAAAATTTAAAATATGCACATTATGTATATGAATTAATACATATATAATATGTAATATTATAAACATATATATCATACCAATAACATAAATATGCTTAAAAAATAAATAAATATCATAAAAACTGGAAATTATCAAATCATACTTTTATTATTATTTCAATTTTATCACGGACATTCATTCATGCGTATTATATAAATTTATAAATTGTTATCACAAGTAGTGTTATCTAATAATAAAAAATCAATGTTAATAGAAACATTGGATTTTAATAAAAAAATCACCTAGTAAGATGTAACAAAATATTACAATCAAAGCAAGAAGTTCTAAACACTTATTGGTAAAAATAAATAATCACAGTTCTACTATTAATTTTTAATGGTTATTTTTTCTCTCAAATGTACAAAAATAAAAATTAACATCTTAAATCAAGGATCAGAGTATAAAGAAAAAAAGAAGGAAATAAATCAATTTTTTCAATGTAAAATATTTAAAAATATACTTAAGTGGTAAAATGTAGAACACTTCTATAGCCTGGATAAAAAAAATTATGGCTATAGTTTGGCCACTTCTATTTAATCACAATGACTGCTAAGGATGTGAACTGCTTGTTTACAAATATTAATTTACTATGATTACCACACATAAGATTGGCTATAAATATTAATAATAAAATATAATATTTTATTTATAAAATACTCAAAAATTTAAAAATTCTTATTATTAACCTTATTTATGTACCAGTAAGTAAGAATATTGCATTTTTTTTCCAATTTTTTTTTTTTTTTTACTAGCCTATTTATCTTATAATAAACAATTAAAAGTGAATAACCAAACATATACATATTGAATACGGTACCTTTTTGATTTTATTGAATTTATTAGAACTGCTACTTAAGGCTTTACCACTTGACATATCACCTATAAAATCAAAATGCAAACATCAATTATCAATATTACAAAAATGTAAATAAAATAATGTCCTAGTATTCTAGATCACAATTAAGAAATTATATAATGAAATAGATATTACGGTTTTTATTAATTAGCCAATTTTTCATTTCTCCAAATACAATATTTATAAAATGTAAAATCTTAGTTACTTTTAGCTGTATAAAATATTGACAATACTTTATTTAACCTTCAGTTCTTAATTTGATTACTTAAATACAACTTAAATATAATGACTACATATTAGTTTGCAAAATTATCTAACTCAAATTTTAAGTACCAACTTTTATTGATAAAATAGAAATAGGTGTATCTTTTTTGTTTATTAAGTACTAAACATCAACAAAATGCTTTGACTATTTTTAAATTCAAGGTTCAAACCAACTATAAATAAAAACCTACATAATATTATCATTTTAACTTTTAAGAATTTTTAGTATTATACATATTTTTATATCAAGTAATATCAAAAAATATATGACATAAGTACAAAATAATAAAATAAATACCATTTCAATTTTTTTAAATTATATTAAAGTTTAAAACACAAGTCAATAAATACATTTAAGTTATAAAGATACCACAGTAAACAACCACAAATACTATAAAAAAAAAAAATAAAAACTAAAATTATTTTTTAAAAATATTTAGTGGATCAAAAAAATAAATATTTTGATGCTTTTCATCATTTCAATGATTATTTTATACTTATAATATAAATCAATAACATTAATGCGTATTACATGTGTATAACGTGATTTAGGCCATAAAATAGTCATATAGTTGACGTACATAAAATGTATCTAAGTGTTTATCTCATGTACAATACTAATACAGGTATTTGAACATTGAATCATCACACTATTATATTGAACCATTGTAACTACTATATCATTGGCTAAATTAGCATGGCTTGATAAATTTTTTGTTTATCTATAAAATTGTTCATTTTTGCAATATTTGCATTTAAAACACTTTTTTATAAAAATACATATTATAATGTCTAAAAATAAATATTTTTGTTATATTAAAAAATATGTATATAAATCATAATAATTAAATTTAATATTCAATTAAAAAAATACAACTAAATATAAAATTGCTAAATTAAACTTTATGGTATGTGGGCAGTAATAGAAAAAAACATTCATATTTTAATGAACATAAAAATGTAAATATTTTTAATACACTGTGCATCAATTAATTATATATCTTATAACATTTTTTGTTTAAAAGAAATAATTTAATATTCCAGAAATTTTAAATTCTAAATTTAACACAATTAGTGATCAGCCTTGGCAACTATGGCCTTTAACTACAGTGGTGACAATGGGTTAGGTAACATTGGTGCTAGTAAATATATAAATGGATTGGCGGGGATTGTGCGCGGTCGTACCCTCACAGCGTGGTTTAGGTAGATAGTAGATACTATGATAATAGGTATATAACTTATATTTTTGTTCATATTAATATATTTCCCGGATCTCGGTTTGGTGCATACTTATCGTAGTTTTCGTATAATAATATGTCGATAAGCTTATGTGTATAAGTTTAACTATAGTTTTTAAATTAATTATTATTTAAGGTAAAAGGTAATTTGTAACATTTGTGTGTAATGCTTTAATGTTTTTATAATATTATGATTCAAAGGTTTAACACAAAATGCATTTTTTTTGTAATTCTGGCCCTCTAGAATTTCTTAAACTTTGTGGCCCCCCATTAAAAAAGTTAGCCCACCACTGATCTACCCCATATGGGAGCTTACTAGGCGGTATTTAATCCCAAAATTTATCTACAAATATGGCTTACCAATGTGCCATACCATGCCTTAATTGAACCTTTAATTATCGTATCCTTAGATAGTTTACATAAAATCATTTTCAATACTAACAATAATTTTAAGCCAAAATATAAAATTATAATGATTTTGGATGTAGGAGTGTTTACAGGTAGTCTCAACATACCTAATAATTCATAAATTATTATTTTTTTTTGTAGATAGGTACATATTAAAAAATATTAATATACTTTAATAACTGTAGAATAATCAGCAATCATAAAACTAATAAGTAAAACATTATCAAAATATGAACCAACAATTAAGTTTCATTATTTTTGCAAATTTCATCCAAAACAATTATTGTAAAGTTATAAAACTCATTTTAAATAATTTATTTTCAAATTATAATACCATATGCTACAAAACTATTTAAGTTAAAAATGTATAACTACTTACTATAATATAATCTTCATTAATAAATTCTCAACATATATTTTGTTGGTACTAATAAGACAATAAAATTTGTTATGGTTCACCCATTAATATTCACCCACTTAATACTTAAGTAAATAGCTCAATATAAAAACTTAATTAGAATTCATGTATATAAAATCAACAGGAATATTTATCGTAAGTATTTTAAGAACTAGTAAGCAAACTAACTCATAAGATAAGTAATCAAGAACCCGCAGAAATAATTATATACATAGACCTGTTGAATGTTTGATTTACATGAAGAAATCAACAATCAATCAAGTACTACCTAGTTGAAATTAATAAACAAGAATGAAAATTGCTTTCAGTCTAAAGGTAAGTTGCTATTATAAACAATAAGAATTTAACCAATATTAATTGGTGGTTAAAATAAAATCGTACCATTTTTTTATTTTTTTATTGTTGAAAGGCTACTATCAAACTCAACTCATTTAGACTAAAAGCCTTGGAGCGAAACCATACAATTAATATAGCATAAATCTGGAGCAATTAAATTAATTATTTTAATTACTAAATATTTAGATCTTGCAAAAAAAATTTACATTAAAACCTGGAAAAATTATTATTTATAACTTAATATTAATTAGAAAAAGGTTAATAATATATTTAAATTTAATAACAAATTTGAAATATTTAGTTATTATAATTATGATACAATTATAATGATCAAACCGACAGAGGAAAAATAAATTTTATGTAGTTTATTCCAAACTGAACTAATAAAAATGACACGGTACTCATAGAAGTGATGACAATTAATCAATAATACATACCCGAGCAAATAATAAATGCTAAGGAGTATATACATAAGAAATATGTTTTAGGAGCTTAGTAGTATATATTATTAAGTATATATTTAGGTATGTCAACAAGGTTTCATTATATATTAAATCATTATTATATAACTATAAGCTATCTACTTTTAGATAAAAACAAATACCAAGATGATAATATAAATACTCACAACTAGTTTGTTGCTGAGGTAGTAAAATTATTTTTTCACCCACAATAGGATCTTTTACTTTGACAGACATAGATATTAAATAAATAAATGTAAACCATTGAATGACAACATTAAAATAATAATTTAATTAATTTATCATATAATCATAACACAATACGGATGAGCCACAAAAATGCCTTCCTGCGGAGAAGCGCTCGTATCTGTATATCCGTATTATCTACCGGGGACTAGTCAAAACCATTCTACGCCATACGCGTACGCTTGTAACGTCTTTGGAACCAACCGTTACCACCAGGTATCTGGTTACAAAAACAATCGCAGTACAAATACACTCTTCGACCGGGATTATCGTAATGCTACAACCAAATTATGGGTTAAAGATTGGCCGTTCAGTTATTCAACACCGTCGTCGGCAGTCTGTACTCTATTAATTATTACGGTTGTAGGTCCGCTGCCGGGATACTTACAAGTTACCGCGTAATTATTGGTTCGTATTTCTTACCGTTGACGTTGAGAAGTAATTATTAACGCAAGATTCGATTTAATATTGGCGAGCGCTTGATCATTAGCGAACAATGGACAACGCGAAAGAATCAACATTTGACCAGAACGAAGCACAAATACATGAACCTCACTCTGCAGTAAGTCAAACACTAATGCATTCTTATAAATACATAATATATTAAAAAAATGTACTTTTATTATAGGTAAAAGGTGTAGTATCCAATTCTAAAAGAAGAAAGCGAGAAGACAGTGACGGCTACAGCTCTGGATCGTCTGAAACCGATTCTTCAATAACAATCAAACGTCTAAAACCATCAGAATGCTCTGTTGAAGGTACTATTTATTTTTTCATCTGATCAGATTAGTACACGATATCATATCGTCTCTAATTGTGCTTATATCAAATTTGCTATTTCTACAGGATCACTGTGTAGTAGTGGTTTAGAACCAGGCAATCAAGACAGCATTAGTCAAGAGACCTCTATCTTATCAACTGCAGGTCCTTCCAACGGAACAAAATCAGATGTACAAGAGACACTTTCAACTGAAGAACCTGGCACACTGAATATAATTGAAGGTACTATTTATTTTTTCATCTGATCAGATTAGTACACGATATCATATCGTCTCTAATTGTGCTTATATCAAATTTGCTATTTCTACAGGATCACTGTGTAGTAGTGGTTTAGAACCAGGCAATCAAGACAGCATTAGTCAAGAGACCTCTAACTTATCAACTGCAGGTCCTTCCAACGGAACAAAATCAGATGTACAAGAGACACTTTCAACTGAAGGACCTGGCACACCGAATATGATTGTGAGTAATGATGAACCTGTTGACCAACTTTCTATAACTGATGATTTGCCTATAAAATATGTAAGTTTAAGTATTTTTCTTTTATATTTTAAAGTTTTGTATTGATTTAAATATTAAAACTTGTGATAGTTTATTGTTGTCAGGTTCAATTAGGTTCATATAGTAGACATCGTACGCACGCGCATGCACATAAACAAATATTACATTATTAGATCAAATATTCATAGCCAAAAGAGCTATACGCCTGACAAAAATTAAGGTACTTCCAACCATCCGATTTAAAAAAAAAAGTTAGGCTTAGATTTATAGACAAGTTTAATTTGTATCGGTCGGATTTTTCAATTTTATCAAGATATTCATACAAAAAACAATTTACAATTTTTATTAATTTGTCAATTTTCAATTGTAATTAATTAAGTAACAATATTCAATATGAAAAATGTGTTTCGACCGATACAAAGTAAGGTTTTTAAGGATTTTAAAAATCTTTAAATTTTCAAAATCATACAACGGGAAATACCTTAATTTTTGTCAGGCGTTTAGGTCGTTTTGACAAAAAATTTATGCGCTTCCAACCCCCTTAATGAATAAATGGGTTTTTAATTATTCAAAATAAATTTCAGGAAAAACCTGGCACACCGAACATGATTGTAAGTAATGATGATCCTATTGACCAACATTCTGTATCTGACCTGCCAATAATATATGTAAGTTTAAGTATTTTTTTTTTATATTTTACAGTTTTTTATTAAATTAAATATTTAAACTTGTGATAGTTTATTGTTGTCAGGTTCATTATTAAATTAGTTTGTAATGTTATCCAAATATTTTGTTAAGGAGTATGAACCTAAGACTGAGAACAACATTTTAATTCAAGATGTAATTATTTTTATTTTTAATATTTTACAGTTTTGTATACTCTAAAGATATTAAAAACTCATTCATTGTTGTTTTATAGAAAATACATTAATAAATTAATTAAATGTTATAAACTAATGTTTATCTTAACTTTAAATGTGTATTTAATAACAAACATTGATTAGAATCAAAAAAAAGAATTGCATAGTGTTGATTTATATAATTTACTTGAGATATTTAACTATGTCAAGTTTTATGATTAAATTGGTTTTATAATTAATCTATTTATTTTTCAGGAAGTATTTAATTCTACCAATACGTTTTCTGAAGGTCAAGTAGATGAACATTCATTTGTAGCCGGCTCGCCTGAAGAAGAAGTGAGTCTAAGTTTTCAATTTTTAAATTTTACGGTTTTGTATGATATATAGATCATGAAATCCACAAAATGATGTAGATATCTTAGTTTTATGGAATATATGTTTGAAACTTAACATAAATATTTTTCATTAACATGAAACTTGTATTTAATAACAAAAATTGTTTAGAATTATAAAAAAGAATTTCATAGTGTTGATTTACATAATTAACTTGTGATAACTAATTATTTCTAGTATTATGATAAAATGGGTTTTTTAATTAATCTATTTATATTTTAGGAAGAACCTGATACTAGGGACAATCATTTAATTGAAGGTGAATATTATGAACCATATAATGCTTCGGGGGTGCGTATAAAACAAGTGAGTCTATGCTTTAAATTTTATATTTTACAGTTTCTTTTGATTTATAGACCGTGATATACATAAAAAGATTTATTTATCTTAGTTTTATGGAAAGTATTTTTAAAAATCAAAATAAATAATATTAAAAAATTGATTAGAATCAAAAAAAAGAATTGCATAGTGTTGATTTATATAATTTACTTGAGATATTTAACTATGTCAAGTTTTATGATTAAATTGGTTTTATAATTAATCTATTTATTTTTCAGGAAGTATTTAATTCTACCAATACGTTTTCTGAAGGTCAAGTTGATGAACATTCATTTGTAGCCAGCTCGCCTGAAGAAGAAGTGAGTCTAAGTTTTCAATTTTTAAATTTTACGGTTTTGTATGATATATAGATCATGAAATCCACAAAATGATGTAGATATCTTAGTTTTATGGAATATATGTTTGAAACTTAACATAAATATTTTACATTAACGTGAAACTTGTATTTAATAACAAAAATTGTTTAGAATTATAAAAAAGAATTTCATAGTGTTGATTTACATAATTAACTTGTGATAACTAATTATTTCTAGTATTATGATAAAATGGGTTTTTTAATTAATCTATTTATATTTTAGGAAGAACCTGATACTAGGGACAATCATTTAATTGAAGGTGAATATTATGAACCATATAATGCTTCGGGGGTGCGTATAAAACAAGTGAGTCTATGCTTTAAATTTTATATTTTACAGTTTTATTGATTTATAGACCGTGATATACATAAAAAGATTTATTTATCTTAGTTTTATGGAAAGTATTTTTAAAAATCAAAATAAATAATATTAAAAAATTGATTAGAATCAAAAAAAAGAATTGCATAGTGTTGATTTATATAATTTACTTGAGATATTTAACTATGTCAAGTTTTATGATTAAATTGGTTTTATAATTAATCTATTTATTTTTCAGGAAGTATTTAATTCTACCAATACGTTTTCTGAAGGTCAAGTTGATGAACATTCATTTGTAGCCAGCTCGCCTGAAGAAGAAGTGAGTCTAAGTTTTCAATTTTTAAATTTTACGGTTTTGTATGATATATAGATCATGAAATCCACAAAATGATGTAGATATCTTAGTTTTATGGAATATATGTTTGAAACTTAACATAAATATTTTTCATTAACGTGAAACTTGTATTTAATAACAAAAATTGTTTAGAATTATAAAAAAGAATTTCATAGTGTTGATTTACATAATTAACTTGTGATAACTAATTATTTCTAGTATTATGATAAAATGGGTTTTTTAATTAATCTATTTATATTTTAGGAAAAACCTGATACTAGGGACAATCATTTAATTGAAGGTGAATATTATGAACCATATAATGCTTCGGGGGTGCGTATAAAACAAGTGAGTCTATGCTTTAAATTTTATATTTTACAGTTTCTTATGATTTATAGACCCTGATATACATAAAAAGATTTATTTATCTGAGTTTTATGGAAAGTATTTTTAAAAATCATAATAAATAATATTAAAAAATATTTTTCTTTAACTTTAAAAGTGTAATTAATAACAAAAATTGATTAGAATCAAAAAAAAGAATTGCATAGTGTTGATTTATATAATTTACTTAAGATATTTAACTATGTCAAGTTTTATGATTAAATTGGTTTTATAATTAATCTATTTATTTTTCAGGAAGTATTTGATTCTGTTGACAATACGTTTTCCGAAGGTCAATTTTATGAACATTCATTTGTAGCCGGCTCGCCTGAAGAAGAAGTGAGTTTTAGTTTTAAATTTTTAAATTTTACGGTTTTGTATGATATATAGATCATGAAATCCACAAAATGATGTAGATATCTTAGTTTTATGGAATATATGTTTGAAACTTAACATAAATATTTTTCATTAACTTGAAACTTGTATTTAATAACAAAAATTGATTAGAATTATAAAAAAGAATTGCATGGACTTGATTTACATAATTAACTTGTGATAGTTAATTATTTCTAGTATTATGATAAAATGGGTTTTTTAATTAATCTATTTATATTTTAGGAAGAACCTGATACTAGGGACAATCATTTAATTGAAGGTGAATATTATGAACCATATAATGCTTCGGGGGTGCGTATAAAACAAGTGAGTCTATGCTTTAAATTTTATATTTTACAGTTTTATTGATTTATAGACCGTGATATACATAAAAAGATTTATTTATCTTAGTTTTATGGAAAGTATTTTTAAAAATCAAAATAAATAATATTAAAAAATTGATTAGAATCAAAAAAAAGAATTGCATAGTGTTGATTTATATAATTTACTTGAGATATTTAACTATGTCAAGTTTTATGATTAAATTGGTTTTATAATTAATCTATTTATTTTTCAGGAAGTATTTAATTCTACCAATACGTTTTCTGAAGGTCAAGTTGATGAACATTCATTTGTAGCCAGCTCGCCTGAAGAAGAAGTGAGTCTAAGTTTTCAATTTTTAAATTTTACGGTTTTGTATGATATATAGATCATGAAATCCACAAAATGATGTAGATATCTTAGTTTTATGGAATATATGTTTGAAACTTAACATAAATATTTTTCATTAACGTGAAACTTGTATTTAATAACAAAAATTGTTTAGAATTATAAAAAAGAATTTCATAGTGTTGATTTACATAATTAACTTGTGATAACTAATTATTTCTAGTATTATGATAAAATGGGTTTTTTAATTAATCTATTTATATTTTAGGAAAAACCTGATACTAGGGACAATCATTTAATTGAAGGTGAATATTATGAACCATATAATGCTTCGGGGGTGCGTATAAAACAAGTGAGTCTATGCTTTAAATTTTATATTTTACAGTTTCTTATGATTTATAGACCCTGATATACATAAAAAGATTTATTTATCTGAGTTTTATGGAAAGTATTTTTAAAAATCATAATAAATAATATTAAAAAATATTTTTCTTTAACTTTAAAAGTGTAATTAATAACAAAAATTGATTAGAATCAAAAAAAAGAATTGCATAGTGTTGATTTATATAATTTACTTAAGATATTTAACTATGTCAAGTTTTATGATTAAATTGGTTTTATAATTAATCTATTTATTTTTCAGGAAGTATTTGATTCTGTTGACAATACGTTTTCCGAAGGTCAATTTTATGAACATTCATTTGTAGCCGGCTCGCCTGAAGAAGAAGTGAGTTTTAGTTTTAAATTTTTAAATTTTACGGTTTTGTATGATATATAGATCATGAAATCCACAAAATGATGTAGATATCTTAGTTTTATGGAATATATGTTTGAAACTTAACATAAATATTTTTCATTAACTTGAAACTTGTATTTAATAACAAAAATTGATTAGAATTATAAAAAAGAATTGCATGGACTTGATTTACATAATTAACTTGTGATAGTTAATTATTTCTAGTATTATGATAAAATGGGTTTTTTAATTAATCTATTTATATTTTAGGAAGAACTTGATACTAGGGACAATCATTTAATTGAAGGTGAATATTATGAACCATATAATGCTTCGGGGGTGCGTATAAAACAAGTGAGTCTATGCTTTAAATTTTATATTTTACAGTTTCTTTTGATTTATAGACCCTGATATACATAAAAAGATTTATTTATCTTAGTTTTATGGAAAGTATTTTTAAAAATCAAAATAAATAATATTAAAAAATTGATTAGAATCAAAAAAAAGAATTGCATAGTGTTGATTTATATAATTTACTTGAGATATTTAACTA
This sequence comes from Periphyllus acericola, assembly GCA_949715065.1. Lineage (NCBI taxonomy): Eukaryota > Metazoa > Arthropoda > Insecta > Hemiptera > Aphididae > Periphyllus > Periphyllus acericola. Next base: position 68,065,283 of record OX454264.1, read on the forward strand.
TGTCAAGTTTTATGATTAAATTGGTTTTATAATTAATCTATTTATTTTTCAGGAAGTATTTGATTCTGTTGACAATACGTTTTCCGAAGGTCAATTTGATGAACATTCATTTGTAGCCGGCTCGCCTGAAGAAGTAGTGAGTCTAAGTTTTCAATTTTTAAATTTTACGGTTTTGTATGATATATAGATCATGAAATCCACAAAATGATGTAGATATCTTAGTTTTATGGAATATATGTTTGAAACTTAACATAAATATTTTTCATTAACGTGAAACTTGTATTTAATAACAAAAATTGTTTAGAATTATAAAAAAGAATTTCATAGTGTTGATTTACATAATTAACTTGTGATAACTAATTATTTCTAGTATTATGATAAAATGGGTTTTTTAATTAATCTATTTATATTTTAGGAAAAACCTGATACTAGGGACAATCATTTAATTGAAGGTGAATATTATGAACCATATAATGCTTCGGGGGTGCGTATAAAACAAGTGAGTCTATGCTTTAAATTTTATATTTTACAGTTTCTTATGATTTATAGACCCTGATATACATAAAAAGATTTATTTATCTGAGTTTTATGGAAAGTATTTTTAAAAATCATAATAAATAATATTAAAAAATATTTTTCTTTAACTTTAAAAGTGTAATTAATAACAAAAATTGATTAGAATCAAAAAAAAGAATTGCATAGTGTTGATTTATATAATTTACTTAAGATATTTAACTATGTCAAGTTTTATGATTAAATTGGTTTTATAATTAATCTATTTATTTTTCAGGAAGTATTTGATTCTGTTGACAATACGTTTTCCGAAGGTCAATTTTATGAACATTCATTTGTAGCCGGCTCGCCTGAAGAAGAAGTGAGTTTTAGTTTTAAATTTTTAAATTTTACGGTTTTGTATGATATATAGATCATGAAATCCACAAAATGATGTAGATATCTTAGTTTTATGGAATATATGTTTGAAACTTAACATAAATATTTTTCATTAACTTGAAACTTGTATTTAATAACAAAAATTGATTAGAATTATAAAAAAGAATTGCATGGACTTGATTTACATAATTAACTTGTGATAGTTAATTATTTCTAGTATTATGATAAAATGGGTTTTTTAATTAATCTATTTATATTTTAGGAAGAACTTGATACTAGGGACAATCATTTAATTGAAGGTGAATATTATGAACCATATAATGCTTCGGGGGTGCGTATAAAACAAGTGAGTCTATGCTTTAAATTTTATATTTTACAGTTTCTTTTGATTTATAGACCCTGATATACATAAAAAGATTTATTTATCTTAGTTTTATGGAAAGTATTTTTAAAAATCAAAATAAATAATATTAAAAAATTGATTAGAATCAAAAAAAAGAATTGCATAGTGTTGATTTATATAATTTACTTGAGATATTTAACTATGTCAAGTTTTATGATTAAATTGGTTTTATAATTAATCTATTTATTTTTCAGGAAGTATTTGATTCTGTTGACAATACGTTTTCCGAAGGTCAATTTGATGAACATTCATTTGTAGCCGGCTCGCCTGAAGAAGTAGTGAGTCTAAGTTTGAAATTTTTAAATTTTACGGTTTTGTATGATACATAGATCATGAAATCCACAAAATGATGTAAATATCTTAGTTTAATGGAATATATGTTTGAAACTTAACATAAATATTTTCCATTAACTTGAAACTTGTATTAAATAACAAAAATTGATTAGAATTATAAAAAAGAATTGCATGGAGTTGATTTACATAATTAACTTGTGATAGTTAATTATTTCTAGTATTATGATAAAATGGGTTTTTTAATTATTCTATTTATATTTTAGGAAGAACCTGATACTAGAGACAATCATTTAATTGAAGGTGAATATTATGAACCATATAATGCTTCGGGGATGCGTATAAAACAAGTGAGTCTATGCTTTAAATTTTATATTTTACAGTTTCTTAGGATTTATAGACCCTGATATACATAAAAAGATTTATTTATCTGAGTTTTATGGAAAGTATTTTTAAAAATCAAAATAAATAATATTAAAAAATATTTTTCTTTAACTTTAAAAGTGTAATTAATAACAAAAATTGATTAGAATCAAAAAAAAGAATTGCATAGTGTTGATTTATATAATTTACTTGAGATATTTAACTATGTCAAGTTTTATGATTAAATTGGTTTTATAATTAATCTATTTATTTTTCAGGAAGTATTTGATTCTGTTGACAATACGTTTTCCGAAGGTCAATTTGATGAACATTCATTTGTAGCCGGCTCGCCTGAAGAAAAAGTGAGTATAAGTTTTAAATTTTTAAATTTTACGGTTTTGTATGATACATAGATCATGAAATCCACAAAATGATGTAGATATCTTAGTTTTATGGAATATATGTTTGAAACTTAACATAAATATTTTTCATTAACATGAAACTTGTATTTCATAACAAAAATTGTTTAGAATTATAAAAAAGAATTTCATAGTGTTGATTTATATAATATATTTGTAATAAATAATTATTTTAGTTTAATGAATAAGTCTAAGTATTTTTATTTTTATATTTTATAGTTTTGTATTGATTTATATATTTAAACTTTTGATAGTTAATTATTGTCAGTTTTATAATTAGATTAGTTTTTAATTAATCAAAATATATTTCAGGAAGAACCTGGCACACCGAATATAATTGAAGGTACTATTTATTTTTTCATCTGATCAGATTAGTACACGATATCATATCGTCTCTAATTGTGCTTACATCAAATTTGCTATTTCTACAGGATCACTGTGTAGTAGTGGTTTAGAACCAGGCAATCAAGACAGCATTAGTCAAGAGACCTCTATCTTATCAACTGCAGGTCCTTCCAACGGAACAAAATCAGATGTACAAGAGACACTTTCAACTGAAGAACCTGGCACACCAATATAATTGAAGGTACTATTTATTTTTTCATCTGATCAGATTAGTACACGATATCATATCGTCTCTAATTGTGCTTATATCAAATTTGCTATTTCTACAGGGTCACTGTGTAGTAGTGGTTTAGAACCAGGCAATCAAGACAGCATTAGTCAAGAGACCTCTAACTTATCAACTGCAGGTCCTTCCAACGGAACAAAATCAGATGTACAAGAGACACTTTCAACTGAAGAACCTGGCACACCAAATATGATTGTGAGTAATGATGATCCTGTTGACCAACTTTCTATAACTGATGATTTGCCTATAAAATATGTAAGTTTAAATATTTTTCTTTTATATTTTAAAGTTTTGTATTGATTTAAATATTAAAACTTGTGATAGTTTATTGTTGTCAGGTTCAATTAGGTTCATATAGTAGACATCGTACGCACGCGCATGCACATAAACAAATATTACATTATTAGATCAAATATTCATAGCCAAAAGAGCTATACGCCTGACTAATATTAAGGTACTTCCAACCATCCGATTTAAAAAAAAAAGTTAGGCTTAGATTTATAGACAAGTTTAATTTGTATCGGTCGGAGTAATTTTTCAATTTTATCAAGATATTCATACAAAAAACAATTTACAATTTTTATTAATTTGTCAATTTTCAATTGTAATTAATTAAGTAACAATATTCAATATGAAAAATGTGTTTCGACCGATACAAAGTAAGGTTTTTAAGGATTTTAAAAATCTTTAAATTTTCAAAATCATACAACGGGAAATACCTTAATTTTTGTCAGGCGTTTAGGTCGTTTTGACAAAAAATGTATGCGCTTCCAACCCCCTTAATGAATAAATGGGTTTTTAATTATTCAAAATAAATTTCAGGAAAAACCTGGCACACCGAACATGATTGTAAGTAATGATGATCCTGTTGACCAACATTCTGTATCTGACCTGCCAATAATATATGTAAGTTTAAGTATTTTTTTTTTTATATTTTACAGTTTTTTATTAAATTAAATATTTAAACTTGTGATAGTTTATTGTTGTCAGGTTCATTATTAAATTAGTTTGTAATGTTATCCTAATATTTTGTTAAGGAGTATGAACCTAAGACTGAGAACAACATTTTAATTCAAGATGTAATTATTTTTATTTTTAATATTTTACAGTTTTGTATACTCTAAAGATATTAAAAACTCATTCATTGTTGTTTTATAGAAAATACATTAATAAATTAATTAAATGTTATAAACTAATGTTTATCTTAACTTTAAATGTGTATTTAATAACAAACATTGATTAGAATCAAAAAAAAGAATTGCATAGTGTTGATTTATATAATTTACTTGAGATATTTAACTATGTCAAGTTTTATGATTAAATTGGTTTTATAATTAATCTATTTATTTTTCAGGAAGTATTTAATTCTACCAATACGTTTTCTGAAGGTCAAGTTGATGAACATTCATTTGTAGCCGGCTCGCCTGAAGAAGAAGTGAGTCTAAGTTTTCAATTTTTAAATTTTACGGTTTTGTATGATATATAGATCATGAAATCCACAAAATGATGTAGATATTTAATAACGTGTATTTAATAACAAACATTGATTAGAATTATAAAAAAGAATTGCATGGAGTTGATTTACATAATTAACTTGTGATAGTTAATTATTTCTAGTATTATGATAAAATGGGTTTTTTAATTTATCTATTTATATTTCAGGAAGAACCTGAAACTTCATTTAATTGAAGGTCAATATGATGACCATTCTTCTGTACGTCTGTAAAACAGTGGTAAGACCAAGTATCTATTAACACCATTTTAGATATTGATGCATTAGATATTGATTTCGACATTGCTATATTGAAATTCTAAAAATTGATCTTTATTTAAGTTGATCAGCTATCTCAGCAGATATATGTTATTCATTGGTAATTGTGTAAAACCATAATAGTGGAAAGAGGCTGGCTTAGCTCATTTATCATGTGATCAATGAGGCTGATATTTTAAAATTCTTGAAAAACATTTCTTAACTTTATTAATTTCATCATTAATATTATCACATTAAATATCTATTCGACAATTAATAGTGGTATATCATTATCCAACACAGAAACATACTTCATATTTATCTATAAACTGAAGAGATAATTTTATTAAAGGGATGTTATAAAACAAAATTGATCATATATATTTTCCTATTTTATTTTTAAATTGAATTTTCAAAAATATAGTGCTAATGAAATCTAAAAACTCATTTACGGTATTAAAAGTAATGAGGGTGCGAATAAAATCTTTGAGTGCAAGTATTTTTGTTGTACAATTTTGTATGATTTTTAGACTAAAAACTTTAAAAAGAGGTGTATTTATTTTTGTTTTATGCAATTTATATGTTTAAAATTAAAATTACTATTATCAATTAGTTTATTTTTTTTTTCATTTATAATTTATTTAAAAATATAAGTTCTTTATAATCATAAAAAACTTCCATGATGCCATTCTACATTCTGAATTTGTGACTATCTATTTTTGAAACTTAAGTGATAGATTAGTTTTTGAATTTATTTAAATGTTTTTCACTAAGAATCTGACACTGAGATAATATTATAATGATAGTTAATGACAAATCTTCTGTATCTGGCTCATTCTGTTATAAAAATATGAGTCTAAGTTTCAATTTACACGACATTAGATATTAATGCTTTAACTGTATAGCGTTTACACTGCCAGACCTTATACTAAAAACTGATCTGTATTCAAAAGATCAGCCATTTCGGTAGAGATATGTTGTAGATATGTTATTCATTAATTATATTATTACAAACAGTGGAAAAAGAATCTCATTTATCTAATGAATAATGAGGCTTTAATAAACACTAGTAAAGTATTTCTTGACCATTATTGATTTGGCTATTTAAAAGACATAAAATTAAAGTATTATTCAAATAACAAAAAAAAACTTATGATAGTTTCATAATATTTAAGTAATTATAAAAGGAATGGATGTTATAAAAAATATTTGAAGATTTACATTAGTTACTATCTCATAAATTTATTTTATTTTGAAATTATATTTTCAGAAATATAGTGCCATTGAAATCCAAAAACTCATTAACAGCATCAAAATTAACTTTGGTACAACAAACATCAACTGCACACAGTTAAATTTTTAAAAAAAGATTGTATAATTTTATCATGTCATTTTATCATGTTATTGTATGTATAATATTTTAATCATTCTATCAATGTCTGTCAATTCCAATATTTTATATTTATATTCATACTATTATTTTATATTTATATGATAATTCCTTTATTTTAAGTTAATTTTTAGCTTTCAAATATAGTTTTGAAATTACCTGGTGATGTCTATTGTTTTATTTTCTAATATCTCTGGAACATGTGTTACTCAATGAATAAAAACAGAAGAGAAGCATACTAGTGTACATATTCACCTGAAGATTATTGAAGAACACTACATTCAAGTGCATTGAGTAACTGTTAATGCCAACCAAAATCCTAAAATATTGTCAAATATTTTTATAATTTTTATGAATTTAATAGAAATTGAATATTACTCACAAAATATACCTTGTTAATTGTAATGACTTGTTTATGGAGAGTAAGATTTTCTTCATGTAACACAGAGTTCTAGAATTATTCGAACCGCAGGTAGAGAAAAATGTTCATAGACAATACACATATTAAGTTTAATTATATTATTGCCTTTATTCAGATATTATGAAATTATTCACTTTATCTATTGCTTTTATTTCATTAAATAAATTTTCCCTTATGTATATATGTACGTCACACACACAGAAAGTTATAACGAACGGCTGTTTGTATACCTATTAGTTTAAAATTTTTTTCTTTTCGTTAATATTTTATTCCTATGATATGAAACTACCATTAGAATTTTATGAGATATTTTGGAATTTTTATCTGTATCAACTGGTAACAATAAACGTCACTAAACCCAAATATTGTTACGTGCCACGCAATTCGATCGTACAGTTGGATTAATCAATCGTCAATCAGTCCGGCGATGTGATGATGTAGGATGTTAGTAAATAAATCAACGCTACACTAGCTTCAATATAATATTTGTTTAATTTATTACTGCATAAAGGTTACTAGTGTTTTAGTAATGATTCTAAGTCTTTTAGATTTTAATTTAAACTGGTTGAAAATGTTCCAAGTCCTATGCTTTTATTTATCGTACACACTGGCGTGAAGATGCTCAGTGTTACTTCTTCTAAACTCGTCTGATTTTGATCCTGTTTCGTGTCTCTTATATACCACTGTTCCCCTTATCCGGTCTAGTTTTTAATAGATTTTGTTATCTTATTATTACTCTAAGAACTATGCAAAAACTCTTCTATCATTGTCGCGTAGGCATTAATGAAAAAGGCCCAAGATCAATTCGTAATATCGCGTAAGATGTCAAGATGAACTCTCAGGTATAGGTCATCATATTAGTGTGTGTATGTGTGTGAGTAATAATTATGTGGAAGTGCGTGTTAGAGACATTATATAACATGTTACATGTAGTCCCTTATCATATTGCGTATAAATAGATTATTACGGTGCGGGACGCAACAATATTTACGGACTGTGAAAAATTGAATCTTATGTTGTTGTATTTTGGTACTCATACATATAATATTTTGTAGGAAGGGCGTAACCCATAAAAATCGAAAATCAAATTTTTGGTATCAACATTTTCAGAAAAAAGCATAATTTGTAAAACGGGCTTTTATTGAACATTGACTCAATATTTACCTATAGCAATAATTAGTAGACACAGGCGCCTATTTTATAAAACATAATTTTAATTTTAAAACGTAGGGAGGACGTATAGAACATTTTTTAACACTGCAATTTTGTACTAAATGAAAATTCGGCATATTTTACATATTTAACGTGATAATCTTGTCAGTCATTAAATGCCAAGGTTAATAAATTCCAAACGTCAGTTCATCAAATACAATAGATGTTGATATAATTTGTGTTTAGCTTTGCAACAATTTTCGAGGTAAAATAATCATAATGATAACGGTGATATATGTATCTATCTACTCGCACGCTGGTCGTTCTTGTATTATTATTATTATTATTATTATTATTATGTATTATTATCTTATTCTTATATGTATATCAATTCACGACAGAATACTAAATAGTAATCTTAAATTTATTATTTTAATACGTTTTACACAATATCAATTAGCGAAATAATGAGTAATTCAAGAAGAAAATACTACGACAGTTAGTTGCATCAAATATTTATGTTACACCAGAAGTCTGATACTTAATATCTAATACTCCTGAAAACAGTGAACTTTAAGACGAACTTCAGAACTATAGTTTTAGTTTAGATATTGAGAATATCGATCAATTTATGATACTTGACGACAATGTAGATAGTATTAACGTGAGGTTTAAAGCTTCGAAATTAAAAAACACAAAAAGAGCATAAGCAACAAATCATTAGTGAAATCAAAGAGGCGCTTGGATATTAAAATCGCAAGAAGAGCGTAACCCGCGTATACCTTTTGTAATTTACAAATACAATGATAATCCATGGTTTTATCAACGTTATCAATATAAAACTGTTCTTGTAATATTTTTTGTTTTCCAAAATTAAAACGTCAATCACATCTCAAATGACTCACTACACAAAGACATTTGCATTCCAACATTAAACAATCTTCCTTCACTCACTTACAAAAAAACACACAAAACTTTTAATACTCACACAAATCCTATAATTAACCTTTCATCCAAACAAATTCCAGGAAACCCACCCAGGCGCCACAAAAGGAACTGGTGTAGGGACCTACTCTCTCCCTAAAACATTTTCCTTCGGGGTGCCGCTAATGGGCGACTTCCCCTTCCCGTCATTCTAAAAATCATCAAATTTACTCATTGTATAACTTGTAAATACAGATTGTAAATATAAATTGTTTTTAAAAAAAAAAAAAAACGTCAATCATATTCTAGTAAAAACTGATTTTTCCATACTGTTTTTGGTTTTCCGTGAAAAATCCTGAAATCGCGGGTTACGCACTTCCTACGAAAAACCGTTGATATGATTCCCAAGTGCCTTACTGCGGAGAAGCGCGCGTATCTGTACATCCGTATTATACTTACAAGTTACCACGTAATTATTGGTTCCTATTTCTTACCGTTGACGTTACGGAGGGATTATTAATACAAGATTCGATTTAATATTGGCGAGCGCGTGATCATTAGCGAACAATGGACAACGCGAAAGAATCAACATTTGACCAGAACGAAGCACAAATACATGAACCTCACTCTGCAGTAAGTCAAACACTAATGCATTCTTATAAAATACATAATATATTAAAAAAATGTACTTTTATTATAGGTAAAAGGTGTAGTATCCAATTCTAAAAGAAGAAAGCGAGAAGACAGTGACGGCTACAGCTCTGGATCGTCTGAAACCGATTCTTCAATAACAATCAAACGTCTAAAACCATCAGAATGCTCTGTTGAAGGTACTATTTATTTTTTCATCTGATCAGATTAGTACACGATATCATATCGTCTCTAATTGTGCTTATATCAAATTTGCTATTTCTACAGGATCACTGTGTAGTAGTGGTTTAGAACCAGGCAATCAAGACAGCAATAGTCAAGAGACCTCTATCTTATCAACTGCAGGTCCTTCCAACGGAACAAAATCAGATGTACAAGAGACATTTTCAACTGTAGACGGAAACTGTGTTGAAGATTTAAATCAAGGTTTCACTGATTTGAAAACAATTTTTGGTATAGATGATACGACAATGAAAATACATTTAATACGTTACGTTAATTAATCTGGGGAAAGTATGTTTACGAAGTGTGGATATGATCACAAAACTATTGTAAGAGAATACCAGCGTTTAATTATTGTGAGTATTTTGATTTAAATATTTTCACTAGTGATAGTTAACTGTAGTCGGTTTTATAACTAAATTAATTTTTAATGTTATCAATATATTATACAGTTTTGTATGATTTATAGACCAGGAAATGCACAAAAAAATGTATTTATATTAGTTTTATGCAAAATTTGTTTAAAACTAAAATAAATATTTTCTTTAACTTTAAATGTGTATTTAATAACAAAAATTGTTTAGAATTATAAAAAAGAATTTCATAGTGTTGATTTATATAATATATTTGTGATAAATAATTATTTTAGTTTAATGAATAAATGGGTTTTTAATTATTCAAAATATATTTCAGGAAAAACCTGGCACACCGAACATGATTGTAAGTAATGATGATCCTGTTGACCAACTTTCTGTGTCTGACTTACCTATAATATATGTAAGTTTAAGTATTTTTTTTTTATATTTTACAGTTTTTTATTAAATTAAATATTTAAACTTGTGATAGTTTATTGTTGTCAGGTTCATTATTAAATTAGTTTGTAATGTTATCCAAATATTTTTTTCAGGAGGGTGAACCTAAGACTAAGAACAACATTTTAATTCAAGATGTAAATATTTTTAATTTTAATATTTTACAGTTTTGTAAAGTCTAAAGATATTAAAAACTCATTCATGGTCGTTTTATAGAAAATACATTAATAAATTAAATTAAATATTATTAATTAATGTTTTTCTTAACTTTAAATGTGTATTTTATAACAAAAATTGATTAGAATTATAAAAAAGAATTGCATGGAGTTGATTTACATTATTAAATTGTGATAATTATTTCTAGTATTATGATAAAATGGGTTTTTTAATTAATCTATGTATATTACAGGAAGAACCTGATACTAAGGACGATAATTTATTTGAAGGAGAATATGATGACCAATCTGTTGTATCTGCCTTGCGTATAAAAGAATTGTGTCTATGCTTTAAAATTTTATGTTTTACAGTTTCTTATGATTTATTATAGACCCTGAAATCCACAAAAGATATATTTATCTTTATTTTAAGGAAAATATATTTGAAAATTAAAATAAATATTTTTCTTTAACTTGAAACTTGTATTTAATAACAAAAATTGTTTATAGTGTTGAGTTATAATATTAATTTGTGATAATTAATTATTTTAGTTTGATGATTAAATGGGTTTTTAATTGATTTAAATATATTTCAGGGAGAACCTGACACACCGAATATGATTATAAGTAACGATGATCATGTTGACCAACTTTCCGTGTCTGACTTGCCTATCAAATATGTAAGTCTAAGTATTTTTATTTTTATATTTTATAGTTTTGTATTGATTTATATATTTAAACTTTTGTAAGAGAATACCAGCATTTAATTATTGTGAGTATTTTGATTTAAATATTTTCACTAGTGATAGTTAATTGTAGTCAGTTTTATACCTAAATTAGTTTTTAATAATATCAAAATATTTTTCAAATCTGAGAACAACATTTTAATTCAAGATGTATGTATTTTAAATTATAACATTTTACTGTTTTTTATGATTTATTATTGACCCTGTAAAGCCATAATAAGATGTATTTATATTAGTTAAAGGGAAAATATGTTTAAAAGTTAAAATAAATATAATTAAAAAATATTTTTCTTTAACTTTAAATATGTATTTAATATCAAAAATTGTTTAAAATCATAAAAAAGAATTGCACATTGTTGATTTACATAAAACACTTGTAATAATTAATTATGTCTAGTTTTATGATTTAAGTGGTTTTTTAATTAAACTGTTTATATTTTAGGAAGAACCTGATACTAAGGACAATATTTTAATTGAAGGTCAATATGATAACAAATCTTTTGTATCTGGCTTGCCTATAAAAGAAGTGAGTCTACGTTTTTTAATTTTTATATTTTAAAGTTTTGTATGATTTATAGACGATTATATTATGTATATTATATTATATTATATATTATATTATATTACGATTATATTATACATATTATATTATTACGATTTTATATGATTTATATTTTATTATGTGTTTATCTTTTTTTTATGGAAAACATGTTTAAAAATTTAAATGTATATATTTTTTTAACTTGAAACTTGTATTTAATAACAAAATTCAGTAGGATTATTAAAAATTAATTGTGTGGTGTTGATTTACATAAAACACTTGTAATAATTAATTATGTCTAGTTTTATGATTAAATTGGTTTTTTAATTAATCTGTTTATATTTCAGGAAGAACCTGATACTAAGGACAATATTTTAATTGAAGGTCAATATGATGACAAATCTCTTGTATCTGGCTTGCCTATAAAAGAAGTGAGTCTACGTTTTTTAATTTTTATATTTTACAGTTTTGTATGATTCATAGACCTTGAAATCCACAAAATGATGTATTTATCTTTTTTTATGGAAAATATGTTTAAAAATTTAAATATATATTTTTTTTTAACTTGAAACTTGTATTTAATAATTAAAATTCAGTAGGATTATTAAAAATTAATTGTGTGGTATTGATTTACATAAAACACTTGTAATAATTAATTATGTCTAGTTTTATGATTTAAGTGGTTTTTTAATTAAACTGTTTATATTTTAGGAAGAACCTGATACAAGTTTTAAATTTTTAAATTTTACGGTTTTGTATGATTTATAGATCCTGAAATCCACAAAATGATGTATTTATCTTTATTTTGATGAAAATATGTCTGAAAATTAAAATAAATATTTTTCTTTAACTTGAAGTATTTAATAACAAAATTTTTTTAGAATTATAATAAAGAATTGCTTGGAGTTGATTTACATAAAAAACTTTTGATAATTAATAATTTCTAGTATTATGATAAAATGAGAATTTTAATTTATCTATTTATATTTCAGGAAGAACCTGAAACTGAGGAAGATCATTTAATTGAAGGTCAATATGATGACCAATATCTTGTATCTGGGTCGCCTATAAAAGAAGTGAGTCTACGTTTTTAATTTTTATATTTTACAGTTTTGTATGATTCATAGACCTTGAAATCCACAAAATGATGTATTTATCTTTTTTTATGGAAAATATGTTTAAAAATTTAAATATATATTTTCTTTAACTTGAAACTTGTATTTAATAATTAAAATTGAGTAGGATTATTAAAAATTAATTGTGTGGTGTTGATTTACATAAAACACTTGTAATATTTAATTATGTCTAGTTTTATGATTTAAGTGGTTCTTTAATTAAACTGTTTATATTTTAGGAAGAACCTGATACTAAGGACAATATTTTAATTGAAGGTCAATCTGATGACAAATCTCTTGTATCTGGCTTGCCTATAAAAGAAGTGAGTCTACGTTTTTAATTTTTATATTTTACAGTTTTGTATGATTCATAGACCTTGAAATCCACAAAATGATGTATTTATCTTTATTTTGATGAAAATATGTCTGAAAATTAAAATAAATATTTTTCTTTAACTTGAAGTATTTAATAACAAAATTTTTTTAGAATTATAATAAAGAATTGCTTGGAGTTGATTTACATAAAAAACTTTTGATAATTAATAATTTCTAGTATTATGATAAAATGAGAATTTTAATTTATCTATTTATATTTCAGGAAGAACCTGAAACTGAGGAAGATCATTTAATTGAAGGTCAATATGATGACCAATATCTTGTATCTGGGTCGCCTATAAAAGAAGTGAGTCTACGTTTTTAATTTTTATATTTTACAGTTTTGTATGATTCATAGACCTTGAAATCCACAAAATGATGTATTTATCTTTTTTTATGGAAAATATGTTTAAAAATTTAAATATATATTTTCTTTAACTTGAAACTTGTATTTAATAATTAAAATTGAGTAGGATTATTAAAAATTAATTGTGTGGTGTTGATTTACATAAAACACTTGTAATATTTAATTATGTCTAGTTTTATGATTTAAGTGGTTCTTTAATTAAACTGTTTATATTTTAGGAAGAACCTGATACTAAGGACAATATTTTAATTGAAGGTCAATCTGATGACAAATCTCTTGTATCTGGCTTGCCTATAAAAGAATTGAGTCTACGTTTTTAATTTTTATATTTTACAGTTTTGTATGATTCATAGACCTTGAAATCCACAAAATGATGTATTTATCTTTTTTTTATGGAAAATATGTTTAAAAATTTAAATATATACTTTTTTTTAACTTGAAACTTGTTTTTAATAACAAAAATTGAGTAGAATTATAAAATAAAATGCATGGTGTTGATTTTACATAATTAACTTTTGATAATTTGTTATTTTTAGTTACCAATCTTCTGTAGAAGTGAAGTGAGACTAAGTATCAATTAACACCATATTAGATATTGATGCATTAAATGTTTAGTGTACACTCCGTTAGACATTGCTATACTTGAAATCTAAAAATGTCTCATTATTTAAGTTTATCAGCTGTTTCAGCAGATTTATGTTTTTCATTGGCAATTATGTAAAAAACCATAATAGTGAAAAGAGGCATCTCGTTTATCTAGTGATCAATGTGGCTGATATTTTAAAATTCTTGAAAACCCATTTTTAACTTTATTAATTTTATCGTTTTAAATATGTATTATACAATTATTACTAGTATACTATTATCTAATAAACTAACATTTTTTATTTCTCTATTATTTGAAAAGATAATTTTATGAATGGGAAGTTATAAAATAAAATTGTAGATGTACTTTAGTTTTACTCTCTTATAAATATATTTTATTTCAAAACTGAATTTTCAGAAATGTAGTGCTGATGAAATCCAAAAAACTCATTAACAGTATCAAAAATAATAACGGCACAAATAAAATCTGTGAGTACAAGTATTTTTATTGTACAACTGAATGATTTTTTTGTCTATAAACTTTAAAAAAAATGAATTTATCTTTGTTCTATGAAAAATATTTGTTTAAAAAAAAATTACTATTATCAACCAGTTTATATTTTTTTCTTTTATCATTTATTTAAAAATATAGGTTCTGTATAATTATTGAAAAAAACTTCCATGATGTCGATCTACATCCTGAATTTGTGACTATCTATTTTTTTCAGTTTAGTGATTAGATTAGTTTTTGAATTTTTTTAATTGTTTTTCACTAAGAACCTGATACTGAGGTTAATATTTTAATGATTGTTAGTGACAAATCTTCTGTATCTGGCTCATTCTGTAATAAAAATGTAAAATGTAAAAAATACTCATGTATTACAAACGACGTTAAACTGAAACCGTTGCAGTATTAAACGAAACACAAAGATTTAAACTTCTACAACGCAATAGCGAAACAACGCTAAATGAAGCGACGTTAAACGAGGACTTACTGAACTTACATATATGTGTGTTTGTTACACAAAAGTCCGGAATTGTAGATTTCGCGATGTGTACAGTGATTTTTGTATACACATCGTAAACTGTACAATGTTAATAGATTATACAAGTTACATTATAAAATATTCGCGATGCGTATAAAAAAATCACTGTACAAATCACAAAATGTTAAAACATATTATATAATCTGATGCTGACTTGCAATTTTTGGCTGCGAGTTTTGATTGCAAGTCGGCTTGTACTTGTTTATTTATTTATTTATTTATTGCTTATAGCGCATGTATATTATGTATAGTACGAAAAATAATTTTTAAGTGTGATTTATGCGCGTGAAATATTCGGTTTCAGCCATAAAATAATGTTTAAAGGTTGTTATTAATTATTATAATATTATTATTATGGGTAAACTCGTGCAATTATAATTTAGGCTTCGTTATGCTATACCGTCAATAAAATATCATTAATTTATTATGCTACTGTCTGGTGCAGTCAATACGGGTTTTCGTTAATTTACCGAGTCATTATATTAGTTCGGTTTCAGACGACTTCGTCAAATAACCTGTAAATATGTGGAGCTGTTCAGGTTCGGGCAGTCTGGTCGCCGTTTACATCTTTGCATTTTTGGTCAGTTTGACCGAGGCTTGGCAACATAGTTTACCGGTCAAGAACAGTGTCAGATATGGTGAGTAGAAAAAAATTAATAATCATCACGCATCAAGTTATTTTTGGTCGATCGCAGTTACCCGGTCGGACCGCAGATCATTGTATTATCCTGTGTAATATTAATATTATATATTATATGGCATAGGCCATAGTTTAACGGTTGGCTGGGCGATCTCATCGACGTATATATTTAATATTGTCGTAAATAATATAAGTATTGCAATCTGAAATTGCGTACGCGTGCACTAACAGTTCGACCAAAAGCTGCCCACCGCCGTGTTACCTTCGAGTTGTAACAATAATTATACTTTGACATCGTGAAAAAAACTACGAAAAATTAGGCAGATTTCGTGATTTTTATTGATTTCTATCAACATTTCGAATTCAAACGCTTATATTAAAAAAAGTCGTGACTAATGATCATTGAGAATTGTTTACACAATAAATAACAATGTACGATAAACATTGTATTCAAATTGCATAGTATAAAAATCAGTCAACATTTTTTAATTGATATTTTACGAAAAAAATACTAAGAAAACTCGCTAATTTAAAATGGCTATAAATAGCATGAAAAAAATCCAAAACAGTTTGAAATTTGCAAAATATCTAAGAAATAGCCATTTAAATATTTGGTGAAAATTTCAGGTACCCGCTATCAATACTTTTTGAGTTACAGTGAAAAAAAATCAAAATTTCCATTCCGTAAATGTTGTCATTTTTTCGTCATTTTTCGTCAGTTTTCCGTTTCTGTTATTGGGAAAACTGTTGAGAAATTCAAAAACTTACCACTCTAATACATCTACTTGACAATATTTGGAATCGTAAACATATAGTACTATTTATGATAGGATAACGTTTTCTAGGAAAAATCGTAATGAAATACACAAAAAATAAAAAACATACTTCATGGTGAAACTCCTCGTTTCATATAGAATCTATAAGTCTTTATATTTTAAAACGTTAAAAGTCAAAGTACGTGCGTTTGAAATTTGAAATTCGATTGTACTGACTAAATGTATAATACAATAATATAAACTTATATTCGACCAAAATTTCGAAAATCTTTTTGGTAGTTAAAAATGTTTAAATCTTTTAACTTTTATACATAAGGCTTGACTTTAAATGATACGACTGCCTCATTTTAATTTAAAAATCGTTTTGCTACTATCCATATTTAATTTAAATGTTTTAATTAGTTGTAACTCAATTTAAACTTAAATTTAAGTAATAACTTTTATCTTAAATAACGTATATTATTTATACATTAGTTATTACTTTTAACCTCACTAACACAATATGTTTGATAAATAAGCACAATAAATATTAAATATTTAACTCTACAAAAATCTAAACATTAAAATACTTATTATTTATGTTATAATTTATTTATTAAAAGGACGCTACACTCGCATGCGTTGTCTCCGTATTACAAACGTACAACATATAGCAAATCTGTGTTCTGTAGAACCAATTATGTGTAGTTAGCTTTAATATTAGAGTAAATCGACCTATCATCGAACTTAAAGGCAAGAATATTATTTGTATCTTCTCGTAAGTTCTTTCTGGTTTTTAGTTCAAGTTTTAAAATATCGTACAATTTATAAGAAGTAGGTTGTAGCTGTAAATTTATTATATATAAATATAAAACAATCAATAATATTACAATCATTTATACTATATAATAAAAAAAAAATGCTTACTCATTTAGTACCACTAAAAAAATCGGTCTTGCCTAGAAAAACCGCGGACGCAATTCGACAATTATATTTTTTCGCCCGCAATTCGAATGCAACGAGTAATAAGTGTGGTTTGTTGAATGTGTTTCAGAAGCCTTCAATGACGATCAAATATTTTACGGAAACAAGAATGCTAAGGACTACTTAAAAATAACACTCCAAGATCAGAGGACGGCACTAATAGGATCTAGGTATGACATTTAATATTTATATTATAAAAAAGGACTAAAAGTGGTTCATTATTAATATCTGTACAATTATTTTGCCTAATAAATTCTGTTCCATTTGCTTACAATGTTGATTAAAGCACGTTTTTGTTTTTTTATCTTTTAAATCTCTTAAATTATTATAATTTCGATACATTTCCATTATATTAGGTTTTATGATACTTTCATAATTATGACATGTTGTTGAAACGAAACATTACGTATTAATTGATTTTGAAATCAAATTTGATGGATTTCATGACATTTTTCTTCATAATTGGAATAATCAATATAAAATAAATTTATATATATGTTATATGTATATTATATCCATTGAACATTTTATCACCTCAAGTTTTTCAAAATATAGACCTATATTTGATTTTTCAAAATGTTAAGTATTTATTTGTACAACGTTAACTAAGGTCATGAGTAGACGAGTGTATTTTAATGTGGAGAGCATTTTATAGACTATATTATTTTCAAATTTTGGGTTCAATAATTTTATATAGAAAAAAAATTGTAAATAAAATAAAATAATCAATATCTTAAATAATTTAACTATATATTTATAACATAAAAACCTCTATATTTTATCGATCGCATTATGTTTTGTTTTTAAAATTAAGTAATGTAAGTGAAGATACGCAATTTGAAATTTGAATAATTCTGGAAGTATTGTTTAGAGTTCTGAAACTTCATTAAAAAATGTTAGAAAAATTAACTGAATAATATTATAACGGAAAACATAGTTTTTATAGTAACTTGTTCGTTGAAAAAATTCAAATGAAATCATTTTTATGGCCAAAAAAGGAGGTAAGCACGTTTAAAATCAACCACTCTGCATTATTTATATAGTGCGATATTTTATCCAGGCATTACTAAATAGAGAATAATAAGAAATTTCAATATTTTGTTCTAAATCTTAAAAAAAATATATACATTCAAAATATCGTGGGATATATTTTTATAGACAATGGTGTTAATTTTATTATTGTAGTTATATTATAATTTGCCGAAGTACCACCAACAGGTAATTTATTTTACCGAAAAAAGTAGCTACTGTACGGTATGAAATAATCCAATTGTAATGTATTTAGAACAGCGTTATACGAACTGTATTTATAAAGTTTGTACTAAAAACAATTGCAGCCTGATGGGTTTCGAAACTGTAATTTGTGGTTGAATCGCGTAAGATCATATCACATAATTGTTTTCATTATAATTCTTATGTTTCCCATTGAATACGATTTTCGTACCCCCTGTCTATAGGAAACTGTGTACCTAGTCCAAGAGTTGTTTGAATATTGTAATTAATACTTAATAATTGCCTAATAATTTGAATCAAATAAGTTTCTGTACATCTCAAACCGATCGTAATTTAATGTAATGACAGAAATGTGTTGCCGATTTGAACGTTAATCATTTTAATCGTATAATTGTTAATAATCGCTTAAAATATATAAGACCAAATCAAATACTGCGTTCAACAATCAATAGCATGAAACAAATGTCTGGTGATTTAATTTTACTCCATGTCTATCATTGCACGAACAATGCATGTGTAAGTGTAATGTATTATAATTATTATAGAGTTGAAATTAATTGAAAGTTTTTCATTATAGAAATGTACTGTACAATATCAGTTTGGACACTATGAAGGAAAATCACGTAAGTAGATCCGTTTTTGTTGTATTGTAAAATATTGGGTCCATGTACTCATGACGTATTCTCGACGCTAATAAATAACGCCGAAGACACGTTTAAACAATATTCGGGCGGCACTATAGTATTATATCAAACTAATGTGGTGGCGGTTCCGTAATTCAACGAAGTTCGTCGCGTTTTCGAATTGTTTTTCCGATCAGTTGCTTTGAGTTCTTTGTACTGGGCTGCAGGTTTGGTCACCTCTAACAAATGGTATATACCTACAAATGTGTGTGGTCAAATTATATTTTCTCAAAAAAGTCCTCAAGGCTCGTATAAAATATAGGTATATATGTTACGCTGAATTTGTGAAATTTACTGATTTCGTGAAATCTGCAACGCTGTTGCCGAATACGTGAATTCGGTAACGCACTTTTTTACAATAAACTGTTCATACATCATACGATAATATAGTAAATTGTAGTGAATAATTGACCCAAATGAAATATGTGTTTCCGCGTAATTGTTTTTGAAAACGGAGATCTATTAGTTGTTCTAGTTTACACGTGAAATGCGTAAAATTTCAAATATATTACACTGTTCGTATTGCGAAAAGTATTAATAAATCATCGGGCTCGTTATATGTAATGTTATGATACATTTATTTTAATTTTTTTTTGCAGCGATATTATTGGAATTCTTCAGAAGCGGATTACGAAATGTGTCGGTTGAAGGGCAAATCGGAGGTAGAGTGATTTCTTACATATGATTATTTTTTCCGTCGAGCAGCCCAACGCGCACCGGCTTATAATAAATACGCCGTTCGATTATCTTGTTTCAGGACGATTGTCAAAATTACATAAGAATCGCGTTTAATCAGAACGACGAAAATATGTTCGTCTGCGGCACAAACGCTTTCCGTCCAATATGTAAAACGTTCAATTCAACCGTAAGTCGTTTACGATGTTTTGAAACGAAATGTTTCTTTACGCACCACATATGAATACGACAGCGGATAATAACAACGGTTGTGTGTAACGGTTTTTTTTCCTTCTCCCGCGACGCAGGACGGCACTAAAGGCGCAGAGGACACGGACGGACGGGGCATATGTCCGTACGACCCGTCGCACAACAGCACGTCGATCTACGCCGGTGACCAACTGTACTCGGGAACCGTCGCCGATTTTTCCGGCAGCGACCCGCTAATATACAAAAAGCCGATGGGTACTGAACGGGACTTTGAACAACTGAACGGTATACGTATTATAAGATGGTCCAACATTAACGTGGCGACAGCGATAACCGTGCAACGGATCATTAATCTTTGCGGTTTTTTCCCTTACAGATCCGAATTTCGTGGGTTCGTTGGAGTACAAGGATTACGTTTTCTTCTTCTTCAGAGAAACAGCAGTCGAGTACATCAATTGCGGAAAAGTATAAATAATCCTTTTTCACTCCGCGCTTTTAAATACAACTCGAACTCCGTTCGTTTACGGTACAGGACGGCGTCTAATATAATTTTAAACGATTTTCTTCGCACAGGCCGTATACTCGCGGGTGGCCAGAGTTTGCAAACACGATAAAGGTGGTCCGCGTTCGCACAGAGACCGATGGACGTCGTTCCTGAAAGCTCGGCTCAACTGTTCCGTTCCGGGCAACTATCCATTTTATTTTGACGAAATCCGTGAGTACCGGGTGCAATACTGTATACTATTATGTATATTTATTTTTTTCTCATTCAAAAATGCTTTAAATCGTTTATTGGCACTCGTAGAGGATACCAGCGACGTGTTGAGTACCACGGCTCTTACCGGCACCGGGGAACTTATCGTGTACGGGGTGTTTAACACGCCCGTTAATGCTATCAGCGGTTCTGCCGTGTGCGTGTTCAACGTTCGCGACGTAATCGAAACTTTTTCGGGATCCTTCAAAGGCCAAGAGACGAAGGACTCCAACTGGTTGCCCGTGAAAGAGGTACGACCAGATGTCAATTCAGTAATAATCTTTCGTCATACACCGTCTAACTCATTTATTGTGCACTATTATTTTTTTTTTATAGATTCCCGAGCCACGTCCCGGCACGTGCGTGGAAAACAGTCGAACGTTGCCCAACATTACGGTGAATTTCATCAAAAAATATTCGCTGATGGACGATGCGGTGCCGTCGTTGTTCTCGAAACCGATTTTCACCCGAATATCGTCGCAGTCGAGACTGACCAGTATTGCGGTGGACGGTCAGATCGCAGGTCTAAATGAACAGCTGTACTACGACATACTATTTCTGGGCACCGGTATGAATACTTAATTAAATGATTTTATAAAATTAATTTTGTCGGATTGTGTATTACATTTTAAACAATATATTTATTTTTGTGTGTGTGTCTCGCGTAGACACATTTATTAGAAATAACATCCCATAACATTATATCGCCTAATTATCTTGTTCGCAGACGACGGGCGGCTAGTTAAAGGCGCGTTGCACACGCACAACGGATCGCCCGAGTTCATCAGCATCGAAGAAGTGAATCTTACGGCGAACAACACGAAGCCGTTTCCCGTCCGGACGTTGAATATCATCAAGTCTGTCGGCGGAAAGCCCGGTAGAATAGTGGCTACGTTCGATGAACACATCATTTCCGTGCCGTTAGACCGCTGCTACCTGAAGACGACTTGCCAGTGAGAATGCGTTTATAATAAAAATATTGCGGTTCACACGTCCAGAAAATTATTATTATTAACGATACGATTGTCCGCAGGGAATGTATAGATCTCCAAGATCCGTACTGTGCGTGGGACGGTGTTAATTGTGTAAACCATTTGGAGGTCAACAGATTGTCCAAACGGCATTTCGTCCAGTCCATCGGATTGACCCGGAATAATGATGCTTGCCCTAAAGGTAATGTGGTGGTGCACCTACACATTATATGTTTCAAATGCGTAGAAAAAACACATTTCTCAATACGTACCTAATTAATGTGAGTTCTTTTTCGTTTAACAGAGAATTCCGACGAAAAGTTAACGTTTTCCGTGTCCTCGGACGGTAAGTTATCTTAAAAATGTTATATTTTACGTCTTTTAAACAACAATAACGACGACGGTAAGGTACATATCATCCATACCTATTATATTATATGTATGGGGTGACGCAGTGGTTTGCCGTAGTCACTGATCAGTGCTGCGTTTAAGCACCGTTCTGCTGTTACGTGTTCTAAAAACCAACTGTTACTACCTAATTCACAGCTAACGGCCATTGCTGCCAAAGCTTTAAAAAATAAAAATAAATATATATATATATATATATATATATATATATATATATATATATATATACCCCGGCAGGTTCTGTTCTTATAGCTAATATATTTTGTTGTAAGGTTAATATATAAAAAAAAAAAATAAGATACAGATTCGTTTCGTTATGTATAAAAACTTAGAACTCAATTTAACACGCATATTATTTCATATTTTGTCGTTAAATTATATTTCAATTTCATAAAAATATTTGTAGTAAAACATGAGTGGTCGGCATATAGCTATCAAATTTCATAAATTTATAATTAATGTTCAAATCACCATGCACAGAAAAAGTGATCACCTACAAGTCTTAGGACTTTTTTTATATTCATTGTACCTCATCTGCCCTTTGTATTTCTCAACAGACGTTCGGGAAAAGATCTCCGAATTGTCCGTGATATCACTGGACAACGTCATAGATTTGCTGATGATGATTAAAGCCTTGGTAGAAAAAGTGTGGCCATATAAACTTCTAAGAAAGTTGTCCGCCATTAGTAAGCTATTAAATGAATAGTTCATTCTTGTTTTTATATATTGTATTTTTAATACTTTCCAAGTGATTGACACGGTGCACGTGGGGTGCGGCCGGGTCAGGTTCGGTGGTGACACACAAATTAAGAAAAAAAAACAAATAAACGGTTTTAAGATGTTTATATGGTTTATGTATTTCTATTAATTGTGTGAACACTAGTGCAAATCGTGAAACAGAACAACAAACGAGATAATTGAGAATAGTACCGAAACGGTACCTGTGTGTCCTCGCTTAGAGTTTCACCCATTCTCGTGACGAGCGAAAAGTTCAGACAACCAGTCTGCTCGTTGTACCCCGCGGACGTCGTCGCGACCGCTCCCGTCCCCTCTCCAGAAATGGATGGGTATCGGGGTGTCGTGACGGCGATGCGTGCCGCGGTCTGGTGGTTGATGAGAACGTAAAAGCACGGTCGGCGACAGTCGTTTCGATAACGGCTGCCGCACGGGTCCGTGTCATGATGTTTGATTTTGATCTAGCTTATCTAAATATATAAAATTAATTAGCACCTGGAATTAGCGGTAATTACTTAGCACCTGGAATTTTTCACCCCGCAAAATTAAAGATTATCTTGATCTTAAAATTAGTTTCCTGTGCTATTACAACATTTATAGCTAATAAATAAGGCCAATCAACTAATGTGCTACTTATGTATTAACAAAACAAACCGGTATTATTCACAAGAACCACGGTCCACGGTTGTTAAAGTTATCTACGTGTTACAATCGTGGTCGTGACGAAAACTCGTTGACATTAATCAAATTTCTTATCGATTACCTACCATTACCTTAAAGGTACTTTTTCCTAGCAGCGTCCAGACGCCGTGTCTCTGGTGTAATGCGTTTCTATGTGTTCGTTTTCCTATGTGCGTTTGACGCGGCGGTTGGCGTCAACACCGGTCGGGACCAGTGCATCGCGTCAATCGCCAGCGTCAAGATGTAAAAAATGTTTATATATATATAGTTTATATCAGAATAGATGTGTTACCTAGTTGAATTCAATGATATATTTAATGGTATTGATTGCATTCAAATATTATATGATCTAAATTTAGGTTGCCAACCTTTTCAAATATTCTTAATTTTAAAACTGATGATCGACATATATTTATTTATTTGCATTTTTTTATACTAGAACATGAAGTTTATACAAGATATGTATCGTGTATACTACATTTTTATTGCGATCGATCTATATTCCTATAAAGATCGACTGATTGGTGATGCTTTCTTAATTCCTGATTTCGATTTGTAAAAGTTTTTTAACAATTTAGAAAAAAATTGACGAGAAATTTGGTTTTGGTCATTTTTTGATTAAATATTTGTAAAAAAATTGGAGCGGTCGCGGCGTTTGGACGCTGTGTGGAAAACAGTCTTGACGCGGCGTTCAAACGTCCAGACGCTGCAGGGAAAACGTACCTTTATTAACCATGGTATGTTAAAAGCCAATCAGAAAATATAATCATAGATTTTTTTTTATCTGCACAGATGTCTATATCATATTGTATTATATAGACATCTGTGGTTATCTGTGGTATAATGTTTAATACATTGATAATGAATATTTTAAAATATTAGACAAACTGATAGCAGTTGAAAATTTATAGTTTTAACCGCGGTAGATTTAAAAGTCTTAAAAAGTCGGCTATTAGTGTAGTGTGTACTCGTATCAAGCATTCCGGAAAATAGATACATGCGCATCGAAATCGGTGATTACACTTGTTTGGGCCGGGTGCGTGAAATGATATTACGCGCGCCCGGTCACCTGAACGTTGCGTGTTGTATACCACCTACGTACCGACTTTGTTTGGTTGGTGTGTCGTGTGCAGTGTTCTATAGCTAAACTAGCAGTGGTCGGGTTCGCCGCGCTAAGACTAGTGAGC
Organism: Periphyllus acericola; assembly: GCA_949715065.1. Taxonomy (NCBI): domain Eukaryota; kingdom Metazoa; phylum Arthropoda; class Insecta; order Hemiptera; family Aphididae; genus Periphyllus; species Periphyllus acericola. The sequence continues at coordinate 68,090,449 of OX454264.1, forward strand.
TGTGTGGTGAAATAATGTGCGAGTGCGTAATGTGTGTGTACTTAAAAACTAATGAAAAAATAGGAAATAAAATGTATAAAGAACAACGGTGAATAAGGTGGTAGCTTAGGGTTGCCATAATTTAATCAAGTAAAACCAGGACAGACAGAAAAATAGTAAATTAATATAGAAATAAATATTATTGTACTATATTCAATAATATAGTTATTATTAGAGCCCGGATTTATATGCATTTAAAAAGTGTCAAATATGATGCAAATATGCAAAGAAAAAATGGTTAAATATGCAATTATATGCATTATGTTACACTTTTACACCAAGGAAAATTCTAAATACTTTATCAAAAACAAAAAAAATTATAATACATACACAATTTACATACATATACATTTACCACTACATACGAAATAATTTTTTTTAAACATTATGAAGAATCCGCGGTGGCGACGCTAAATTTATATGGCTACATTACCACGAAGACGTGACTAAAAGTGGTCTAAAATAAAAATAATTATTTAACATCCAGAAAATAAATAGCAATTTAATATCTGAGAAATCTTGCTACAACGAAGCATTGCCGGGTCAGCTAGTGAATACTATAAAATAAATCAAATTTTGAAATATAACGAATACACGATGTGATTATTCATAAAATGTTTACGACATAACATGCCGGGACGCAAGTGTATGTGATTTTTTGTAATTAATACTTATCATATCTATTCGTGCTCCGATCTCATATAGTGAGGCCATTACAAAATTAATTGTAAATTAAAATATTTAATTTATTAAAAACCAATGAAATATGCATGTTATATAAATGTATATGCAATAACCATTGAAATATGCAAAATATGCAATATAAAATTTGGTGTTTAAATAGACGTGCATACACTTAGTACAAACATGCAAATGCATATAAATCCGGGCTCTAATTATTATATTATTGAATTATTTTTTATAAAAATCCGAGTAACAGAAAACTCGTAACGAAAGTGTCATTTTCATTTTGGTTCCATAACAACGAATAAAATAAAAATAACGAACAATCTAGGCTACGACCTACGTTCTACTGATGTAAAAGTCATTACTCATTAGTCATTACTCATTACCAGGGCTCGTAAGTTCATGCATCTACATGTTTTTTTTGCTACACAGAAAAACATGCTAACTGAGATACAAATCCGTTTTATAACGATAGTAATAATAATATGAAGTCTGATAGTGCATGTTTTTGCATGTTTAAGGTGTAAAGGCATATTTGGCATATATTCGATTTTTTACAGTCGTTAGTGCCTATTATTTCATAAAAATATTTTTAGACAAATATTTGAAAATGTTTCTTGTTTCTTATTTACTTTCCCGTTTACAAAATGATAGTGTTTTGATTTAATTTTATTCTCATGTGACTACCTAGTGTCCTAGTACATACCTATATTTAGATTTTATGCGGTTTACGTATACCGCGTAAACGATGCAATCGCTACCACTACCTTGTCCATCCTCCACCGTACAAAGTCCGTTTTAGATCTACCTGATCTCTAATGATATGACTGCGAACGATTTACAGTATTTTAAATATGCACCTCTTACTTCAGCAGATGTAGAAAGATCCTTTTCCATGCTTAAAAACGTATTGGTAGATATATTTGTGTTTATATGCATATTTTGAGTGCATAATTTAAAAATTTTGGGGCATATAAATGCATATTTTCGAACTTTTTAGTGCATATTTTAATGCATATTTTGACAATTTTTAGTGCATGAATGCTTATTTATGCATTTTTTAGTGCATGAAGTTACGAGCCCTGCTCATTACCATTAGTCTGTCTCCGTATCACCCGTATGGCCGTATCGATAAAATATAAAAATAAAACATGTAAACTGCACAGTGCACAGCGCACATGACTTGTTTGTTTTCCTTGAATATTCCCGATATTATTCATTTATATTTAGCCCATGGATTTATCAATTATTCGTTATCTTTAACATGTTGACTCTCGATTTCAATTATTACTTGAAAAATAAAATTGTAGAAATTAAACAATTTTAATTTTTTCCTAAAACCGGAACACATAGGCGTCCCGAAAACATTTTTCGGGACACCGGGACACAAAGTCGAAAAGCGGTGACAGTCCCGGTTTTCCGGGACGTATGGCAACCCTATGGTAGCTGTGTTGCTGTACTGTAATAATTGAACAACACACAACATGGAAAAATTCAATTAAATAATAACAATATAAGTTCGATAACATGCAGCCCTTTTGGCTCAACAATAACAATGTATATAACCAAAACGAGAAAAACTCACCGATTGGTGGAGCGCAGACTGGCCAGCTGTAGGTACCTAAATTTTTACAATTACCGTTTTTGACACAATATAATTCATGAGACACTTAATGGGCAACACTAGCAAAAGTACAATTTAAAGTTTGCTGCGATTTGCGCACGCGAAATAATAATAACGGTCGGCGATTAGCGCACGAACCTTACTATTTATGGGCTATGGCGATACAAATGCCTACAAAGAATGAAATTAAAAAAAATAATCACTGAACGTGACGGAATATCAACAACATAATGATCACGGCGATTCGCGCACGCACAAACGGATTTGGATGAATAGAAAAAATGAAATATATTATTAAGGCGCGCGGTTGGCGCGGCGTTTTATACACACACGGGAGATCAACGAAAGGCGAGAAGTTAAATCGCACACGGACGATTATAACTTATAAGTAGGGCTGTGAAGTTGATGACCTAAAAAACATTAAAAAATGACCAAAAAAAATGCAAATATGACGTAAAAATGACAAAAAATGTCCTAAAAAAATTACCTGAAAAATTATAAATATTTGTTTTAAATTAACAAAAATACAATTTTTTTTAAATATTTTACTATAAGATTCTATATTAATTTATCAAAGCTTAATTTTGTAATTATATTTACTACAAAACGATAACAGCGAATGTAATCGGCGAGATAAAGTCGGATAGGTACTAATCTTAGTCCGTGGTAATTTCCAAGTAATAAGTTATCGGCATAATGGTCGACAAGAAACGATAAGAAGTGAACTAGTGTGAAATCAGTAAAAATGACTTAAAATGTGGGAAAATGACCTAAAAATGTCAAAAAATGACTTATAAAGTAAAAAACACCAAAAAATGCAAAAAAATGCAAAATAAAAATTAGTTATTCAGATCCACATGCTAATGAAACACATTTGTGGCTAGAAGAGCATCGTATAAAACGTTCCAAAAAAAAATGCAAAATGCATCAACTTCCGAGCCCTACTTATAAGTAATACGCGAACATATCGACCTTTTCTTTTTCACATAATTCACGGTAGCCTATTATACGCCATCGACGAAACTATTGCTCTAAGATCAAAACTAAATTAAATTAACGGTGCGAGTGCGGGCGTCGGCGGGCGATAACGACGACCGACCGAATACCGGTAAACCACGGTATCGACAGTGCGCGAAATGCGATTTATTTATGTTCGCGGTGGTGCGAACAACAACCTTTCGACTTTCGTTTGCCTTTCGTTTAAATGGGTAAGTACCAATATCGACGTGGATTGTTGAACGGCTGATTTGTGTATTTATTAGTTTATTATTTGCATTTTTTCATCGATATTTCATCCTTATGATATGAAACTACAATTGTATTTATACTTTGGAAGAAATTTGCTGGACAAAGAAATTGTCACAAAACCCATATACAGATCACAATCATTGGTTTTTTCTGACTATACTTAGTTTTCTTACTATACACATGTTTATTATTCAATTTAATCAAATTGATTATTTGTGTTTTTAATTAATTAAAATGTCTTACTGTTTAATCTAATCTGATCTGAAACAAGTCATTAAATACAGTGTAATATTCTTATAAGTTATAATCATTAGTAAGTTAATTGTATTTGCCTATATTGTATGGACTACGGTCAATTGAGTCTTATGTTGTTGATGGGTACTCTTACTAGAGCAAATACTTGGTGTGTGATACGTTTCCTACCTTTTAAGCTGAATCAAATCAACTTGTTGCTCATTGAGTGTTAAGAATATTTTTATTTGTAAAATAATTGAATGTATGATATGTGTATGGAAAATGTGATTTTCTTTGTGTACCATTTGTAGTACTCGTACTCAATGATGAGAAACGCTGTCATAGATAATACAAATGTTATGTTACTATTAAGTTTATTAAAATTGTTGTCTCCATTCGGATTAAATGAAACAATTTACTTTATACATTTTTTTCATTTCATATTCTTTTAACATAATGTAGGTAAGGTGAGACGTTACATATGCAGCAAGCCATAACGAATGGCTGATTTGTGTACCTAATAGCTTATGATTTGTGTTTTTGCTTAATATTTCATTCCTATGGTATGAAACAACAATTTTATTCATGCTTTGGAAGAAATTTATGAATTTTTTATACATTGACCGGACAAAGAAAGTGTCATAAAAACCCATGAGTACGGAGTACGATCAATTGAGTTTTGATTGTTGACAGGTACTCTAATTTGAGCAAATTATTTTCTTATAACTTTTTTTGATTTTTTTTTTACTAACTCAATATTCAACTTGTTGATCATTTTTTTTATTTTTTTTTTTATTAGCTTTTAGTTTTACTAGTGGATTTATTTAACTAATTATTAATTTCGTAATTAAACTTCAATAATATTGTCTCAACTACGAGGGCCGCGAAAAAAAGGTTCACGGGCCATATGCGGCTCGCGGGCCGTCGGTTGCATTGGACTCTAATGATTAGAGCAGGGGTGTCCAACGATTTGGAAGGACCGGTGTGTACTAGTTGCGGTCATAATCAAAAATTACATACTAGTTGCGGTCACCCCCCAAAAAGGTTACATACTAGTTGCGGTCACCCATCAAAAAGGTTACATACTAGTTGCGGTCACTCAAATAATATAGTATAAATAAATTTTAAAATTTTGTAGGTATAAATTTAAAGGAAATCGACTTTAGATATTCAAGCCGATTTATTTCGCCTTCTTCATAATACTGTATTTGTTGCGCTAAAAAATGCTCTTTTTCTATTGAAATTTTATTAACACGACTGTTTTTTGTACAATTCATTTTTAAATAGCCATTCGTTTGAATTTCATTTAAAGCGTCAATAAATATAAAAATATTAGGGTGAGAGTGGTAAAACATGCTATTGAGCTTTGAATGAAAGCTTTCGCATGCATTGGTTGTTCGTGTTATATAAGACGAACATTCAGCCCATAATGATGGTGGATATCTCGAATCTTCCCTTACATACACTTCTAAAATATAGTCTGTAAATGCAGTCAATTTTGAATTATTAGGTGGAAGAAGAGCCATAATATCTGTGACAAAACAATCGTCAACTTCATCTGGTCGTAGAAACGGAAGTCCGAAAAAAAGTTTCAAATATTCAGACATTTCACCGGGTTTCATATATGGTTTTGCTAGACCTAATGATTGCATTTTGCGAAACCATGCTTGCCCTAGGTGAAAACGGCATGCTTTCAAATTTGTAGTGGGCCACACATCTTTAACTGCTGTGTGGATAGCCTGTTCGAAGTCACTGAAAACTCTATTTGGGATATAGTCACATAAATTATTTTTGAGATGATCTAATACAGTCTTGTACGCATTTTGACATTTACTAGGCAACAATGAAAAAAACAATGGTATGTATGAGCTATTTTTAAATCCATGAATTACAAAAAGTTGCTTAAAAGGAAAAGGACAACTTGAAAAAGTACCATCCATAAAAATTGAATCACATTGCTTAAGAAAATCAAGGTTTATCTGAGTTGTAAAACACACTATATTGTTCTGGACATCGTTTATAAAAATCCATTTTTCATTATTTTTCGTCTGTATTTTATTAATTACGTCAGGAAGCGTCGCATGCAATTGTGGAAAGTCACGTGGCAACTTCGGATAAATATTCATTCGTGCAGTATGTATATTTTTCCTAATCAAAGAAATATCATTTGAGTCGAGTACACTTAGTGCTGTACTTGACATCTCAGAATGAATCATTTTAGAAGGACGCTCACTAAACTGCTCTACTGCCTTACGTTTAACACTGTTACTAACCTTTTGCCGTAATATTGATTGAAGATCATCTGGTTCATGATTATGTGTTGTATTTTGTTCACAAATGGTACCATTAACATCGTATTTTATAGCCGCATTACATGTTTTTTTACAACATACCCACCGTTGTACGTCATTCGCTAATGTACGATAAAATCGAAATTTATAATTATTAACGACACGTAATGGTTTTAATTTTTCACTCAACATATTTTTTGAATTCATTTTTATGTTTTACCGTATCAAAAGACGTAGGCACAATGAAAGCAATATTCGAAACTATGATCGGAGTATACAATTTAATCTATTTTATTTATAAACTTTACAGATAAGTAATTCCCACATATACACGCCGCGCTATGTGCATTATATCAAATAATATGTTTATCGTATATAATATAAATTTCGCCTGGAATTGGAGTATGATAAAGCTACGACCGCAACTAAGATATTACCTAAATTGGCGTGACCGCAACTGTTATATCCGTTTATCTCAAAAATCATCATGACCGCAACTAGTATGCAGCCGGAAGGACTGAGCCACATTACGCGAGTAGAAATTGTCGTGGGCTACACATATTTTCATAAAAATATAAAGAGGAAAACAATTTTAAAATAACAATGCATCCAATAATAATAACACATTCATACTATGCACTGTTCAATTAATATTGATTAAATTAATTTTAATATGTTGTAGTTTTATATTCTTTAAATATTTTTTTTTCTCAAAACATGTATAATTAATCGATGGTTTTGTAATTGAAGTATGCGCCGCATTCAAATCTACCGCGGGCCGCATGTAGCCCCAAGGCCACGGGTTGGACACCCCTGGATTAGAGCATTGATTTTCTTTCCGTCCGAGGCGACTTCTAGTAGTCGGCCGTAGGGCGCGCTCGTCAACCGATTCGGTACTCATGTGGGCCGGCCTCGACGCGATGGTGATCTCCCGGTCGCGGCGGTCGAATTAGTTGCTTGGTAGCCGTGGAGCACCCTTCACTTGTCTCGCTTGTTGTTCATTCGTTAACGAAAATAAGTAGTAATTGCGATTAAATAGAAGTGTACTGTTTACTTCGACCCGACACCAGGTGCAGCCGGTACACAATGGTCAAGGTAAGAAAAATTACGATGATTCGGAATTAGATTAAAATTGTCCGGAGCTGTCAAGTGCTTTCACGTGTGGGTTACGCGCTCCGAAATGGTTAGGTCTGGATGTGTGCGTAAGCATTTGTAGGAAATGGAGTATTCGTGTCCGATGGGAGCCCTCCCCCCCCCCAATAACCTACACACGTTTCGGGAGCGAAGCGAGTGGTAGAACCGTCATCAAATACGTTCTAACCATGTTTTATTTCAGGTATCCGTAAAAGAACATCTAAGCCTCTCGTCGCGCACGATGCGTGAAGCGAAGGCGGTCAAAAGATTCGCCGATAAAGTTTCGCGTAGGAAAATAGAGCTGATAAAAGAGATTAAGATGATGGAAAATGTTTACAAGGTACAGACCACTAAGTGTGTGGAATTCAAGCTACGCAAACTTCACCTGTCCCACAAGCTTATGGAATCGTTGTTCGGGTGGGCTCAAAACAAGCTCAAGGAACACTGCGGATTGTTGATGGGGCATGAGTACGAAGAGCCGGAATTGGGCAAAGATATACAACTGCATCAGCGGCAGCAGCAAAAGCTGAACCTGAAGCAGGTGACAGAAACAATGGCAGCATTTGTAGCAACAGCAGCAGCAGAAAAACAATGAACAGTAAATATCGAAATCATCAATCATAGACACAAGTTGTTTAATTCAATTCAAACTTTTCATAAATTACAAAAATTAATGTGTATTATAATCGATTAAAAGTGTAATCGTAAAGAAAAAAAAAACAATAGTAAATGATAATTCATAAATATAACAATTCGATACTTTCAACATTATTGTTTTTAGTCTAAGTATATTTTAACTATAGTAAAAAGGGACTCTCCAGCAAAGCTAACGACTTTACATTTTTGTCTGATGTGCAGAACTCATACAAACGATTAACTGTAAGCATATATTTCACATATTCATTTTTATACCATATATACCGCACGTATACCTTATATATATATATTTGTTTAATATATAAGGTGCAAGTGGTATAACTGAAACCTGTGCCGAGTTATATTGTTTCGTGCTGAAAACGAGTCATGGGTATTCTATTTATATAATGATTATTGATTAATGACATTATCATTAATCGTCGCACGAATTTTATTTTTAATCACATATCCTACGATCTCAGCTTGGCCTAGTCTTCGTAAAATATGCACTGTCTTATAAGTTATAATGCGTACACCATGTGTCGCTTCATTTTTGTAAATATTTTATTTGGTCGATAACGAGTAATAATCAAAAAAGGTCTACGGACGTTGCTGTAGGTCCATATGTGGTTTGACAATATACATTATTCGTGTCAGGTATTGTTTGTAAGTGTCAAAATGGTTTTAAACGTCCAAGTCGAACGCACCGGCAGAAACCGATTCTCTATTGTGTACGATCGTTCGAAAATACGTCGCAGCACGTCTCAATAAAGATAAAAATACACCTGCCCCCCTGCTACACATTTGTAATACATATGAATGTTATTTTAAATTAATGGAAAACGTCTTATTCAAAACATTTTTTTTAGAACATATTTTACGTCCTTTGTGAACAAGTACACATCTCATGAGAAAGTGTACTATATTGATGTAGCGTTCCAGATAAGGGAAAATCTTCATTGTTTGTTGAATGAATAGACATCTGAAAATCTTTATTGTATGCGTAAAATATAAGATAAATAGGATGCCTCTTCACTCGACGATTAAAACTTCCACCACACCTTTATCGTGGCATTTATTAGTTCTTAGGTCAGGTTTCAGTGTACGATAGTGGACCGTTGTAAATCGAACGTATTGCATATAGGCGTGAAAAAAAATTTGAAAGCAATTGTATTTCACCATTGCACATGAATGATACATTTTGAACGCGGTTTAAAATTTGAAAATTTTCATATTCGTATGCTATGATGCACGTAATAATGCACGAAAAATATTTTATTATAATTTCAAAGTAAGAATATCAACAATAATTTTTTCATTGAAATTTTACGAAAATAACTAAGAACACTCAAATTTCAAATAGGTAGTTATAAATAGCACAAAAAATCCAAGGCGTTTGGAATTTTCACCACTTCTAAAAAATAAATAGATAATTATTTAATGAAAATTTCAAGTCTCTACGATCAGTACTTTTTAAATTACGTGAATTATAATGAAAAAATAATCAAAATTACGTATATTTTGCCGGTTTTTTTTGTTGCAATTTTTCGTCAGTTTTTCGCCATTCAAAAAATGACATGTTAAATGAAACAACTAGGCAACATTTTAAATCGGAAACCTATACTACAATTGTAGATGAGATAACGTTTTCTAGGGAAAAACGTGATGACATATGCAAAAAATATATAAATAAATAAAACACATATCGGCGTGAAAACAATACATTCCATGTTTCACTGTAAATTTAAGATTTAAAATAATTATTTTCACAGACGGAGAAAAATTAAACCATGTATAAAATGTTAAGACACTTTTAAATATAAAAAATCATTAAACAGAAAATATCGTTATATATATATAATATAATCAGTAAAATAAATAGTGAAAAAAATTAAACGATAAACGATGATTAAATATAATAATTCTTTAATTTTGACAGTATTGTTTTTAGTCCAACTAAATCGGAACGATTCTGAAAACGGTCGCTTCCATATCAAAGCTAACAACTTAAAATGTTAATTATACACATACGTAGTGGTCCTGAATATTACGCAGAGATGTAATATTTTAAAAAATAATCACTTGTATTTTATTTTTTTTTTGATGTGAATTAAATTAATTACAAAATAATAAGTAATAAAAAATAAGTAAACATATAATTATGATAAAATTAATTTAATCTTAATGTTCCAGTGAACATAAAAATATATGGACAATCTGTCGCTTTATTTACATTTTTAGATTCTGAGTAAAACGAATCTTGTATTATATGTATTGGTTTTAATATGACGTTTTATTTTTTTTATTCTATTGACTCGTGAACTGGTAATTGTTGAAAATGATCTTAATAGTATTAGCCATATTATGTAGTTTGATAATAAATATTTGTGTTATTGTGTGTAGGGATGACTAAGGTTTTGACCATCTAAGTCGAATGCACCTACAAAAACTGATTTTTCGACCCTGTTGAACGATTGTTCAAAAATGCATAGGAACACGACACAGAAAATATAAAAACTTGCCCTCCCCCCAGGTATACTTCATTTACAGTACATACAAATATTATGTGAAATACAACGATGAAAACCGACTCATTCACAACATTTTTTTAGAACTTTACGTCCTTTGTAAACAAGTAAAATTAGTATTAGAAAGTATTATCATTAACGGTACATCTTGATTGTTTGTCAAATTACTATACAACTGAAAATCTATTTTGTATACATAACATAAGATAATGTATGTATATATTTGGGATATTTTTGAATTTTGACTCGTCGATCAGACTATAGGTGCCACTAAAAACTGTAAGTGTTTAATATATTTAACCGTAGTGACAGTTATTTGAAAGGTACGCGTGACGTAATAAATTTGCCGCCGTCTTGTATTCAATAGATTATATATATACGCAATTAGGTAAGTATACATTCGGTAAACTACCCGAGCTTAAATGCTTATGACTCATAGTTGCTCGTTCTCAACACATCGTCCATATCTATAGCCGAGTGAGCCGTTATGAGTTGGGTGTCCTTTTTATGTTACACCTACGACATTGTAGTTATTTTCATTTGTTCTTGCACAGGTTTAATGATACAAGTAACATACCACAATACATGTAAATCATACAGATTTAATTGTACTTTTTTACAGTAATGTAAATCATCAATGTGTAAAAATGAATATTATTTATTTATGAAAATCTAGCGTGTGACATGTGTGTTGTAGTAGGATGATATTACTGAGCCGATTGAAATTAAAATTATTTTGATAAAAAAAAAATGTTATTTTGCACGTGATTGTGACATTAGTCAACCGTTTTGTAAGAAATAAATAATTTGATAATTTTCCACTATGATTGTGAGATATATGTGAAGTTAAACTTAAAATTATACTTCAGCTGATCGACGTTTACTTCAAAATAGTCTAAAATGGTACACATCGTAATACAATAGGTATTATTTTAGTTTTTGGTCTAACAGCTAACGAAATTAGTTGAACGTGAAAAAGGTTATCATTCTACACAAATTTAAGCTACGGAAAAAATAAATAATCGTAAGTAGTTATATCCGTGGCTCGGCCATGTATACCAGCATACGACGCAGAACGATTGACTCCACGTTCCTGATCAACGGCTAAAGGTTACACGACGTGTACGAATTGTACACGAGTAACATTGTGATTTAATATAGGTAGGTATGTATATAAATATAGATATAGCTTTTCCTTATCTTATCACATTTATCAGTTTTTATATTAACGTGATTTAAATAATTGAATAATCAATTAAAACTTAAACGTGTACTCTACTTTAAATTATTATTAGTAATGTTGTTCCGTAATTTAAAAATAAAAAAGAATTAACCTTTAACCACACTTCTCTTTTTCTTTAGTTCTTTAATAATTTAATTAATTGCAATTTGTATTGTTAATCAAATTACTAACACTTTATATTTTTATATGGATCTTTTATAACTATTGATTAATTATAATAATACATATTATTTATTGGGACTCTCGCCTTCTGCACAAAATATATATTTTAAAAGTAAAAAGTCCACTCACTCATTTATAAAAGTACATATATTTTATATATTTTCATCTAATACAGTATTTAAATGTGTCACAATTTTATAAAAATAGAGTACCATATAAGTACGTAATTTTATTAACTTTTCACTTTTAAATAGGGACTGAGCAACAGTTCCAGTTGAAATGAGTAACAGCTCAACTTTTTAAAAAAAACCGTCCAATCATTTTTATTTATTTATCTTGCCTTTTTAGAGTATTGATTGCAGCTTATTTAAATTATTTCATCATCATTTGTAAACAATTAATACGATAGGACGATTAGGACGCTACATCGGCGGCGCTGCAGTAAATCGATTAGACAAATCTACAAAAATCGTTTATTTGACACGTTAAAGACGCTCTCACGTTTTCATGTTCTCTTGCCATATTTATAGCACTGTTTTACATAATTCTACGTATACTGTGAATAGTGTGATTAATATCATTACAATCATGAGTCATGACGATAAAATATGTGCTGTATATACTATATAGTCCTTATATAAGTACGTATTATATTTTATTCAGTGCTACAAAGTTGTTTTACATTTTTAAAATTAGAAATCATATATATATTATTCACACTGACTAGTGGCCAGGTATTTGTTCCTTAAAATGAAAATATTATGGCATATTCACTAACCAATTCCATTACTACTTGTTGTTTACCTTAAAATCATAAAAGCAATTTAAACGAATTTTAAAAATATATTCCTGTATTACATCAATTATATAGAGGAGGATGTGACTAAGAACCATCGAGATATACCTATTAAATATACATGTATGATAAAGTATAGTTGTATAATATGTATTAGTTTGCTAACTATCTGCGTCCGAAAATAAAACAAATTTAAATTTTCTTATGAAATTTTTAATAGATACGGGATACAATATATAGATTTTATTTACACTGCACGGTGTAAAATGAAAGTATGGCATATTCATTAACTAATCGCATTACTACTCGACTAAACATTGATAAAAAAATGTACTAAATATTAATCATTTGAACATCTTGACTTATATTGCCGCCCCCCTTAAAGCTCCTTTTGCCCCTATGTTAATCCGGTCCAGATTATGCCTTCTATTTCGTAAATAAGTACCAAATACTGATTAGTAAGATTAGTAGTAGGCAGTCTTGTTAAAGATACTTTTTAAAAGTATTCAAATACAGATACAGATACTTGATTTCAAAAGTATTTAAAATACATATTTAAATACTTGTAAAAAAAATATTCGAGTACGAATAAGATACAGATACTTCAAAAAAGTATTCGTAGATACTTTCAAATACTTCAAAAAATTGAATTATGTTGTTCACTTAAAAATCATAAAAACAATTTAAACGCATTTTAAAAATATATTCGTGTGTTACATCAAATTATATAGAGGAGGATGTGACAAAATACCATCGAGATATACCCTTTAACTGTATATATATGATTTATATACCATAGGTGTATTCTATATATTGTTTGCTAACGAAAATAAAACAAATTTGATAATTGGTTGATAAATTCTATTAAAATTATCTTACCAATTAATTTATTATTTTTGATGTATTTCAGTATTTGAAAATAGTATTTGTTTTTGAATACAAATACTCTGATAAAGTACATTAAAAATATTAAGTACATGTAATTTTTCCAGAAGTATTTAAAATACGTATTTGAGTACTGATAAAGTATTTGAATATTTAAATTCAAATACTTAAACACAAGTACTTTACAAGTCTTGTAGTAGGTAGTAGTGGTTAGGAGTAGTGTTTTTTATTGAGCATTGATGATACCATGAATGGTCGTCCGTTATCACGTTATCAGTGCCGAAGCCCGAAAGTTTTGCAACGTAGACAACAAGTCCCGAAATACGCGTTTATCGTAATCCGTACTTTACGGCTGAAAGCTCGGAAGAAACGCAATCGAAAATCGAGATGTCCACCGATGAACATAACATTAAAACACACTTCGGGCAAGTATGATCGATTTAATTATTTGCTTACTTCATTCGCACGAGTTAGAACGTCGATACAAACGTAACGCACAATGAAACCTGAAAAGGTAAGTAAGATTTGATTTGCTGTTACTGCCTGTTTGCGCTGTAGTCATCTGAGAGTCACACGACAACTAAATATCACATCATTTATTGTCACGTATTTTCCATTTTAGAATATTAAAATTTCACAACTTAACCAAATGAATGGTAAACATTTGCAAATAGTCAAATACCTAATAATTGTAATATCATATTATTTACTTGGCCTGATTTTAAATGATTCTGATTTTTGTGTTGTATAACCTAATACATTTTGTAAAAAGCAACAGTTTCTACCTGATTTTTGCCAATACATACATTACATATCAGTAGAAAGAGGAAAAATGTGCACTTTCAGTGTGTAATTAAAGGTTACAAGAAAATAAATTTATATTGTTTTTTATCATACACGATTTGTGATGTTTTCAGCAAAGAATCATGTTCTATAGAATGTCCAACATATTATGTACTTTCTGATTACTCTACATTTATTAATTACATTTTAACACTGTAATAATTAATTTAACATGACTTTAGCCCTTTTCACATGCTAATTTTTGTTTATTCATTATAAACATTTTTGTGGCTCTCAGATTTTCGAAATAAAACGACAGGACATATTAAGATACACTTCTGTTTTTTTCTTATTAAAAAATTAATAGAAATAAAATCTTTAAAGTTCAATGTCGGAAAAATGTGACAATTTGTTTTAAAACATAATTTTTTGTCATATGCTTTTTACCATTTTACTGCGTAGAAAATTGTAAAATGAAACCATCATGTCTCTAACCTATTGTTTTCAGACAATTTGATCAGCGGGAAGCAATACCGAACTACATTATTTATGTTATTTATGTTTTTATTTATTTATACATTTTTAGCCATACTCCACCAAGAAAGTAAGTACTTTTTTGTATGTTCAGTTTATCTTCATTCTCGAAAATATGTCATATCTTGTTTTTCTGTTGAATTATGTTGAAGTTTGTCAAGATATTGGATTTGGATGTTTCAACAAGCAACATACATGTACTTCCGCATTGCTGCTTTGAATTGCATCTGATTTTGAACAACTATCAATAATTATCAAGATTTGTTATCAATGGTTTCATGCATAGCCCAGGCAGCAGAATACATGTAGGTATTCTTTGTTAATAATTGTTGTTGTAATTTATTCATTATCTTGTCATGACTAACTATAAATTTCATTGATTTAGTGTCAAGCTGCCATTAAAAGATTGAGTTCTATTGTCAACAGCGAAGAATCATATTACCGTACATATTGACCGGTTGACCGTAGAAGACCACTACATACAAGTCTGCTGCATAACTGTTGTATGTGCCAAGACAAACACTGTTTTTTTTTAGAAATATTGAAATAGTAGGATATAGGCCAGTGAAGCAAATGAGCTGAGGTTTTGTTATTATATTTAAGACCACCTGAATTGGGCAGTCTGGGAGAATGTCAGCATTTTGGTTGAAGTATGTATGTGTACTGCGAACCGAGAGACACTAATTTTGTTTTTGCTATAATATTAGAGGTTTTTGTTCCTGTAAATTATTTATTATGTTTTTAATTAATTCAAATGTCTTACTGTTTAATCTAATCTGATCTGAAACAAGTCATTAAATACAGTGTAATATTCTTATAATTGTTAGTAAGTTAATTGTATTTGCCTATTTTTGTATGGACTACGATCAATTGAGTCTTATGTTGTTGATGGGTACTCTTACTAGAGCAAATACTTGGTGTGTGATACGTTTCCTACCTTATAAATTGAATCAAATCAACTTGTTGCTCATTGAGTGTTAAGAAAATTTTTATTTGTAAAATAATTTAAGTGTATGGAGAGTGAGATTTTCTTTGCGTACCATTAGTGGTACTCTTACTCAGTGTTGAGAAACGCTGTCATAGACATTACAAATATTATATTACTATTGAGTCCATTTAGATTGTTGTCTCCATTCAGATAAAATGAAATAATTCACTTTATACATTTTTTTCATCTCATTCTATACATTTTACATAATGCAGGTAAGGTAATACGTTACACATAGGTACGGCAAGCCATCACTAACGGCTGATTTCTGTATATATTAGTTTATTATTTGCATTTTTTCATTGATATTTCATCCTTATGATATGAAACTATAATTGTATTTATACTTTGGAAGAAATTTAGAAATTTTAAGCTGCATTTGCTGGACAAAGAAATTGTCACAAAACCTATGTACAGATCACCATCATTGGTTTTTTCTTACTATACTTAATTTTCTTACTATACACATGGTTATTATTTAATTTAATCAAATTGATTATTTATAGCAGATACATATTACATACATATTTATCATCTATAGCAGCGTTTCCCAACCTTTTTCCTTCGCGGCACACTAATCCCAACCTATTTTTAGCCATGGTACACTTGTTACTGACTTATATATGTATACATATTTTTTTTTTTTAGTAGTCTTTCATAATATTAATTATTAATATCAAAGTAGTTGTATATCAGTATATTACTAGAAAACAATTTAAAATGGTGTGTATATTTAGGATAGAAAAAATAATATTATTACAATTATCATAAATATTTTATTTATTAAAATGGAAAAACAAGATACATTACAATTTCATAAAAAATCTAGTCTTGGTGAGGAATTTGGGACTGTTTTCCCTTTATTATGAGCTTCCTTCGTGGTCGAATGGTTGACAAGCATATCCTCATGTCGTCTTCCAAGTTCTTCAGTTGTGATAGATTTTTAGTTTTACCAACATTTTAAACATAATTTTTAACGTAAACGTTTATTAATAATCGTGAAACTTCACGGCACACCTATAGAGGCCTCACGGCACACCAATGTGCCGCGGCACACCGGTTGGGAAACCTTGATCTATAGGTATATCTAAGTAATAAATTAAGTTATTTTCTTTCAGAATACATTTTTTGCCACATTCTAGTCCATAGCGACAACTGTTTGCTTATTGTTATGACTTATTGTGATAGATAATAACAACAAATGATTCGAATTTAGTCAATGAAAGCAATTTAAGAAATTATTAACTGCATTTAAGAGGATGCCACACACCCATAGCGGTGTCGTACGCAGGATTTTTCAGTGGTAGGGGGGTGATTTTGAAAATAAATATTTACTCAATTCTGACATTTGGTTTGAAAAAATTCAGTAGATCCTTTCTTACTGATATAATGATACTGAACTGTTAAAAATATTAATGAAAAAAAAGTATTACATTTAATCATAAAATTAATAGGCAACAGACAATAAATACAAATTTTGTTTCGTCCAATCCATTAATTGCATTTGTTCGGTTGAGATATTTGAAAATTTTTGTATATTACTTCATATTCCGAAAATTCTTCTTGTTGTCAGTTGAATACATAAAAAAGAAAAAATACTACGGGCGACGCGCGACGGGGGGCTTCAGCCTCTTAGCCTGCCCCTGCGAACGCCTTTCCCCCCGCATGCGTTGTCTCCGTCATGCAAACGCACAGCATAGCCCATCTATGTGTTCAGTAGAACCAATTTTTCGTAGTCAGCGTTAATATTATATTACACTGACGTGTTGCCTAACCCGAAGGGAGCAACGTTATGCGCGTCTTCTCGTATAGGTTTTGTACGACGTTTTAATTTACAGGCGAATTATGGTCTCGTAGAATGTTACAATTTCAAAATGCTACAAAAGTTTCGTTCAGCCCGATAACATCGAGTCGGTTTACCGTGACCATAAGCAGCTTTAGCTCACCACGCGAAATCGGTTCTTCGCTGAACACGAATTGGCCCCAGGTCGAAAAGATACGGAAGTTACGACGGCGGACGGTAAAAACGGTATCGTATTATATTATGCGCGACGAATCCGAATTTTGCGCGAGTTCCCGGCGGTTCCGGACCCGTCTCCGGCCACTCAGCAGTGTTCACCCGGTTGCCGGAATCGCCCGGTGGACGTTGCGCGGTTGGCAATGCGGGACGCGCCGCCGTTCCGAACGTGACGGGCCATCGATGTGGCCCGCTATCGATTGTTTTCTCGATATTCTGCCGCACGCGTCGTCCCGGTCCGCGGTACCGTTACGATATAATCGGTATCGATAGTACAAACACGATCACGTACGTCGTCCCGTTGGCGTCCGGCGGCCATTGGTCGGCCCCATTTTACGCGCGCTCGAACGCCAATAAATATAAAAATATTAGGGTGAGAGTGGTAAAACATGCTATTGAGCTTTGAATGAAAGCTTTCGCATGCATTGGTTGTTCGTGTTATATAAGACGAACATTCAGCCCATAATGATGGTGGATATCTCGAATCTTCCCTTACATACACTTCTAAAATATAGTCTGTAAATGCAGTCAATTTTGAATTATTAGGTGGAAGAAGAGCCATAATATCTGTGACAAAACAATCGTCAACTTCATCTGGTCGTAGAAACGGAAGTCCGAAAAAAAGTTTCAAATATTCAGACATTTCACCGGGTTTCATATATGGTTTTGCTAGACCTAATGATTGCATTTTGCGAAACCATGCTTGCCCTAGGTGAAAACGGCATGCTTTCAAATTTGTAGTGGGCCACACATCTTTAACTGCTGTGTGGATAGCCTGTTCGAAGTCACTGAAAACTCTATTTGGGATATAGTCACATAAATTATTTTTGAGATGATCTAATACAGTCTTGTACGCATTTTGACATTTACTAGGCAACAATGAAAAAAACAATGGTATGTATGAGCTATTTTTAAATCCATGAATTACAAAAAGTTGCTTAAAAGGAAAAGGACAACTTGAAAAAGTACCATCCATAAAAATTGAATCACATTGCTTAAGAAAATCAAGGTTTATCTGAGTTGTAAAACACACTATATTGTTCTGGACATCGTTTATAAAAATCCATTTTTCATTATTTTTCGTCTGTATTTTATTAATTACGTCAGGAAGCGTCGCATGCAATTGTGGAAAGTCACGTGGCAACTTCGGATAAATATTCATTCGTGCAGTATGTATATTTTTCCTAATCAAAGAAATATCATTTGAGTCGAGTACACTTAGTGCTGTACTTGACATCTCAGAATGAATCATTTTAGAAGGACGCTCACTAAACTGCTCTACTGCCTTACGTTTAACACTGTTACTAACCTTTTGCCGTAATATTGATTGAAGATCATCTGGTTCATGATTATGTGTTGTATTTTGTTCACAAATGGTACCATTAACATCGTATTTTATAGCCGCATTACATGTTTTTTTACAACATACCCACCGTTGTACGTCATTCGCTAATGTACGATAAAATCGAAATTTATAATTATTAACGACACGTAATGGTTTTAATTTTTCACTCAACATATTTTTTGAATTCATTTTTATGTTTTACCGTATCAAAAGACGTAGGCACAATGAAAGCAATATTCGAAACTATGATCGGAGTATACAATTTAATCTATTTTATTTATAAACTTTACAGATAAGTAATTCCCACATATACACGCCGCGCTATGTGCATTATATCAAATAATATGTTTATCGTATATAATATAAATTTCGCCTGGAATTGGAGTATGATAAAGCTACGACCGCAACTAAGATATTACCTAAATTGGCGTGACCGCAACTGTTATATCCGTTTATCTCAAAAATCATCATGACCGCAACTAGTATGCAGCCGGAAGGACTGAGCCACATTACGCGAGTAGAAATTGTCGTGGGCTACACATATTTTCATAAAAATATAAAGAGGAAAACAATTTTAAAATAACAATGCATCCAATAATAATAACACATTCATACTATGCACTGTTCAATTAATATTGATTAAATTAATTTTAATATGTTGTAGTTTTATATTCTTTAAATATTTTTTTTTCTCAAAACATGTATAATTAATCGATGGTTTTGTAATTGAAGTATGCGCCGCATTCAAATCTACCGCGGGCCGCATGTAGCCCCAAGGCCACGGGTTGGACACCCCTGGATTAGAGCATTGATTTTCTTTCCGTCCGAGGCGACTTCTAGTAGTCGGCCGTAGGGCGCGCTCGTCAACCGATTCGGTACTCATGTGGGCCGGCCTCGACGCGATGGTGATCTCCCGGTCGCGGCGGTCGAATTAGTTGCTTGGTAGCCGTGGAGCACCCTTCACTTGTCTCGCTTGTTGTTCATTCGTTAACGAAAATAAGTAGTAATTGCGATTAAATAGAAGTGTACTGTTTACTTCGACCCGACACCAGGTGCAGCCGGTACACAATGGTCAAGGTAAGAAAAATTACGATGATTCGGAATTAGATTAAAATTGTCCGGAGCTGTCAAGTGCTTTCACGTGTGGGTTACGCGCTCCGAAATGGTTAGGTCTGGATGTGTGCGTAAGCATTTGTAGGAAATGGAGTATTCGTGTCCGATGGGAGCCCTCCCCCCCCCCAATAACCTACACACGTTTCGGGAGCGAAGCGAGTGGTAGAACCGTCATCAAATACGTTCTAACCATGTTTTATTTCAGGTATCCGTAAAAGAACATCTAAGCCTCTCGTCGCGCACGATGCGTGAAGCGAAGGCGGTCAAAAGATTCGCCGATAAAGTTTCGCGTAGGAAAATAGAGCTGATAAAAGAGATTAAGATGATGGAAAATGTTTACAAGGTACAGACCACTAAGTGTGTGGAATTCAAGCTACGCAAACTTCACCTGTCCCACAAGCTTATGGAATCGTTGTTCGGGTGGGCTCAAAACAAGCTCAAGGAACACTGCGGATTGTTGATGGGGCATGAGTACGAAGAGCCGGAATTGGGCAAAGATATACAACTGCATCAGCGGCAGCAGCAAAAGCTGAACCTGAAGCAGGTGACAGAAACAATGGCAGCATTTGTAGCAACAGCAGCAGCAGAAAAACAATGAACAGTAAATATCGAAATCATCAATCATAGACACAAGTTGTTTAATTCAATTCAAACTTTTCATAAATTACAAAAATTAATGTGTATTATAATCGATTAAAAGTGTAATCGTAAAGAAAAAAAAAACAATAGTAAATGATAATTCATAAATATAACAATTCGATACTTTCAACATTATTGTTTTTAGTCTAAGTATATTTTAACTATAGTAAAAAGGGACTCTCCAGCAAAGCTAACGACTTTACATTTTTGTCTGATGTGCAGAACTCATACAAACGATTAACTGTAAGCATATATTTCATATATTCATTTTTATACCATATATACCGCACGTATACCTTATATATATATATTTGTTTAATATATAAGGTGCAAGTGGTATAACTGAAACCTGTGCCGAGTTATATTGTTTCGTGCTGAAAACGAGTCATGGGTATTCTATTTATATAATGATTATTGATTAATGACATTATCATTAATCGTCGCACGAATTTTATTTTTAATCACATATCCTACGATCTCAGCTTGGCCTAGTCTTCGTAAAATATGCACTGTCTTATAAGTTATAATGCGTACACCATGTGTCGCTTCATTTTTGTAAATATTTTATTTGGTCGATAACGAGTAATAATCAAAAAAGGTCTACGGACGTTGCTGTAGGTCCATATGTGGTTTGACAATATACATTATTCGTGTCAGGTATTGTTTGTAAGTGTCAAAATGGTTTTAAACGTCCAAGTCGAACGCACCGGCAGAAACCGATTCTCTATTGTGTACGATCGTTCGAAAATACGTCGCAGCACGTCTCAATAAAGATAAAAATACACCTGCCCCCCTGCTACACATTTGTAATACATATGAATGTTATTTTAAATTAATGGAAAACGTCTTATTCAAAACATTTTTTTTAGAACATATTTTACGTCCTTTGTGAACAAGTACACATCTCATGAGAAAGTGTACTATATTGATGTAGCGTTCCAGATAAGGGAAAATCTTCATTGTTTGTTGAATGAATAGACATCTGAAAATCTTTATTGTATGCGTAAAATATAAGATAAATAGGATGCCTCTTCACTCGACGATTAAAACTTCCACCACACCTTTATCGTGGCATTTATTAGTTCTTAGGTCAGGTTTCAGTGTACGATAGTGGACCGTTGTAAATCGAACGTATTGCATATAGGCGTGAAAAAAAATTTGAAAGCAATTGTATTTCACCATTGCACATGAATGATACATTTTGAACGCGGTTTAAAATTTGAAAATTTTCATATTCGTATGCTATGATGCACGTAATAATGCACGAAAAATATTTTATTATAATTTCAAAGTAAGAATATCAACAATAATTTTTTCATTGAAATTTTACGAAAATAACTAAGAACACTCAAATTTCAAATAGGTAGTTATAAATAGCACAAAAAATCCAAGGCGTTTGGAATTTTCACCACTTCTAAAAAATAAATAGATAATTATTTAATGAAAATTTCAAGTCTCTACGATCAGTACTTTTTAAATTACGTGAATTATAATGAAAAAATAATCAAAATTACGTATATTTTGCCGGTTTTTTTTGTTGCAATTTTTCGTCAGTTTTTCGCCATTCAAAAAATGACATGTTAAATGAAACAACTAGGCAACATTTTAAATCGGAAACCTATACTACAATTGTAGATGAGATAACGTTTTCTAGGGAAAAACGTGATGACATATGCAAAAAATATATAAATAAATAAAACACATATCGG
Source organism: Periphyllus acericola (assembly GCA_949715065.1). NCBI lineage: Eukaryota > Metazoa > Arthropoda > Insecta > Hemiptera > Aphididae > Periphyllus > Periphyllus acericola. The sequence goes on from OX454264.1 coordinate 68,113,084, forward strand.
CGTGAAAACAATACATTCCATGTTTCACTGTAAATTTAAGATTTAAAATAATTATTTTCACAGACGGAGAAAAATTAAACCATGTATAAAATGTTAAGACACTTTTAAATATAAAAAATCATTAAACAGAAAATATCGTTATATATATATAATATAATCAGTAAAATAAATAGTGAAAAAAATTAAACGATAAACGATGATTAAATATAATAATTCTTTAATTTTGACAGTATTGTTTTTAGTCCAACTAAATCGGAACGATTCTGAAAACGGTCGCTTCCATATCAAAGCTAACAACTTAAAATGTTAATTATACACATACGTAGTGGTCCTGAATATTACGCAGAGATGTAATATTTTAAAAAATAATCACTTGTATTTTATTTTTTTTTTGATGTGAATTAAATTAATTACAAAATAATAAGTAATAAAAAATAAGTAAACATATAATTATGATAAAATTAATTTAATCTTAATGTTCCAGTGAACATAAAAATATATGGACAATCTGTCGCTTTATTTACATTTTTAGATTCTGAGTAAAACGAATCTTGTATTATATGTATTGGTTTTAATATGACGTTTTATTTTTTTTATTCTATTGACTCGTGAACTGGTAATTGTTGAAAATGATCTTAATAGTATTAGCCATATTATGTAGTTTGATAATAAATATTTGTGTTATTGTGTGTAGGGATGACTAAGGTTTTGACCATCTAAGTCGAATGCACCTACAAAAACTGATTTTTCGACCCTGTTGAACGATTGTTCAAAAATGCATAGGAACACGACACAGAAAATATAAAAACTTGCCCTCCCCCCAGGTATACTTCATTTACAGTACATACAAATATTATGTGAAATACAACGATGAAAACCGACTCATTCACAACATTTTTTTAGAACTTTACGTCCTTTGTAAACAAGTAAAATTAGTATTAGAAAGTATTATCATTAACGGTACATCTTGATTGTTTGTCAAATTACTATACAACTGAAAATCTATTTTGTATACATAACATAAGATAATGTATGTATATATTTGGGATATTTTTGAATTTTGACTCGTCGATCAGACTATAGGTGCCACTAAAAACTGTAAGTGTTTAATATATTTAACCGTAGTGACAGTTATTTGAAAGGTACGCGTGACGTAATAAATTTGCCGCCGTCTTGTATTCAATAGATTATATATATACGCAATTAGGTAAGTATACATTCGGTAAACTACCCGAGCTTAAATGCTTATGACTCATAGTTGCTCGTTCTCAACACATCGTCCATATCTATAGCCGAGTGAGCCGTTATGAGTTGGGTGTCCTTTTTATGTTACACCTACGACATTGTAGTTATTTTCATTTGTTCTTGCACAGGTTTAATGATACAAGTAACATACCACAATACATGTAAATCATACAGATTTAATTGTACTTTTTTACAGTAATGTAAATCATCAATGTGTAAAAATGAATATTATTTATTTATGAAAATCTAGCGTGTGACATGTGTGTTGTAGTAGGATGATATTACTGAGCCGATTGAAATTAAAATTATTTTGATAAAAAAAAAATGTTATTTTGCACGTGATTGTGACATTAGTCAACCGTTTTGTAAGAAATAAATAATTTGATAATTTTCCACTATGATTGTGAGATATATGTGAAGTTAAACTTAAAATTATACTTCAGCTGATCGACGTTTACTTCAAAATAGTCTAAAATGGTACACATCGTAATACAATAGGTATTATTTTAGTTTTTGGTCTAACAGCTAACGAAATTAGTTGAACGTGAAAAAGGTTATCATTCTACACAAATTTAAGCTACGGAAAAAATAAATAATCGTAAGTAGTTATATCCGTGGCTCGGCCATGTATACCAGCATACGACGCAGAACGATTGACTCCACGTTCCTGATCAACGGCTAAAGGTTACACGACGTGTACGAATTGTACACGAGTAACATTGTGATTTAATATAGGTAGGTATGTATATAAATATAGATATAGCTTTTCCTTATCTTATCACATTTATCAGTTTTTATATTAACGTGATTTAAATAATTGAATAATCAATTAAAACTTAAACGTGTACTCTACTTTAAATTATTATTAGTAATGTTGTTCCGTAATTTAAAAATAAAAAAGAATTAACCTTTAACCACACTTCTCTTTTTCTTTAGTTCTTTAATAATTTAATTAATTGCAATTTGTATTGTTAATCAAATTACTAACACTTTATATTTTTATATGGATCTTTTATAACTATTGATTAATTATAATAATACATATTATTTATTGGGACTCTCGCCTTCTGCACAAAATATATATTTTAAAAGTAAAAAGTCCACTCACTCATTTATAAAAGTACATATATTTTATATATTTTCATCTAATACAGTATTTAAATGTGTCACAATTTTATAAAAATAGAGTACCATATAAGTACGTAATTTTATTAACTTTTCACTTTTAAATAGGGACTGAGCAACAGTTCCAGTTGAAATGAGTAACAGCTCAACTTTTTAAAAAAAACCGTCCAATCATTTTTATTTATTTATCTTGCCTTTTTAGAGTATTGATTGCAGCTTATTTAAATTATTTCATCATCATTTGTAAACAATTAATACGATAGGACGATTAGGACGCTACATCGGCGGCGCTGCAGTAAATCGATTAGACAAATCTACAAAAATCGTTTATTTGACACGTTAAAGACGCTCTCACGTTTTCATGTTCTCTTGCCATATTTATAGCACTGTTTTACATAATTCTACGTATACTGTGAATAGTGTGATTAATATCATTACAATCATGAGTCATGACGATAAAATATGTGCTGTATATACTATATAGTCCTTATATAAGTACGTATTATATTTTATTCAGTGCTACAAAGTTGTTTTACATTTTTAAAATTAGAAATCATATATATATTATTCACACTGACTAGTGGCCAGGTATTTGTTCCTTAAAATGAAAATATTATGGCATATTCACTAACCAATTCCATTACTACTTGTTGTTTACCTTAAAATCATAAAAGCAATTTAAACGAATTTTAAAAATATATTCCTGTATTACATCAATTATATAGAGGAGGATGTGACTAAGAACCATCGAGATATACCTATTAAATATACATGTATGATAAAGTATAGTTGTATAATATGTATTAGTTTGCTAACTATCTGCGTCCGAAAATAAAACAAATTTAAATTTTCTTATGAAATTTTTAATAGATACGGGATACAATATATAGATTTTATTTACACTGCACGGTGTAAAATGAAAGTATGGCATATTCATTAACTAATCGCATTACTACTCGACTAAACATTGATAAAAAAATGTACTAAATATTAATCATTTGAACATCTTGACTTATATTGCCGCCCCCCTTAAAGCTCCTTTTGCCCCTATGTTAATCCGGTCCAGATTATGCCTTCTATTTCGTAAATAAGTACCAAATACTGATTAGTAAGATTAGTAGTAGGCAGTCTTGTTAAAGATACTTTTTAAAAGTATTCAAATACAGATACAGATACTTGATTTCAAAAGTATTTAAAATACATATTTAAATACTTGTAAAAAAAATATTCGAGTACGAATAAGATACAGATACTTCAAAAAAGTATTCGTAGATACTTTCAAATACTTCAAAAAATTGAATTATGTTGTTCACTTAAAAATCATAAAAACAATTTAAACGCATTTTAAAAATATATTCGTGTGTTACATCAAATTATATAGAGGAGGATGTGACAAAATACCATCGAGATATACCCTTTAACTGTATATATATGATTTATATACCATAGGTGTATTCTATATATTGTTTGCTAACGAAAATAAAACAAATTTGATAATTGGTTGATAAATTCTATTAAAATTATCTTACCAATTAATTTATTATTTTTGATGTATTTCAGTATTTGAAAATAGTATTTGTTTTTGAATACAAATACTCTGATAAAGTACATTAAAAATATTAAGTACATGTAATTTTTCCAGAAGTATTTAAAATACGTATTTGAGTACTGATAAAGTATTTGAATATTTAAATTCAAATACTTAAACACAAGTACTTTACAAGTCTTGTAGTAGGTAGTAGTGGTTAGGAGTAGTGTTTTTTATTGAGCATTGATGATACCATGAATGGTCGTCCGTTATCACGTTATCAGTGCCGAAGCCCGAAAGTTTTGCAACGTAGACAACAAGTCCCGAAATACGCGTTTATCGTAATCCGTACTTTACGGCTGAAAGCTCGGAAGAAACGCAATCGAAAATCGAGATGTCCACCGATGAACATAACATTAAAACACACTTCGGGCAAGTATGATCGATTTAATTATTTGCTTACTTCATTCGCACGAGTTAGAACGTCGATACAAACGTAACGCACAATGAAACCTGAAAAGGTAAGTAAGATTTGATTTGCTGTTACTGCCTGTTTGCGCTGTAGTCATCTGAGAGTCACACGACAACTAAATATCACATCATTTATTGTCACGTATTTTCCATTTTAGAATATTAAAATTTCACAACTTAACCAAATGAATGGTAAACATTTGCAAATAGTCAAATACCTAATAATTGTAATATCATATTATTTACTTGGCCTGATTTTAAATGATTCTGATTTTTGTGTTGTATAACCTAATACATTTTGTAAAAAGCAACAGTTTCTACCTGATTTTTGCCAATACATACATTACATATCAGTAGAAAGAGGAAAAATGTGCACTTTCAGTGTGTAATTAAAGGTTACAAGAAAATAAATTTATATTGTTTTTTATCATACACGATTTGTGATGTTTTCAGCAAAGAATCATGTTCTATAGAATGTCCAACATATTATGTACTTTCTGATTACTCTACATTTATTAATTACATTTTAACACTGTAATAATTAATTTAACATGACTTTAGCCCTTTTCACATGCTAATTTTTGTTTATTCATTATAAACATTTTTGTGGCTCTCAGATTTTCGAAATAAAACGACAGGACATATTAAGATACACTTCTGTTTTTTTCTTATTAAAAAATTAATAGAAATAAAATCTTTAAAGTTCAATGTCGGAAAAATGTGACAATTTGTTTTAAAACATAATTTTTTGTCATATGCTTTTTACCATTTTACTGCGTAGAAAATTGTAAAATGAAACCATCATGTCTCTAACCTATTGTTTTCAGACAATTTGATCAGCGGGAAGCAATACCGAACTACATTATTTATGTTATTTATGTTTTTATTTATTTATACATTTTTAGCCATACTCCACCAAGAAAGTAAGTACTTTTTTGTATGTTCAGTTTATCTTCATTCTCGAAAATATGTCATATCTTGTTTTTCTGTTGAATTATGTTGAAGTTTGTCAAGATATTGGATTTGGATGTTTCAACAAGCAACATACATGTACTTCCGCATTGCTGCTTTGAATTGCATCTGATTTTGAACAACTATCAATAATTATCAAGATTTGTTATCAATGGTTTCATGCATAGCCCAGGCAGCAGAATACATGTAGGTATTCTTTGTTAATAATTGTTGTTGTAATTTATTCATTATCTTGTCATGACTAACTATAAATTTCATTGATTTAGTGTCAAGCTGCCATTAAAAGATTGAGTTCTATTGTCAACAGCGAAGAAGCATATTACCGTACATATTGACCGGTTGACCGTAGAAGACCACTACATACAAGTCTGCTGCATAACTGTTGTATGTGCCAAGACAAACACTGTTTTTTTTTAGAAATATTGAAATAGTAGGATATAGGCCAGTGAAGCAAATGAGCTGAGGTTTTGTTATTATATTTAAGACCACCTGAATTGGGCAGTCTGGGAGAATGTCAGCATTTTGGTTGAAGTATGTATGTGTACTGCGAACCGAGAGACACTAATTTTGTTTTTGCTATAATATTAGAGGTTTTTGTTCCTGTAAATTATTTATTATGTTTTTAATTAATTCAAATGTCTTACTGTTTAATCTAATCTGATCTGAAACAAGTCATTAAATACAGTGTAATATTCTTATAATTGTTAGTAAGTTAATTGTATTTGCCTATTTTTGTATGGACTACGATCAATTGAGTCTTATGTTGTTGATGGGTACTCTTACTAGAGCAAATACTTGGTGTGTGATACGTTTCCTACCTTATAAATTGAATCAAATCAACTTGTTGCTCATTGAGTGTTAAGAAAATTTTTATTTGTAAAATAATTTAAGTGTATGGAGAGTGAGATTTTCTTTGCGTACCATTAGTGGTACTCTTACTCAGTGTTGAGAAACGCTGTCATAGACATTACAAATATTATATTACTATTGAGTCCATTTAGATTGTTGTCTCCATTCAGATAAAATGAAATAATTCACTTTATACATTTTTTTCATCTCATTCTATACATTTTACATAATGCAGGTATGGTAATACGTTACACATAGGTACGGCAAGCCATCACTAACGGCTGATTTCTGTATATATTAGTTTATTATTTGCATTTTTTCATTGATATTTCATCCTTATGATATGAAACTATAATTGTATTTATACTTTGGAAGAAATTTAGAAATTTTAAGCTGCATTTGCTGGACAAAGAAATTGTCACAAAACCTATGTACAGATCACCATCATTGGTTTTTTCTTACTATACTTAATTTTCTTACTATACACATGGTTATTATTTAATTTAATCAAATTGATTATTTATAGCAGATACATATTACATACATATTTATCATCTATAGCAGCGTTTCCCAACCTTTTTCCTTCGCGGCAAACTAATCCCAACCCATTTTTAGCCATGGCACACTTGTTACTGACTTATATATGTATACATATTTTTTTTTTTTAGTAGTCTTTCATAATATTAATTATTAATATCAAAGTAGTTGTATATCAGTATATTACTAGCAAACAATTTAAAATGGTGTGTATATTTAGGATAGAAAAAATAATATTATTACAATTATCATAAATATTTTATTTATTAAAATGGAAAAACAAGATACATTACAATTTCATAAAAAATCTAGTCTTGGTGAGGAATTTGGGACTGTTTTCCCTTTATTATGAGCTTCCTTCGTGGTCGAATGGTTGACAAGCATACCCTCATGTCGTCTTCCAAGTTCTTCAGTTGTGATAGATTTTTAGTTTTACCAACATTTTAAACATAATTTTTAACGTAAACGTTTATTAATAATCGTGAAACCTCACGGCACACCAATGTGCCGCGGTACACCGGTTGGGAAACCTTGATCTATAGGTATATCTAAGTAATAAATTAAGTTATTTTCTTTCAGAATACATTTTTTGCCACATTCTAGTCCATAGCGACAACTGTTTGCTTATTGTTATGACTTATTGTGATAGATAATAACAACAAATGATTCGAATTTAGTCAATGAAAGCAATTTAAGAAATTATTAACTGCATTTAAGAGGATGCCACACACCCATATGCGGTGTCGTACGCAGGATTTTTCAGTGGTAGGGGGGTGATTTTGAAAATAAATATTTACTCAATTCTGACATTTGGTTTGAAAAAATTCAGTAGATCCTTTCTTACTGATATAATGATACTGAACTGTTAAAAATATTAATGAAAAAAAAAGTATTACATTTAATCATAAAATTAATAGGCAACAGACAATAAATACAAATTTTGTTTCGTCCAATCCATTAATTGCATTTGTTCGGTTGAGATATTTGAAAATTTTTGTATATTACTTCATATTCCGAAAATTCTTCTTGTTGTCAGTTGAATACATAAAAAAGAAAAAATACTACGGGCGACGCGCGACGGGGGGCTTCAGCCTCTTAGCCTGCCCCTGCGAACGCCTTTCCCCCCGCATGCGTTGTCTCCGTCATGCAAACGCACAGCATAGCCCATCTATGTGTTCAGTAGAACCAATTTTTCGTAGTCAGCGTTAATATTATATTACACTGACGTGTTGCCTAACCCGAAGGGAGCAACGTTATGCGCGTCTTCTCGTATAGGTTTTGTACGACGTTTTAATTTACAGGCGAATTATGGTCTCGTAGAATGTTACAATTTCAAAATGCTACAAAAGTTTCGTTCAGCCCGATAACATCGAGTCGGTTTACCGTGACCATAAGCAGCTTTAGCTCACCACGCGAAATCGGTTCTTCGCTGAACACGAATTGGCCCCAGGTCGAAAAGATACGGAAGTTACGACGGCGGACGGTAAAAACGGTATCGTATTATATTATGCGCGACGAATCCGAATTTTGCGCGAGTTCCCGGCGGTTCCGGACCCGTCTCCGGCCACTCAGCAGTGTTCACCCGGTTGCCGGAATCGCCCGGTGGACGTTGCGCGGTTGGCAATGCGGGACGCGCCGCCGTTCCGAACGTGACGGGCCATCGATGTCGCCCGCTATCGATTGTTTTCTCGATATTCTGCCGCACGCGTCGTCCCGGTCCGCGGTACCGTTACGATATAATCGGTATCGATAGTACAAACACGATCACGTACGTCGTCCCGTTGGCGTCCGGCGGCCATTGGTCGGCCCCATTTTACGCGCGCTCGAACGCCGCCGACGTGCACACAATATGTCGCCGCCGACTTGCTGGACGAAAATACTGAACACGAATATTTTTTGCAAACTTACAAAAGTTAGCCCCCCCCCCCTCACCCCGATTAATTGGTCACTGCAGGTTACTGCGCGATAAATAATAAATTACATAAGTAATATTATACGTATATAAACTTTCAATTCAAATATTGTTGGAACGCGAATAAAAAAAAATTTACAATAATTGTAAAATTTTAAAATTTAAAATTATTTTAGAAAAAAAATCGGATGTGATATAGTTTCTGATTTCATTACCAAAGTGTATAGGTACTACTCAAAAGAACGCAGCGGCACAGCGTTATAAAAATTAAAGTATTAATGTATAAGTTTAACAGACGATCAAATAATTATTTACATTTTACATCATAATCGATTGATGATTACAAGTGATTTAGGAACTTTGGACACAGGCCCTCTTCAGTGATAAAAGTAGGTTTTTTTAGTGTTTACCTGTACTTGTAAAATATTGATTTTAAACAATATAATACTAACTACTTGACGTTGATATATTTTTTTGAGCTTATAAATGCATTTTTCTGCAATGAGACATGCATCTATGTTGCAAAAAAGATTGAACAATTTATTAGTAAATAGTCAATGATATTTCCAAAAAAGTTGATAGTGAACCTGAACTGGATTCTTTTGCAAAAATAGATATATTATTTTAAAATAAATATTTTTTAATTTCGTTACAATGAGTTTTCACTGTGAATCCTTCTAATATATGAAAAGTTAAAATTCAAGTATACGTACATCAGTATATGTAGAGTATAGTATGTCTAAAATGAATCACGCTCAGGTTTTTCGTAGTGTTTAGGGTAATATTATATTATCAATTGCAGCGAGCGGCTTTGATATGCGAATGCGATAAACTATTTTTAAATATCGGCCCCCTCTAAGATTATGGCAAATTTCCGCCTATACTATTCACTGATCTCACGTCCCGGTCTTGAGGTTTTTTTTGTGTTACATCGACAAGTAGAAATTGCAGAATACGTAACGGTTTATAACACTTGAGAAGTACGAAGTACAATTTTGAAGCGCTCGCAAGTGTTCGCAACATGGAAATATTATGTTCGAATGCGTGTCGCAGGAGGCAACGGATATAATACCGTTAGTTTTCACTTCGAGGAAATAAAAAGTAAGTATACGCGTTGCTGTAGGGGAAACAGGTACGTAGCATTTTTCGTGACATAAATGTTTACTTGACTCATCAAGACGTATTAATACGTAGAAACAAAAAATGTCTAGTGCGCGGGCCTTTTTGCCCGTACGTTTTCCCGTGTGAACCAAGGTCGTCGACAAATCGAAAATAGAAATAACAATGAAAACGATCGGCGATAGCACAGTACCGATCGAATCATATTATATTAAACAAAATCGCTCGGAAATTAGATCACGTTAAGGTACATCGATACTCTTCCACACCGCTATGGACGTTTTTTTTTTTTCGGTGTGCCGTACGCTTGGTTGCCTATTTGCCAATCTTTACCTGCTCAGTCGGTGTACCCACGCCGCATATTTATCGTCAATTGGTATTGTTATGAATTATTTACAATACGACACGAATGTGTACCCAAGTGTAAGTATATACTTGTTTGTATGATTCGCGTTCGACTTTGGTCGGTTATTTTTATCGTATCATTTAATATACTTACTATTGCGGTTACCAAGGGTTCGCCCGTTTTATTAAAATAAATTAATAAATAAATATAAGGCTGCAGCAGTGGGTATATCAATTACACTATTACAGTACCTATGTGGCTATGTCCTATACACTTCAATCATAGTACAACCAGCTGGGAAAGTTCACTCGGCGGGTTCCCGGTTTCAACCGATAAATGTCTATGATAATTCCGTGCGCACCAATAACTATATATTGTTGTACTTGTGGTTGATACGGAAGACATAAATAAATAATATATCGGCCATACGTAAACTGCGCCCAAATGACCTTTTTTTTTGTAAACTGCGCCCGAATTTTTATCTTAGTTGAAAAGGTATAGTGTAAACTGCGCCCGGAATGTTATCTATGTTAAAAAGATATAATGTAAACTGCGCCCGACTTATTAACTTATTAAATTTTCACTTATCAAAGTCTCTATGTTTGACGATTGTGTACTTTTTCAAGTATATCACAGGCATTTAAGTAAAGATAAAAATAGTGATATTAGAAGGTGGTTAGTGCATTGTTACGGTTTACCATTTCTATGTCCAGAAAGTGTATCTGAGTATTTTGTCAATTATTTAATGAAATCAAAGCCTGACGACGAAAGAGTGACACGATTTGCGGATTATTTGGTAGACGTATATATAAGTGAAGAAGCTCAGTATCCACCTGAAGTATGGGCTCAAGCATCAGCAGAGCCAACTTTAACCACAAATGCATGCGAGTCTTTTCATTCTCACTTTAATTCCAGCTTTTATACAACTCATCCAAATATTTTCATGTTCATAGAAAAGTTAAAAGAAATTCAAATAGAAGTATACATTAAACTAAATAGTATAAATGAACCGTTTAAATTCCAAAACTCTAAAACAAAAAAAAAACGCGAAAAGTTAGAAAATTTAATTAATAAATATAATAGTAGCCAAATTCCAATTGATGAATATGTATCCACATTATTATTTGTAATATTTATAATTATTTAAACTTTTTAAATTATATTTTATTTTTAATTATTCAAATTATATGGCTGTAACGAATTGAGTATATTACCTGTAATTTTACCCGGGCGCAGTTTACATGTCACCTTTTTACTCTTGATAAAAACTCGGGCGCAGTTTACATGTGTGATTTTGTGTTTACCTGTATTTTGGGCGCAGTTTACAATCGCCGAATATATCTCCGTTAGTGAATAAATTGTGATGGTACACCTATAAATATTGGCAATCACGAATCGATGTTGAAGACTAATTTTTTACTAGTACTTCCCGTCTGTTATTTTTGCCATCGAAAAAAGTCGACATATTAATCGATTGTACATATGTTTTGAATCTGTTTTGAATAGGGCAGTATTGTACAAATAAAATAGCTCAAACGCGTGTATGCGTATAGATCTATTCGCAATTCCTGATTATAATACCATACCAACAGGGTGAATGATACATTTTTCCAAGTGTTTTTGTTTCGGCCAATAGTTTTTTCCGCCTAGCTGGATTTTTTTATACTTCCGCGCGATACATTAAATGTTTAGGCTTTAGAATTAATAAAATTATTATATTGAAAATTAAGATAAAAAATATTATATACTAGTATTTTTATAAACATTTTGGTAATGTTACAACAGCTATAATAATCTTGTAAAGAGGGTATTTGCCCGTGAATATGAAATAAATAAATACATTTTATAATACGATCTGATGGCAAAAAATCTATAATGTATAAACGTACCCATACGTGTATATAATAGTACGTAAGTATTTATTTAGGTACCTACGTCCTTTATAAACACACGGGTAGGGCCAGATTTAAGGGAAGAAGCCAAGCAGGGCTGAGTGGGTAGCAGCCTAGGACCCCCCCGCGACCGTTGTGTATTTTTTACCTGTCGGTTAACTCAATACATATGTATTTCATTTCATTTTGCACGCAGCACACATCAATCATCATAATGCGTTCCTAGAAGAAAACATTAAATCTTATTCAATATATTATTGAGCGAAAAATGTATTTTTCTATTTATCTATTAGTGTATCCGCAATATATTCCGCCTAAATACAATATATAGGGTCACTATACATGTACTTTAATCAGTCCGCCTGCAGCTATATGTATAAGGCGAGATAACGACTTTTTGGATGATTGAGTTTTCATAAGATGCGGTATTTTCTAGTTTTTAATTAGGAACTATATTTTAACGAGTGATTGTTGATATACATAATATTTTAATATCATATAGTCGTCATTTTTTTACGACCGGGATCAGATATGGTATACATTTTTTTTTTTTTTATGAAATCTTCACTATAGCACTTGGGCACAATAAGTAGATGTAATACAGATTAGTTATACACAAATTGTTTAAAAAAAAAAAATATGCCATTTATAACATTTATCCATAATACGTGACAATTTCGAGGAAAGCAGCTACCCATTAGTAACACTTTCACATGACTATTTTTTTAATATTTTTCAATCATTGATTGAATAATTAATATTCGGTAATAACAGGTCACGATACCATTTACGTTTTAACCACATCGGGGGATTATCGGCGATTATAAAATATGGTATACATAAGAAAAATAATGGATTGCTACGTATAAATTCAAATTCTAATAAAGTTACTGCAAGTTATTTTAATATATAGTCTATAGTGTACTTTTAGAACTTTTTGTACGCTTATAAATAATATGAAATATTAGAGCTAAGCTCGCATGTCGTCTCATGTAAAGACGTGTTGACGTGTCTAAATTTATCACGAGCTCGCATATTGACCTATAACGGATGTGCTCTGCTTTAACGCTTATTAGTTTTACATGCAAACGAACAACACATCTATATTAACATAATATAACATGTATGTGCTGACCAATAAGATATTATTGCTCAGATCGTGTCAGATTAGTAGTTTCAAACGAAAACGGCTACTTTCCGTATTCGTATTCGAGCCTTTTTTTTCTTTTTATTAAAAATATAATTTTATTTCATTAAGAAATGTATTTTTCAATCTATCATTGAATATACAATTAGTAAAAAAACTGATCTATACTAGACTGGACAACTTGACGCTACTCCAAGAATGAAATGGTGAGTTTAATGAGCAATTGGTGAATAAGTCTTTTTTCTTTCCTATATGATTAGCTGTTGAGTAGTTCTCTCAGCCATACCGTCTCTCAAAAGTACGAGCCCTTAGAACTTATTCGACGCATTAATATTATATTTTTTACCGAGTAGCGTAGTAATTCCGTAGCAACGATTACACACGAATCGTATAATAATAAATTGTATTGTACAATTATTAAAATCGTGACTGTACAGTATTATGCTTCGCGGCAACGGACCGCATCGTACATTACAATAACAGGACGTAGTTCGTTATCCGTTGTGCACACACATGACGCAATATATTGTTGTGTTGGAAAAAAAGTAAAAAAAAACTCAGCTCCTTCAAATTATACGCATTATGTCGAGATCACAGTTCACGTTTCCTGTTCACCACCGATAACACAACGATATAATTATTATACGACCCACGCCACGGGTCACTGCGATTGTTTCGGCAGTTGTACAGAGATAAATAATAATATGTGCTCGTCCTCGCGCGTACACAATGTTGTGTTTAACTAAAATATTATTATTAATTATTACACAACAGGGTTGCCATAAAACTTCAAGTGCTGACCGGAACATTTACAAAAATTTCTTTTTTTTTTACATATTTTTTACAATATTATACACGCACGCGTAAATGCAGTGCGATAATTTTGTTGTCGTCAAACCGCAACCAGCCCTAATCGCAAACGTGGAAAATCGCTAAAAAACGTAATTTATGAATGTATTTCATTGACTCGGTCTTGTAGTTTTATTCCAATACCAGTCATAAATCTCTAACGCCACGATTTATGAAGTTAGAAGACACGTATTGGTACGCATATATATATCATGTCGGACTGACAAAGTAGACAGACCGTGAGCGCGAATTCGATGCTCGCGTGCGTTCGACATTTTTCCCCGGCGATGGATGATCGATGGAGCCCTCGGTCCGCCCGGGGGGTGGTGGATATTAGAATGCTGCGCGGGTACAACACGAGTATTGATCATGAGTCATGAGTTCATGACGTATCCAGATGTACTCTAAAACATATAGACATATATATTTAATTTATAATCATTTTCAATTAGTTTTTAATAAATAATGATAATATTTTTAAACTCATTACCCTTACCAATATTGTATTGTTTAGAAATGTTATATGAACGTTATAACTAGACTAAGAATTTTACAACTTTTCTGGTCCATATAATCAAACATAGAACGATAAAAAAAACCGATCGAGCCACGAGTGTAGTATACAATAGTTTGAAACATTATAAAATTAAATCGGCCTTCCAAACACTTCAAATTCTCAAATACGTATACTTAGAACATATTTTGTAAAAATATTATTAATACCAAAATAGGAAAAAAGCACTTTTAAAAGAAATTCGGTAAAAAGAGTAAAATAAATTGTCGAGTATTTTGTTCTACCTAATACATAGTTTATAAATCAAATGTATAGCTGACTTCGTTTGACACTTATAAAAAAAAACAAAATTCAAACTCTAGACATAATTTAGAAATATACTTCCTAGTTTCGTTATTCTTATGATTTTATATTATAAAATATAAAAGAGTAATTTTTAAACGGGTGTTAAGGTTAAAATTTAAGCATGAGCAATCTCAAAGATATATCACCACATTTATTGTTCGTAGGTGCTAGGTAGGTTCGGTATTACATTGTACAAAATAAACCAAATCTTTCCCTTATGTGTCTTGTACTGTTATACTTGCATTATTGGTTATAGTTATAATATATTTTATAATAAAATGAAAATTACGCACATCTAATGAAATAAATGTATACATTTATTATTTATTATTTTTTTATTGATTTTTAAAACATAATATATTACGAACACTACTAAGCCATTATGGAGTACGGACTACAATATTATATAAGCACTGTCATAAATTGAGCCCAGAATGTGGAGAAACCTAAAATTCTAAAATCAGTCTAGTGGAGTAGTGAAAACGATTTTATTAAAATATTTTAGTGCGAGTACATCCAAATTTTGAACACACGGTTAGGTCTTGAATAAAAACACAAGCTAATAAGTCTTATACTATCAAGCTTGTGTACCAAAATAAATAATATACTTATTCTTATATCGGTTGGTAGAAATTTGTTATTTTAAAAATTATTCTGTTGGTACAATATTACATTTTCAACAGTTTTTAAGTATTTCAAAGTATCTATGAATACATTTTTAAAGTATCTGTATTCGTACTCGAATAGTACTCGTGTACGTACTATAAATACTCTCGAAATCATGTATCCGTTCGAATACTTTTAAAAAGCATCTTTTACGAGACTGATTTTCGATTAAAGTTGTTCAAGTATTTTAGTCATATTTAGTGTCTTTATGGGCCCCGTAGCGGTGTGAACATTATTTTCTTTCACAACTGTTGAAAACGCATTATCGGAAAAAACGGTTGCAGAGCGTACGCGTACGGTTTGCGCGGCACGTACGGCGTTGTTGTTGACGAAAATATTTTCCACACCGGGCGGGCGCGGCGCGGGGTGAAGAGTACGTATTCGTGAAGGGGTCCGGTGCGCATGCGTCGTCGCCCGGGCCGCGGTTACCGTGGAGCCGCGCTCCCGCACCGGACCCGGTCGCGGTACTGCGCGTGCGCGTGCGCCCTTCGCCGTCGCGACCGTTGACGCGTGCGCGCGCGTCGATGCGCACTGGCTCGACGAGCGCGTCCCGAATATTCTCACCGAAAATCACGTGGAAATAGTAATAGTAATAATGATATAATATGGCAACGATGAAAAAATATGCTCTCGTGCTCCGAAACCGTGGCGCGTACCCGGACGCGGCGGCGCGTATCGATCCGACGAGGGGGGTTTCCATGACAACCGCCGCCGCGCCGCGTGAAACCAGCTGCGGCGCTTCCCAAGAGCGGTTATCGAATGTTTACTTTCGACCCCCGAACGTAACGTACGTATTTTAATACGTGACCGATTCGGCGACGGCCGCCACCACCATTATCCCCCGTGTACAGGGTGGATAAAATATCATGTTACGTGCGAGTGCCTACTGCACACACAGAACCGTGGTTTTCAGATTTTAACGTTTCACACAACTTCGTATCCCGTGCTTTTATGAGAAAACTTGATGTCACTTGGAGTTCCGATCACCTTGTACACACGTTATCGTATCTGTATGTGTTATTATGTATATGCTATTGTATGGCTTTTACAATTACACATACAGGGTGATCAGAATTTCATGCGACAGTAGTTTTTTCATGTGCATATTCCTGATCACTGGGTAGATTTTACCTATTTTTACCATAGTATTTTAGTAGTCATTTTTTGTTACGAGTATCCACTGCTTGCAACTATACTCGGTAAAAGCTGAAAATCGCAGTTTTATTCGGACTTTTACATAAAACGTTGTGGCCTAGAATGTACGAATTTAATTTTCAAATTGTTTGTATACAAATAATATTACTACTAATCGTACTTCAAAATCTTCATTTGTCGTGAATTAGTCAGCTTTTAGTATTTTAATTCGTACATCGTTAGGGTTTACATGACGTTTTTAGAAAAAGCCTGAATAAAATGTTGATGATTTTTACCTTTTACCGAGTACAAAAATAGTAAATCCTTTTATATCCTTATACATCGTTATATATTATAATTTACTTTTAAAACTCGGCATTAACTTAAATAGTGATTGTGCTTTTACGGATATATATATTATATATATCGTACAGGCGTATTATGGTCGCATTTTACTATAGAAAATATGACGTTATTGTTGTATCTTTTTATTTCTGTTTGGTCGGCTTAACGATATAGCTAAACCCGGCATTACATAATATAATACGTATACAGCGCTCGTGCGCGTGTAACATACGTTAAATAAACGCAATTGACACGATTACAGTTCTGAACGACATTTCGTTTAAACACTTAATTTGTGTCTATTAATTTTTTTGTGATACGTATATATCGTATTTCGAGCCTTGAGTTGTCCACACGGTTCTAAAGATGAGTATTTCTTTTATCCCGCAAATCATATAAGGCTTATAAATATATTGCAGCGCACTGGACACTGGTTTATTGTTCACCAGGACGTACAATAGTGTATGACGCACAACCCGCACGCACGCTCGTTCGTTCTGTAAAAAAAAAAAAATGTATTATCATAACTATTATAACAATTAATTGAACTATTTCTTGTGAAAAGCAGTTGGAATTAATCTGAATACACTGTTGAAGTAATGAGCATGCTAAAAGCCATTATAGTATTGATTTTAAAACAGTATATTCGATATAATCAACGGTATAAATGTTTAATGAAACCATGCATTATAGATGAACGCGATGCCCCTTGAACTGTCCATATAATAGTTTTTTTTATCGTGATGTATAAAATATGTAATGTTTAATTTTCAAAACTGTTTGACCATACATTTGGTTTTAACTATATCTTCGTATACTTGTAGAGCTTTGAAAATATTTTACTTTTATATAATTATCAATTTCATTTATTATGTTACATTGACATTTGACACACATATTGACGTATAATATACTCGTATACTTTATTAAAATGATAATATACGAGTAGTAATTTATATATATTAACATAACATATAACTATGTGTTATAAATAATATAAGGCTAACCGTGATATTTAATATTATTCACAAGCCGAAACATGTACACTTTTTATTGGTTTTTTTTATGAGCCTTTACCTACGTTTCACCTACTGCCGCCGACTATGAAATTGAAATCTTACAATAGGTGCCTTAATAATATACTGTGTGGTATTTCTTTTGATAAAATGAATAATTTTTGTTTTATGGCTCGTAATGTGTTATTAAAAGATTAAGATTTTCAATCTTATTTTAACTACCATTACAGCAAAAATATCTCACATGACCATACATCGTTTCCAGTATAATTAACAAAAATTTACTAAAAAAACATTTTAAAATCACTGTGATTCGTTTTGTAAAAAACTTTTTTCTCGCGTTCTCACGGTCGCTTTCACATTCCCGCTCGGGACGGATAAATAGGCGGTTGCAGTTTTTTTTTTATATTTTATCATTTTGTCTATGATAATTACAAATCGTACGTAAAATGGTTTTTAGAATAAAATAATTTAATAGTCTTACAGTTGGAGTACGCGTTGGGAGTATTTCATACGGTGACGCATCGTTCCAACAAAAAAAGACCACTTTATTTTATATGCATTTCACATTGTACGCAACACACAACCAAGTGTATGAATAAAGTCTTTAAATTTTTTGTACAAAGTTTTAATTTTATTTGTCGTGGTCTGGGCCCGGTGCTGCAAGATTATTTTATAAACTAAACGATTCGATAGTTAAAAAGCGAATCTAATTACTTTCCCTATTTAAACTTATTATTAAAATAATCACGATTTTCAATATTCCACTGTAATACACTAGAAACATTGTAACCAGCTATCGAGTATATTTTTATTATTTAGACCCGTGAATTAGAAATCATTCGACCAATATTTTTAGACCCACGATTGCTCTAATGCCATTGAATGTTATACAGTGAACTGTGCAGCAATGGCAAATGTTCGACCAACATATTTTTGTGGCTCGTCATTATATTTATTAATTAATTATTACAATCCATATTTTTTTAGGTGAGCACAATTTTTAAATTCTATGATTAAGTACTATAATTTTATACAATTTCGATCCGTCGAAGGTAATATTATTTCATCGAGTGTGTATTAATGGAAATATAAGTCATTACGCACGCATGCACATAGGCGAACAAACGGGGGATTAACAATTCTGGTAAAAATAAATCATGTTTCGTAATTGAAAAAATAAAACAAAATGTTTTAAATTTTCTTGCAAAAACTTATTATGTTAAATCAGCTAAATGTTTTTGACTACAATAGTACAAATCTTAATCACAATTATTCGAAATTTATGTGGTACAGGATTTTCATCCTGAACACGTTTCGAGAGGGCCCAACATTGTACGTGCGCCACAAAACATAATACATATTAGAACGTACGATATTATACGTATAAATATTACTCTGTGGCAGTTCGCTTCTCGTGCACGGGAGGCAGATGTTTTAGGCTTCACGCAGCTGCCGAACCATCTGGTCGTCAACGCCTGCACCACGACCCCACCCACCCGCTCCACGACCCAACCCGTCCGCTCAGCTTACCCATCACTCGAGCTACGGCAACACGAAGCACCGACGCGGCAATTTTCCCTACACCGCCGCCGCTCACACGCACGCGCAGCCCATCCGCTCCTCTGAGCGAGCACTCATCACGCGCGGCAGCAGTACAATCGTCGCCGGTGCTTGCGAGTGTGCGCGCCGCGTAACCGACGATCACCCCTCGCCTCGGACGAGGCGAACACCACCACCGACACTCGCACGCGCGGCCCACTTGCATCGACGACGATGAAGTACGGCGTGGAAGGGTCCGCGTACGCACTGCCACGCGCGCTGCCGATGAATACGTGGTCTCCTGTGATCGGGACAAACGACCGGCCGCCGCGCGCTTCCCCACGTCCTGAGCGCACGACTTGACTGTTGCTGCTTGGCCTGCACCACGACCCCACCCGTCCACTCCACGACCCCACCAGTCCGCTCAGCTTACCCATCGCTCGAGCTACGGCAACACGAAGCACCGACGCGGCAATTTTCCCTACACCACCGCCGCTCACACGCATGCACGGCCCACCCACTCCTCTGAGCGAGCACTCATCACGCGCCGCAGCAGTACAATCGTCGCCGGTGCTTGCGAGTGTGCGCGCCGCGAACGACGCGAACACCACCGCCGCCGCTCACACGCACGCGCAGCCCACCCGCTCCTCTGAGCGAGCACTTATCACGCGCCGCAGCAATACAATCGTCGCCGGGGCTTGCGAGTGTGCGCGCCGCGTAACCGACGATCACCCCTCGACTTGCCTGTTGCTGCTGGGCACACGGTGCAGCGGTGAAAGGGGAAAACGAAAATCCAAACATCAAGAACGCCTGCACCGATAATAATAATAATAATAATAATAGTAATAGTAATAATATCGAAGACGTGTCGGCCGGCACGTACGCAGTTGGGAAAGAAAAAACGAAACAAAAATAATAGTGGTGCCGAGCCGGCGATCTCCGTTGTTATTGCGCTGAATGCGTATAATACAGCCGACCCGCAACTACTCGATCTTTATAGCAAGGTCGACTTCTCTGTAACACAGAGGTTCCCAAACTGTGGGTCGCGATTATATTTTTAGTGGGTCACGTTATATTTTGATATAATACATTTTTTATTCATCTATTACTTTTCGTTGTTGTTCAAATTCAGTTTTATCGTTAATCGTTATCTGTGAGTGTGGACGATTACAAGTTTACAGCAACCGAGTCAGAACGACGCAATTAGATTAATAGTTATTGTCTATTGAAATGATTTATCAGCACACAAATTAATAGGTACCTGCACGACGTTCTAACATTTTGATAATTTTCTGTCACACGCGGCACATCGAATACGATACACACGTAGTTGTAATTTTGATTCATATTTTTTGAGAGAAATGGAGAACTATCAACAAATGAAATGGATTTCAAATCCTTTTCAAGAATAGACATGAAAAATGAGTTATTACTTAAGGGCTAAAGAAACTTTTTGAAGATAGTGTAATTAAAATGAATTTCAAACGAAAAAATTTAATACATTTCTGGCTATCTCTTCAAGAAATGTATCCTACTGTTTCCAATGAAGCTGCAAAGATTCTACTCCCATTTATTTCATCATATAATTGTGAAATCGGATTTTCGGCAATGGTTGCGATAAAAACCAAATTACGGAGCAAATTGAAACTCACACTCAAACATACTAATGTTGAAGTGGATATCGATGAAGTGATGAAAAATAGGAAGCAATTACATCCTTCACATTAAATTTATATACTAATCAAATAATTAATACTCCTTTTTTACTAACTAAATAAATAATTATAAAAATATATTGATAAAATCTATCTTTTTAAATTTTTTGTCATAAGCAAAAAAAAATGTCATTTATTGATATTGTGGGTCGCCAAATTTTAACAATTTCCCAAAATGGGTCGTACAACAAAAAGTTTGGGAACCTCTGCTGTAACATATAGACCGAATGATTCGGTCACTGATTGCTTTCAAACAGGCCTATATTTATTATTATACTATCGAAATACCGAAGGCAAGGGCGCCAGTAAAAATCGACGAAGATAAAACGTGTGCACAGGGGTGTATAGATTCTGGGCCTAGAGCGGCAACATTTGGAGGGCGGCAAATTTTAACGATATTTTTTTACAAAATTACAGTAAGTATTTTTCATTTGATGAAAACAAACTTAACGTTTTATAGACGCAAACACCACCGCCGTTCCCGCTTCACTACGCCGCTCACACGCACGCGCGGTCCACCCGCTCCTCTGAGCGAGCACTCATCACGCGCGGAAGCAGTACAATCGTCGCCGGTGCTTGCGAGTGTGCGCGCCGCGGACGACGCTAACACCACCGGCGCCGCTCACACGCACGCGCAGCCCATCCGCTCCTCGAGCGAGCAATCATCACGCGCGGCAGCAGTACAATCGTCGCCGGTGCTTGCGAGTGTGCGCGCCGCGTAACCGACGATCACCCCTCGACTTGCCTGTTGCTGCTGGGCACATGGTGCAGCGGTGAAAGGGGAAAACGAAAATCCAAACATCAAGAACGCGTGCACCGATAATAATAATAATAATAATAATAGTAATAGTAATAATATCGAAGACGTGTCGGACGGCACGTACGCAGTTGGGAAAGAAAAAACGAAACAAAAATAATAGTGGCGCCGAGCCGGCGATCTCCATTGTAATTGCGCTGAATGCGTATAATACAGCCGACCCGCGACTGCTCGATCTTTATAGCAAGGTCGACTTCTCTGTAACATAAAGACCGAATGATTCGGTCACTGATTGCTTTCAAACAGGCCTATATTTATTATTATACTATCGAAATACCGAAGGCAAGGGCGCCAGTAAAAATCGACGAAGATAAAACGTGTGCACAGGGGTGTATAGATTCTGGGCCTAGAGCGGCAACATTTGGAGGGCGGCAAATTTTAACGATATTTTTTTACAAAATTATAGTAAGTGTTTTTCATTTGATGAAATCAACCTTAACTAATTTTTTGTTCGCTCAAAATTAAACATCTATCGACTATCTACATGCAGGGGCGTATTTAGGCACAGGCCCTATAGGGCCTATTAAAATATAATAAATTGTACATTTAAATATGTTTTATGAATAATTTTAGGAATGATGGAGGGGCTGGGAAAGGCGGTGAATTGGAAAGTGCCTATAGGCGGAAAAACCTTAAATAATACCACTGCGTGTGCATCCACTACGTATCCCGTGTAGGTGACTTGGATACGTACTAAGGCCGTATTTACATTTAAAAACTAAATATTACACACGAGCCATGTTTACGTAGTGAGTGCTCTTATGTGACGCGGCTGTATTTAAAGTTTAAACCGGCGTATATCTTCATCGGTTAAATGAATCACTCCGTACGCTCGCATATTCGACATAACCTATTTTCAATTTTATTAATTTATATTTATATATTCTGAGCGAAGCTTATCCGATGATCTGCAAATAGACCAGAATATTATCATATACATGTACATATAGTGGCATTGCCCAATTCACCACGCCTTTTCACACCATACCACATCAAAAAAAATTTGAATAAAATTAATTTATTAAAATAAATTGAGTAAGCTTATAATGTACACATATGAATACAAGAAGCTTTTCTGTATAATCATCTGTACGATAAAAGAAGTATCATTTGTTAAAATTAAACTATACTTGTAACCTTTTTTTTTTCTTGTGATTTACAAATTAATTATACCTATTTAACATTTCTTCCATGCATCGAGTGAATTATTATTTATTAGGCCAACATTTGCCGTCCCCCGTATTCCTGCCGAACCAGGCTCGTACATAATAGGCTCCCGCGGGAACGTCATAAATATTTAATTCACGTATAACCCCTATTGTACCCTCTTAACGTATATCGGTCAGAGCGTTTTATACCAATATGCTAAGGGGAATAAATTATTAATCAACACGACGTTGCGCGGTAACCCCTTTAATATGGTTAGTATTGATTTTTATGTCAAAGGGCGGACGGATGTCTCGTACATCGTGTTCGAGCTGTTACGATAAAAATATGTTTTTGCGTCGCGTATATTTTATAGCAATAAATAATCTCGCGGAGTCGTTTGTTTGCCACCACGTCAATTTGTCGTACTTAGCGTTCGACGACTGTATTCGAGCAATGTGTATTATGTGAATATTATACACTTATCGCGGTTGCACGTACTCATTTATTTACACTTTCCATGCCATAAAATACATATTGAAACCGATGTAACAATTTCTTATCGGTCGAGTTTTATTATCGTATAAATACGTTTCGCCGAGTAGCAGCTGAACAATATGATATTTTATAAGTTATAACGCTGCAATTTGAGAACACATGTGCACGGCGTTGTATTCATCGTGTTCTAGAAATGAATACTTTTATTTTTAGCGGGAATACACCGTCACAAAATATTATTATATTAACAATCCGTATATCATTATTTTAAAAACCCGTATATTATGTTTTTAATGTTATATTACATAATGTAAATACTTTGATACGCTAGGTTATAGTTAGTCAAGTCAGGGGCTTAATATATAAATTTTAATATTTATTTATTTATTATATATATTAATATATAATAAATACTATTAATATTTGAAAATAATTTAAATTAGCTCTCCAAAAAAATCCTGGTGGCGCCTCTGGGTCAAGTACCCGTGCATAAATAATTTTTAAATACTAAACACTATAATAATCGTATAACCTTATATTATACTCACGTATGCCTGATCCGAATGTATCAATAAAAAAAATAATGTTCCGAAATAAAAAAAATATGATATACATTGAACAATTTAAAAAAATATACCCATGTGACATTATGCAGATTATGCTATGATATAAGTACTAAAAATTATGCAGTCGACTAGTTTACAATATGTACCTATGTAGGTATTATACGATTTGTCTGCGTGCAATTTCATTCGAGTGTTGCAGTACTGCAATGTCGTAGTTTATGCGAGTAAGATGAGGCCCCCTCAAAATCGCCCCCCTGGTCGGTGGCGGAGATCTGTTCTCGTCCATTTTTACAAGCAGGCCGACGGGTCTTAGTTTGTTAGTGACATCAATCCACTGCTTTAATACATTTTTGATAAACCAATTATTGTACACAAGTAACTTAAGATACAATGATACAATTATATGGTCTCCGTCTCGCATTAAAATGTTTTTAAATAATTCCTTCGTTTAAGTGCAGTTTTTAGGTTTTTTTTTCTATAGATTAATTGCTTTCGAACATACATTTATCAGGATTTGAATATTAATTAAAAATAAACAACTATCTCGTTGAACACGGGGCCTGTCGTTAAGTGGTTATAACATTTAAGTGTATACAACGCGGTTAGTGTTTCTCTTTTAAGTTTCAACACTTAAAATACGTCCTTGCCCGCACTGGTAGTTTCGGTGAACATGAGTCGTCGACTCTCTACCCACGCGTGCGTAGGGAGAATAAAACGGCACGTGTATGAACTTATAACATTATACGTCTACGTTTTTTAAAGTTTATCTCGTACAGCGCCCGTTTAGGTAGTGATTAGAAGGGGGGGAGGTAGCGGGACTGCGCATGTGTACACAATGGCGATTGCCGCGGTGTTGCGTATGGCTTCCCCTTTTTCGGTATACGAAATGTGCAACAGCTAAATAATGAGTAAAAGAAAATGCGCAGTACGTTAATTATATTTTCTACTCGAATTCACGTACGACTCGTAGGAATATTATAATTTACGTGTTAATAATTTTTTTAATTTAGTTTTAATTTTATTTGTCGTGGTCTGGGCCCGGTGCTGCAAGATTATTTTATATACTAAACGATTCGATAATTAAAAAGCGAATCTAATTACTTTCCCTAATTAAACTTATTATTAAAATAATCACGATTTTCAATATTCCACTGTAATACACTAGAAACATTGTAACCAGCTATCGAGTATATTTTTATTATTTAGACCCGTGAATTAGAAATCATTCGACCAATATTTTTAGACCCACGATTGCTCTAATGCCATTGAATGTTATACAGTGAACTGTGCAGCAATGGCAAATATTAGACCAACATATTTTTGTAGCTCGTCATTATATTTATTAATTAATTATTACAATCCATATTTTTTTAGGTGAGCACAATTTTTAAATTCTATGATTAAATACTATAATTTTATACAATTTCGATCCGTCGAAGGTAATATTATTTCATCGAGTGTGTATTAATGGAAATATAAGTCATTACGCACGCATGCACATAGGCGAACAAACGGGGGATTAACAATTCTGGTAAAAAATAAATCATGTTTCGTAATTGAAAAAATAAAACAAAATGTTTTAAATTTTCCTGCAAAAACTTATTATGTTATAACAACTATATGTTTTTGACTACAATAGTACAAATCTTAATCACAATTATTCGAAACTATCCTAGAAAAATATAAGAGATTCAATGAAAAACATTTCTCAGGACAAATTCTACGATATTAAATAAAAATTCAAGTTATGATGATGGCTTATACTTTACAATTAATTAAATGTATCTTATATATTAAGAGACGGCCCAAATTAAGTAATGGGTCGAAAAATATTGTAGGCATCCCTGGAAATACAAGGGTGCGCAAGCGTATTCGCAAGATATTCAAAAAAACTGTGCAAGCAGCTCAATGTACAAAAGGAAAATAACAAAGGAGGATCTTTTGGGCGATAGTAAATGTTCACGTACGAGTATAGTTTATACTCGTACACACAAAAATAAAACTACAACATTTTCAATTTGATTTATGTGGTACAGGATTTTCATCCTGAACACGTTTCGAGAGGGCCCAACATTGTACGTGCGCCACAAAACATAATACATATTAGAACGTACGATATTATACGTATAAATATTACTCTGTGGCAGTTCGCTTCTCGTGCACGGGAGGCAGATGTTTTAGGCTTCACGCAGCTGCCGAACCATCTGGTCGTCAACGCCTGCACCACGACCCCACCCGTCCACTCAACGACCCAACCCGTCCGCTCCGCTTACCCATCACTCGAGCTACGGCAACACGAAGCACCGACGCGGCAATTTTCCCTACACCGCCGCCGCTCACACGCACGCGCAGCCCACCCGTTCCTCTGAGCGAGCACACATCACGCGCGGCAGCAGTACAATCGTCGCCGGTGCTTGCGAGTGTGCGCGCCGCGTAACCGACGATCACCCCTCGCCTCGGACGAGGCGAACACCACCACCGACACTCGCACGCGCGGCCCACTCGCATCGACGACGATGAAGTACGGCGTGGAAGGGTCCGCGTACGCACTGCCACGCGCGCTGCCGATGAATACGTGGTCTCCTGTGATCGGGACAAACGACCGGCCGCCGCGCGCTTCCCCACGTCCTGAGCGCACGACTTGACTGTTGCTGCTTGGCCTGCACCACGACCCCACCAGCCCATTCCACGACCCCACCCGTCCGCTCAGCTTACCCATCACTCGAGCTACGGCAACACGAAGCACCGACGCGGCAATTTTCCCTACACCGCCGCCGCTCACACGCACGCGCAGCCCATCCGCTCCTCTGAGCGAGCACACATCACGCGCAGCAGCAGTACAATCGTCGACGGTGCTTGCGAGTGTGCGCGCCGCGAACGACGCTAACACCACCGCCGCCGCTCACACGCACGCGCAGCCCACCCACTCTTCTGAGCGAGCACTCATCACGCGCCGCAGCAATACAATCGTCGCCGGGGCTTGCGAGTGTGCGCGCCGCGAACGACGCGAACACCACCGCCGCCGCTCACACGCACGCGCAGCCCACCCACTCTTCTGAGCGAGCACTCATCACGCGCCGCAGCAGTACAAACGTCGCCGGTGCTTGCGAGTGTGCGCGCCGCGAACGACGCTAACACCACCGCCGCCGCTCACACGCACGCGCAGCCCACCCGCTCCTCTGAGCGAGCACTCATCACGCGCCGCAGCAATACAATCGTCGCCGGTGCTTGCGAGTGTGCGCTCCGCGAACGACGCGAACACCACCTCCGCCGCTCACACGCACGCGCAGCCCATCCGCTCCTCTGAGCGAGCACTCATCACGCGCCGCAGCAGTACAATCGTCGCCGGTGCTTGCGAGTGTGCGCGCCGCGTAACCGACGATCACCCCTCGACTTGCCTGTTGCTGCTGGGCACACGGTGCAGCGGTGAAAGGGGAAAACGAAAATCCAAACATCAAGAACGCCTGCACCGATATAATAATAACAATAATAATAGTAATAGTAATAATATCGAAGACGTGTCGGCCGGCACGTACGCAGTTGGGAAAGAAAAAACGAAACAAAAATGATAGTGGCGCCGAGCCGGCGATCTCCGTTGTAATTGCGCTGAATGCGTATAATACAGCCGACCCGCGACTACTCGATCTTTATAGCAAGGTCGACTTCTCTGTAACATATAGACCGAATGATTCGGTCACTGATTGCTTTCAAACTGGCCTATATTTATTATTATACTATCGAAATACCGAAGGCAAGGGCGCCAGTAAAAATCGACGAAGATAAAACGTGTGGACAGGGGTGTATAGGTCTGGGCCTAGAGCGGCAACATTTGGAGGGCGGAAAATTTTAACGATATTTTTTTACAAAATTACAGTAATTATTTTTCATTTGATGAAATCAAACTTAACTAATTTTTTGTTCGCTCAAAATTAAACATCTATCGACTATCTACATGCAGGGGCGTATTTAGGCACAGGCCCTATAGGGCCTATTAAAATATAATAAATTGTACATTTAAATATGTTTTATAAATAATTTTAGGAATGATGGAGGGGCTGGGAGAGGCGGTGAATTGGAAAGTGCCTATAGGCGGAAAAACCTTAAATACGACACTGCGTGTGCATCCACTACGTATCCCATGTAGGTAACTTGGATACGTATTAAGGCCGTATTTACATTTAAAAACTAAAAATTACACACGAGCCATGTTTACGTAGTGAGTGCTCTTATGTGACGCGGCTGTATTTAAACCGGCGTATATCTTCATCGGTTAAATGAATCACTCCGTACGCTCGCATATTCGACATAACCTATATTCAATTTTATAAGTAACTTAAGATACAATGGTACAATTATATGGTCTCCGTCTCGCATTAAAATGTTTTTAAATAATTCCTTCGTTTAAGTGCAGTTTTTAGGTTTTTTTTTCTATAGATTAATTGCATTCGAACATACATTTATCAGGATTTGAATATTAATTAAAAATAAACAACTATCTCGTTGAACACGGGGCCTGTCGTTAAGTGGTTATAACATTTAAGTATATACAACGCGGTTAGTGTTTCTCTTTTAAGTTTCAACACTTAAAATATGTCCTTGCCCGCACTGGTAGTTTCGGTGAACATGAGTCGTCGACTCTCTACCCACGCGTGCGTAGGGAGAATAAAACGGCACGTGTATGAACTTATAACATTATACGTCTACGTTTTTTAAAGTTTATCTCGTACAGCGCCCGTTTAGGTGGTGACGAGAAAGGGTGAGGTAGCGGGACTGCGCATGTGTACACAATGGCGATTGCCGCGGTGTTGCGTATGGCTTCCCCTTTTTCGGTATACGAAATGTGCAACAGCTGAATAATGAGTAAAAGAAAATGCGCAGTACGTTAATTATATTTTCTACTCGAATTCACGTATGACTCGTAGGAATATTATAATTTACGGGAATATACGAATTATTGCAAATACACTATGTTCAATGACTATATCTTTACGTATTTGACCGATATAATCTATCACTGAAAGTATTACTTAAATAAATATCACTGACTAATTGATAACAGACTGATTAAATATAATATTAGTTGAAATTCTGTTATACAATAAGCAGCAAAAACGTTTCGAATAATGCGATAACTGGGGAAAACGTGCAAAGTATTATGGTCTTTTTTATGATTTTAATATTTTATTTATAATCACTGTATTCAAAAAAAAAAAAGTATACATGCAGCTTTAAATATTTATCAATCGTAACAAGCAAATAATGTTCCATGGTTTATTAAACATTTCCTTAGTTGATTTGTTAAAAATGATTATGAAATCAAAAGTTCACACAGTTTATCTTATAATTTTGGTGAAGTTATATAATATTTAATGATGGTTTTACATTCTCATTTCAGATTAGAAAAATAATTATACATAATTAGCCTATAAAATAGATTGTACTCATTTTTTTTTTTTATAGCACATTACAACATCAATTCGATAAGACATGTATTACGCAAAAAAAATATACATACGTATTGAACGTAACATTAATCTACTACGATGTTATTTTCTATTACAACGAATTATAAATATTATAGATCAATGTAGAAATTTCTTCAACGGAAAAATTCTTCATTCGGTC
Source organism: Periphyllus acericola (assembly GCA_949715065.1). Classification (NCBI taxonomy): domain Eukaryota; kingdom Metazoa; phylum Arthropoda; class Insecta; order Hemiptera; family Aphididae; genus Periphyllus; species Periphyllus acericola. The sequence continues at coordinate 68,143,005 of OX454264.1, forward strand.
AATCATGTCATTTTTAACAATAGGAGGTTATTATTTTGAACTATATATTATTATGATTGCATTTTCGGTGAGAATTATACACCGTGTACCGATTGTAATTGTAATACAATATGAGTATATAATGTTAACTTTTTATTCACGTTTAAGTAAATAATTTTTATGTTTTGAGAAGAAGGCAATGAAAATGTAACGCACGTATTGATTTAAAACAAAGATTTTGTTCTGCGTATTATAACGTTATGTTATTAACACGTCTGTAAAAACCCGAACAGAATACAAATACATATAAATAGGAATAAATATATAATAAATATATATATATATATAATAAATATATAATATAAATAGGAAAAATGTATAATTAAAATAAATACACTTCAAAATAATAAAACAATATCTGCAAAAGAAACTACAACTTATGAGTTAATGACATGTGCAAAAATCTGAACTATACGAGTATATTATTGGTCATGAGCAATTCATATGATGTGCAAAAATCAAGGCTTAATCATCGTCGAAACAAATATGCCAGAGCTAAATGGTTACAGCGTGAAGTGTACTAAATCTAAATGACCTATTAGTAAACGGATAAGCGCGTTTGGTGCCAACATTATAAATTTAAAAATGTTTTACCATTAGAAAGAAACTGTAACGCATGGAATTGAGTAAGCGTATACATTATATTATGATGAATGACGATTGACGAAAGGACCCGACCTAATTTGCCACTCAAATTCACATCGAGACGTTTGTATTATTGTAAGCGTATATGTACGCTCATTTAAATGTTGAACAATTATTTCGGTGCACGTGTCGTATTATTTTCAATATCTTTTACACACTGTGCGTGTATATTTTTATATTATATTATTATATTACTGTTGAAAAAACGAATATAACGGCCTTCGAACGCAATTATTGTTAACTGCATGTAAGTTTTGTTAGAAACCGGAAGAGTTTTAACGACTCGTTATTCAATTTTATACAGGGGAAAAAAAACCGTTAGTTTGACCGCAAGTCTTCGGACGAGATTTATTTACTTTGCTCACAATCATTTACCTAATTAAAACAATGCCTGCGGTATTTCACTCTTTCTCCCTCTACAGCAAGGTATACATGCACATACGTTGCTGACGTTTACTTTTGTTTAGCAGTCATGTACAGCCCGTGTTCTATATGATTTAAACACGTTCTATGCGTTTTCATTAATAAATATCGTTTTCGAGTTTTCGGATCTCTCGCGGCGCTCGATTATCGTGCTATACGCACTGTCGGGAAATTAATAAATGATATCATCGATTTTGAACATGGCATCTACAACACGCAGTCTGGCCTATAACGAATTCACTCGAATCGTGCAGTACGTACGTATTGCATTATTGCGTAGTAACGCGTACGCATTCGCATATCGTTCGATACCAATGTATAAATCGTATTTTTTTGGGTATAACTATAATATGGGAATTCAATAATATTGATATTTTTTTCGCCATCGACCACCACCAACGCTGCTGCCCGAACACGTGTGATAACGATAGTAATAATAATATTATTATCATGTCGCCGTCAAACGACGCAGCCGATGGTCCGAAGTCGCAGCTCGATGTTTTGTTACGGCACTGCGTGGCCGGAGGAACGTCGGCGGCAATAACCAAAACGGCCTCGGCTCCCCTGGACCGCGTAATGGTGCACATGCAGGTACGTGGTATAATATTATACGAGTGCATACTACGTGCACGCAGTGCGAACGCGGTAAAAGTTAACGCCGAAAAATCGGTCTGGGCAAATCGGTGGACAATTTTTAACGACTTGTAAAGCCACTTTGTGCGTCTCTATTGTGAGATTTCCTACCGTGTTATCATTAGTTCGTAGTTTCTCTTTCTTTTTCACCATGATTATTACCAGGGCTCGTGAGCTCATGCATTTGCATATCAATCATGCTAAGTCGTATTTAATGCTAGGTGACATAGAAATCCATTTCAAGGTACTGTGGTTTAGTATGTGATATTTTATGTTGCATATTTTTGCATATTTAGAGGTTTTTTCAACTATTTGGCATATTTATGCATTTTTCTATATAATTGTGCATATTTTTACCGAAATTTGATCAAAATGCAATAATTTATATTTTTACACAGTATAAAATATATGGAGTTTTCGCAACATCAAATTATTAAAAATAAAACGTATAGAGTACAAACGAACGTATAGGTACGTAGCCCGCGTTATGATATGAATGGACATTTTTTTGTTATTCCAAAATTTACTTAATGTATTTTTATTTTTTAATCTACATATTTTTGATACATATTTTTAGATTTTTAAATGCATATTTCTGAACTTTTAAAGGCATATTTTCCCAGCTTTTAGTGCATAGGTGCATACTTATTTAGGCATTTTTTAGAGCATGAACTCACGAGCCCTGATTATTACTTATTGTACACCTACGTATATATTGTAATATCTCAAAATAAAGCCATATTTTAAAAAAAACTAAAACAACTGGGAATCGACGGTCATCTGTATCGTACCCGATACACAGACAATCGTGAAACATTTCAAACGCATACGAATACTTCGTACGTTATTATTATTATTATGTTCTACACACGGCTTCATTGTTGTTGTGCCACTGCGACGGCGCCGCTCGCAAACAACTCGGTTTGACGAGGGTGAATAGGGTACGTATTGTAAGTGCGGTGTGCGCGCACGCACGCTCGTACACCGCGGTCGTATTTTATCTGTACGCGACGCAGCTGCGTCAATTACGGCCGACAATACGACGCCATTAAAACGTGAAATCAGACGAGGGGGAAAAAACCTAAACGAAATATTCCGAACAAAAAAAAAAAAAAAACAAGTTTAACGAGTCCGACGAGCATGGTAAAAACATTATGTACAAGTAGGGTTGCCACCTTTGAAAGATGCCGACCCGGATACAGGCCGATAAGCAAAAGAAGAAAAAGCAAAAAAAAGTCATCGGCAAAAGATATAGTGCCTGTGCCCCCTATGCACACGGCTTAGGTTATAAGGTGGAAAGGTAGGTAATGAAAATATGAAATACAAAAAAATTTTAATATTATCACATATTCTATTGTTAAAAAATGCAAAATATATTTTTTATTTAAATGTGAAATCATATATTTTCCATTTTTTTGATGCACATTTCAATAATCTTTCTTATTCGGGATTTTTTAAATAGTGCAACAGTTCTTGACAGTTCATTTTGTAATTTAAGTCGACACAGAGTTCTGATTTCACCATTTCCACTGACAGACGATTTCTTTCACACATTTTCCATCAGAGAAAAAACACGTTCAACATAAGCGTAAACAAATTTTATGACAACCCGGAGAATCATTCACTGAACCCGTAGACCGTATATTTTTATATGTAAAACTGGATTATCCGGGTAAGACCCGGAGAGGTGGCAACCCTATGCAGGCCCGTGCGCAGGATTTCAGAATGGGGGGTGTTTTGAAAAAAAAAATGATATAACACAGATACATGAATAATTTGCAAATAGTATTATAACATATTTATATTTATTATTAATTTTGTAAGTATCTATATTAAAAATGTATTTTAACAATACCATAAATTACAAATTTTATTGTCATTATATTTTATCGATAACGGCAACTATGATGAAAGTCGATAAAACAGCAAACGTGAAGTATATTAAATTATTATAGTTTTGTACTGCTATGCATTATTATTTATTAAAAATAAGATTAGAAAATAGTACATATAGGTGATAGATCAATAATGAAAAACACGATTTTTTCGACCATGGGGGGGGGTTTGAACCCCCCCCCCCTCCTTGCGCACGGGCCTGACCCTATGTACAAGGCCACGATGTAAAACGATATACGATGTATTGGATGTATTGAGCGCGTTGACAAAACCAGATAAAACTTCCCAGACGAAACGTCCCGAGCGCGTGTTATAATATTATTATTTTATAAATCCTGAAATCATCAATATTATCCTCGCCCGAAAATCTTCAACGTGTTTGATCCGTTTCATAAGCGGCGTAGTCAAAAGCGATTTATATTTGAATACGATTTCACATAATGACGAAAGGGTATACCGCGTCGTATGACGACCCGTAGTAAAATATAATACTACATAATCTACATAACTATATGAAATGTTGCATATATGTATAACTGTATGTGTATACATGCATTGTATTGTATACATGCAGTGTGTATTTAAACACTGAACAATTGAATAAAATAAAATTATAAAACAAATGCAAAAAATACAAGCTTACGGAAAAATTTAAATTTTGTTGTTTTTACGGTCATTTACATACAATTCTTATTTTATTCTGATCACACATATATTTTTTGTTCGTTTTTTGCCTATGTCCGTGCGCGTACACCCGTACACTGTACGGTGAGTTTTTTGGTTTCTATTTCTGTTTTCACCGACCCGAAACCATAATGAACGAAATATATTCATACGGATTAATTTCAAGCGAACCCCGAGTCATCGACGTACACTATATACACCCGATTTTGATGTTACACATGTGATCAGGTACATAATGACTAATGACTAATGAGTATATAGTCGTACAACAGCCGTACAGGTTTATAAGAATATTTTGTTTCATATATTATTCACCGTCATTGTGTCGACGACACATTTGCCACGACGAGGCCAACTGAGGCGTGTATCGGTACAACCCACGAAAAATCAACTCGTTCGGACATATGACTTACGTTTCTCCCAACGGAATACTGGTGCTCAACCGTCAACTATTCACTTATTCGCTAGATAGCGGCACAAAGTTCGTTTCGGAATTGATATCGTAATAAATTAACTTCGAGGAGAATATGGTCCAATCCAACAAGGCTGTCATGCTAAACTTTCGTATATTAATACATATCATAATTCATCCACATAATACATACTCTGCTTATTATCTTTTAGCCGGTGTAACTGAGTTTGTATTGTTCAAATGTAGCTTTTAGAAGATAACTAAATATGTTCTACGAGATGGGTTGCCAATCCGCAAAAGATTTTTTCACTCGATGATAAGAAGTGATCCGATGCACATTAAAACTCGAACGACTTAACGTTCGTTCTACAGTGCATGCGATCGAAAAGGCTTTATAGTTTATGTGCATATGTTTAGGTGACTGCACATTGGTTCCGTTTGGATTGATTGCTTAAAACAAAAACATTTAAGAAGAATAAAAATCAAAACTTCGATTTGCCGATGTTGTAAAATGTCACTTTTGTGCATTAGGCCTATAGCATATGGTTCTACACTCGACCACTGTGGCGAGGGGGGGGGGACAAGACCGTCTATAGGTATTAGGTACATCATTAGCAGGCCATACACGAACAGTTTAACCGTCGGATTAGGAATGACATTCCTATTCCACCGATATGGTCGGCAGATTTGGACTGTCACAGATCAAAACTTTTTCCACCCATACACTGTCATTCCAGATCTGCCGAATTGTCCCGCCCCTTAGAAATGTAACGACCAGATATGTAGGTTTATGTTCAAAACTGCCAACTTTCCTGCGTTATGTTAGAAATATTTTTTGCCATTCCTATAGCATTTAAGACTTAAGTACTGTATAAGTTGTTTAATTGTATGTCATATGATAATTTTTATTTTATCCAAATAATTTTTTCGTCGTTTGTACTTTTTTGGTTTCCTTCCTAAACGCGTTTCTTAAGTTTTCTATCTTGCTTTTCACACATACAGTGTTAGCTAATGGGAAATGCGGTAGAACATGCGTACGAGACATTGATAAGCTCTATTTTTTAAGGTTTTTGTTAGTATACTCCTTACTTTTTAGTTGCCATAAACAATTAAACTTTTGATAGCAACTAATGAACTCTATAAGTAAATCCTTACTCCACTCAGAAGACATAGCAGAAATAGATAGAAAAAAAATGTACAAGAGTAATTACAAATATAAATTATTATTTCAATAATACAAAAATTAGCAACAGCAGTAGGCATAACCACGACGCACGTGTATTTACTGTTTATAACTAAAACTGTGGTCTGTAGACTGTGACCGTCATACACGGTGCAAGTCAAATATCGTCCAAAAATATCTTTAGCGATAACGTTAAAATGCCGGTCCGTGGTATTTTAATCCCATATACGTACATACCAACACGACCGATTTGGTCGGCCAAGGGACAAATCTGTTCGTGTATGGCCAGCTATTGTGTGCAGGACCGTGGTAAATCGTGAGAACGTGATCCGAGGTCCTCGTATAGTATAAAAGAAAAAACACGTTCGCGCACGCCCACGCACTTTACGCGCGTTCATCTCCGTCAGGAATTCTCGTGGTTGTTTTTTTTTTCTCCCCCGTTCGTAGCGATGTAGTGGGCACGGGGAGACGACTATTATCGTCATTATTGTTAATGCGCAGTAGACGCGTATAAACCTGCATGGTTTCCATCGACGGTGGGTCGAAGGCCACAAAACGAAACAGCTTCGCGGTAATCGATTAACCTTCACGGAAAAAAAAACCCGTTTATACACTGTATTGTATCATATCGCTTTGCTGTAACGCCTTCGATGAAAGCGAAACGAAAAAATAAAATATAAAACTATATAATATTAACACGATGTACTCGAGATGTACACGCAACAACAACATTTTAACGTTCAACACGTGCGTGCACGAAAGTATACGTTTCTCGTATCGATTTATGTTGTATTATGTATTGTCAACAGCTATATTATTATTATTGTTATAATAATCTTTATCTAATAAAAATAACAGTCAATGTACGTGCACGCAATACATGCAGGGGTTGTCAGACCAACCAGATACCGGGCAAATACCCGTAGGAGGACTCTGATGGCCTTTCCTCCCTTAATTGCACCTTTTTACATTTACCCTCATTACTCAAGACATAAGAAATACACAGAAGGCCTAACGCTCCTACACCAATACACACCTCCTACATGAAATAATAATTTATTTAAGAAAAGTGTATAGATTTGTACTGTATTCTATATTATGTACTTGGCAGTAACCTTTAGGCCCCTTTCATACGATTTCCCGGTTACATTTTGTAGCCTATGTGCCCCTGAATAAATGGTTAAGAGGACGCCACACCCAAGTGTCTCGTCTTACAGATCTACAATATAGTACATTTGCGTTAAGTAGTTCAAATGTATAGATTTGTTGGCTTTAATGTTAGAGTAAACATAAATCATCAAACATAAAGTAAGTTTTTTATTTTTCAGCGAATTATGAGCTCTTTAAATTGCAATATTTCACATACTAATGTGTAACTCTCTTTAAAATTAAAATACCGTGAATTTCTGAAAGATCTATCTTAATAATAATTTATGGATACTAATTTTGAGTGGCCAATGTATTTGAATAGTAATACAGAGCACAACATTTGATGCCAATCCGCTTTTTAAATTGTTGTACGCATAATGTGTTACACGTTACGCGTATTATGTCGATTAGAAAAAAGAAAAAAAATCGATAACCCTTGTAAAAAACGTAGCGGTCGGTACTATATGCGATTCGGCCGGGCGAAATATATTTTAATTTATCGACTCGTGTGTGTTTGTACGGTGAACACGACGTGACGACGTGGGTTTTTTTTTCACCATCCCGCCCGCTCGTTTTTGTCGCTTTTCTCGATATTATTGTGTTGTACAGTTACACAATCACGACGACATTACACAGTATGACGTAATCATAGCCGTGTCTCATGAACGCGTACCAGCCGACACACTATACATTATTATTATTATTATGTTTGTACAATACTGCAGGATCACACGTTACGCGTGCAGACGAACGTTGCGACTCATTTACATACAATACTCGCGTCGGAGTACGAGATAAAATAATTATTTTGAAATATTTTGCCATCGTCGCTGTACGAACAGAACTCGGGGGAAAAAAAACAAGCCTGATAGCGACTATATTGCAGCTGTTCGGACGGTTCGAATGTATATTATATAATACGCGTACGAAACATACGGAGTTGCGTGCGTCAAAAACTCTAAAAGAGGAAATGTCACGGACTAGACGAGTACCCTACATTGTTTACAAGTATCAACAGCCATCTGCGGGCGACTGCCGCATGTGTCGTCGAGCAGATGTTAAAAGGGACGCGGCGTTTGCAGCCGTCAGCCCTTACGACCGAAGTGAATGTCGACGAACCCCGCAGTGTTTAAAAATAAAATAAAAGGGAAGAATATGTGCAATGCCATCTATCATCGATATAACACTACTAACAGGCCAAATCGTGATATTTTCACTTTGAATTTTGATTGCGCGTGGTGCGGATCGTGTAAAATAGAAACGGTGTGTTGTATGCGAGATTAAATGAGACAATGAAGCTCGACGATTATTTAAAAAAAAAAAAATGTTTACATAATATTTCAATGTACGAGTATTGTCTGTAAACGTGTTTGCATGGTATATATATTATATGTACGAACAACGCATATGGTAAACGTTAAAAGAACGAAACGAAACGGCGAACGATAATGCGTAGAGTGCACGCGGCAATATATACATATATATATATATATTATGTATATATACTATACGCCCGGGTTACGAAGGTATGAAATTTTATGTTCCCGATTCGCGACATGTTATTTGATATAGCCAGAACCCTCACTATATTATATTGTACACATATGTGTACGTGCTGAGGCGCACTTTTGTTCAGCAAGGGTAGTTAAATTCAACCACACACATGCCCGTGGTCGCGCATTATACGTATAAATATTATGTATTTGCGCGAATATTGACGAATGCTCATCCTGTAGGTCCACTGAAAGTTGTTCTCGTGGGGTAAGGGAACATCGGTGTACTAAAGCTGTACGTACCAGGGTCGTGAAATAGATTGATTCGCCCGTCACCATGGTGATCCTGTCACCAACCCCTCGTTGCAAGCAGCTATATTGATCGCGTGCACGATAACATCCCTTATTTATCGACTACCCACCGACCAATAGCACTATTTTAACCTGAAAGGGTGGCATTTTCCAATTTTGCCACCCTAACATTTTATACACGTATAAATACATATACTAGTATATTTTTGTTAATAAAACCGGATTGTTGAAAAATATACGAGTATGTATTATCTATTTTAAATGTTTTAATACATAGCAATAAAAGCAAATCTAAAATACCTTATGAGAAAAATATTTAGAAAAAAACCAACAAATAAGTAATCACGAAAACCATTAAAAAGAAACAAGAATATTAACACGTAATTTTTTACACTCATATGTATACATATAATATATTATAATATTATTATAGGTAATGTAAGAATATTTGAAATGTTTTGAACGAAAGTATATATTGCTTTAGTATTTTTATTTTTTAAATACGCCGAAGAAATTAAGAAAAATTATTTTTTCTGTAGACGTCTCACCTTTAGTTGACATTATTGCTGTTGAAATGTTTATAAACATTGACAGAAATACTGGTGATGGGTCTTATTGTTTTAGAATGCATTAGCTATTAATTTTGAATGTAAAACTTAATTCAAATTGAAATCAATACCTACTAAATCATATTAAAAAAAATTATTTTGATCAACCTTCAAATCACTTTTTTGTGAACGTGGGGGGGGGGCGGGAATTTCCCCTATATGACACCCTTATATCCATCCTTGAAATACACAACAAGAAAGTCACTGAATTTAAATACGTGCGTATTATACTTCATAGTGCATCTATGCAACCCACATGCGCATGTTTAAAAATATGAAATAAATAGAGCAGTTTTCTGTATATCGTAATATTACGTAAATTGAATAATAATCCTATAGACTTACAAATGTACCAACACCGGCGGCAACACCCTGTGGCTAAGGCCTAAGAATTTTCTGTTCTTGTATTTATTGATTTGTAACCATACATATTTTAACTCTTAATTCTGCAACATAGATTTAAAAATTATAATTTATAAAAATGTTCACTGCAATATTATCACATAATAATGTAACATGCCACTAATTTTTTATTTAATTTTTTATACGCATATAAGTTTTTCATATTATCGTTATTCTGTACATTTTAATTAACGAGCAGTTCTGAATGGTTTCATAATCAAGCCAGTTAACAGAAATAAAAACTAAAAGATAAAATCAGCATTACGTCATCTTATAAGATAAATTACAAACATTATTCGATATTAATAATAGTAATCATATATATATATTATATATATATTATATATATTATATAATCGAAATCAAATACGCCTTTATGATCAGTAATTAAAAGATAACATTTATTTCGCCCAACTGACTTATGACGTTCGAAAAATTATAATTAATGATATAAAAATAAATAATAATATTCGCTACATGGCTAATCGAAAAAATAAAAAGATTATTAATGAGAATAATATAAGTTGCGTCGAGGTTATTAAACCAAGTTGTAGCGTGAAAACAAAACTATCCTGTATCCTTGTTTCAAATATTGTTCAAACTATTCCACACATTATTTCGATATTAGTTCGTTTTTGATGTTCAGTGTCGAGAAAAAGCTCGGGAAAATAGATAAAAATAAAAACTGTAGTACCGTGTCCATTTAGAGCGTGGCGCGACAAAACGTAATCATAATACATATGTTATGCACACGTCATAGATTATGAACGGATAATAATATTAAAATATTCTAAACAATTTCAAAAATATTACGGACGCATATTTCTTCATAAAATTACGTGTAAAAAATAAACGTCAGTTATTTCCAAACTTTTACGTATCCGACATTTTGAGCTGGGTGCGGTCGCAATCGATTCGAGTATTGAATATCGAATGATATTAAACGCAAAGGCCCAAAACCTTTTTACATTACGACGAGCGAATCGTACGTATGGATTATAACAAAATATTTACATTTTAAATAATACGACGCTATAGTATTCGTACTTCGTAAAAAATGTATTATTTTGTTGTAATTTTTTACCGTTCAATACATACGCGGTATCGACGGTGTGCGAAAAAATGCTAATTGCCTGTCCCACGCACCCATATTATTATAATATTATATACAACCACCACGGTACATAGAATATGCGAAAAGATTAGAATATGTAAATACTATAAAACATTATACGGACTAAATATTATGGATTCATTCCTGGTAAAAAAAAAAAAAATGCTGCCAATGACGTCCGAACTTTCACGAATTTGAACTGGGCGCGGTAATGCGGTCTCAATTGACACGTCAATATTTAATGATACATCATTGATAATTATGATAAAAAAACCAAATTGATTTTTTAGTAGTAGGTACTACAGGAGAATCGTAAACCAATGTAAATTTTATCTAAAACGCGTATTTTTAATAATACGACGGTAACGTTCGAAGGCGATACTAGATATTTTCTATGTAATGTATCATACTTTTAATAGCACCTAATGTGCTGAAACATTTTAAAATAATAAATAAAAAAAAAAAAAGATATTTTCTCACGTTCTATTATTTTTTACGCGTCTCGACGGTGTACGACAAACGGTTAATTACCTCACCGCCAGTACTTCAAGTACACGAGGGTGCAAGGGGTGCAAAACTCCCTTCAGTGGAGATTCAGAGAGCCCTCTCTTACAGTAGGAGATATTTAAAAGTAATACGCAGAAACCAATTACCTTTTTAGTGTTTTTAGAATTATAATATACCTATAATATGTTACGATAAATTATGTTAATGCGAAATCTATAGTAAAATTTAGATAAATATTTTCGATTGGCATGGTTCATTTTTTTTAAAAGCCGACCGGTGACGATTGATTGTATTATAAAGTTGATTAGAAATGAAAGCCATTGCTGGTACCGTATCGATGTAATTTCTACGAGCTCCGTGTAAACCGAGGAAACCGAAAAAATCCTTCGTCAAAGTATAGTAGGGCCTTTCCCGGGACCGGAGTAGTTCGCGTTATTCGCAATAATTCGTGTTAGTTGGGCTCGTGTTGACGAGAGACTTACATTAATTACATGTTTGTGAAACGATTCAGAATCTCGCCTGGGTAACAGGTTCCTAGCTCCGATGTAGTATAACGTGTATATTATTAGCTAAAATAACGAATAACATTTTTACCGGACCAAAAAATTAGGTGTAATAATATATCTCACGTTATTTTATGGAGAAATTTCCCATTATGATTACATATTTTATCAAGAAATTATATACCTCGCGGTTTGTATCACATTTATTAAACTTTCTCTTTTATTTCACATACATATGCTTCAACTTACTGAATCCATAGACGCAAACGTTCATATCTTATATAGTTATAACACAACAATTGTCACATCGTTGATTATTGTTCTCATTATAATATGATGATCTCTTTCTTATTTTCTTAAGTTAATGGCTTGATTTTTCATTGTTAGTAGCACAATCAATATGTATCTGTCAGTCGTTATATTTTAGTCATTAATTTATGCATAGTGCTGTTATCATTATTATTATATTTTAAACGCTAAGTCACAAGTTCTACTTATTATTATCACTATTTTACTAATTATATGTTTACGTAAAAAAATCGGTTACCTCTTTACACCTCCTAAGGGTAAAATCTAAAACTTGGTACTTAGGTCTTTTTATATATAATTCGAATAAAAATCCGTAGATATTGATGAAACATATTATTATTTTTACCCCATTCAACCCCTTTGGGAAGGTTTGGGATAAAATATTTTCTTATCTCACCCCTACAACATAAAAGATTCATACCACCAAAATTACACGTCTGTAGATTCAATAGTAGTATGTAACGTAGATATATTTAATATTTGTTTTTATATTTTATAAATTCCTTTTTCTTTAGCTAGGTATCTAACCAAACATATAACACACATATAATTATATTATATATATTATAATTATATTTTATAAAAATTAAATACTTTAAACAAATTTACATTTAACAAAACAATATAAATTAAAATGACAATAGATCGAACATAATGACGTATGATCACAGATTTTACAAAACACAATATATATTTTATATATAATCTGTGTCATTAATATACGTTTAATGATCAAATACAAATGCAAGTAATTTATTTTTTAAGTATGTATTGAGAAAAATATTAAAATACCTAATATTGTTATGTAATTTTAAATTTTATGTTATCGCTATAAGTGCTACTAATTCGATATAACGCGAATTTTACACTTTTCATTCGCGATTTTAAATTTGAAAAACTGAGAAAGTATTTATCTGTATTCTGACTACGTTACTTCAAAAAATTAACCGAATAATATTTTACGTAAATGTACAGTATGGTGTTTGTTCCCATTTAAAAATTGAAGTTTATATAGCCTCAGGACACCCTTAGGTTTGCATGAAAAAAAATAAAATTATAGAAAACATAGGTTTTATGGTAACTCGAAAATGTAAAAAAAAAAATCCGAATTTAAGCATTTTCATAATACCTAATATTATGATATAATTCCAAATTATATTTTATCGATATAATTGCTACTAATTCGATATGACGCGAATTTCACACTTTTCATATGCAATTTTAAATTTGAAAAACTTCGAAAGTATTTGTCCGTATTTTATTAACCTATTAATATTTTACGTAAACGTATACGTATATGGTTGTTTGTTCCCATTTAAAAAACAAAGTTTGTGTAGCCTCCGGATACCATGAGGTTTGCGCGAAAAATAAATATTATAGTAAACATAGGTTTTTATGGTAACTCGAAATTTTAAAAAAATATATCCGAATTTAAGCATTTTTACGGCCAAAAAGTTGTTAAAAAAAATCATCTTTATTATACAGTCGAGTCACGATAACTCAAAGTTAAAGGGGGATAAAAATACACTTCGAGATATGTAATATTCGAGATACCTAACTCGAATTTATCAAAATTATATCAAAACTTGGAGTTATGTATTGAAATATAATAAAATACGTATAAAAATTATAAAAATGTATGATAAACATATGTACATAAATGTTATACAAAAATTAAACTAGGTACAATGTTATTATAAGTATGTATATATGTATTATTTATTAGATACAGTAGAAAAATAATTTGTAATTAATTTTTGGGTTTTTGGCTGTTTGTTGACAAAATCTTCTATTTTTCCTATGGCTTCAAATATAGAAGTATCCACGCCCGTGACAGATTCAACAAATCGCCTAACAATTTGTAATGATGATATTGCATGGTTCGCCGTAATCATATCTAAAGTTCTTTCAGGCTCATAATTTTCTGAATCACTATTTGATATATTGATATTCATGATTTCGTTATCAGTTAACGGTCCACTGACTTCAACATTATCATCGATTGTAGCATACGAGTTAAATGTAGTCTACAAAAATACCCAGGTATAACAGATATAATACTTCGACTAAGCTATTTATCACAGTTTTATATTCGTGTTATCGAGATTTATAATACATTGAGTGTTATGAGAATTTCTAGGGGAATAAAATAAAATTCGAGTTGTCAATTTTCTCGAGTTATCGCGACTCGACTGTATATGTATATACCAATCAAAATCAACTGCCCTGAACTGCTAAACCTCATACCCTTAAATGTCCCTTGTGTTAACACGCGTGTATCACACACATTTTACCATCCTACTCACCGTCAAAATTACAGTCTTTACGCTCTCATCAATAGAATGCTGACAACATCTAACACGTTAAAAAATTTCGATTTTTTCAATGATAACTCAACCCGGTTAAAACGTCTAGTCTTAAGTTAATTCAACACTAAATACACTATATTGTAAACTTTTATTATTTTATCACCATGTTCATTCTAATCTATGTCAATTTAATAAGTATTAGTCATATATTTTGTTTATTCATATTATGTGCTGTACTGAGCCCCACAGGGCGTATATATATATATATATATTATCAATAGATATAATATGTTATATAGATATTTCACTATTAATTAAATGTACACGTTTGCGCTTCAGGTGACCGACTGCGGGGGTTTTCGCGAGGCCATGCGACACGTGCACAGCAAACAAGGGTTTTGGCGAGGGTTTTGGCGAGGCAACGGGCTGAACGTGCTCAAGTCGTCGCCCGAGTTTGCCGTCAAGTTCAGCGTGTACGATTACGCGAAACGACAGCTGAGGGCGATGCACGGCGACGGCGGATACATGACCAACCCCGACAGGTTCGTGGCCGGTGCCGTGGCAGGGGTGTGCAGCCAGGTGTTGGTGTACCCGCTCGAGGCACGTATAATATATATATATATATTTATTTATTTATTTATTTATTAACGCCAAGTGGCTTTTTGAAAGTACAATAATAATAATAATACAAAGTTAATGTTTAAGAAAAGAAAATATATATATATATATATAAAAAAAAAAATTATACAATAATCTATAATGAACAATATACATAATCCAAAATCAATGGTAATAACTTTAAAATATGACATATAGATTAACATTAAAAAACATAATAACCAGGACTAGGATTTGTATGCAATAAAAAATTGTAAAATATGCATTTTATTTACCAAAATATGTAAAAATATGCATTTAAATTTTTATAAGATAAACACAAAAATATAGTAACAAAAAAATATTTATTTATTGAAATACATCAGTGGTTAGCTGTTTGTCTTAATATGATATGATTGAGAAATAAAATAAAATATAATATAATATAAAAAATTATATCTTATCTTGGATTTTATATTGACCGACATACTTTTATTAATTGTGTTTATCTTTCTCCGTCAAACTATTCTATCTTTAATCGCATACCTATTGTACTATAGGATTGTATTTATACAAATAAAATTTGTGTTTGACAAAAAAACCAAGTTTTATACTTTAATCAGCAGAGCTAGAATTAAATACGAAATATTAATATTAAATTATAAATATTAATTACGAAATATACTATAAAACATGCATTTTTCGCATTCTTATAATCGAAATATGCAACAATATTCATTTTATCCAAAATATGCAAAAACATGCAAAATAAAAACTCCACCATTTAGCTCATCATGAGGTGATTCGTGGACATAACTGACAAAATCAATAATCAGAAGTCGCAAAAAAACATGCTGTTGCATACAAATCCTAGCCTTGATAATAACAATTAAATCGTGCGATCAACGGGTATTAACGATCGAAATAAAAAACCTGTTGGTTACGAGTACCCATGAGAATGTATAATATTGAATAAAGGCGAAAAGAAAAAGTCAGCGTTGGTGCTTCTGTTGCACGATTTTCCCGAAAAGGAGGCGTTAGTAATATAGATTTCGCTAAACGACATTATATGGAAAACAATAACTGTGATAAGTATCGACGTAATAAGTTGAGAGTCCTTGGTCTGTATGAAATGGGAAAGACATTATTTTCGGGACGCAGTTCGAAATGGTAGTTATTAAACCGGACGCGATTCGCGTGGAAAAAGGTTTTCTGAGCGCAACGATTCGTGTGCGGCCAACACATCGTTTTTTTTTATGCCGATAAAAAGGTAACTCGCCCAAACGAATTACGCTGCTATTTAATATTTAGAGTCATATTTTCCCGTTGATCCGCACCCAACAATATTCGCGATAGTTGGTATACGTCGTGTTTGCCGGACAAAACTTTTGGTCAGTGTATGGGGGGACCAGTGTTAAAACAAAATTACCGAATATTGTTTCAAACGATTGCGTGCCATTTAATATAATAATAATAATAATAATAATAATAATAATAATAATAATAATAATAATAATTTTCGTAATTATTGTGTTCACTACAAAGTAAATTTTAATTTTCAATCGCAAGAATCAATTTGAAATTCATTTTTAAGTTTAAGCTGTTGAACAATTAGTTTTTAATAGAGTTACAGGTAACCCGAGCAACATCTCTCCCGTTCAGATTCACGGGTTGCCGGTGTCTACCCTACTTTTAGCTTTATCGATCTCGTCGCCCACGCGCGCACAGCGAGGCTCCAAGTTTTTTTTCCGCAGCGGTTATACTCCTGGACCGCGGTTGCTAACACGAATGCGCATGTCTTTCCGCGGCCCTTCAAATATTTTTCGAGGCATTTAAAACTCTCTTTTGATATCGCACATCGCGTAATCCACGTAATAACTATTGTAACACACACCCCGTGGCTTTATTATGTATTTTTACGATCTTAGAGCCACGAGCCGATCTCACTCGACTCGTAGTTTTTGAAAAGTTAAAACTTTTCTCTACAAATATATTTTGTTCGAAATCCGTTATTTACTTATAGCTCTCACGACTTATTATGATTTTCGATATCAATAAATGTATACAAGTAGCCAGTAGGCACATATTATAGATCATAAAATTGGAATAAAATAGGATGTGAGTTTTGAATACATAAGAGTAGAATTAATTTCTACCCCCCCTTTTTTTTTTTTTTATTTTGCCATTATCAGAGACATTACAGCAATACAATTATTATATACAATAAAACCCCCCTTAAAATTCGAGTTATCTAGACTAGACTAGACTTCAGTAAAAACGGTACGACATATTATCTATGAATTAATCGTCAGTGTACGTTTATATTGCGGAGTGGAAACGAATAGCAAACTGAGAACCGATCGTTGTTATTATGTTTAAAAGGTCGTTGAAACCGTTTTCAAATACTTCGAGAAATATCGTCAATCAGATAATATTATATTATGTCATCGCAATGCGTTCGGATTGAAGTATAGTCGGCAGGCAAAGTCGTTTTTGTTTTGAGCATGTTTAAAATAACTAAATGAAACAAGCTTCAATTGGTTTTAAACATTTTAAACAATTGAATAAAAAATCATTAAAAATTAATGTTAAAAAAAAAAAAATTTTATGGCATGACGTCAACAAGTTTAATATTCATTTACCTACAATTGTTATCTTATTCTGACTACATATACTCGTATTTTGTGTTAGTTCATTCGATCAGTAAAACAAATTGGTAGGTACTTTTTCACTAAATTTCTACCAAAAAAAGGTAAAAGGTTTAAACTTGAAAACTATGTCCGTAAATATTAAACATTAATAACTGTATAATTGTCTTCAACCCAGGTGTATTCAAACTGAGTTCCCTAATATTAATTAAGTATTAATTGTAATATATACACATATCACATAGATTAACATTAAAAAACATAATAACCAGGGCTAGGATTTGTATGCAATAAAAAATTGTAAAATATGCATTTTATTTACCAAAATATGTAAAAATTTGCATTTAAATTTTTATAAGATAAACACAAAAATATAGTAACAAAAAATTATTTATTTATTGAAATACATCAGTGGTTGGCTGTTTGTCTTAATATGATATGATTGAGAAATAAAATAAAATAAAATATAATATAAAAAATTATATCTTATCTTGGATTTTATATTGACCGACATACTTTTATTAATTGTGTTTATCTTTCTCCGTCAAACTATTCTATCTTTAATCGCATACCTATTGTACTATAGGATTGTATTTATACAAATAAAATTTGTGTTTGACAAAAAAACCAAGTTTTATACTTTAATCAGCAGATCTAGAATTAAATACGAAATATACTATAAAACATGCATTTTTCGCATTCTTATAATCGAAATATGCAACAATATTCATTTTATCCAATATATGCATTAATATGCATTTTATCCAAAATATGCAAAAACATGCAAAATAAAAACTCCACCATTTAGCTCATCATGAGGTGATTCGTGGACATAACTGACAAAATCAATAATCAGAAGTCGCAAAAAAACATGCTGTTGCATACAAATCCTAGCCTTGATAATAACAATTAAATCGTGCGATCAACGGGTATTAACGATCGAAATAAAAAACCTGTTGGTTACGAGTACCCATGAGAATGTATAATATTGAATAAAGGCGAAAAGAAAAAGTCAACGTTGGTGCTCCTGTTGCACGATTTTCCCGAAAAGGAGGCGTTAATAATATAGATTTCGCTGCACGACATTATATGGAAAACAATAACTGTGATAAGTATCGACGTAATAAGTTGAGAGTCCTTGGTCTGTATGAAATGGGAAAGACATTATTTTCGGGACGCAGTTCGTAATAGTATTTATTAAACCGGACGCGATTCGCGTGGAAAAAGGTTTTCTGAGCGCAACTATTCGTGTGCGGCCAACACATCGTTTTTTTTTTATGCCGATAAAAAGGTAACTCGCCCAAACGAATTACGCTGCTATTTAATATTTAGAGTCATATTTTCCCGTTGATCCGCACCCAACAATATTCGCGATAGTTGGTATACGTCGTGTTTGCCGGACAAAACTTTTGGTCAGTGTATGGGGGGACCAGTGTTAAAACAAAATCACCGAATATTGTTTCAAACGATTGCGTGCCATTTAATATCATAATAATAATAATAATAATAATAATTTTCGTAATTATTGTGTTCACTACAAAGTAAATTTTAATTTTCAATCGCAAGAATCAATTTGAAATTCATTTTTAAGTTTAAGCTGTTGAACAATTTGTTTTTAATAAAGTTACAGGTAACCCAAGCAACATCTCTCCCGTTCAGATTCACGGGTTGCCGGTGTCTACCCTACTTTTAGCTTTATCGATCTCGTCGCCCACGCGCGCACAGCGAGGCTCCAAGTTTTTTTTCCGCATTGGTTATACTCCGGGACCGCGGTTGCTAACACGAATGCGCATGTCTTTCCGCGGCCCTTCAAATATTTTTCGAGGCATTTAAAACTCTCTTTTGATAACGCACATCGCGTAATCCACGTAATAAATATTGTAACACACACTCGTAGTTTTTGAAAAGTTAAAACTTTTCTCTACAAATATATTTTGTTCGAAATCCGTTATTTACTTATAGCTCTCACGACTTATTATGATTTTCGATATCAATAAATGTATACAAGTAGCCAGCAGGCACATATTTTAGATCTTAAAATTGGAATAAAATAGGAGATGAGTTTTGAATACATAAGAATAGAATTAATTTCTACCCCCCTTAAAATTCGAGTTATCTAGACTAGACTAGACTTTAGTAAAAACGGTACGACATATTATCTATGAATTAATCGTCAGTGTACGTTTATATTTCGGAGTGGAAACGAATAGCGAACTGGGAACCGATCGTTGTTATTATGTTTAAAAGGTCGTTGAAACCGTTTTCAAATACTTCGAGAAATGTCGTCAATCAGATAATATTATATTATGTCATCGCAATGCGTTCGGATTGAAGTATAGTCGGCAGGCAAAGTCGTTTTTGTTTTGAGCATGTTTAAAATAACTAAATGAAACAAGCTTCAATTGGTTTTAAACATTTTAAACAATTGAATAAAAAATCATTAAAAATAATGTTAAAAAAAAACAAATTTTATGGCATGACGTCAACAAGTTTAATATTCATTTACCTACAATTGTTATCTTATTATGACTATATATACTCGTATTTTGTGTTAGTTCATTCGATCAGTAAAACAAATTGGTAGGTACTTTTTCACTAAATTTCTACCAAAAAAAGGTAAAAGGTTGAAACTTGAAAACTATGCCCGTAAATATTAAACATTAATAACTGTATAATTGTCTTCAACCCAGGTGTATTCAAACTGAGTTCCCTAATATTAATTAAGTATTAATTGTAATATATACACATTTTCTAATAATTTATTTATTTATTCAAATTCAAATAACAAATGTATTTAAAATTGTTTTTATCAGCACAAAAAAAACAATCTATATGTAAATTTGATTAATACAAAACGATTTAATTTTCTAAACTCTTAACAGGAGATCAATCTCATTATGTTAATGACGTTGACGTATACGAGTTACGATCGTCTTAAAGCCACTGAAAGCGATTATGATCGGGACGGTTTCACATTTTGCGATCTATCTCCGAAATTTCGTTGTTGAAGCATTTTCCACCAAATACGCGACACGGATAGATGGGGTCACCTGTACTGATTTTATACCGTGGCTTTATTATGTATTTTTACGATCTTAGAGCCACGAGCCGATCTCACTCGACTCGTAGTTTTTGAAAAGTTAAAACTTTTCTCTACAAATATATTTTGTTCGAAATCCGTTATTTACTTATAGCTCTCACGACTTATTATGATTTTCGATATCAATAAATGTATACAAGTAGCCAGCAGGCACATATTTTAGATCTTAAAATTGGAATAAAATAGGAGAAGAGTTTTGAATACATAAGAATAGAATTAATTTCTACCCCCCTTAAAATTCGAGTTATCTAGACTAGACTAGACTTTAGTAAAAACGGTACGACATATTATCTATGAATTAATCTTCAGTGTACGTTTATATTTCGGAGTGGAAACGAATAGCGAACTGGGAACCGATCGTTGTTATTATGTTTAAAAGGTCGTTGAAACCGTTTTCAAATACTTCGAGAAATGTCGTCAATCAGATAATATTATATTATGTCATCGCAATGCGTTCGGATTGAAGTATAGTCGGCAGGCAAAGTCGTTTTTGTTTTGAGCATGTTTAAAATAACTAAATGAAACAAGCTTCAATTGGTTTTAAACATTTTAAACAATTGAATAAAAAATCATTAAAAATAATGTTAAAAAAAAACAAATTTTATGGCATGACGTCAACAAGTTTAATATTCATTTACCTACAATTGTTATCTTATTATGACTATATATACTCGTATTTTGTGTTAGTTCATTCGATCAGTAAAACAAATTGGTAGGTACTTTTTCACTAAATTTCTACCAAAAAAAGGTAAAAGGTTGAAACTTGAAAACTATGCCCGTAAATATTAAACATTAATAACTGTATAATTGTCTTCAACCCAGGTGTATTCAAACTGAGTTCCCTAATATTAATTAAGTATTAATTGTAATATATACACATTTTCTAATAATTTATTTATTTATTCAAATTCAAATAACAAATGTATTTAAAATTGTTTTTATCAGCATAAAAAAAACAATCTATATGTAAATTTGATTAATACAAAACGATTTAATTTTCTAAACTCTTAACAGGAGATCAATCTCATTATGTTAATGACGTTGACGTATACGAGTTACGATCGTCTTAAAGCCACTGAAAGCGATTATGATCGGGACGGTTTCACATTTTGCGATCTATCTCCGAAATTTCGTTGTTGAAGCATTTTCCACCAAATACGCGACACGGATAGATGGGGTCACCTGTACTGATTTTATACCGTTTTCAACGTTTTCACATGTATCGCTAAGATTCTAGTGTCACTGCAAAAAACCTTCCTTTTTTTGTTTAGTAAAATGTAATTGTTTCGAAAAAAAAACTGGTCTTCACAACGGGTACAAAAAAAAAAAAAGTTTTCTATTTAAAATAAAACAAACAGACAAAGGACAAGATAAAATGCGTACAACATAATTCGTAATATACATAGATATTTTTGTATGAGATACCCGTGTAGTTACGAGTAATGTTTGTTCCATAAGCTTATCATGTAACTTTTGACTTTGAAATTGAACATTGTTATTTTTAATCTACAAAAATACTATGTGATCTAGTTGTTACATATGACAACCATCTAACTGGTTAAACTTCATGACAATTATCGTATTAGCCGTTCGGATTGGATATTATGCAAAAAAACTAGCTAACCTGATGTAATTTATTAAACTGACGAGACATTTTGATTATTAAGTTGTCACGGTCCGGGGTAGTGTAGGTGCACTATGTACACCACTCTCCCGGACTGCGTCGCTCTTTACCCAGCCACAACCCGGATAACGATAGCACCGGTTCGGCAGAAGCCCCCACCTACCTCGTACACCGGGCAGAGGAAGGAGGCCTTTGCCGGAGCCGATGTCGTCGCACGAACCGACCGATCTCGCTCGCTCGCCCGTCATCGATCGACCTTACAACAGCAGCGAACTTTCGACCATCCGACCATACCACATGTTATTTTCTTTACCCAGTAGTAATTACTAAACAGTGTTTCGCCATTATCATCAGTGTTATTGTTTTTTTGTGAAATATAATAATTTCCCAACTGACTTCTATTTCATCACGTATATATTTATATTGACCGGCACCAGCCACCACCGAGGACAAACAGTGCCGCGTCAAAGTACAAAAACTGGTTGTTATATACGTCCGTACCATATGTTGACGTTAACAATGTACACAGCGATTAAAGTTTATACGAGCTATAACTTTAAGCTCGTATAAGAGCTCAAAGTCATTTGTACGTGATACGCGTGTTTGTAGTGAGTCATACGACGGTAACGATTGAGACAAATTGTGGATTACGTGGTTGTAATCCACAGGTTTCTTTCCATCCCTCCCTTCCTCCCCTCCCCCCCACCACAGCAAATCGCACTCGGCGGGGGTCGACCTATAGCTCGTCATTCGAATGCACGCACGTTCGCACCACCTGTAAAACGTGTCCACATAATATATAGTACGCAAATAAAACGGTGTACACCGAATCGCGTCCCGGGCGCAGAATTATATAGGTTATGACTTGTGACACATCGTTACTGTACTGTTGTACACGCGCCACATAAATGTAACACTCGCGACGGACGCGTATAAAACATATTATACTCGTATAAGTGCATGCAGCGGTTGTACCCCGTGACCTAAACTATTTACTGATAGTCGAAACCGGAGAGCGACCCGGTTCGATACTTATGGAGATTAAAAAAAACTACAACTGTACGTTTGAGGACGGTCTATATCACTTCGCGTACAACGTATCATATCGATGTCTGAAGAGCCGGAAGTTTAGTTTTCAAAACCCTGTATCTTAAATTCTTAAATGATCTATAGAAAGGGTGGATACAGGGGAACGGTGGGGGGCTATAATACCCTCCCTTGGGTACTTCAAAAATTTTAATGATTACCTCAACGTTCCGTTTATTTATTAAGCTAAAGATGTGCAATACTAGGTAATTATAATGATTTTCATGCGCGATATTACTTATTAGCATTGGTCGAAAATCGAAAATCGCGTGTGACGTACAATAATTATTTTGTACTTTTGCTAGTGTGTTTGTATTTTACCTAAAAATATGGTTTTAAGTTCACTATCATTACTATCGTGTACATTCAATAAATATAATATTCTATCCACTAAACAATCTTTAACAGTTTACTCTATACCTATTGCTAACATGTATAATATGCACCACACCCTATCCTATATCTTTCCTTGATCCACCGGTTTCTACGAAGAACGGTGGTTTTAACCTTTTGTGGGCCCCTGTAAATATAATCCTCGAAGCCACGGACCGCCGAGTTTACGAGAAAAAAAAATACTTCAGTGTAACTAATTTTTTATAACAAGTACAGGTACTTTATTACCATGTGCGCATATTATTTGTGTGTACAGGTGTGAAGAAGATATAGGGTCACGGAGTATTATGCTCGGTATTACAGTGAATTTGTAAAACGTGTTATAGACTATACAGGCAAAAATTTCATTATTTTATTTTACAAAATATACCCTGCGAGGCATTGCAATATCGTATAAAACACAGGTACAGCGAGGAAGAATATTAAAGAGAAACTGAAGTTCTCGTCCCCCAGACACATCGTACGACCCGCACGGGTGATTTGTTAATCATTTAATAACTACAGGACTCCTATTGTAAATATTGTTCCTTCGAGATGGTCTGGCTGACATGGCTTTCAATTATTGTACTCTGTAAACGACATTTAATTATTGTCGCATACTTGTATTGATAATATTTCGAAAGAAAAGCGGAATTTCATATCTGTGGTAGGTCAAAATGACGTAATTTTCGCAAGCATTTTCAATTTTCGATCGTAAATCGTGCCAACGTAATTAAAGCGATAATTTTATCGTTCAATGTACACAATTACTAACAATCAGGTTACATCGAATGTTATTGATAAAGAAATCCAATGACTTTGTTGTTTACCGTACAACCAATATTTCGCCATGAGTAACATGCCCTATAACAAAACCTATTCTACAGCAGCCGTTTTATTGCGTTCCATGATATTGTTGCTGTACAATATTCTTCGGTAAAGTATACTTCGTTAGACGTTCAGCGCCTACTGTGCTAACTGCGTACGCATAATAAACTAGAATGTACAGAAAAAAAGAACCAATACCATTTACCCTTGTACTATTTGACTTCAGTCCGCACTTGGTAATCACTGATTCAATTCGCTCTATTGTAGTATTTCATAAGACGTGACCGATGCGGCTTGAAAATATTTTAACGTATTTCTAAGTGTATTATTATTGCGTAAAATGAATGTATTGTACTCGCCGTTTCTCCGGCACAACAACATAGTCGTATTCGACAAATACTCGCTCTAACAAAAACGTATAGCGCATAATGAACAATAGCTGGGTCGTACCCGCGCCGGCGACGTATTTAAGATTTTTCCAAGCGCGGGACATCTATGCTTACTAATCAGGTACCCTAGTCATACGAAACGTTGCACATTTTTTTTGTTAAAACGTAGTGCACAAACGTGATACGCATACAAAGGACAAACAAAATCAAAAGTTCAAGTGGGAGAGGGGATCATTTTCCCACACATCCGTGTCCCGGCTGTAGGTACACGGTGTAATTTCGTCTTACGATTACGGAGTAAAATGTCTACAGTAAATAATACTAAAACTGGTCGGCACGAAATTGCTTTTTTCTCATATGCACGTTGGACGGGTTCGTATAAAAGAGGAAAGCTGTATTTTCCATTTCCTCTCAGGCTTTCAGTTATAAATATAATAAATAAGCCTTGTTGTATTAAAATGGGTACCAGCTGGTTCACATAAAATATATTGTTATCGTGAAACATGAATATATAAAAGAGTCGTTGAAAAAATAAATCCTATTGCGTTATACTGTGTGGAAAAATAATAGTATTTTTCGTGGAAAACTCAATTTCCTTTTAGCAGTATTATATTTTTTCGCTGTCGCTTGTACGTCAAGATCTTGTTTGCGAAATTGCATTTTCATCGGCTGAGCCGGTTATATTATATAAGCCTCGCCATAAAGAAAATTGCATTGCGTTATATTTAATGGAAAACTCCAATGTTTACTCGGAAAATGTCTTTTTAAATTGCTTTTCGCTCGGTTGAGATTAAAGTGTACATATATATATATATATATATATACAATATACACTGTAGCATTTTTCCCATAAATTACTGAGAATCGGCGAAAGGGATGTGAAATGTAATAAAAGTCCCTTCATCCAAAACTCCTGGGTATTTTCTTGTCACTCTTTATTAGTGTTTCCATTTACTCTTGTACAGTCTTTATGGGGTTTCAGCTTGCTATAGCTTTTTCTTGCGCAAGCTTTCGGCATACGGTATTCGTAACACGTCCCATACTTTCAACAGAAATGTACAACATTTCCAATAAAAGTTTCGAAGAATTTATGCTTTTGAGACAAAATGGCTGTATACAATATAGTTCAACATTATGACATATTTATTTGCTAAAAATGCTTTCTATATAATATATGTAGTTACATTCGTCAAAAATGTTCGTTATAGTGACACGAAATTCCTCAATTCTAACGGTGTGTAGGAAAATATTTTCTCATTTTGCGGTCGGGGAGTGAACTAAGTAAAAACGAAAAAAATCCATAAAAACAAATAGTTGGTTTTGGTTAAATTAGTATTGAAGTGTTAATTTTTTGTAAACAAATTTAAAAGTACAAGGGTAAGAGTACACTTTTATAAAAATAAAAATAATATACTTAATTTGCAAAAATACTCGGCATTTAAATATTAAATGGAAGTAAAAAGAAAGAGACTTCTACATTTTCCGAACTCAATAAAGTAGATTATGATTTCACCATACAATATATTGTTATTAACCATACAAAAATAAAAAAACGAATGTACTCATTTAATTCAAAAAAATGTACTCATATACCCCTAAACGAAAACAATATTGCATGTCGTAATATTTTCTTTAAATTCGTTGTCCTTCCTACAAATAAAAAACTCTATAAAATACTTGAGTATCTACCGCAATATGCAAGTCTTATTTTTCGTCAACGAGATTTTTGGTGCAGAACTTTTATAGTAGTATTTTACTAACCAGAAATAATAATCATTGTAAAATCGATACATTTATCACTTGGCTCAGAGTATAAAAGTGCATATATATTTTCTAATGCCGATGTAACAAACGTAATTTACCGAATCAGTTATGTTACGTAATAAATACGCCAATAGTGAATTAAAGATTTATAGAGAAAATCCAAATTCGAAATAAGAAAAATCGAGTATTTACTCTAAAAAAAAATAGTTCCACACGAGATCGAACATTTGAAAACTTAGATAAATCGAATTTAGCATGCACCTATTCGCGTGATCGCACAATTAGAAAAACAATTAGCTCTCAACGAACAAGTGTACCAGCACACGGACATCGTTGCACAGTCGTGCCAATATTATATCATAATCACGAATAGAACGTAATGCCCGATGATCGGGAGAGCGATAGTTTTTTTCATATTTTACTTTCGGCTACGCCGCAGTGGTTCTTAACCTTTTTCGAATGACGGAACACTTAACATTTAATAAGATTTTCGCGGAACACAACCGTAAAATAAAATAGTAATAAATATATATAAGTATGTATAAGTATTAAGTATATATAAGTATTAAGTATATATAAGTATATTTACATTTTTAAATTTTTTAATATATTTAACAATAAATGTATAGCATAAAATTATTTGCATGCCATACATGTTAGTGTTAGTCACCAAAAAATAATAATATAATAAAAAAAGTTAAAAAAAATTTAAGAATTTGAAATTTAATACTTTGTATGAGATCTTTGTGCCTGAAGATTTTTGCGCTATTAGACAAATTTTCTCCACAAACCACACAAAAGGGAATTTGACAGTCATTTTCGTAAACATAAGAGAACCCAAAAATTTAAATAATCATTGCAATGTTGTCTATTGACCTTTTTTATTTTATTCTCATTATTGAAAGTATCATCATTGATATTGCTTGTATTTGTGCTTGCATTATCAGTACCAGAATTATGTTTTCGTTTAAGAAATTTGTCCATTTTGTTATTAAAATGGTCGTTACAAATGAACTTCTAATTAGAATAATTGGATAGATTATTTTATTAATTAAATAAATTTCAAATTGAAAAAAAAATTTTTTACTGATCTTAAAATGTTGGCGGAACACTTATACCAAGTCCACGGAACACCTGTGTTCCGCGGGACACCGGTTAAGAACCACTGGGCTACGGTGTCGTGTGCTTGCAGAACGCGAAAACGCGCCTGATGGTCGGCGACTACGCGGGCATCGTGGACGTGCTGACCAAGACCTACAGGCGAGAGGGTGCGCGAGCTTTCTTCAAAGGTTTCTGGACCAACATTGCGAGCATATTCTTGTACACCGGTGTGTTCCTGATGACTTACGAACAGGTCAAACAGTGGCAGTACGATCGCATGGCCTCGGACGCGTGGCTGCCCGCCCATTACAGCTGGTCGGTGCACTCGAGCTCGGCGATTTGTTCGAGCTTCGTGGGCATAACACTTTGCTACCCGGTGGCCAGGATCATCACGAGACTTCAAACCGACGGTGGTCAGTATGCAACGATAGTCATAACTCAATGCCTAACAACGCCGTAGTGTTCCCCATCGTTTTTCTCGACACACGCAAACACAAAACTCAATAATAAGTAGTAGTGACGCGTTTGAGGTGGGGTAGCAACGCCGGGGGTGGTGTCTTTCGCCGACCACGCTGGTTATGTTCAAAAGGGTTGCGTAGCTTTTTTATACACATCATTGTTCGTCTGTCATCAAGAGGTTCGTAATATTGTCTTTGACTGAAAAACGTTAAAAAAATGTCCTAAGCATTTTCAGTGTTCGATTTTCCGCCTACCGCTGTGTGCGCGCGCGAAACTTTCGACGCATATTCACCATCCGAAAGTTTAACGACAGGAAAATAATCCAAACGAAAGTTTAAAGTAATATAACAAACAGGCGAAAAAGTGTATACAATCGGACATTTTTTATTGCACACATATCAGAAGCTTATTTATACCGTTTTCGGTTCGTTGTTGAGTACAATACACGTACCAACGTTTATTTGAACAGCCAAGTTTATGGCGGCCCCGACTCCCACGTACAATGATGTTAGATACATGCTCAAATGTGAACAATAACTTCGAAAGATACTTTTATTTTCGAAAAACACACTGAATCGGCTTCGGCTGTGTGTAACGTACAGTTAATGTTTCTGAGGGTAATGCATTATGTTTACCAGTCGAGTATTGAACGGTCAACATAATATTATGTCTATTGCATACACGAATATTACAATACGAATCAATTAATTAAACAAACTACAATAATAATCGTGTTTACATTGGAACAAGGGAATTTTATTTAAATGCGGAAACCAGCGTTGAGGATGAAATCAACTATGAGCGAGAGTTGACGGGTGAAGAACGATGATTGAAGTGAAGGATTACATCGGGGGAACTGTGACCTAGGGAAGAGATTTTGAAAAGTAATAGTCCCTAGTATACCGTACAGGTAGGATGGGCAACTCATCCGCGTTACCTTTTAAAACTTAACACTTGACAGTTTGAAACCGAAAAATGCGTTTGTTTTTATTCTGCATTTAATGCTAAATGAAATGTTGTTACATCAAGCGTTGAATCCATCGTGTCCGTACCACCTTGTGTACAGTTTGGTTGTAGTTTTAATTTTTGTTCCCTGTCCCGCTAGATTTTAAACGCATAAAAACTGGTCCTGTTCGTAACCAAACGTTGCCCATCCCCGCCGAGCTGTGTAGAAACATTCAAATTTGCTGTCAAAGTGTTTATTTTTTTCCCCACCACACACGTGGCTCGTGACCATGGCGTATAAGCATAAGGATGTACCAGGAGAAAAGAAAGCCTATTAATATGCGTCTCATAACGACGCGTACCGCTGGGCCAAGTGCATAAGGCTTTTAATATATGCGTACGACGTGGACGTGATGTTACTATTTGTAGGATCTATAGCGGTGGGCAGCTAAAGGAAACTGTGGGGGAAAAAAAAACCGAAAAAACGAATAGGTCGTAAAATATAATATGCTCTCCGCGATTGCAAACACGAGGCGTGCCGCGGAGTCGACTCAAAAACGGTCTCGGACGACGACCGATAGTGTACTCGTATAATAATACGGACGGCGACGGTCGCCAACAACGTATTTTATCGTGTTTCTCTTTTATTATTTACATATTTTTTTTTTCCGTAGCCTAAAAATTATCATAGGCGTCACGTCGTGATTTATATTATCTCCGGTGACTTGCTGGTTGTATGTTTTCTCTGGGCGTCGTGTAATAATATATTTATATATTATAATCAACGCACACCCGAAAACGTCGGGTCGAGTACGTTATTATTGTTTTATCGAAGGACGCGGTCGAGCCAAGGATTTCTCGATTAACTCCCGTCAAAGTGTATAATAATATGTACAACAAATTATTATCCACCGTTAGCGTAATACTTGTTTCTCCGTTTTACTTCTACGTACGTATATCATCTACTTTATAGGCTGACAACAAACGTACGCTCTCTCGGGATATTCTTTTTTAATTAATTTTTTTCTCGAGGCCGTCCACTCTAATTCTTACGCACCGCTACACCAGCATAATATATCGTATTACATACACGCACTCACGACTTCGTAATCTGCATTTTATCATTGTTACTACTGCGTTGTCCGAGTTCGGGGAACTTCGGGCTCGATTGAACGTAGCGTATAATGCGTACTACTTTAATCCGTATTTTCTGATCAGTCATTAGTATTGCGAAAAATCAAAAAAATCATCAACTATTAATAAAAAATGCAACTTTTATGCAATTATATAGAAATATGCAATTAATATGCATTTTCATTCAAATATGCAAAAATATGCAAAAATAAATATTGATAGCAGAATCTACGTATTACGAAACGTCAATATATTTAATCAGAATTTCTATAAGTCAAATGTAGAAGAATATGCATTTGCATAAAAATCCGGGTCCTAGTCATTACCATAAATGGCCGGCATTTCTGTACCGACGAAAAATCCTCAATCGTGTTGTAATATTCTGGCGTTCTGCCTTGTACGACCTAATGATTTCCGAATGAATTTTCCCGCTAACAGTTTTTTCTCTCGCCGGACGCCACAACCTCGTCGAACAGATTGCCAAGTCATGTCACCTATCCTCGGATATCGTACGGTAAAACTTAGTGATTCACGTGCGGTCACTGTTTTGATCACAGACAAACGGTCACTACGAACTACTATATTAGTCATTTGTTGCGTCATTCGATAACCTTTGTTTTTTAATCATTTGCGCCATTAAGAGTACCGCCAAACGTAGATATAATATTAAATACGCGTGCACCGAAGCTGAAGTATGACGTTTAAGAACGTGTACGAATATAACAACGAACGTAATACAAGTAACAACATTCAGTTTATATCTCCATAGATTTTATTTAAAAAATAAGAAAAAAAACGATCTCGACTTCGGTTTGTAAGCCTGCGCGCATTAAGTACGCGATAAGTGGATTATTTTTCGTTGGAATGCAACAATGTTTTCGAAACTGCAGTACGTCCTATCGTTCAGCGTGTTCCAAACGAGAAATGTGAATTTATGTGGTAACCTTGAGAGGAACACAAGTATCGCATTTATTTTGATGTTCCGCGGTAACAACACTGCATTTCGTTGTACGAGTACATGTGCAATCGTTGCGTGTAGAGTTAAGCGCGACGACTTGACGTTAAAATAAATTATCTCCGTTGATATCGCTTTGATCTGGGATACAAATAATATTATAACAGCGTGTAAAAAATGAATGCAGACCCCCGTAAGAGTGAAGTAATAGCGACATTAGAACGTAGGTGTAATAACCAGAACCCCCTCAAGGGGTTGTTGGACCTAGAGTGCAGGGGTCCGTGTGCTCGTGTGCCCGTTTGAATTTATTTTTTAATTTTAATAAAAAAAACGTATATTTAATATAAAATTGTTTTTTTTTCTTTTAGATAATATTGTAATAAAAAATTATAAAGACATTATTATTATCAAAATGCTTATGAATATTGATTTTTAATAATTTATGGTAAATTGTATTATTGGAAGTTTTATAAAGGACCCGGACATACATTTAGTACGGGGGCCCAGAACTTGATTTGGGGGGCCCTGGAAATAACATAATGTATTATAAGCCCGGGATGACGAAAAAACCGAGAAAATATTTTACTTGAGATGGTCGACTTGAGCACAAAACGTCGACCAGAGTTTCGATGACTAACGAAATGATTGGCGAGTCCAAATCATCGGTGACGGTCAATAAATAAAAACACAAACTCTAACAAAGTTCAAAAGATCAACCGTTTGGCCACCACTGTTATAAATATTTTACGAGCACAATACTGTGAAATCAACTAACTCGACTTAACCGATGATGTCAATAGTTATTTTCAATTTAATTCTGATGACGTATCGTGCTGATCAAAAACAAAACACTTAGAATATGTGAACATAATTGAATATTCTTAATCGAACTGTTTACACTTGGAGGACGTCAAAAACATTATTGTTCCTATTGGGTTCGCGTTCTATTGTCTAATTAATACGATTATTGATCTCGTTTTATAAGCGCGCTTGTCTTTGCTGTACATTTTTTAAATTACAAAACTTTGAAACATAACGTATACTCGAACATGCCATAACGCAAATAACGCTTTTTGCGATAGATTTCATAACAACAACTTCTGTGGTTGAAGAATGAAAGTTCCTAAAAAAAGTGTTTCAGCCACTGAATACATTTCATTTATTTTTCATTCTCGAAAATATTGTCATAGCTTTAAACCAAAAGTTTGAACATGAATCGTTCTTTTCTGTAAGTAACAACAAATTTCACTCGCCGCTTTAAGTATTATTTTCAATTTGACTGTTGCGCATTATATAATATTCACTATGGAGGCCGCAGGTTTCTCGTGCATTTTAATGTTGTTACTGAGTGGATCAAAAAATTGCTGGATCAGATAAAAATGTTATGTTTTATTTTAAAATTAATAGTAAAATTATTTGTCAATTACCAGTCAACTGAATTGGAATAAAAATTGTAGTATAAGAAGTTTTTTTCTTGTATTTATAAACGTATAAAAACGGTATAGGTGTTCTTTTTTAATATTCTGTATTTTTAAGAGCATAGGTGCATGCATATTTCATTTGTTTTAAGTGCATTCACTTCCGGGCCCTAATATTTATCATCGCATACTAATGGGTTAAAATAGAGAAAGTTAATTTTTTCGATTGAAAAAAAAAATTTGAAAACGGAAAAAAATCTCAACATATGTCTAACAATAGTAAAAATAAATAAAATGTAAGTGGGATGTCGGTAGTGGATAATGAGCTTTTAGTGCGTGGCCGTTCCGATCTGTAATATTAATGTTAATTATTCAGTTGGACATTATTTGTTGGTTTACAAAATTGGTATCGTTATATGTTTGAAAAAAAGTTGTTTGTAATCGTAAATTTAAATCAATGGTCTCTTATATTTTGTAACAGTTAGATATAAATAATTTAAATAATTCGTAGAAAAATTATTCTTTCATAGGATTAGACTTTAATTCCAATTTACATGCGCATATATGAAATAAATAAAAAATCATCAAATAAAGGTGCGCATTATAATACGACATGTACGACGTAAGTAGGCAATTTGCCTAGGTATATCTCACTGGATATAATATAGATATCAAGTATTTGCGTTCAGAAAACTAAATGTTAAAAACGATGTTATAGCCAGTCTTGTAAAAGATACATGATAAAAAAAGTATTAATAGATACTTTCAAGTACTTAAAACAATTTCATTATTTTGTTTACCTTAAAATCATAAAAAAAATTTAAACGCATTTCAAAAATATATTCATGTATTACACAAATTATTTAGAGGGTGTGACAAAGAACCATCGAGATATATTAAGATGATATACATATATTTTATATAGTATATAGTTGTATACTATGTATAGTTTATTTATCTTGATGCAAAGATCATAGGTAACGCTTTAAACTAATATTACACATCCTGAAAATGGTTGATAAATTCTATTAATATAAATTTACCAATTAATTTATTATTTCAATGTGATAGGATTAAAAAAAAGTATTTGAAAATAGTATTTGATTTTAAATACAGATACTCTGATAAAGTATTTAAAATACTAAGTCGAAGTAATTTTTCCAAAAGTATTTAAAATACGTATTTGAATACTTTTATTCAAATACTTTTACTCAAGTACTTTACATGACTGGTAATAGCATACAGTTGATGAGAGATCACATTATGATCACAACATATTACTAACCGTGATAATGTATATCATTAGTTTTGATTTATTTTAATTGGGTTATTTTAATCGATTTATTTTAATGATAACATATGTGATCTCTTCTGCCTTTGCAGCTATTAAAGTATTCAGCGGTGAGAGAATTCAAATGTTTTAATATTACTTTTAATATAGTTTTTGTATAGTTATTGATTATTGTAGCTCAAAAATATTTCATATTAATTATTACTATTTATTTTTTATTTATTACATATTATTATAATGTACACGAGCAAGCATGAGATCTAATCTTTTCCAATTTAAACAGCATTTCACGTGCATTTAATTAGTTCACACATAATGTAAAATATATAAATAATGATGACGTGTTTAAATCTGTAGCTTATTGCATGAGCCACTTTGAAAGATTAATTTTGAATAAGTCGTAAATTAAATAGGCACAAAATTCGTTAGGAAGGTTTACTAAAATATACAACTGCATTTATTTCTGAAATACTAAAATCAATAAAAATATACCATGATGTTTTCTATCAATATCTGTTTTAATCCCCGCATAATCTTGTACTATAAGCTTTCACTTCACTGAAATCTGATAAATTTACAGTTATTCAATTATATATTCAAATCTGTTTTTTACTTTATTATTTCTAGGACGTAAAATTTCTGGCCAGACAAATAATAAATTCTCTAACAATCTTTAAATATTGAAATTGATGCACCGACCTCTTTCACTAAGAATCGTTTTTTTTTCGAGCACAATGATATGTTTCAAGTTTAAATGATATATACAGCAATCAACCCATCCCTACATATCGCCCGACCGTGGAGTCTCACCCGACCTAGTAGTTTCGCTATTTTTAATTTTAAAATCAAAAGATAACTGAGTCTCGCTGAGGCTAACTCGTATGGAGTTCTTGAAAATAAAATTTATTTTCTTGGAAAATTAGCGATATTAAATATTTTAGTATCTTAACCTTGTAAAATAAACGATTTAATACCAAGAGTTCGCCCATGAATGATATCAATATTATGATTAAAGTTGTGAATTTAATGTACTATAAAACCATGGAAAAACAAATTTAGAAACCCTTAATGTGTAGTATAGTATGAAATGCATTAAGATAACAAAAAAATGCACTAAACAATTGCTTTTTAATGTACTGTAAATCGTTTCTCTTTAATTAATGTTCATTTTCACAATAGTTTTTCGCGGATAACAATTACTCATTTTATATGAGTAATGAATGAAAACAAATAGAACAAATATAGATTGAATTTAAATTGACGCCTACGTAAAATAAAAATACGTGTGTAAAGACGTTGATCGATGGAAGTCGAAAATACTAGGAAATCAATGACAGAAGGGCAAAACATGACCTCAAAATTAAAAACATCGAAACGTGTAAGATAAAAGTTCAAAATTGAATTTGACAAACATTTTGTGTTAAGAAAACAAAGTTTTAAGACCAGCTAAAATGAAAAAAAAAAAACATTTTTCCACAAACGCACAGCTCTTGATTATAATGTATTACTTCATTCGCATTCATGTTGAAATTTGGATGGAACCAAGAAACATTTTTGACACTAATAGAATTTCGGTTTAATGAAAATAAATTAAACGGATTTCACATTACTGTATAATTTACCTACCTGATGTGAAATCTGTTAATTTACCAACAATAGTATATACATATACACATGAGTATGTGTGTGTGCGTGCGTGTGTGTGTTTGTGTGTATGTGTGTGTGAATGTTGTTTATTCATTATATATTTTGCGAAGAGAAAGTTATTAACATTATTTAAATTGGTAAACGTTTAAGCATTGAACTTTGAAGGCACGTTTTATTTAAAGCAATTCGGATCGTTATTAATTTTAATGGATTTCTCTTTTCGTAGTCATCACACGTTTAAGCATTTTAAATTCAAATCATTCGACCCTATTATATTAGTACGACCACCTACTATTTAAATATCCTTATATGCAAGTAAAGTATAGTAAGACCGTACCCAGCTTTTCCTTGCGCTGTTTCAAAAAGTACCAACCAGGAAAGTTAACCAAAACGGTTGCCACATTTATTCCCAGTAATTTATCCTCAAGAAATCTTTTGGTCATGGAATTCTAAAGAAAAAAATCCACCACTCACGTGGCATTTATGACCGTGTGACTATCGAAATTCGCACAGTTTCTCTTAGGCGTAATAAATACGTACAATTATTTAGAGTTAGTGATTGCAAATATTCGAACTTAAATACTGAACCACATAACACCGTGAGTAATAGGAATTAGTTTCAATTAATTTATCATTCGTAAAAAAATACATAAATGTCGGAATTCGGCAACACGCAAGCGTAATCTTGTTAATGCTATTAACAGACTTAATTTTGTACATTTTGTACTGTACGAATTTGACGAATATTAAAGGTTTGAAAATATTAATTTATCGCCACCGGTAAGTACTAGGTTTTATTAATGAACATGTTTT
The DNA here is from genome assembly GCA_949715065.1 of Periphyllus acericola. NCBI lineage: Eukaryota > Metazoa > Arthropoda > Insecta > Hemiptera > Aphididae > Periphyllus > Periphyllus acericola. Next base: position 68,179,797 of record OX454264.1, read on the forward strand.
GACGGTTGTGTGTGTAGATTGATAAACGTAAAATATATTTTTCCATTTCTACTTACTGCACTCGGTCGCGTACGGCGTTCGCGTAACGTTCTATGAACCTACATTTTGGTCGACTTGGTTCGCGGTAATTAACGTAATCCTCGTCGCACGTAATCCGGGGGGTGAGTTACAATCGCCGTGTGATGTTGGGTATCAAGTAAAAATAATACTGTTTCAACGACCGATTGGCTGTTAAATTTAAAACTTAGCGACTGTACTTAAATGCGAACATATACATAATGTAAAATTGGTAAGAAACATAAATTGCCCTCCTCCTTGTATTTCCCCCTCTCTCTGTCTCACTCACTCGTTTTCATTCGTCGCGCACATGGGGTGCTGAAAAAATTCTTGGTGGGGACGACGTCGCATAAAAATTTTACGCGAATTCCACTCGTGTGTGTGTGTGTGTGTGTGTATATATGTATAACGCCGTGGACGGGAAAACCTCTTTTGCCCCCTCCCTCCGACGAACGCCCATTTTTCGCAACGTGAACGGCATCCGCAGTGCTTCTCCAAGTACAAATCTATGTATAGCGATTGCTGGCTGATCCGACTCTAAACTCTCCGTCGCCTCTCGCCCACGTACGCGTAACGCGGCTGAGGTGCTCGGAAATATTGTAGTTTCAAAAAAAAGAAAAATGAAAAAATGAAACTAAAAAACGTTGGGGACGACGCGAAGATCTCACGAGGTTCTTCGCGCAATTTTCGGCATCGCGAGTCCGTGACCACACTGCACGCACGTGTAATAATAATAATAATAATATATGCGCGCACGTGATGTGACCGACGTGAAACGCGTATCGTCCGGACGAAAAAAACAAAAAACTAAAAAACTAAAAAACGGTGCAGCCGGAAGACCGTTTGCGCGAGGGCCGCGTTGTACAACGTCGTATTGTTTTAGCAGCGACTCTATTCGTGTAAACGTGTGCATTGTTGTTGTAATACGTGTGTGTGTGTGTACAATGTAACGCAGAACCGGTGACGACGGCCGACGGGTGGAAGAAGGAAGTTTCGTCGGCGAACATACGCGCCCTGTACAGAGGCGTTTCCTTGAGCGTCGCGAAAATGTTGCCTTCGACCGCCATAACCTACGTGGTCTACGAAGGATTGTGCGAGTCGTTCGGCGTGCAAATGTCGTCGTAGGCGGCGGACCACGAGCTGCGATCCGACACTTCGCCGTTTAAGTACGTATTCGCTACGGCGAATCAGACTAGCTTAAGACGCTCTCCAAGGGACCAGCTCAAAAGAGATGCAGGGATTGAAAAAAAAACCAAAGAGGTTAAAATATCGAGTTTATCTGTTTATTACAATCGGACGGATTTGTTCGTGAACAATGTATAATAAGACTGTAAAAATATTGTGTCATTTTTTCACTTTTTTTGTCGAGCTTCCAGATAAAATTAATGCGCCCTTTATTTTAGTGACTTTTAACTTTCAGTTCTTCGTCTGCTTATTACGGTTTATTAACTTTTTAGTGACCTACACAGTACTCATACATAAATGTCAAATAGTTAAGAGTCAAAGAACGCACGGTTTTAGCGCGTTGCTATAATACGATTTTCTCTTTTTCAGTATAATGTTTTGTCGAATCGTTTAACACCGCCGTCTGCTGGAATGCCCAAATTCCTGGAGTTATGGATTGATCGTTATATTCGTATACCTGGTAAACTCGTCTACCTGGATCATAGCTCAGTTCATTAGCTCAGTTCAAGGATGTTTTTATCGTTTACGACGTAAAATGGGATTCGTATCACGTGCAATTTTTAAACTTTCAAAAGTAACCATTACTTCTGAACCGATTAATATTGCCGTAGTTTGAACTTGAAACGATCATTTCAAAACGAATTTTGAAGCCAATTTATTTTGTTTTGTATATTAATAATAATATAAGTTTAATAATTATTAAAAGTGTTTTTGAAAATGAACAGTAACAAATTCTATAAGACTAAAAAATATAAATCTGTAGTATTGAGTCGAGGGTAGTTGGATAGACAATTTGAAAACTCGCTGTAATATTATATATGATACATATAACATATTGTCCCACATAATAATATGATTACATTAAAACGAATTACATTGACGGACGCGGAGTGACTGGCGACTTGTTGGTCGCTATCTCCATTTTTCCTATACACAAACTCTGCATAATCATATTGATTCTATTTTCGCTGGCCCGATGTCCGACAATGACGTCGATAATAATAATATATACATTAATATGAAAATAATTATTAAAATACAACAATTTCGCGTATGAAACACAAAAATCCGGTCAAAAATGAACTATTTGAATGCGTTACTGGTAGGTAGTCGTTTGTGTCACACAATTAAATCTTCCCGTTTATAATTGCAATCGCTCTATAAGTTTCTACGAATAAATCTTATTAATACACGATTATTATTATTATACACCGCTGCCTACATCAGGGTTTCCATCCAACATTAAGTGCCGAAAAGAATTGGAAACTGTGACTTATTACCGACGTCAGTCGAATTTGACGTCGACGTAATCTCCAAATCGGTATTTAATAATTTGTATTACAATAATAACTCTACGTTTATTGGTGAGGTTATGGACTAACCTGCACGCATAATGTCCGCGGAATTTTCTTTATGAAACCGCGGCGGCGTGTGTGCAAGACAAAGAGCATGATGGGAAACTACTACCCATGTAGCAGTATTAAATATTCAATGTAAGCGATTTAGCGATGAAACCGGTTTATGTCACGTGAATTAGTATTAACGATTTGGGTTTTTTATTTTTAAATAGAAACGTGTCAAACCCCTTATCCGATAGATTATTATAAATAAAATAAATTAAAAACGCAACAAGTATTATTTCGAGTAGTCGAAAAATTTGTTTACAATCGATCAAATCGTATAAATATCTTAAAAATAGTAATAATTCTGAAAGTTATAATTTCTAATTAAACATTATAGTATACTGATTTAAAATCATAATTTTTCATTACTATAAGTCAAGGATGGGCAACTCAATGCTACTAGAGGGTCAATATTTCAAAAGTGAAAATATAGTGGGCCAGAGAACAACAAAAAAAAAGGTCTATCAAATGTTTACAATTTACATTTATTTTTTATATTTAATTATTATTCAATATTAGATAAGAAGTCATAGCTACGTTTTATGATAAACGTTATATCGATATAATAATAAAATAATAAAATACAGAAAAATCCTAACATTTTATATTTTTAAAAAGCAATTTGAAAATGTAGCACGGGCCAGATAAAATAGGTTCGCGGGCCGCCGGTTGCCCATCTCCGCTATAAGTTATACAATACATGACATTATGACATTATATAATATTTGATTATCGTCGTGCATATTAATGAATGTTTGTCGTACCAAAATGTGTCGTTATAAATTACGATTCAAATAAAATGTGTTATCTTCGAATAACAAACGAACGGGAAATGACTCGCACGTTGGGACTAATCTTATCGTTTACAGTTTATTGACTGCTCGAATAACTTGACATATATGACATTGTACAGTTATCGTTTTTGATGCACGAGCAGCGGTAAAATCGTAACTGTTATACTAACGGTCCGGCATTTCAACTTATATATAACTTATGTGTAATGCATTTTGGACTTGGGTAATTTGTGCATAGCTTATGGTGCGAGTTGAAATAAAATAATTGCGACCAGGTGATTTTACTTGTCATCCGAGTTGTGATTTAACCTGCAGTAGTATCGTTAGTGAAAATTACCGTTACGGTTTCATTACCGACGGTCCGATAAATGCGGCTTTATTACATATTACGTACACAACCGACTGTACGATGTGACAGTAAGGTCTACGCATCATATCGCCGTATAATTGAAGTGAATAATTGGATAATTGCTGAACCGGTACATTTAAAACCGACGATGTTATTATTAGTCACCACGGTCAGGTTACTGTAAACGCCAGTGCTTGCGAAAGGCGGCATTTGGCCGCGCCCTGTGCTGATTTATAAAAATGCCACCCTTAGAACTAGGGACTTGTATTTATTTATCGAGTTCGAGAAAACAGCCAATTCACCTCGCTACAGGGCTATTGAACGTTATTGCTTGTTCAGTTACTACCCAGAAAGGTGTCCGACCGACCACCGGTATTTACAAAGGCCGAAATCTCCCTAAATAAATTTGATAAATTTTGATAAATTCTGTTTTTTTTTCTACGAGCGTCCCTGGACAAAGGCAATAATTTGACAATAGTTTGATGAATGTAACTGTGTTATTAAAGAATTTAAAAATTAACTTTTTATTTTATAATTTTTGTGAAATTCAAAGTCAGCCATTTCATAGGGCTCGTTATTAGAGTCAGCAGTGGCGTATTTACGGGGTGTATACCCGGGTCTCGACGTCCCCCTAGAAAAAAAATTGCGTATATTAATATAATTAATTATTATATTTAATAATTTAAGTTGTGTGTTTGTAACGTTTGTATAAATTTAATTACTTGGGTTTTTTTGGTCGCGTCGTCGCCGTCCGACGATGACGAAAACGACGACGATAACGATATTTATTAAATATTGCTTACATTATATTATATACACTGTACTATCTGAGTTACCCGTCGTTGCCGGGTTTAAGTATAAACAATTTACGAATTGTCGTTATTTGGCAAGATTAAATATTGTTTAATCTATTTAAATAAAATTTAAATAAGATTGTTTAAAAAATATTTCATTAAAGTATATTAATTAGTTATGAAGCTGATCATTATCATTATTTGTTTCACTTATTATAGCTTTTGGCAGTAGCTTCGCTTGTGCTAGTATACAGATATAGATTATGAATACCCTGCCTCACCCGTTGTATTAAATTGTTGTACTGATCAGCTATTTGAGTGATGTTTTATAAAAATCCGACCAAGAAATAACGTTTTTCATTTTTAAGCCCAATTACCTTTGGATCCCCTTTAAATGTTCAATTTAGGAAAATGTGAGTCTTAATATGTATTTATAATAATATTCAAATAATATAATTATTAAAACATACCTTATATGTATATTTTTTATAATATTATAAAATCACTTGGTTTTTAGAAAAATTTTAAACCTCCTTCACAAAAAATTTGAAAATACGCCAGTACAGAAGTACAGAAGTACAGAAGTATTCAAACAGTGCGTCACGACTCCCAGGGACGTCTCGAGAGTTGGCAGAGGGAGCCGCGTTTCATAATCGAAAACTCATATTAACTAATTTACTAATACGTATATAAATATATATTTTTTTTAAATTAAATTTGATTTATCATATTTATAACAAAGTTATTGTATACTCGTATTAGTAAATTATTCTTGAATAATTCATGTAAAATCACATTTCAGTTTACCTATTAAATTTTTTTTATTGATTTACATTTACTAAGCGTATTAAGGCGTTGAATTTCTTTTTTTACATTATTTATTTATGCTTTTTTTTTTGTATACCTTCGTTGTATAATAAATAAATAAATGCGCATACAACATATTATAATTTATAAAATAATTATTTTTATTGCATTACCGTTAATAATTTGGGAGCTGTAAAAATACTTTTAAGATACAAGGGAGCCATGGTATGGAAAAGTTTGAACACCTCTGGGCCCCAGTAGACAGCTCAGCCGCGCTTATGTGGCGAACAATCGCTTCTAATATTTGGAATAGAGTATAATAAAAAAAAATATATATGACACCGACGAAATAAGAATATTATTCGGATCCGGACGTTTCGAGAAATTACTTTTTCTCTAACCGTTCGATATTTTCAACAGTTCAATGCGGTGAAAGATTTTAAATTTTAAATCGACCTTAAGTGAACTACTTTAAGCCGTACAACTGTTTAGTCTGCTATAAATTCTCTTTCGCCCCCGCCCCGTCACCACCCGTGCAATATAGCCACCCTGTGCGAATCCCCGTGCCCTCCGCCAGGCTGGCTGCTGGTCATCGTTTCCGTCACAACGAAAAATGTCGGATTCCCGTTTCCGTCAAAAATATATTTCCACCCGTATTGCCGAGGTGCGGTTCGAGAAGCCACTTATTGTTATTGCCGTACGCGAACAGCAATACGCGCACGTAGCCGTCTCTACCTGTATAGTATACAGTGTATACTCGTACGTTATGAACCATAACATGATAATGTAATACTAATAAATCCGTCTAATCCAGAGGTATTCAAACTTTTTCATCCCAAGGCTGCTTTGAGTCTTCACAAAATGTTGACGGCTCCCAAATTATAAATGTCAAAAAAATCAATGTTTATATGAATGTAGTTTATATTTTATACTAATTATTTATTTACCATATTAAATACACGGAAAAATGATAAATAAGTAGTTATTGTAGAAAAAATTATGATTCAATATTTTATGTTTAGTCTTAGTAAATATAAATCAATATTAATTAAAGCTATATTTAGCGAATGATTATTGAAGACAATTCAACGTTTCCCAACCGATGTGACTCAATGATAATAATAAACGTTTTTCGTAAAAATATTTATTGGTTTTCAACAATATGGCTATTCGACAACTCCCGCGACGCGACGCCCCCGGGAGCCGCAACGCACAGTTTGAATACCTCTGGTCTAATCTGTGCCGTAAGTGGTGCGTGCGTCTATCGGGCGCGGACTTAACTCGGCGAGCACTGTGGCGACGACGACATTACGAGTGTATTACGAAAACGTAGCCGTACAAGTTATTATTTATATTATTTTACCATTATTTTCAGTAAGGATTCTCTAGACGGCCGGCCCGCGATTTTCCAACGAGTCCGCCCGACCAGTACGTGTGTTCGGCGACGCGGAGTCCTGGACTTAGATCCCTGTAGCACCACCGCCGTGAATAAAAATATATATAATACGCATGTATTATGTTGTACTGCAGTCCGAATACTATTACTACACTCACTGAAGCCTTATTTGTTATACAATCACTCCCCCCCCCGAAAACAAACGCGGTTGACTTAATCAAATATCTAGCAACGTGTTACGTACGGGTTGAAAATCCTATAAGTCAAGGCGTAACCGAAATATAATATGCGCATTATAAACGAAACCAATAAAAACTATACGTTTCCATGCACGGCCGTCGATCATGAGATATTATGTAATGAGCGCACTAATAAAATGGTATAATTCAGGCACTCGATTCGATGTACAACTTTCAACAGTACATTATTCAATAGTTTATATAACATTAATAATTTAAAAACTTCCACACCAACCTCAATGCATCCGATGGCGCACGATTCTATAACCTGGGGGAAAAAAATGAAAAATCGTCGGTTAAAACCACGCCAGTGAAGATGAAGATCAAACTTAAAGTTACCACGAACAAATTTATATGTTTATTGATTAATTAAATATTTACATAAATTTGTAATAGCATGCAATATGCTGAGACATTTTAAAATTAAATGAATAAAAAAAAACATAACATTATTATAATACTGAAAATCAACACACGCATATCGTATGTTACACCGTTCATTATATTTTCGATTTTGTGTTATGAAATAAATAATGTTGTTTTCATTTTTTTTTTAGTTTATTTTACAAATTGCGTTTATTCGTTTTACTTTAATTGGGTTAGGATTTTATCCATCAACAAATGTGTTGATGTCTGAACTACATTTTAGTACTGTTGGAGTGTCGGAGATCGTGAGAACCAAATCCTAAAAAATAATAAATGAAAACTTAAAATGTCATGTTAAAATATGTATTTTAACAGAATAAAATATGAGGAGAGTAATTCAATTGATTTTGACAACTCATAAAAAAAATTTCTTGGTTCCCCACTGATGTAGGACGTTGCAGTGAACTAGCTGAAAGTAAGAAAAAATATTAAACATAGAGAGAGAGAGTAATATGGAAAAAAATTAAAAATTATTCACAGAAACCACCGTAGACCAAGTGAAGCCAGCAGCGTACCAAGGGGTGGGGGGAGGGGTGGTGATGTAGATGATATATTACTCCAAGGACTGTATTTTTACGTTGTTAATTAGTGTTAGTGCAAAACCTACATTACAGTTTTTAACTACGCAATACTAACTTATCATCACTTTCTTTATTTATTAATACAATAATAATCAATTTCGATTTTGATACATGAAAGTTGATAAACTAAAACGTTTAAGACAGTATCATAGGTATAATATGGTATCGGAATTAAAATATCGAAGTACATTTCAATGAAATTAATGACGAACTAGCCAAAAAACCTCGGAAACTTGACATTTTGTTATAATAATTTAAGTTCTAACAAAACGTATTGAATTTATATTTTTCTTGATACAATTGATAAATATCCAAATTAAACCCCTCCCCAAAGTCCTAGTTACGCCACTGTGCTATTAAACATTTGTTTGTAGTGTGTGTTATATACGAGTGCGTTTACGTGAGTGTGTTTGTGACGTTTGTGTGTGTACCAAATAGGGAGAAATTAAATGCAAGGCTTAACGCCGTAAGCCATAAAACCGTGATCCAGTGGCGACTGGCGACCGGCAACCTTCGAATTTATTATTCTCATTTTGCCTTCCCGGCTTAACGGGAGTAAACAATAACGGCTGCTATTTGCTTGTTCCAGCAAGGACTAGTGAATGCCGCAGCACGTAGGAGACAAGCTGCGCAGGATAAAAATTATAGCTGAAAAAATAAGAATACAAAACAGTCCCGGAACCGCGATATAAATACTTCGTAATCCTGGGGCGTCGTCATTTTTTTTTTATGTTTTATTCAATCCGAACGTTTTACACATGAAAAGTAAGGACCTAGACAAGAACGCGGTGAATGATTTATATGTACGTGTATCTATGTACCCTAACACTAAGTAAACTAGTAATCTAGGTTTTACTGACTGGCCTAAAAGTTGGAAATTCGGATTTTTACCTATCAATCTTGGTAAATTATAGAATATAGAAAATTATACGGAATATCTCCGAATGATTATTGTAGATTGGGCTTTTACAAACGAGATATGGGATATCTTGGGATATACAACCATTTTTTATGAAAGCTCGATAACAATAGAAATAATATGAATATATTATTACATGGATATAATAGTACTTTTTTATTTTTATTTAATTTATAGGTATTAAATTTTACTTGTTTATAGTGTTACTACTATTATCTACTATTTGTTCGGTAAACACATATTTATTTTATATAACATTAATTACTACACTATACAATATATATATATCTATTTTAGTTCATAGATGATTACTGTGAATACATCTTGAATTACACAATACTCGTTTCGATCGACATCGATCGTTTCAAAATAATTGATCATAAATTCATAACCAATTTATTTTTATCTCTCGATCTTATATCGAAAGACATATCACACACACGCGCACACACTTTTCTACATCGTCTCATTTGCCTATTTATGCCGTCCTCAAACGTTAACCATAACAATAATTATGACACGTAGCAATATTTTTAGAACTAGGATATGGATATGGCCACGAGCCCACACTGCGGAACATACGGCCGTTAAATTTGATAAATGCTATTTATTTTGGTCATTCAAAAATGTCTCCCGTGAGTGTTTTTTCCCTGCGTCGAATCTAAACAAAAATAAATTAACTGGTGAAGCATGCGTTCACTAAAAAATACAATCTAAACATGTAGATGTAGACTGTGCGTTCATGTCTTGTCAAAGGCGATGAAATGTAAGTATATGAATAATCCTAGACCTTGTTTGATTTCGATTTACAAAGCACATGTTCTAATGAATACTAAAAAAATATTTTCAGTCTACGTTGAGCGATGTGATATCAACCGTGCACTATTTTCTTTCACAGGAATTGTATATAACAATCTTCATAAACAATTTTTTTGATATCGTAAACAGTTAAAAAACAAAAATGTTTCAAAATTAAATAATTATATTGTAGAGCTATTAGTCAGTTAATATTAAAAATGACCTAAGAATGTTGAAAAATGACCTATAAACTAAAAATAGTCGAGCAATTAAAAAAAAAAATTTAAAAAAATGAGTTATTTAGTTCACATGCTCTACCTATTAAAACACATTGTCGGCTAAAAAAGTGCATCGTCTAAGAAATTTCAAAAAAGATGCAAAATGCACATCAAATGCTTAGTCCCAATTATAACATTTTCTATCAATAAGTAGAATGTATAATAATTGTGTATTCAATCATCGAAGAAGATTTGAAATTCCTGTATCGATATGCAGCTGCAGCGAACATCTCTATAATTGAAAACATTTGTCAAATATTATTTTCGTTATGAAAAAAACAATTTCTGTCATTCGAAAGCTTGTTTTTATTGTGAATAAAATCAATTAGTGTGAATAATAATAATAATGAAGTTCGTTAAGTACATTCATTATTATTTTTTTTTTGAATAACAGTAATACAACAAACGATTTTCTTTTTAGTTTAATAAGTAAATTTTCCGTAGAAGTTCTCGGTTAGAATTGAACTGCAGGAAAATAATTGGAAATGTCTGCGGCTACTCAATACACTGCAGCCGTGTCCAATCGTCAGTCAGCGAAGGCACGGAACTGTACACATAATTTTTGAAGCGTATGATATGAATGCATGTTCTGTACATACAGTACTAGTGGGAGGCGTAAGACACGCGAAAACAAACGTTTTACACAAAAGAAACCGCATAACTTCATTGTTTATCACCAGGGTTGGGATTTTATAGCATTTAAAATTGCTTAAATATGCGCTATAATATGACCTTAACTATCGCTAAATATGCGTTAAAAATACGCAATAAAAACAACAAAATATGAAAAAAAAGGAAATTTATTAATTAATTGCTTACAAATTTGAAATTATTATAGGTAGTTACTAAAGTTAATTATCGCTAAATATGCGCTAAAAATATGCAAACAACAAAATATGAAAAAAAAGGAAATTTATTAATTTATCAATAATCACTTACAAATTAGAAATTATTAGGAATACGTATTAGGCATCATCGTAATCGGCCTATTTAATTAATCTATAGGTACATTTACAATTTATTTGATAATTCAATTAACTAAAATCTAAAAACACGTTTACTAAAATATAATTTCATAAAATTTTGACAGATTTTGATTCAAAAACAGGTAAAAATGCAAAAAAGGCTCAAAAAAGCTCAAAAAAGCAGTAAAAACTAAAAAATCGTAAAATATGCAAAAAAAAGCAAAATAAAATTTTTAATTTGAGTTCTCTGTATCATGAAACACATTTTTAGCTTACTCTGCTATTTTTTAAGCATCTCATAAGAAATATGCAAATGCTATAAAATCCCAACCCTGTTTATCACAATCGTTTTGCTTGCTGTAAATGTGATTGGTCACAGTGGCAATGCTTTCAAATCAAAACGATTCGTTTCTTCACGCGCAATATTTACGACCGAAGCGTTAAAAATGTTGACCGTGACTAATCATCGATGAATACGTACTACGTATAGAACACTGTGTGTATATCCTTGTTGCCGGAGTGCTTGTACGCATGATATAAAATAAAAATGATGACTCTGATGATGACAACGATAATAATAATAATAATAATAATAATAATAATAAAACACAGTGAACAATGGTTATAACTAGGCTGTGAATTGAATGCACTGAAAAACCTTGATAAAATACATTTAAAACCTCTAAAAAAGAATATGTATAAATAATGTATAAAATGCACTTAAAAAAGTAACGAAACGTTAAAAAGAGCATAAGAATGTAACGTAAAAGTAATAGAATTAATTTTATAGGTTTAGACTCAAATTTTGGGAAAGCAAATTAATGAATGAAATAAAAAACATTTATACAACAGTATACAACTATCAATCGTATTGTTTTGTAAAGATAAATAATGTTATTCATGAAAAAGTAAAAAAAGAAAAAATTATTTCCTAAAAACAAACAAAACCAAAATATGCATTTGCATTTATACGCGAAATATAGTTACATAACTAGCATTTTCTTTGCACAAAACGTATTTGTTTCTTATTCTGCTGTTTGTGTGATTGAGTGAGACAAATATGAAAACGCTTTTTATAACACCTCTGCCAACTGCCCTATACTATAATGACTAGCCACTAGGGGCCGGATTTAATGCTCCAAGTATCAAGAAAAATGGCTTAAAAAAATATGATTTGATGCATAGTTTAAACAATAAGGTTAACAAATCCTTCAAAAATGCACCTTATTTCAAACACTGACAAAAAGGTTTAATACGCGATATTCAACATAACAGTACATTACGACTTCATTACAACTTCGATAAATAGCTTATTGTTTGCAGTTGCCTTTATTGCAGCCGCGCGGCGTCCCATTCATGTGGTACAATCGGTAAAAACATAATAGATAAATAATATAAAAATTGTATAATTGTCGGAGAACATTTTGAAATATTTCTCTTAAAACAAAAAAAAGTTCATAAAATTCGGAAAAGGTGTAATTTTAAATTCGTCGACGAACGAAACGAACCTTGTGATTGGAAAGCATTGTTTTTGCAATTTACACTTTACACGTTACCTACTAATGACATACCGCCTGAAATCGGTTGAGAGTCGCAACAATTAATCTCGTTCGAGTCGTCGAGAAAACCTCCAAATAAAATTCGGGTATTTACGTTTCGATTAAAAATCGACTTTGGCGAATATCCAATTTCGAACATATTTTATCGTGCAAAGCTATAGCTTGCGTGTGCATGTATTTTTTTTTGCACGTTTTTTTCTGAATAAAGGACGCGCGCTCGTCCTGAGCACCACAGAGAACACGGTATACGTAAATCAATAAGTTCCCGGTACACGCGCAGGTATTAGTTTCCCGTAGCAACAGTTATGGGGTCCTGCAGCAGCACTATATCGATGTTTTTGGAAAACTTCCACGGGATATGCGCAGTAGGTGTGCGCGTATGTTACGTTTGTCAAGGGCTCGCGCGGGGGTGCGTGCGAGCGCTGGCGAAAGGTCCCGGCTGAAAGGACGTCACGCTACCCCCTCAGTACCATTTTGCACCCTCGGTTTCCATGGCAATACCCCGTCGCGATGCACGATCGAGGACCGGCTCGATTGATGTTTGCTTTTCCCTGCGTAAATATACGCGTAGTGCGCGAAACTACAAAAATTATTTTCCGCGGTCGCGCCGCTCGCGTTCAGTGGTGCCCCTCGAACATCCCCCGCTATATTTACTTTATCTTTATTTTTATGGTGGTGGGTGGTATGGTGAGTCCTCGACATGTCTATGTTACGAGTAAAGTACGAAAATGGGCACTGCATACAAATCCCCGAGTAACGAATGCCTTATCCATATGAACAGTGTAATATGTACTCTTTGTCTACCTCAAATGTGTACAATGGATGAAGTAAGAAGTAGAAAAAAACAAAACTATATTAATTCGAAAAAAAATTTAATGTACACAGTTATTTTTATTGAAACAGTTCAAATGTGGGTGACTTTTGAAGTTGCAAAGGACCCTCAGATTTACATTTACACTTAATTGCTAAGCAATTACTTTTACACCGATATTTTCTAAAACCTTGACCACCGGAAAAAGATCGTGCATTAGAGACTGAACAATATCAGTGCGCACGTTTTATCATAATATACTTAAATGTTATATCTACAAAGTTCAATTGATATTTTATCGTATTTTATTTTATCAAAACACTTTATCCACTCAATGGTACATGATGTACAAATTACCCGGTTAATTTACAAAGAACACATTTTTTAAAAATATTTTTCCAATAGGCATGGACAGTGTTCACATTACCCAGCCAATGTGTACCTATCCCGATTATTGTACCTTACCCGTAGTATATAGTGCACATGATCGTTTTTGTATTTATACGCGTTTTGGTCCTGAACGGTTAGCGCCACTTTTCGCGTCATTACATGCAATACGAAAAGCACCGTTTGAAATCTCCGGCAAAACGTATCAGAGCTCATATTAAAAATTTTACACGTATTATGTTTGTGTTGTTACAAAACTAAAATGCTAAAATTTTTCTGTGTAAATATACTTAAATCTTGCGTTGAAAAAAAAAGTAAATACTCTTAAGCGTCTTAACGTGAAAATAATATTTAAAAGTTGAATTAATGGAGATACATGTACATGATAGTTGATAATATTCAAAACTGCTGTATCCGTTAAAATATATTTTAATATTGGGCATCCATTTTCACAACATCAACTACAAAAAGATTTTTTAAAAATCTTAATGACTGCTTGAGTAATTTTAAGCCCTTAAATCCACCCACTAAAATCAACTCTGGGATCTTACATATTTTTTTTTACATTCTGCGGCTCACGACTCTTTTATCGCTCGCCACCCATGCGATGTCACACTATAATGTTATGATTTATTTTTTGTCATTTTTTAGAACGGCTGCTTGGTTGACACCTCCACGGAAGCAGACTCGAGACGAATCAACTGCGGACGTAAAAATCGTACCGCTTACATTTTGTAAAACGTATAAACATGTGTATGGAGAAAATAAATCTTATTTTCATGTTTCACGTCGGATCAGTCGATCGATATGATGTTTCATTGGTATACAGGAAATAGAAATAATCTTAAGTCAACTCGAGAACCGACGCAGGTTTACTGAACAAAGAATATAAGATTCGATAATATATAAACATATAAACATTACTAAAAGAAGTACCGAAAACCACGAGAATAAATAAAATGTCTATAACATATACTATGTGCACAATATAAATACAGACCAAGTACGCATTTTAGCATTAAGTGTAAGTTCTAACACACTTCCAGTAAATTACTTACTATTCTCGCTTAAATACTAAACCAGGTGTTCATCTCTGGTCACATTGGTGCAAACTTTAACTGAGGGTTAAAGATCGTCAGCCAACACTTGAACAAAACAAAAAAAAAAAAATGGTGCCGTGTAACGTGCAATATTATTTTGAGCATATCATATTATCAGACAGAAATATGATAATTAGTTAATATTATAGTGTTCCGTCGGTGCTCGTTAGTGTTTTGGAAACAATGGTTGTAGAAATACGAGTTTAAAAACAATTCTTGGCTTTGCTAATAAAAAAAAATAAAAAAAGAGAGGTTAACAAGTGTTATGGTTTGATATGCGGAAATGTAGCGTAACGCGTAACTATAGTAATATTGCACTTGTAGAGAAAACGTTTCGTAAACACACTCAAGTAGTTATAAAAAGGCTTCAGAAAATATTGGATGAGTTGTTAAACACGCTAAGCGCTCAATTATCACGCTTACGAATATAGCTTATTACGGTACTTACACTCTTTGTCTCTGTGTGTTCTTTACGCGTCGACATGCGTTCACGTTGAATATCAGCTATACCTATATAATTTTTACATTTTATTTATTTCATACTGTACACCAGGGGTGTCCAACGTTTTGGAAGGACTGAGCCACATTATGCGAGTAGAAATTGTCGTGGGCCACACATATTTTCATAAAAATACATTTTACTTATAATTTTGCCATAGTGAATAGTGAGTGGAAATTTTTTTTTTCAATATTACATTTATTTATAGCTCAAAGAAGAAAATAATTTTAAAATAACAATGCATCCAATAATAATAACATATTCATACTATGCACTGTTCAATTAGTTCAAATTTCAAAGTTTATATTATTTTTAATATGTTGTAGTTTTATATGCTTAAAATAATTTTTTTTCTCAAAACATGTATAATTAATCGATGGTTTTGTAATTGAAGTAAGGGCCGCATTAAAATCTACCACGGGCCGCATGTGGCCCTAGGGCCACGGGTTGGACACCCCTGCTGTACACATAAGTATAGTTATTCTGGTGCATGCATTCGACTAGCGTCCAAGATATTATATTATAGATGTATTGCGTCCGGATCAAAAAAATCGTAAATAGATCACTCCACACTTGTAGTACACACATCTTCCTAGAAAATATTATTTTTTATAACCAAGTTGAATCCTGAAAAATCGATTATTTCAATGCCTAATTTATGCATGCAAAATGTCGCAAAATATTTAAACCTTTCCCTAGTCATGTACGAGTATACCTTCGGGGCTCATCTTGAATAAAATCAGTAACGCAGATTTGTACTAAAAAAGAGTTACTTGTACGTTGATTGTGTGCAGAGCTATTAAAACTAAATGTATAACAAAAAAATAAAAAATAAATTAAAAATAAATACATCAAATTACATCAAGGCATAAAAATAGTATAGAATAATTTAATCCCATCAAAAAAGTTTTTATAATTAATATCAATGTAATCAGTAATCTTGATGATTCAAAAAAAAAAAAAAATAATAAAAAAAAAAATAGTTGGTCGTACACCCTGTACTATTAATAAAAATAATTGTGTTTAATTATTTTATTTTTTTTCCATGAAGCCGTCTAAACTGAACTATTAAAAATATAAAAATTTAAATTTAAAAATTGAAGTATAAAATTTTTAAAGTTATCAATGATATTTCTGATTCTGTTAATCATCAAAAATGTTTAGATAATTTTTTTCAGTGGTGTTTACAAAATAATCTAACAATTAATATAAATAATTGTAATTTTATAACTTTTACTTGTTTACGCTCTCTTTTAACTTTTTCGTACTGTATTAATTCCAGTACAAAATATTAAAGATTATAGGTGTGATTTTCTCTTCTGACTTATCTTTTAATAATCATATTGATTACATTTGTCGTAAATCCATGAAAAATCTTTGTTTCATTAATCGTAACGCAATGTCTTCAATAATACACTTATATTTAGCAAACTACTGTCAAAAAAATTGCCTCTACCCAGGGATGGTCGTACAAAAAAATATAATACGATTATCTCTATTAATTACGGGATATATCGCTGTGTGTAAATCCCGGTGGAACACCTTGTGTAAACGAAATGCCATCTAAAATGATTAGAAAATTACTTCATAGTTTATGAAACGAATATGTACTCGTATTTTAAAAAAGTATGTTTAAATAATAAACGACAAAATGTTAAATAAATTGGAGTGAACAATCGTATGACTTGGTACTTTTTCAGTTTTTAATTTGTTTCGACTCTACGACGCCTACGATCCATTAAAATAATTTTTCAATAATCTTCTACAGTTGAATGTACATTTTTAATAATAATATTTTTTAAATTGTTTTATTTATTTATTTTCTCATACATAGGTAGGTACATATACAGTATATACACTAAAACAAATTGCAGTATACAGGGTGTCCCAGGTCTATTTGACTAATGCAATATCTTTTTTTCTATTTAATATTTTTAAGTTTTTTTTTTTTGTAATGATTTGTAGAGCCCTGCGCTATAATTTGTATATCTTATACTTTATTTTATTTTTTTACAACAAAAATAAATAATTTAAATTTTGTATTTAATATTTTTCTAATAATCCAAGATAGCTATTTCATAAATAAGTATTTAAAAACCATTTTGGCGTTTTAAACTTTTAATTTGGTTAAGTCGTTAATTTTTAAACAATTTTCAAAGTGTGTTAAAATTCAAATTTATTTCTTGCTAATCACTGTTACTGCTGTAGTCGATTTTCAATTGTTTTCTTCCAAGAAACAATAAATTTGTTATCATTAAAGATTGATAATCAATATTAAATACATACACATACTAATACGTATTTTGTCATAATTTAACATAATATGATTATAATTTATAACATGATGTACCTACTATTACTTATTTTAAATCATCATCATTCATCAATATTTTATTGTTCAATCATTTAAATACGTTTAAACAAATTTAGAACATTTTGATTTTGAATTATGAAACAAATGACATGTGGTTTGAATATTAATTATAGTTATTATGTAAGTCCTTTTTAAATTTAAAGTTAGTTTAAGTTGATATTTTATGGATCAAACACATTTTGCCGTAATCACTAAAAACCTTAAGACTTGTCTTCTCATATTTTAAGACAATTCTATTGTATTAAATTTATGAGAAATACCTAGTAATACTATGGAATTATCAGATTGAACATAATTCGTAGAAAATATTTTTGGAAATGCCTTTGGACACAGGTACATATTATCATTAGTTTGCAAGTTAAAATTATTTTATTTTAATATCTTTATAAACTTTTGGTAACTAGATACAAAAAAATCAAAAATTAAACATACATATAATAACATTTTAAATTCTCAACACTTCAAATTACTATTATCAAGAAAAATATTCAAAATTAAATATTATGTAGATTACCTATACACAGTACTACAATTGAAGATTATAATTTAATTTGAATAGCAAAATAAGATTTTTGTTAAAATGTGAGTATCATTTGTATTAAATTAATTTATACTTCAACCTAACCATTTTAATATTAATATTAACATTTATTAATTTATCAATAAAATGAATTAAAATATTCTCACTGTTAACGAAAATATTCTAGGTGGATGTCAACATTAAAAGTATACATATTTGGTGAGAGTTCAAACAATTTCATTTTCAATCACATGCAGTTAGTTGTATAATTAATGCTTTGTACCTTGCTGTTTTAATACTACATTTGTATACTTACAATAGTTACTATTGTAACTAGTTGTATGTACCTATACATAAAACCATCAGAAGTTAAATTGTAACCAGTTCATCTTAAGTATAAAACAACATGAATCAAATGTTTCATTTTATTAAAAAAAAAATGTAAATGGTAAAATTGTAGATCATAAAAAATATTGTTAGCTGTAAGTAGATGAGTAGATATATAATATTAGTGTTTTACATTTAGTCATTTAGTTCATCAGGAACTTTATGTATTCAATATTAACCATATTTATAGCTCTGTTTATATAAAAAAAAAAAATAATATTAATGTAGGAATTTAATAAATACCTATAACAACTAACATAACAGAAAAATAAGGGCATTCTGAAATAGTTTTGATTGGCTTGAAAGTGTGTAGATAATTGTTATGGATAAACACGTTACTACCTATTTCTTTAGTATTTCTCTGAATATTTCATAGTGTGTTAGTATGTTTACATAATTACTAAGAATAAAAAATAACCCATGAAATAATTAAGTTAATGATTTGAAATTGTTAGAATAGGTATTTAATGTCAACTTGTCATGTACTTTTTAAGACTAGGGACTTCAACCTTTGAGAATTTCAGAATAAAAGATAAAATAAATACTAATTTTCCTTAGTTTGTTATTCATTAATAAATAAAACATAAAAAAACATTTTCATACTATAAATTAAAAATATATCTAACATTATCTTGGTTTTTATATAAAATGTAAGTTGTAATTTATTATATCTATTTTTATTTTTACTATAAAAAATTATAGAAAAAATATAGTTGCAACACTTAATTGTTGTTTTATTGCAGATCTCTTTGTATTAGAAAATTAATACAAAGCTTAATTGAAATCCCTTTTAAGATTTATATATTGCCAGAGTTCATGTTAATAACAGATAAAATCAATAATTTTCTACATGACATAATATGTGACATTTAATATCCTTCTGATGGTTAAATTGTTTGAAACACTTAAGAGTGTATTGTTTTATACATGAATACTCTGCTAGTTGCAAACCGTTGCGTAATATTATAATTATACTTTTATTTGTTTTGAACATTTAGCCAACAAATTGTTAACTTATATTATAGGTGTCGGTTATTTTTTTTTTCTTCAGCTAGCGTCACTAGTGAAAGAACCTTATACATACATGTATAGCAGAGAATGTTATAAATCATTTTAGTTACCTGAATATCGTTCAGTTTTTTAATATCATCCGACAACTGACTATTGTTTAATTCTAATTCATTATTTTTTAAGCACTCCAGTTCATATTGACGAGATAAATTTAAATTTTTCTAAAAGTAAAACCAAACTTTTGTGATTGTTTGAACTTAAAAACTGTTATAAATTAATTGTAACATCCTATGTATAAAAGTAGTTTTTACAGTTGCTAAATACTTGTTTAAGAGATATGTTATTCATACAATATTTTTTTTTAATAAATTTGTAAATAATTGTTTAATATATTACCTGTTGTAACTCTTCATTTTCTAAAACCAAATCCCTGCACATATCTTTATATTTTTTATATTTTTTAAAAATGTCTGTTTGGTCACTTGAGTATGTAGAGCCCAAATCGGAGCGAGACAAACGATAACTACTCATGATGAAAGTATTTATTAGTTAATATGAAATACACTGTAGCTCATACAAAATGTAAACCTCGAATGATCAATTATAATATTATATGAATTGGGAATTACTGGTTTTATACATATTGTTTCATTAATTATTTACATACCTATTCTAAAACTTAACTATTTTAATGATCTTAATTGCATATTTGAATAATCTATAAATATTTTATAATTAAATGTGATGTTAATGGGTATTAAATGAACCAGTTTATGTATGATTTTTGAAATATAAAATTCAATATTTTTTATTTTTATCCTTCTTAAATATGCCTACTATTTATAGTAATTTAAAGTACCGTGATATGTTAAAAGTTTTTTATGAAAGTGGAGGAAAAAGAACAGTAAAAGCTCCTCGTCTGTATTTACAAAAATTTCCAGAAAGGAAACAGCTATCTAAAAACACATTTTGTAATATAGAAACAAAATTACGTAATACAGGTAAATTTTTTACTATCAATAAAATTTTAAATTAAGATATACATTAAAAAATAGTCTTTTTAGGTCGTTTTCCAAATGGTTTCAAACCAAAAAAAATTTATGTTATTGATGAAGAACATACAGTGAATGTCTTGGCAGCTTTCAGCAGTGATCCTCATGTATCTGTCAGGTCGGTAGCTAAAGAAACGGACATCAGTCGTAGCTCTATACATCGTATATTGAAGAAAAATGATTTCCATCCATACAAATTGCATTATGTACAAGGATTGAAACCCTCTGATCCAGATAGAAGGCTTCAATATATTTCAAAAATTATTTGCCTTCATGACCATAATATTTTGAAAAAAATATTATGGACCGATGAAAGCTGTTTTAATAATAATGGTATTGTCAATCGGCATAATTCTCATTACTGGAATGAATCAAATCCATTTTGGACACGTGAGTCCAATGCACAAGTTCGCTGGTCTACCAATGTGTGGTGTGGTATAATAAGTGGTTATTTGATTGGACCTTATTTCTATCATGGCACACTAACTGGCCAACGTTATTTAGACTCTTTGACTAATACACTACCAATGTTATTAGAAAATATTCCATTAAATCTCCGAGTAAATATGTGGATTCAGCAAGACGGTGCTCCACCACATAACTCGAATATAGTCCGTGATTATTTAAATACAAATTTTCAATCGAGATGGATAGGAACTAGAGGTCCACTAAATTGGCCACCACGATCTCCAGATCTAACACCACTCAATTTCTTTTTGTGGGGTTACTTAAAGGACAAAGTATACTCCCAACAGTCAACGTCGTTAGATGATTTAAAACAACGCATAATTGATGTGTGTAACTCTCTTACTTTTGAAATGTTGGAATCCACGACAACTGGAATTCTGGAACGGTATGAAAAATGTATAATGAAACATGGCGCACACTTTGAAAATTATTCATAGTTACTACTTACTAGTTACTAGTTAGGTATATTGTTCCATAATATTTAATTTGTTATATTATTTAATATTAAGAAATAAAACTGAACTTATAGTTGAAAAATTAAATTTACAGAGTTACATTTTACTATTTTTTACAATTTAGTAGTGATGGGCAACGATATAATTTTCTGTATCGATATCGTTTAGATTTTTCCGATATTATATCGCGATATCGTTATTTCTACGATATCGATATCGATATCGATATTCTCCTTAAATGTGTTCAACCCCGATAGCTGTATCCTAGAAAATAAATTCATAATTATTTTATTTTAATATTGTCTTGAATTCAAATTTGAAAAATTAAAATGTATGTTCTTACCAAAGTGTGGTCTGACGTCCTAGTGGATTTATAATAAGAGTTCAAAAAGAGAAGATTGTTAACTCGATCTGTAGATAGTCTACTTCTTTTCTTTGAAGTTATATTGCCAGCCTCACTAAACAGACGTTCACATGGGACACTAGTTGCGACTATCGACAAGTATTTTTTTGCCAATTTTGAGACTTCTGGATATAAATTTGAATTTTAAATAGATTAAACCAATTTTAATTCACTCATCACTAAAAATAATGTTTGTAATTTGAAAATAATTATCACTGTAGGATAAATGACAGAAATATAACGGTCAGCGGAGTACGTAACAGACGTTTACGCCGCACCAACGACACAAATTAGACTGTAGATTATGGAATATCCAGTGGTACTATACCGTGTACCTCTTAACAGTCAGCAAAATATTCCTTTAAGATAACATTATAATGGATTATTAATACTTAATACTTTAATAGTGTACAATAATTGACATTTCACCGGAACACGTGCACCAAACGTTATCAGCTAATGGCTATTATTATTTATTAATTTATTATAGCTTAAAAACTACAAATATCAAATAGTAAATACCATGTATTTTTCTTGAAAAATATTATTTTCGATATCGCGATATATCGTACAATACAAAAGCGATGTCGATGTCGGAAATTTGTCACGATATCGATATCGTATCGAATTATCGATATCGTTGCCCATCACTACAATTTAGTATCAATTGTTTAGTATCAACATCAATGGTAAGCATCACGTGACCATGTTAAATAATGATAAAATACAATAATGTATAATAATATTATGTAATGACTAATGACCTACCTTTTAATGATAACAAATTTATTGTTTCTTGGAAGAAAACAATTGAAAATCGACTACAGCAGTAACAGTGATTAGCAAGAAATAAATTTGAATTTTAACACACTTTGAAAATTGTTTAAAAATTAACGACTTAACCAAATTAAAAGTTTTAAACGCCAAAATGGTTTTTAAATACTTATTTATGAAATAGCTATCTTGGATTATTAGAAAAATATTAAATACAAAATTTAAATTATTTATTTTTGTTGTAAAAAAATAAAATAAAGTATAAGATATACAAATTATAGCGCAGGGCTCTACAAATCATTACAAAAAAAAAAAACTTAAAAATATTGAATAGAAAAAAAGTTATTGCATTAGTCAAATAGACCTGGGACACCCTGTATACACTATGTTATAAAATAAATTGCCTCAGTTTTTATAATGTATCTTATCGGTCTTGTCACGGATTGTTTTATGTTAATTTTTTTTCGTCACGGTTTACACATCGAATTTGAAAAAAAATGGTAATTTTGACGCAGTTTACCATCTACCATGACGAATTATGCAGCGTTGCCGCACCGGAATCACACTCGACCGAACCGCGGAGTATTGTGCCCAAACACACGACAACACTAGGAAAGGTACTCTCTCCGTCTTTCTCTCTCTCTCTATCTCTCTCTCCCACTGCTTTCTAAAAACTCAGCTAGGTCTAAATTATTTTTAACTTTTTTGCCCTAAGTCTCCTACTCCTGTCCACGGTAAACGCATCGTATGCCGAGTGCATTTAATCGCGGTGAACACTCGCCTTATACGTACATAAATGTGGTATTGCAGTGCCGCGTTGAGTACATTTTCCGGGGGCGCCGTAACTCCGCACGCAACGCGGCTATTTTATAAAATACCACTTAACTTAACTCCGCACACGAGTTTCTTTTTTTCTCCGCAACTCTATGTACACAATATTTAAAGTAAATCAAAAAAATGAATAAATACTAGGCAGGTACTGCGATTTTCCCAGTCGGCCGTAATCCAAACGGCGCGCGTGTCTCTGCATCCACAGACAACGTTTAGATCGCCATGTCCAAGATACATTTAATAATTGATAACTAGGTCTAGGGACTTCATGTTCTAAAAAACCTTAAAATATGCATGCATTTATGCCCTTAAAAATTATCATATATGCTCTGAAATTATGCAAAAATACTTAAATATGCTCGTAAAAATATTTAGTTTTCATTAAAAAACCAAAAATTACAAATTGTTAATAATTAATAAATAATAAAAATTATTATTTATTAATTATTATAATTTCTTATTATTTTAATTTCTTCTTTTTTAAGTTTGCCTTTAAACAAAACAAAAACAAATAAAAAAATTAGTTGATTCTGTTTATGAATTAATAATTTGAAAACCCTCGGTAGATAGATTATTTAATAAATTATATTTAATTATTTTAATCTTTTTTTGTATTTTAAATTTATAGAAAATTCATATTAAATATTGTATTTTATGTGTAAAATATGTTAAAAATGTACTAAAAATACAAATATAGCGAAATATGCACTTATTGGAAAAAAAGAACTAAATATGCAAAATATGCAAAATAAAAATGATTGCCTTAAACTCCTATCACTATGACAAATTTCTATATGACTTAGCTATGTTTTAAATGATTATTGAAAAATATGCAAACTCCTACAAGTCCCTAGCCCTATTGATAACTATTGCAATAATATGAATTATATAGGTACACAATGCAATTATTGTTTAAAATAATAATGATGTGTACGGAAGAGTAATAATACAATAATTGTTCGTCGTTTAACATTATTTTATCTCGTTTGCCATATTTCAGAAAAACTTAATCAAGTACAGGTACGCTTTAATAAATAAACATCTAACGATCTAATATTCTAAACCACAACTATACCAGTAGCCGCACGACACCAATATTCAGAGAACTGAATTCATCATGTAAAAACGTTTATATCATAGGCCTAGCCCGGACTATTTCCAAGATCAACAATAATTTTGCGCCAATGGCGTCTCAAGCGGACTTAAGGTGTTTAAAATACTTATAAGTTATGACGTAATATTAAAAGCAAATATAAAAATATTAAAAATTAAAAATGAGTACAATTTTAAAGTTTTTTAAACCAGAAAATAAAAATACTACCTCAGATTCGAATATTTCGATTGATGTAGATTCAGATAAATCGTAGGCAGTCGACCAATAAGAAGACGAAAACACGAGATGTCACATTTAGTCACAATCTGACGCAAATCGTAATGTGAATTAATGTTAACTATCTATATAATAAACTATAAACTATCTATAATATGTTT
Organism: Periphyllus acericola; assembly: GCA_949715065.1. Classification (NCBI taxonomy): domain Eukaryota; kingdom Metazoa; phylum Arthropoda; class Insecta; order Hemiptera; family Aphididae; genus Periphyllus; species Periphyllus acericola. The sequence continues at coordinate 68,204,910 of OX454264.1, forward strand.
TATGTTATAAAATAAAACAAGCTGGGTTGCAACTTTGCAAGTTATGTTTGATACAGACTCGTTTTTAACATGATATAAAATTGTCATTAACATTAAGACATTAATCGATTAAATGGGTTGATGCTATTAAACTTATACAGAGACGTGAACATGACTTGCAAAGAGGTCATTGATATAATAGCAAAAGTTCAAAGACGTATAGATTTTATTTTATAATGTAAATTGACAAATTGTAATAATTAATCAATCTATAATATGTAATAATAGTAATATGTATATTATGTATATACTATAAGTGCCTAAAATAAATAGTAAAAGACAAAAGTGTAATACATAATACAGTAGAATTTTTATGAAACTACATTTTTTCAAAACCCCCCCGAAATGTTTTCCTGCGTTCGCCCCTGACAACAGTTGTATATAATATGCATATATATATATATATATATATATATATATATACACTCGTATTCGATCACGGGAATGCTTTCTTAGATTTAACACCGTAAACCTTAATACAGTGAAACCTGACTTAACGGACAAAATGACCCGGTCCCGGCAAAAAGATAGGCATTCCAATGTATTTCGACCTGTCTATAACGGACACGGACACTAATATTTAACCCGACAATTTCATAACGGACAAAAATACATACTATGAAACATATGTTCATACAACTCTTGTAAGTGTAAACTGTTGTAAGTGCATATTTTCCTTAGCAATGAAACCTCCCGTGCCGCGTAAAGCTTTAAATTTAAAACAAAAGGTGGACATTATTCGTTTTTAAAGACTCCAGCGGAGGTTGGTCTATTCGTAAACTTGCCGACAAATTTGGCATCAGTAACACGCAAGTAGCCGAAGTTTTAAGAATGTATAATCAATTTATAATGTGCCATTGTTGTATGTAATATAAAAATATTAATTCATATTAAATTTATAATGTATGTGTATAATATATAATATTAATAAAGATTATACCTAATACATATTATAAAATATAAAACAATATAGGTACAAATGTACGTAAAAATTGTACAGATCATGTTTGATGATTAATTTTATTTTTAAAACATTGAAACCTGTCTACAACGGACACCTGTCTATAACGGACAATTATTTTGGTCCGGTGACTGTCCGCTATATACAGGTTTCACTGTAATTCTATGCCGCCTTGTCTCGGCTAATACTTTCAATACTCCGACAAGCCTCTTTTTCGCATACCTACGGTTAAGCGGATTAATGGACAAATCAATGTTCTATTTGATTGGTACTCATGAGTGTTGTAGCCACGGCGATGTCAAATGTGTCCGAGCTATTGAAAGGCACTCAAGAACTGAAACGTTTCAACACAAGCCTTCAAATCGTGACTGAAACGAGTGATTTTTTTTATTGGACGCACATTGGTAGCGACATCGTTACGATGAATACGAAAAATAGTTTTAATGGTTCTACATCACGGAACAATATAAATATCATAAACCTTGAACATCGAAGCAGCCGAATTTCTCTAAATATTATATTGATTGAAATACATATTTTTTTTGTATTTGTAATTTATTTTTGTATAGGTATTTGGAAATATATCGTACAAACGCAATCATTGATTACCATTGCATTTGATAGTCCCCTTAGAACACGCAACTGCAAAGTTCAAAAAGTTTATTTTGAAGCACATATAGTCATCAAATATTTGTAAGTGGGAATTTATCAACCAGGGGGGGGAAGGCTAAGGGGCTGAAGCACTTCCCATGGCCCGTATTATTGTTTTTAATGTATTAAATTAACAACATTAATAAATATTTTTTTAAATATCTCACCCAAATTAATGCAATGAATAGATTGGACAAAATAAAATTTGTATTTTATTGTCTATCGCCTATTATTTTTATTATTGTATGTTATAATTTTTTTTTATATATTCATTTTTAACAGTTTAGTATCATTATATCAATAAGAAAGTATCTATTTTATTTTTTCAAACTAAATGTCACAACTGAGTAAATATTTATTTTCAAGCCCCCCCCCCCTTCCCACTGAAAAATCCTGTATACGCCACCGATCTAGACGCACAAAAATTGAATAAAAAACCAACCACAGTTCAAATTTTCTAATATTTTTTTCAAATATCTATTACATTTAGACTTGAGTTATTAAATAGCTGTATGTGGCAATATATACATAAATGTGTTGAATTAATTTTAACCACAGTTCAATGTTAATCGTAAATGCGATGAACGAGGACTTTTGCACGTTCTTGGATGTTTTCCGGGTGGCAAGAGACTATATTATATCATTCGGAACAAAAGTGACCTTTTTCAATACGAAACGTCCAAACGAATTGTACATGTGGGGCATTAGACGACCAGCTTGACAAATTGTAAAAAAAATATCGCGGTTATATCTGATACACAAATTAAATGTCCCCGGCTTGGCCTCTATCTTTTTTTTTACCGTTTTAATTTAAAATCTCCTTTGACTTTTTTCTGGTCTTATTTATAAACGTTGTTATTTCAGAAAACCTAATTCATATACGTGCATAGATATAAATATATAATCGAAATTTGTACATAATCCTAATACGCAAAAATGTTTGTAGTACTTCTAGAACAAACTTTGAAATTTATTGATTTTCATTTATTAATGTTTATTTCAAGCGTATATTGGTACGATTCTGATTCGAGTAAAAGCACATAATTTTTAATGACTGTTTACTAAAAATACAAAAGCAATGTACATAAATTTTTCGATTTGAACCACAATAAGACTTAAAACACTGTCATTGATCTTGTCGGGTTCTCTTAATGTTGATACGACACGCGCTTTTGTACCGGAAGCGTCGGTCCCGCTCATTTGAGTACACGTTAAATAATTGCGAGTTGCAATCATGTTTATGGGTGAAAAAAAAACTGACGTTCCGCGAAATGTTCAAGTTTCCCTCAAACGTTCTGCGAGTAAATCGAATTGGGGACCACTGAAAGTTTAGTGTATAGAACGTATAGCATACCGCTCGTATCCTGTGCACGTTTTCCAATAATATAAAGGGGTGGTTGCTATAAGGACGGGGGCTGGGTTGCTACGCGAGACTCCGAGCTGCGCGCGTACGGCGCATAACAACAACGGCAACAACGCATACGGCGAGTGTATTGATTTATGTACGTCTTCCCCGGCACGAGCTTGTCTTTGATTTGGAAAAACATTCGATGTTTGCGCACTCTCGCCGTTTTTCCTGCGGGGCTGTCCGATATAATTACTCATGCGATCCTGGATGATTTGACTCATTTAGGTGTTCGAGAGCTAGTGTCGTTTTTGAAAGCTGTATGGAAATCTGGTACACGAATGCTGTTGTCCATTGCTCCAAATTCCATTGAATGGACCACGGCCCCACAGGAGCTACTTAGGGCGACGTGAAAGATTTGTGCACGACCGTTAAATTTCAGTGTATTGCACATAGTTAAGGGAAAAAATACCCTATATTTTTGACGATTTTGACGGTGGAAAATGTCTACACCTTAGACTTTAGGGTAATAATGTTGCCTTAAGTCAAAAGAGACTCATCACAATGAAGTTTGAGAAGCACTGCTGTAAACGAATTAGGGCCTCAGATGATAAATAGGAACTTTTACTTATATTTACTCATATAGTTATAGACTGTGAGTTACCGCGGCCCGTGATCTATTCGTCCCTATTACATATTTAAATTTATCGCGAGGAAAAGTATATCTGTAAGAACACGATCGTTTCATATGAGCATAACGGTTCTACACAATAACAGTAACGGTTGATGAGTTACATATTTCATTATGAAAAATGTGGTTGGCCGTATTGAGATTGTGTACCGCCCGTGATAAATGGTCGAAAATGCATCTCCTCCGGAAAAAAAGTTTTACTAGAATAAGTTACCATTAACCACTGATAGTGGTTCATAAATCAATTTATTTTATAGTGCACTTCGAGAACATAATAATTTGTATAACGTAATTTATTACAATTAATATTTTTTAACATTATTCATACCCACTGTGTAAAATATAGTTCCCGTTATATAACAAAACTGTTTTTCAGAAACATTGGAACGTTCCAAAGGAACTTACTCAGGAGTTCCAAAACCATTTCAGAAATGCTTTATGCCATGTTTCTGTAACTTGAATTATATACATTACTAAACCATAACATAGGCATGTTCCTTAAACATTTTTTTGAAACATTTCAAAAACCATTGTATAAAACATTATGTAACTGTGTACAAGTTTATGTTACCTGACTGGTTTTATGGAACACTACAGTAATATTCGGAATAAAAATAACCCGCGACCGGTATCGAAACGTGTACCTACGGATACCTAACGGGGAACCTATCCGACCTAGCCTACCTAACAAAGTTGAATAAACTTTAGGAATACGAGCATTTTAACGAGTGCGTTATCACTCGACAAGAGGTGCTCTCGAGTCTCGGCTATTGTTGTAATAATACCAATGTCATTGGCGCGCTCTCAATACTCTGATTTAACATTATGCCAATCAATTATCATCAATTTAATAACTCATAAATACACTTATTTTTAGATAATTAACAATTACATAAAATATACAAAGTTGTAAAAAACTATACATACTAAAATACTATATACATCAGTGTATTACATTATCTGTTAATCGGTAGTAACTGAAAATAAAAATAAAAAGTATAGTATGAATAATGTGACCATACGTCCCACTTTGGGCGGAATTACATTCCAGAAAAATACTCTTTAATTAAATATACAAACATTTCAATAAATTTTACTTAACACCATTCATGGAATAATTTTAAATATAACTACTTATATTCTTTATAGATATAATATTTGGAATGTAATAAAGTACAATTTTTGTATCTATGTTATCATAATATATATTTTGATATTATAAAATACATTGTTATAGCATATCAAACAGTGTGACATAATGAAATAACAACAGCTTCATCATTAACAAGCTGTGAATAAAAACACTTAAATTTAACATTATTTAAAAAAATATCATAAGGAATTGACAGATGATTGCTATTTACTAAATAAACTCCAATGTTTACACTAGGCAAAGGGTTTGAAAACAAATCTTTAACAGATAATATTTTAACAACTGACAATTGTATTACATTATCAGTTTCTGAATTAAGTTTGAATATATTTTTAATGAATACAATATCTTTATTTTCTAAGATAACACATCTATCTTTGGAATTTTTACAGCTTAGAACAAAATTATTTGATTTTAGAGTGATTTGATTATAATAAATAGTACCAAAGTTCGAAACATTTTCATTTATTTTTAATGATTTTAATAAACTATTATCATTAGTAAAGGTAGTTAATAGTTCTTCACCTTCAGATGCCAATATTTTATTTTTTATTTCAGTGAGAGGGTATTTGCAACATAATGCTAAATTATTATTTTCTTGACTTATTTCATCAGAGCATAGTATTCGAATAGATGCGAATAAAAGTAAAAAATGTTCATAAAATTATTTTTTTAAGTTTGATTTAAGTACAATAGCACCAGTGTATGACAAAAACATTAAAGCTGGATGGAAAATATATACGACGTACTTCGCATACTCTCGTCGTCAACAAAATGTCATAACTACGAGTAGTGCGATACGCATTTATTACCTATTGGATCATTCGCCGTTATTGTTATAATCAAGAACAATTAGGTATTATATTTAGGTATATATATACACATTATATTATTTGGAAAAACCCTCCGCCTATCAACGCTATCATATATCTAAATAGCTATAACTCTTCATAGTAATCTTGTAATAGGTTTTTCACTGTTACCGTAATGTAAACTAAGTAATATTAATAAAATGTGTTTTCGCATACATTTTCGGAATAGTTTATTTAAATTTCAAAATAAATGGTTTTATAAAATATTCCCGGAACAATTTTGAAATGTTACATAATAATGTTAACTTAGAAACTTAAAATTATACATAACTGGAATGTTAGTAACAGTTTTTTGCACGGTGGGTAGTGATTAAAAAAACGTATTATATAAAAATACTTTTCTTGCTTTGATCGCGGAAAAACATCGATGATATTATGTTCATAGATGCAATACATTGTGTTTAATACATTTTAAACATATTTTACAAAATATACTATATCCAAAACAATTTATTAATTGGAATAATTTTTAAAACTTTCAGTCGGCAACAGGGACTAGGTGATTTTAGTCCTACAATTTGCGCCACTGGCACACGCCCTCTTGCCCAGCCCTGAATACGGCAAGATAGTCCTCGAGAGAAATGTTCCCGAGAAGTTTGATGTGTGCAGAGCCAAAACTGCACAACTTTCTATAACATATTATTATATTGTATAAGAAAATACAAAAATGATACGTCGGCGTTATAATTTCTCGTCGGCCGAGATGTAGTGCCATAGAAAACGTTTTAACGGTGTAATAAAATGAATCGACGGACGTATATATCATATTTATTATAGACATTATCGGAAACCGTGAACCAGATAACTGTTAAACCGGCCGGGAAAAAGAGCTATTGTATGGAAGAAACCCAACAAGCTTTCGTGGCTATTTTATAGACAGACTGCCTCGACCTGAACGACTAAACCCAGTCTTAGACGTACATATATATTATATATATAGGCTACTAAATAAATGCAGGCCCTATTATTTATAATGTTTCGGAGTGCACACTTTAACAATATCACTTTGAATAGCAAAATAAAATTACCTCGAATCACACGAAGTTCACCGAAAAAAACTGAAAAATCTAAATCATAGGTGATGATGGATATGATAATTTAATATAAATTATTGTATAATTTACATAATTTAGTATAATTGATAATATAATAAAAACAGCAACTTTTTACTTTATAACAAAATATAGTATACACCGCAGAAAATAATAAGAATATTAACATAACTTTTTTTAAATTAAAATGATAGCAGTATTTGCTATAAAGTATTAAACGAAGTGTTATTGCTGTTATTGCTGTTATTGCTATAAATAATATCGACAAATAGTCGCTCAAGAGTTTAGCTTTGGGGAAAACAACTTCGTACCATTGTTACTGTCTCCCTAATAAAAAATGTATTTAAAATAAAGAGCTTTAGAATGCATTTTATTTGTTATTATCATTTAACCGTATAATTACTGCAAGGTGCTGATCGATTTCATTTACGGTTACATTTTTATAAACGTTGCATTTTTTATCGTTTCTGGTGACAAATAATAGATCTTTTACACGCTTTCAGTGCATTATAATGTGTGATATAATTCGTTCAACATCAGCTGAATAACAGATACAGAGATAACAATGTCCGGAAATAGATAGGAAGAATACACAAGGTGTAATAAATACTCTAAAGTATAAATCATTTTTACTTTAAATCATAAAACGCTGGAGAAATATTCCTATTAGCAGGTGTATAAATTATCTTAGGTCTGGTAGGCCGTGGTGTACACACGCTCAAATCACAGTACACGGTACACTACATTCGTGAGCGCACACTGTGCGAGTCGTGGTGCACGTACGAAAATGCAAACGGGGTGGGCCACTTTAAATGCTGCGCTCGATCACGCACGTTATACGTCGATGCTTACGTACATATTATATTATAATAACCTATGGGAGGTTGCACGTTTTTCAATAATTATTCAAAACGTAGCCAAGTAAAATAGAAATTGTTTCATAGTACCGCATGTACTAGATGTAGCAGTTTAAGAACATTTTTTATTATGTATATTTTGCACATTTACACTTTTTTTCCCTGAAAGCGCATATTTTGCATTGATAGTATGCTCATCATATTATGTAATTACATTTTTCACACGTATAGTACAATATTTAATATGAATTTTCTAGAAATTGGAAAAAATATCGATTATATCGATTAAAAAATTATTAAAAAAGAAAATAATAATAGATTAAAGTCATGAACACAGGGCTGTGGAGAAAAATTAAGGGCCCTAGGGACAAATTAATTCGGGCCCCTCATAATGTAATTTAACTCACTTCTTATACTCGCATCACACTGCGTCGTTACTCGTTCTTTTAAAATATGTAAAAGAAAAATAATATTAGTTAGAGGTATATAAGAAATTATAAAGCAAAAATCATATTGTTACTAACACGGTTTTTGGCCTTTTAAATTTTCACCCAGTGATTTAGCTACGCCTTGATTAACATATGAAACTTTGAACCTCTTTTTCACCCCTTTAAAATCAAAATTTCGAAAAATCATTTCTTAGCGGATGCCTACGCCATAATAGCTATCTGTATGCCAAATGTCAGTCCATTCCGACCAATGATTTGAGCTGTGCGTTGATAGATCAGTCAATCAGCTTACAGTTTTATAATTTATATATACAGATATATATATAATTGAATTATATAACAGGTAGTGTATCACTTAGCTCACTTAATCGCAGACAAGTAGACGGACGGCGATAATTAATATCGTGATATAGATTATTGTGAAATAACGAAATCAGAAATAGTGCTGGTCTTTTTTAATTCATGGAATAGCGGTCATCATCAAAAACGTATGGCAACGCATGTCGATGTGCAACTACACAGAAAACTAAATATTTCCAACTATTATTATAAATTTAATAATACATTTTTCGATTTTTTACTTTTAAATACTTTTAAAATTTTAAGTAAAATTATGAATTAAAACTAAAAAAAATGTTTATTTTAATATAATATTTCGGTAAAATATAATACCTAATTGCTTTGGCTGGGCCCCTATTTGAGTACTGGGCCCCAGGGCCCAAGCCCTGGCTGCCCCCCCTCTCGTCGGGCCTGCATGAACACAACATGCATTTGTTATTAAAATGTTTGTTTTGTTCGAAAAGCAAGCCTAAAGCGGCCCATAGACGTGCAATATTATTGCGCAATATCGGGGTTTGTACAATATAATTGATCGTGTGTAGTTAATATTGAAGAGTTGTGCAATATATTGTACGAAATCAAAAAAGTTTGAAATATATTGTGCAATTCGAAAAATATTGTGCCGTATATTGGTAATATTGTGCAGTATTCAGTAACGTAGTCGTCAGTTGATAACAACAAGTAAAAACGGAAAACGTGTAGTGATCGATGGCGGACAAAACGGCGGAAAAAATGTTTATTTTGGAATTTATCGAAGTGTATCATGGAATTCCGGCTCTATGGGATATTAAAAGCAAAGATTATAGTAATCGTGGTAAAAAAAGTGAACAATACGACGTGCTTATTGAGAAATATCGCGAACAGTACCCGGATGCCGACAAGCAAGAAGTAATCAAAAAAATAAATTCTTTGCGGACAAACTTTCGAAAAGAATTAAAGCGGCTTCGTGATGCAGAAAAAAGTGGTGCGGGTGCAGAGGATGTCGAACCTACATTGTGGTACTTTGAAGAAATGAAGTTTCTTCATTCTCAAGAAACACCAACTGCTTCAATTAGCACGATGGATGAATGTAAGGACGCTATTACACCAATCATTCACGAAGAGGATTACGATACAAGTTATTACAACGATGAAGTAGCTGTAAGTATAAGTATATTTAAATTAGTATTATTACAAAATGTATATTGAATACACTTATTTTTTCTAATAATTTAACTTTATTTTATTTTATTAAATGAAATTATAATTATATAATTTATATATTAAAATGAATCATATTATGCTAACCATACAACACAGTGATACAACTTTTTTTAATTTACGTATTTAATGTTCTTGTTATTAATTGCTAATTGATTATTTATTTTAATTAATTTACAAATAGTTTTTAATTATTGACAGAAGTAGTTGAGCCTACAATCTTCGTTTGCCATGAAACCTGACCTTCGTTGTTAACATAATGACAAAAGGTATCTCTAACAATCTTAGCACTTGTTGTTGCGTTTCTGGAGGTACTTGGCTGAAGAGGTGTTGCCTCATTGACAACCACATTTCTCCATACTCCACTTATGACTTTGCCGGCTAACAAATCCTCACTATCTACATAATTCCTAGTAATGTAAGCTCGTGGCTGGCGTTTTCGTAAAAAGTTATGTAAATAACAACAAACCAAGACTACTATTTGAGCCTTTTCTGGAGACAGTGCTATAGGATTCTGAAGGACACCAAATCTGCTGACCAAAATGCCAAAGGTGTTTTCGATAACACGAGTTGATGAAAATGGCTTGTCAACGCCTTAAACAACCGCTAGATGACTACGATAAAATAGCTTCTGCTTGGGCAGTCGAGCTAAAAAAAATGGATCCACAACAGCAGTTGTTTGCAAAAAAGGCCATTAATGATATAATATTTGAGGGACAAATGGGGACCTTACACCGTAATTCGGTGGAAATTAATAACTCACGTGCTTCCACCCCATACAGTGTTCAGTCTCTTTCTGCATTCGGTGATTCCACAATAGAACTTCATCCGCAAAACACAAAAAATTATTTTGCTACTTTTCAATAAGGAAGTTATAAATTTAATTATATAAAAAAATAATATGTAAAATATGTAAAATAAGTAAAATGTCACATATAATGTACATATTATGTTTTTTCATGTATTTTTTTTATTAAGATTCAACTTAATTTTTTCCAAGGTTAAACTCAAATGTTATGTTAAATTAATTTTGTTTTATTAATAAATGATGTTAAACTATTCATGTTTTTGTATGATAATTAATAATAACTTGCTGAAGCAGAAAAATTATTTACCTTTATGAATCCCTTGAGGTTGTTAATCAGAGCTGTGCATGTTTCTATAACAATCTGACCTATTGACTGTGGTGAAACTGCAGTTAAAAATTTCATGTCTTCAAAGCTGTTCCCGGTGGCGAGGTAACGTAAGGTTATAGATAAACGTTGACTTACAGGAATAGCATCTCGCATAATAGTATTCTTTTTCTCGATTTGTGGGGTAACCAAAGCGAGGAGTTCGTCAAACAATTCACCATTCATTCGCAGAAAATTTCGAAAATCATTTGGCTCACATATTCTCAGTTCATTAAGTAATATTTCATGAGTATACTTTTCTCTGTCTAGAAACCATTGTTTGGCCCATTTCCTTGTTTTTTTTTTGTTTCTTCTTTTTAATACTTTTTTTAACACTTTCACCCACGGCGATCAAAACGCAGCAAAGTTCAACGTCACTCAACATGTTCAATAGGTATGCGAAATGTTGGCAAGTACCTTACTAACTGACAATATATTGCCACTCATATTGAACGTCTATGTCCCGTTTGCACAATAGATTGTACAACCATCAATATTAGCTCTACACGACTCAATTTAATTGCACAAACTCGATGGTTGTACAATAATATTGTACATCTATGGACAGCCTATAATATATTGTACAATCCATATTGCACAATAATATTGCACGTCTATGGGCCGCTTAAGAAAGAAAAGAAAATACCTGATTCTTTAATTTAAAATTTTTAATTTTTTAATTAGAAAATAATGTAATTTTAGGAACATGCTTTCGCCCAATTTGATAAGCCCCGACGGGGGATAGCCATAGGCGCGTTATTCCGGAAGCACAAACCACGTGCGCTGCCTGCTCAAAATAATCTATTTTGAAATTTATATGTCGAAATAGTGCCGGATAGTAAATAATAATCAACGATTATTGATGACGTTGGTGCGAGAGCTGTAAGCGGACTCGATGTTACCCGCCGCGGCCATACATCGACGACAGTACAGCACTCAATAAGTTTGGCAGAAGTCTGTAATTATTGATTGGAAAGATCAACTAATTTGACTAATAATATTTTATTAAAAGTTAGAACATTAATAGACATTCAACCAATCTTATTGAGAAATTTGTTTCTATCACAATATCAACTATCTTCAGAAATTGAAACTGATGCACCCGATCTCTTTCACTCAGAATCGCTTATTTCGAGTGCAACGGTACGTTGGTTTCAAGTTTAAACGACAAACACAACAATTAACCCATCGCTGGATCGTCGAGTATCACCCGACCTAGGAGTTTTCCCCCTTTTTTTTTAACGTTTAATAATTAATTATTCAATATAATATATATAGCGATTATTATATGACTGTAGTGTAAAAGATTAAAGTTATTTTAATAATATCTACATAAAAATACCGAAACGAATGAAAAAATATTTAGAAATTTGATGTAGAATGTGCTATTGTTAAATTGAACATAGAACCAATAACTTTCACTTAACCCATTAAATCGAACATTCCGAAATCAACGACCATATGGAACACGTGATTATAAAAATATCGACGTTTCAGACATTTAAATTATTCAAATACGCGTATTTCTAGAATACGTTTCGCACATGTTATTTGTACCAACTAAAAAATCAACTCTAAAGTGAAAAATACTAAAACAAGTTTTACTAAGATACCTGTAAAAGCAATAAAAAAGCAATAGAGAGCGTTATTCACATAAGATGAATAAGAAATAATAAAATATCGAAAAATAAATATTAAAAAAGAATTATGAAATATTCGTATTTGATTCTATTTTTGTGTTATTTTTATGTTTTCGCTATGTTGTGTATGATTATTGAAATACACGCAAACTCATATAAGTCCCTAGCCCTACTTATTATAATAGAACATAATTCAAATATTCCGTGCGCCAAGCGTGCATGATTTTATATCGGTTTTACAAGGGTGTATATTGCTCTGTTTAATTATAAGTAGACTTACAGTCCCACGCTTTTACATTATATTATTAATCTCACATAGAAGTAATTCGTAGTACAAATAAAGTATACAAATATATAATTATATACTTACTAGATTATTTCCTATTTTTTTATGAATTTGTCCCGGATTTCTTAAATTAAATCAGGCCACCCTACTGTACACACCCAACTCGCTTCTATACCTGTGAGGCTGTAAAAATATGATCAAACTCGCGCAAAGGCGCCCACTATGGTTTATGCGCATTTTTACTATCGCTCAAAGGCGTGTCGACCTTTCCGACTTTTCTGCTGTCCCGCAGCGAAGTAATTTGAATTTTGAGAAAATATTTCACGGTCCTGTAAAAAAATAACTTGCGATCGGATCGTTTTTCCAACACACTTATATTGGTTTTAATTCGGAAATCGAAAACTTGGTATAGTTAGAAATCGTTTTTGTCTCCAACAAATAGAAAACAATTAACAGATTACGAAAACTGTGCGCACATTTTCATTTCAGCCACTTACGTTTTATATACCGTTTTTATGACAAGTATAAGTATGTGTATGCGTGTGAAACGGTATATAATCATACATTTTAAATGTTTTTTTTCATTATCCGTCCGACAATACGGTCACGATGTCTGGTCGGTAATAATTATTACTCGTTTCAACGTTCCGCGTTTGTCCTTGCACAGATTACGAGGATGTATGTCAACAGGTTGAACTACGAGGATCGCACGATTACCGTGGTCGTTGCGATAATAATTATTATTGTTTTCAAACGTGAATCGGCACTAAGTTAGGGTTACCATACGTCCTGTTTCAAACAAGATCGGCCTGTTATTACGCATTTAGTCCTGTTTTCACTATTTTATCATCAAAAATTGATTTTAGCGATCTAAATTGATAAAAATGTTATCAATAATAATCAAGGAATTATTGAATATGGTTTAGCAATACCCGGAACAAATGTAACAGTTGAAAGAACGTTTTTCAACATAAGTTTATTGTGGGGTGATGAAAAAATCGTTTTCTCATGGGCACTATAAAAGCTATAATTATTGTTAAAAATCTTTTCAAAAATTATTCTTGTAGCGTATGGCCAGTGGTCACCGTACACTAAGTACAACTTTTTCAAATGAATCTACTAGGTACGCGTTTCCCCCGCGCCGCCGACATTTCATGCTTTCATCATTGCGGATTATAACACGTTACAGTTATATAAAAAAATAATTTATTCGAGGATCAATTCTTTACCGCTTTCTGGTTCGGGTAATTCTTTCCATACCTATTTAAATAAATTCAAATTCAAATAAACAATTTTTTTTTCGAAACGAATTTAGTCGAGTTTACTGGGATAGTCGAAATTACAACACTCGTATTCGTATAGAAATAACGCTAAGAACTTAGTATAATTTATAAGTAATACCGAAAAACCCATAATGATAATATCGCTGTATGCTCTAAAAGTTTAATCGGCTTCGATCAACTTCACAATAGTGGTCACTATACCTACTAATTTTATGACAGTAACGAACCGGCTCATTAATTTGAATTATATTTCCAATCGATAAGGAGGCAGTAGAAAAGATTATCGTTGTATTTTATTTATTGGAATTTTTAAATGTGTATAATTTACAGTTAATAATGTGTATAATTTACAGTTTCAAATAATTTACGGTTAATTGTCTAACTACGTTACGAACTTCTCCACTGAGTACCCTACGCGTTCAACTGGTCTGCCCCGACCACACGTATAGTCACACTGCGATTGAGATTTTAAGATTTACGAGCGTTTGAACCGCGATCGCAGCATGCTATCATTCGGACGTGCCGTCTACGACAAAATAACAATAATGATATCGAGTACGTACGCGGTTTTCCCTAGGTCTTTTCGGCTCGCGGAAAGCGCATCGTGTGCACCGATAACGGTCGATCGCTCTGAAAACAGTCGTAAAAATGTTGCTTGGTACCGGCTACCGACAATCTCATTGGCCGGTCGGGTGAGATATCGGCGGTATAAAAGTACGCGTGTCATTAAATTTTCGCGATTCCGAGACGGTGCACTTTTACGTGGTGTTGCACTCCCTCAAGCTTCCGCCGCGGCCGCCGCCGCCTGCACGATTACGGTTGTGCAAGTTCCTACGCCGTAAGAAAAAAAAAAGGTACGTACACGTCATTGTAAATAATAATTTATTTCGTTTTTTTACACGCTAATCGTATCGATTTATTTTATTTGCCGTGAAGATTGCCGCGTCCACGTATTCGGTGGAAAATCGATAAAAAAAAAAATCAAATAGTACTTTCGTTCGACGCACCGATCGTGTTCACGCGCGATCGTTGGTGTATAATACGATAAACTCCGATCGTTTAATAGACAATAATCGTTGAACACATACGATTCTCAAAAGTATTTTTCCACCGACAAACATGGGCGCAGCAATCTTCTGATTGAATACGTACAGAAAAATTATTTTCATTCGGATTTTAATTCAAAGTTTCGTCACCGACGTTCACATACTCGTATTTTTAAAATTATCGATAATCTCAAGCTTTTACGTGTAAATACAAACGTCAAAAAATTAATTTACGGAAACAAACGGGGACTTACGTTAAAACATTTTTTCGTCGTGTAGGAACTCACGTATTATAAAAAACTTCTCTTTTTGAGGCACAATGGGCTTCTTTAAACTGTAATTTAATTATTTTAAACTGATCTATCTACTATTAAAGGTAATCATCGTATTATACACCAAAAATGTCAATGAAATCAAAAGTACTTGAATCTACTATGACAGAAGTGAATACCGATGACAGCGATCCTAAACTAGATATTGAAAAAGTATATTTTATAGATCATTTTTATGGTGTGTATTTGTAATCTGATTAATTACTTAACTTATAGGTTGAGGCAGCTGTCAAAGGACTTTATATGTTATTAAAAGATCAATCTACTGTATCAAAGAGTGAATTGTGGGATGAGGCTACACCAATACATTTAGTTATTACAGCAGTTAAAATGGGAGTTGGTCCAAAACGAGTTTTGAGAATGTAAGTTTATTAATATTTGTTTTCTCATTTATATTATCAATGCTACAAACACCTAATTTTTCTATTGTATATGTTCATTGTAGACCTTTACCAAATACATTGATTACTGATACAACTGATATATGCCTTATTGTACCAGATCTTATACGTGGACGTAATGTTGACCATGAGAAAACTTATCATCATTACAAAGATTTACTTGCACAGAGTGGCATTAAAAATATAAAAACAGTAAGTAATATTGGTAATGTGTATAAACCACCTATAGCTTAAAGATGTAAAATGCTACAAACAATTTTTTGTTTTTGAAAGCCACTATAATTACCTTATTACGTTTTAATTTCTCTCATATATATTTTATCGTTAATTTATTTCATAATTTGAATTCTTTTTTTTATTTTATGTTATAAGGATCTAGACTTCCATTAATTTATTTAGGACTTGTTCTAAAGCATAACTGGTCTTGTATTTTTGAGAAAACTAGATGATATAATTTTTAAATTCAACAAGTATAGGTCAGTAATTTTGCTGCCTGTTTTTATCTTTATTTGTTATTTTTAATCTACAATCAAAATCATTGACAAACATATGGAAAAAATAATCTGTATCATAGTCTGTACAAAAACCCAAATTAATTTTTTGACTGATTCCATACAGTACTCATATAGCTCATAGTGAACTACCAAAATTCATATTTTCCTAAAGTTCCTAAAATCCTACTTATACTAAAAATGTTCAAAGGAGTAAATATTAAGTATGGATACGCATAGACTTAGTTTAGAACAGATATGGAAACATTTTGTTGGTGGGAAATTAGATGAATTTTAATGTAAACACTTTTTTTTTACATTTTTATTGATCATCATCAGAAATTTCAACATTTAGATTTACCTTTATAGCTGCCACTGTGTGCTGTGTTAAGAACAATAATCTGAATTTCTTAGTATAATGTTTAACATTTATATATTATAAAACTTATTATAATTCTTTAAATTTCTTATTCTTTAGAAATGTAAAAATATTGTCTTATGAAATTGTGCCAGCATAGTTATACATTTCTTCTATAAAATTTTAATTATTAATTTAAGTATTCAGAAGAAAATTTAAGTCAGTAGCATGCGTATATTGAATTAGTATTTTGAAATTAGATTTATATTATATTTATACATTTATAATTTAGATTTTGCCAGCCAGACAAATCCGAGTAGAATTTAATGAGTATGAAGCTAGAAGAAATTTATGTCATTCTCATGATGTATTTTTAATTGATCAGAAAATCAGTGCCTTTATGGTTAAAAAATTAGGAAAAGAATTTTATATTAAACAGAAGTGAGTTAGATATTTTTTTAGGATACCGATTTAATTAAAAAGATTGTACATCTAAATTATTTTTATTATTTTTTGCAGGCCTCCAATCACTGTTAAAATGAACAAAAAACACTTGAAAGAAGAATTGGAATCAAAGTTAAACAAGACATCATTTTTCCTTGATTATAAAGGCACAACAAAAACTGTTCAAGTATGTGATTTAACTAAGCTTATTACTTGTTTTGTGTTCAGAGGTTGAATCGAATCATTAAATTTAAATTCTTCATTATATTCATTGCTACTAAAAAACAAGTGGTCTAACACTAAATTATTATGGCACACATTTGATTTAATCTTAGGGGTTTCTAATACTTTGGTTTTAACAATTAAGCTTTATAATGTGAAATGTTTTATCATTATTTTTACAGGTTGGTCACATGCAGCAAACGCCCAAACAGGTTGCAGAAAATATCATTGCTGTTTTCAAATACCTAGCATATAACTATCCTGGTGGTTTGAAAAATATTAGAACTCTATTAATAAAGAGCCCAACATCTGAGTCTTTGCCTGTATATTATTCAATGAGTTAGTATCCATTTTTATTAATTTTTATTTTTTAGCCTAATAAATAATTTACTTGCAATTCATAATTTAGTTTCTAGGAATGATGTTAAAGGACCATTCAGTAAATCTAAACTTTACTCTAAAGATAAAGAAGTTGAAGGAGAACTGTTTGGAAAACGTGTACTGGTTAAACCTAATGGAGATGTGACACTTTTGTCGGTAATGTTAAAACAATCTTATTAAAATATCTATACTGAGCTAACTATTTATTTTGTGTTTAGGGCTCAGAAGAAGAATCTGATTATGATGACGACGATAACGATAAGGTTGCAAACAAAAAAAAAAATAAAAAAAATGACGATGAAGATTCTGCCGCCGAAGAAGAAGATGATGAAGAAGATGAAGTTAGTTATCATAATTCAACTATTATTTATCCTTGGTTTTTTATCTTGAAGTGTGTATTAATTATAAAATTTTAAAATTTTTAGCAATCAGATTCTTCAGTAGATAAAGAAAATGAGAATGAATCAAATAAAAAAGATGGTTCAGATTTTGATGAAGCTGATACTGAAGGTGAAGATGGTGATGGTGCTGAAGCAGAATACCTAATGGAATTTGAACAGACCAAACAATTACAAGTAATTACAAGTATTTAAGATATTTTTGACTGTTTCATTATTAACTGGATTTAATTAATTAGTCTAAAAAGAAACGAAAGCAAGAAAATGAAGAATCTAATGAAACTGTAGAAGTAAAAAACAAATCGTCGGAGGAGAACATTAAAGGAAAAAAGTCTCTTCAAAGTAAAAATGTAAGTTTGTAAATAATTTTTAATATTTTGAAGAATTTTAATGTTTAATAATAATTATAATTATTCTTTACAGAAAAAAGTGAATAAAGCTGTAGCAGTTAAAAAGAAGAAATTAAATAAGTAGATTGTATAAACATTTTGTGTTGAATTACTTGTATTATGTTATTATGGAATTATATTTTAGTCTTTTGACAGTAATTTTAAATGCTTGCATAATGTATTATTATTTAATCTTCCTTTAAATCTTAATCAATATATGTTCTTTATTAATATTTTAAATTTGTATTCCAAAATTAATATTGGGATTAAATGATGATTCTATATTTTATTAAAAACTGGAAAATTGCTGGTAATATTATTAAAGTAATTTTGAAAGTGAGAATAGACGTATTTACGATATTTAGGTATATTTTGATAATATTCCTCAAATTATTGCAGTAACCTATGATTTATAAATTAGAGTAGAGTGCCTAGTGGTTAACACAATACAGATGATACTAACTCTTCCTTTGACTTTTTAGGGTTGCCACTCATATCATCCATCTTCTTCCTCATTAGTACCTTACTTTAGTGGTCAAATAATCAAGTGCGTTGATTATATAGTTCAGTCGTCAAGAGAATTGGTTTTGGTGACAACTAAACATTTTATCGAGCTTTTCCTATTTGCCCTTCAGCACAGGGTAATATTTTGTCCCCTATCGATTGTCGAATTATGTTCACATGGTGCAAGTGAACTAATAATAATAATATTAATAATTTTTTTTACATAAAGTGACTGTTTATTGGAACAAAATATCACTCAACTCCTTTGTGTGTGTGTGGGGGGGGGGGGAGGATGAACTCCACTGACAAAGTGACATATTATACCATGGCGACCAAACTGCAGCTCACCTCTTATCGTAATCGCAATATTTTCACTAATACAATTTTATTTTTAAAACTAGCCGACCCGTCACAGCTTCGCCCGTGATTGGTTGTTTATTTTGCCTTCGGACCATGATATGTAGAATTTTTTATTCAAATATTATTGTTTAATGTGATCGGCAAGTAAATATAAAAAACGGTTAATGAAAACGGATTGAAATTTTTCTAGCGTTATAAATGTTAAAAATAAATACAGATAAAAAAGAAATAATTTATGGTTGATAAAGAATTTGATTGAAGTTGATGAAGAAAAAAAAAGAATTAAAATAAGAATTTTATAAGACTTTACAAAGAGCACGCATTAGCAGAAGAACTGCCAATGCAACTCGAATGTATAACAGAAGGCAACAAAATAACACACCAGAACGTTCTCAAACACGTGCTCAGGAGCAACGTAACGCTTTGAGTATGAAATCAGCGTTTAATTATCAATCCGAGATTGATTATTTAAATATTAAAGCGCTTCAAATTGGACGAATGACTATATTATGTCCTAAGTGCCATGCAAAAAAATGGAAAGATGAAACCCATGGACTTTGCTGCGCTGACGGTAAAGTTGTTTTACACCAATTTGAGGATCTTCCAGACCTAATTAAAAGTTTAATTGATAATTCTCACCCTCTATCAAAACATTTCTTTGATAATTCTAGACGGTATAACACTCTGTTTCAAATGACATCGTTTGGAGCAAACGAAATAAGTGAAGGGAACTTCATGCCCTCTTTTAAAATTCAGGGTCAAGTGCATCATTTAATAGATAAATCACCTGTTCGAAATGAAAATGCATCTGATCCTTTTGAATTCTCAATTTTGCGTTCTTACGATAATAACCGATTACAAGAATTTGTAGAAATCAATTTACCAAAATTAGTAAATGATCAAAAATATGCTTTTAATGTTATTACAGAAAGCGTAATGAATCATCAAGGAAGAGTTTTTTTTTAGATGCTCCGGGTGGTACAGGAAAAACATTCCTAATTAATTTGTTGTTGGCTCAAATTAGATCCGCAGGTAAAGTTGCATTAGCAGTAGCTTCATCTGGTATAGCAGCAACTCTCCTTAGTGGCGGCAGAACTGCTCACTCGACTTTCAAGTTACCGTTAAATGTATTATTTGATACAGAATACGTTTGTCCGATTCGTAAAAATGGCCCTCTTGGAAAAATTCTTCAAGAAACCTCATTCGTTGTGTGGGATGAGTGTACAATGAGTCACAGATCACATATCGAAGCAATTGATCGAACATTGAAAGATCTTTGGTGTAATAATAAGTTTATGGGTGGCATAACATTTGTTTTCGCTGGTGATTTCCGTCAAACCTTACCAGTAATCCCTAAAGGTACTCGAGCTGATGTCGTTAATGCTTGCTTAAAATCTTCCCCTATATGGAACTATGTTGAAAAACTTTATTTGCGAACAAACATGAGAGTTTATTTATGCGGAGGGGACGATATTTTTCCAGCACAGTTGTTGAAAATTGGAAATGGAACTTTAGAAAATTAAAATGGTTACATTTCTGTCAATCACACGATTGGACGGGTGGTCAATAACGTGGAAGAGTTGATTTCTACAGTTTATCCTGACATTTTTAATCTGTCCAATAAATCTTATCAGTGGTTATGTGAAAGAGCTATTATCTCTCCAAGAAATGTAACAGCAGAAGAAATTAATGATATCATCCTTCTAAAATTCGATGGACACTCACGTGAATATCTATCTATTGATACAGTTACATAAACAGATGATGCTATTCATTATCCACAAGAATTTCTCAATTCTCTTTCTCCTTCGGGATTTCCTCCTCATAAACTAAAATTAAAAATTGGTGCTCCAATTACATTATTATTTATATTATTATTTAAGTCAAGAACGACAAATACTGAAGATCCACAGCCCGAGTATATTTTATCAAATAGCCCGAGCTTCTAGAATTGTAAAACGTACCACTATACTCAAAGAGTATAGTTTATAGACCAATTGTAGTTCTAAAGTAGGCAGTTGCTACTTCTTTATACTTTCTTTCAAAAGTCGTAGAAAAAATTATTTAGCCATAAATAACAAAAACTTCACAGTTAATTATAAGAAGTTATTCTACCATTTAGCCGTCGAAAAAGTATTTAAAATAATTAGTTTGTCCGAGTATATTTCTCTAAAAGGTTTAGGATTTAACAGTGTCTGGGTCAACATTTAAATCCAAATCTGGTTGTCAAAACCTTATTAGAAAATGTTGATTGGCGTACTTAACAGAAACAAATCCATTTTCTGAAAAATCTTTAATCTTAAAAATTTTCTACAAAGAAAACAAAAATAACCTTTCGAACGGATTTAAATGCATATTGCATTTTTTCTGATTATCCGAAAACATTGCTTTCCAAGCACAAAGTTAATTTCATACATCAAGGAATTAAAATATACAACTTTTATTTTGCATTTTTAGGACTTCTGCTTTTTAGTGCCCTTTTTGTAATTTTTTATGTTTTTAAGTCATTTATATAAAAATAAAAATTTATATAAAGGAATGGATACAATTCGAAAAAAAATTTAGTTAACATTCATTCAAAAGGAACAAAATAAATATTGATTGTTTTTACCAATCACATAAAATCACTAAACGAAATTATTGTTGGCATATGTAGACACTAAGCTATATGTTTATGTACATACAACATACATATAATTAGGTAAAAATAAGATAGGAGAACTAGAAGACTATGAAAATGATATGAATAATTAATACCAAGGAATAAGAATTTATATAATTATAATCAAACAAATTTTTTCAGTTTAAAATAATTTTAAGAGAATTTTTTAATGAATTTTTTTAAAAAAAATGACTGTTATAAGTGTGTTATATCGTATTTTTAAGGCATTTTTCTCGTTTTTTGAGCATTTAAATCGTTCTCTACTTATATATTATCAATAAATTTGTAATATTCCAAACAAAATGTTGGATATTATTATTATAATAGAACAATGAAAAATTTTCAAGATGGTATCTTGTAGGACCCAATGAATTTGATAAGTTTATGGTCTCAACTCTAAAAGAAAACTCAAGATTTAACTACCTTGAATCCATTAAAAGTGGGTTTGCAATTAAATATGTTAGAAATTATGTATGAAAAACAGTATTCATTTTAGTCTGTTTGGGCAGTTAGATGTGCAATAGCCAATAAGCCAATAATATAACTGTCAATTTATCATATGTTTTTAAAATTAAGCCAGTAGATGAGTAATACCAAGTCAACTCATAAAGTTCATTTTTATTTATTAAACACATTTAAATTAAACAGTTCATTAATATATAAGAAAAATGGATTATAATTATATCAATACACAGCTAAATATTTTATACATAATATGTTATCACTGAAGTCTCAAATGTTACATTAAACAAAATAATGTTGCACAAAAACCAAACAAAATGCATATGTAAATCTTAAAAATGATAATGTAATTAAATATGTATTATGTGCATGGCAGGTTGTAATAGTATGATAGAAAATAAATTAGTAATAATAATTGAACAAAAAAACACAATTTTTAATAGGTAATTTTTTTTCTTATAAATGTATGAATATAATGTACCTTATCTACTATTGTATTTTGAATAGGTTAAACATATTATTGATACAGAGATTCTGAACCATAAGTGAATAACAAAAAGAATATATATTTTTATTTATTTATTTATTTTTTGCAATACAAAAATAGCTTAGTTTATGAAAATAAGATATAAATAAATGTAAGTGATTTTTTTTTTTTGTTAAGCATTGCAATGAAGCTATTGACTTTGATTGATATATTGTATTTAGTATGCGGTAGCTTGCAATTAACTATATGGAACTCGATATATTCATATTTTAAATACATATATATTGATATATATATGTATGATAAATAATAATTTTATACACCTTATACACAGTAAAATATTTAACAATATCAATGAATAATGGAAACAAAATACAAAACTAAATATGATTAGATTAGATTGGGCGGATTATAAGTGCAGTTGCCATAATTACCTACTAATATTCATATCAAACATACATTTACAATTTTCAAATACATTTTAATACTAAAAACACTAACATTATCACAATTTTTCTTGGTAAAAAATTCCTGGAAGGTAACTTATATTTATTTTCCTTGAAATATTTGTAATAACATTAACAATAAAATATCATAAGAGTTAACAGATAAACAGAACAAAAATGTTCAATATATTTTAATTTAAAAAAATGTCAATTAACATGAGTGATTGATCTTTTAGTTATTATATTCATGTATTAGTGAAAAAGAAATAAATTTTAAAAAAACCATCAGGAAAATGAAATTAGAACATCAATAAAAAATAAAAACTTATAGAAATTAGTTGAAATAAACATTTAAAATAATAAGAATGATTATAAAAAGGGTTTTATGTCACCGATTTTGAATATATTTATAGCTAAAATGTAATAATAAAAAAGAAAAATGTAGACAAAATAATTTAATCATGAATTTCTTGAGGCTTTTTTTGGAAAATTTAAAATGATAAAAATAATTAAATTTTTTGGCACAAAAACAGTCTTATGTAAATTAAAAATTGAATAGCAAAGACATAAAAATAGATGAGCCTAAAAGGTTTTATATATACAATATGTATATTACAATTGTAATTGTTTAATAGATTGTATTTTACATAAATTAGTCATAAACATATTTATCGCTTTTTTTTTTTATACTCATAACATTGCTCATTTATTTAATATTTATGGTAATTTATAATAATTAAATAAATTAATGCCATGCTCATAAGCCATTTGTATATACATACACCCTTTTTTTAATCATTCTTAATATTATCTAAAAAATTATAGATCGAAAATGCTAGTATGAGAATATAAAAAATTAGATAAAAAAAACAATTGCTTAATAAACTGTTACAAAATACTAATTTATTCTTATAAAATTAGTTACCTAACATTTGTTTAAATACTTTCAATTTGTCTTTTATTCATATCAAATATCTTAAAATTGGCTTCAAGATTATTTCAACTTTTTTTTAAAATTGAGATAGTAAGAATAAGTCATCATTTATGTCAAAATTGCACTAATGAAATCACTGAACTTTTGTAGTAAATTTAATCAATTTCACCTTAACTCTCTTAAACAAATTTAAGTTAAGTTAGCCATTAAATAATAATATTGAACATACTTTAAATTTAAATTTAAGCGAATCATAAAGTGGCTATATTTTGATTAGGACATTGCAGTTTTTTGATTGATCGGTTGAAAATTTAAATTATACTTTGGTCAATTATGTTAATGGTCAGTCATATTATTTAAAACAATATATTCAAAGGATAACAATGGAAGATTTCAGAAATGATGGCATAATTCCAAGTTTGAGTTGAGTCACAATTGTCTTGTCTCAACTTAAAAATGGACCAGTAAACTAAACAAGTTTTTATACTTCACTGAAATAACTATAACTAACAATAGTTTCTACAAATAATAATAAAATGCAGAACTAGATTTTGATTACTCAAAACAATTAAAACATTACTTAATTATGATACACTATTTAGAGATATGTAGCACGTGAATCGGACTAATATTATCCAGAAATGTTGGTTGATTATATTTTTGGTCCCAAAAATACTTTAGGTACTTAAAAAAAAGTATACTCGTATAATACACATTTGCAAAACATAAACTGTTTTGGTGGTTATCTTGCAAGCCATAAACTGTTTATAAATATTTAATGGCGATATCTATGAAGTTCAATTATACCTAAATGAATAACAAACAAATGATTCCAAACGATACCCCCAAATAATTTTAAACTTATCCATTGAAATATGCCAATATCCAAATGATCAAATTTTATAAATGTTTCCTTGCTGTACTGAAACCTAACAACTGTTAGGAAAAGTTAAATCACAGACTCGTAAGTGGATTGCGTTCTGACTAGAAACGATGGAAGACATTCCTTCCTTCGATTGTTATCATGGACATAACATGAAAAGTAAAAATTAACAATATCGAACTCTTAACTAAATATCATAAAAACAAAAATGTATTACACTGATGCCCTATGTGTCTGTCAACCATATTGTGATATATGTATGAACTATAAGTGTGTATTTGTGTATGTGTTTATGTATGTGTTAAGCCGATATAAGCAGAACTTTATCATTTTGCACGCTTTATGAACATATTGTGTCCTGATATCCTACGCAGTCATAAGCAATCCTGGTGTTGATGGAGTAGATCTTCTCTGCCGCCTTTTAATGACCCATGGTAGCAAGCAGCATCGGACTATGGCCATAAGAATGCCAATCAATGTGGTGACGAGGCCAGAAAAGATCAACATAAATTTGTACTGAGATGTGTCAGCTCCTGGTTTCAACTGGACGAGGCCCACTATCAGAAGTATAGCTCCAATCAATATGGTAACTACAGCTATATGCAACACCGATATCTGTGCAAACAAATCCAAAAAGCACTTGAGAAATAAAGTTGTAAAAATTGATAAAAAAATTCTTAAAATTTGGATACAAATACCTTTTGGTCACTCAGATCGACGAAAATCACTATTTCATGCAGTTTTTAAACCCTGGTGAACATAAATAAAATAAAAAAAATTGCGAAATAAATAAATAAAGCAAAATAATAATAATAATAATAATAATAATAATAATAACGACTAAATAAATTAAGAGTACATTTTTCATCAAAAAAACCAAAAATAATAGTAATTTATTCCGTCCAAAATAAAATAATTACCTAGGATAATAGATATAGAACTCGGAAAACATTTTTTTTTTACATTCATTCACATGCATTTATGATACATCATGTAATATACTTACGTACGACTAGAGCGTTTTTTTTATGTTATTTCGATTATAATATTATAATAATATACCTATTTATCAACTAAATGACAGGCTTAGGATTGTGTACACGATGGTGTGGATTTCACTAAAAGGCGGAAGTCGTCAAATGATACACAGGTATTATATTATATTATATAAATATTAAATTATACATAGATCTCATGTACACAACAGTCCGATGCGGAAAATATATCAGTCTACGTCCCTACATCACTCTGTAGTTTGGGAAACGTTTATAGAAATACGTCGCATCCTGTACACAATCAAAAAATGCACACTTCGCACGTAGGTATATGAATATATATTCATACGCGCAACAATAAGACGTACGGTGAGGTAATTAACTGGACGGTAGGTAATTCGCATAACGTCAGCTAGTAATAATGTCAAATTGTCAACAGGGACCAATTGAGAAAAAAAATAAAATAAATACACAACTGGCCCCCGAGTAGACGGTGGTCGGCTAACTTTTGAGCAGACATAGATATCTGGCAATGTGTTTTGGGCATACGGCGGAGACGTGATTGGAGTGCCAGTCTGCGAGTGTGGCGACTGCAGAGTTAAGAGACTCGGTCTTCGGTTTCCAGTCGTGTTCGAAGTACCTTCTCGATAACCGATGTTCAGATTATTCACGCATACCATTTTTTTCTCCTGCCTCCGCCGCTCGTGGCGGACGGCCACAGCAGGCATCGCTCCAATCATGGTTATTTCGTCTGTATTTTTTATAAACCCAGTGATTAATTAAAAAAAAAAAAAAACGCTATATTGCAATCAATTTGTAACCTAAAGACGGCGACGTGCCGGGAACGATAAAGACTGTCTGAAATTAGGGTTAATTACTCCCGCGTATGCCTTCAATATAGTATTACCTAAATAAATTCTTATATGTGTACTTATCTATCATGAATTCATGGCATATGATTTCGAGATAAGTCCCTAACACAGTAACAGGTCTCGAAGTCTCATCACTTAAGTACTCGTGAATTAAAAGACCTTCAGCCAGAGAACATAATAATATTCAAATATTCAGGTACCTACCAAGATATTAATTGATTTTTAGGTTTTCCAAAATGTTAACTGTATAGTAAATTAGCATTTAACTTCATGACTTAAATGATATAAGATATTTATTCTATAAGTACTATGTGCTATTTGCATTTATTAACTTAAAATATAGAAAACAGAAAATAGTATTTTAAAAGTAGAAAAAAAAAATACCATTATATTAACTACACATTAAAATGATACACATATATTCAATACCTATTTATTTTATTAATAATTTCAAATCAATTCATAAATTTATTACCTCATTAAAACCTAAATTTAAAATGATCATCTTTCTCTAAAATACTATTATTACCAAGATATAGATGCATTTATGAATATTATGAATTAATAATATTTTTATTGTTTTTTTTGTTGTTATTTATTAGAATACATACAATCTATAAATTCTTTTTACAATAAGTATGTTTGAAATTTTAATTGATGACATGAGTGACTTGATTTAAAGAAATTACTAAGTAGTAATACTTTTGTAATTGATAAAATCAATGAATAAATGTTAAATATTATAACTTAAACAGTGTACTAATAAATATTTAAGTTGTATACAAAGTATCCCACAGGGATTTACAGAGACCGATATCTCCTATGTTAATAGAGATAATCAAATAGATTTTTTATAAGCATTTCTAGGTAAAGGTAATTTTGTTGACAATGGTTTGGCAAATATAAGTATATTATTAAAGAAGTTAAAAAATTAACTTTTTATTTTATTACTTTTGTAAAATTTGAAGATAGCCATTTTATAGAACATATTTTTCTGAAAATGTTGATGGTTCAATTTTTAGTTTTCAAAGAAATAATGTAAATTATTATCACCTCATAATTTTTCCGATAATGTTATTGTTATTTAAAATTGTGTAAATAGTATACTGTTTTCTTGTAAACTAGAAATATGAATAATAATAAATGTATATTTACCAAATTATTGTCAACACCGTGGGACACCCTGTATAAGTGTGTATAATATAAGTATAATCCCAAAAATAATAGTTGCCTATGAAAAATGTAGATGAGCTGCATATTGTAAATACATACAACTATAATACGAGTATAAGACAAAAACTAAAAACACTTAGACCCTTCATATTGCTTAAAATGAAAACCATTATAGACAAATATAAATTGTGTCAGAAATGTATTTTATAATTCAAATGAACTTTACCATTTTTTAAAAAAAAACTAAATAGCAATCTGTATTGGAAATTTATATTATTAAGCTGAAAATAATAATAGCT
The DNA here is from genome assembly GCA_949715065.1 of Periphyllus acericola. Taxonomy (NCBI): domain Eukaryota; kingdom Metazoa; phylum Arthropoda; class Insecta; order Hemiptera; family Aphididae; genus Periphyllus; species Periphyllus acericola. The sequence continues at coordinate 68,233,439 of OX454264.1, forward strand.
CTACATTTTACAGTAAAAATTTAAATAACCACTATCAGAACAATAACACTGAGAAATGTATTTTCTTATATTGTAAGTCTCAGGTTACAATATAATATGTGAGTGTGTTAGTTTATTATTAACCCAATAATAAGATTAATAAATTTTTGGAAATTAGAAAAAAAAAATTTGATACAAATATAATAAAAATATTTTCAGTGTACACAAAATATAATATTTTTCTTTAAAATAAATTTAAGTTATATTTAAATCTTTTGAATCAAAATTAATTTATTTCAAATATTTTTATACCTGTGAGGTCAAATATAATAACTATTAATAATTGAGTACCTTTAACATTAATAATAAATTATATAATATGAACTATTGAAAATAAGTTACCTCAGAAACAACATTATTCATACATGAAATTTTGTCAATGTTGAAAGAATAAGTACCTAATAATAATAATAAAAATAACAAAAATATACGATTAAAAAATTTTATTTCATAATTTTAAATATTAAAATGTTAATAATACTTGTTTTAATTTAAATATGTAAAGCAATTATAATAAATACAATAATTTTAAATACATAATTGCTACTCGAATAATTAGCCATAATAATAATTGATAGGTACAATAAGTTATATAAATTCAATATTCAACGTATAGCCGTATTCTTATCATTAGTTAGATATATAATAATATATAAACACAAAAATCACAGTGCAAGTATTTTCATTGAAGTCAAGAACATGGTTCATACCAATAATTAGTTATGAACACAAAGGTTAATTCTCTAAATACAAATAAAATCAATACAATTTCTGGGGAAACTAAAAGCTTAGGAACAAAATATATTATTTATGTTAATTACATAATGAAATAATAATAGATAGCATTGCTTATAATAAATGATTAATAATTTTGATCCCCAATGTTCAATTTTGAATGTTTTGTATTCCAGAAACGTGTTGAGCAAGAATAAAATAAATTGATTGCAGTAAATAATTTGTAGAAACTAATAAAGAATGTAAAATAATGTTTTCAGTCTTCCAAAAAAAATTCCATATGAAATATTTAACTTACACTCATACAGTCAAACATGTAAAATTAGCTCCATAGTAATATGATACGATTAATGATTTAATGTTCAAATTATATTCCTAATAAATGTATCTAACAACATAACAAAAACAATAAGTAATTAAATATTATTTTTTACTAATAAAAATAATATTATTTACTAGTACCAATATGATTTACCAAAATTAGGGGCCAATATTAAGTAAGTAATATATGTGATTATTGAAATCAACATATTAAAATACAAGCGAAACAATATTTATGGTATTGGAAAACTATAAATGATTAATTTAAGTTGTACAGTTTATTAAACATGTGCATTTATAGTAAATTAACAATGTTTAAACATAAAACTATTGAGTCAACTAAATAGTATAAAAATATCAAATGACAAGTATAAAATATATAAATAAATATTAATTAAGGAAGTTAATACATTCATGAACAGGCAAATTAAATAAGTTAAAATATTAAATATGTAATGTGAATTAAATTTCTTTGAAGTAATTTATATTATATTTTTGAGTACAATGTAAGACGTTATACTTGTAATTATATTTATCAAATTTTACCATAACTTACTAGGTTTCTGTTGTATCATAACACCGTGTTACCAATAATTCTCTGTTGTAGGCATCATGCACCCTACCCGAATCCTGTCTCTCCATTTCAGGATGGATATATTGATCAATAGGTCTGTATTCCGAACCAGATGCTTCTTCTTCAGCTATCTGATCAAGATCAGAACCTGGAGAATTTTGTTGTAGACTTTCACCCTGTTGTTGTCTTGCTCTGTGTTGTTGTTTTGTATGCATAGCACCAGTATCTGCATATGGTACAAGTCTTCTACCGGATCTTGTTCTGGTTAGTTGTCGTTCCACATAAGCCGCTAAATCTGATTCTGCTTTCCGGTTAATAAAATGATTCAACACAAGCAAAAAGATGCCAATTACACTTGAACTGATACCAGTTATTACTAGTTCATTAACCCAATTTTTGGAACCCCATGACACATAATCATCAGGTATAATGCCAGATCCAATTAGAAAGAGGCCCAGAACGAGAAAAACTACGCCAACATGAAGCATACCAATGCTAGAAGCAACTTTGGTATCGAGCATTTTAGGTGGTCTCTTTCTTTTCCTTCGCCCATGTGATAGGCTATTAACTGAACCATTATATTCTGTTGGACTTGTTACTGTAGATTTAGAACCATGAATGCCACTCTCTATTGATTGAGAGCTTAGACGTCGTCTTTCCATGTGCCGTTTAAGTTCGGCCCGCCGTTTACGTTGTTGGCGAATTGCCAAAGCTGATTGTAAACCAAAACTATGCATTCTAAAAAATAAAAACAACGAAAAATAAAATTTAAATGATTCAAAGTTGATACACAAATATAATTAAAGACTTTAATTATTTACAAAGGATTAATTGAAAATGTGCTTACTTGTTTTTTAAACAAAACTTTCTGAGATAATTAAATACGAAAAAAAATTAGTACTTCACGACACTTATCAACGGCTTATTGTCTTAAAGTTGTTAAAAACACGTAATGACAAAACAACTAATAAATTTAAAAATGAATTGTCACAAACAAGATATATCATAACGTATAAATGTATTCAACAGACAAGATAATGCGTAAATATAGTAAACAACGCAAGAGCTGCATGGAAAAATCAAGGGTAGTAGCAGGTAGAGTGGAGAAAAGTATTGATCTACTGGTAGTTCCAGTAAAAACCGTTCGTTACCATAGAAACTCTGCATAGAGTTTACGATTTATTCCATACCGATGACGATTTATTTATTTGTTTGTCGGAAAATAGACAAAGTTTTAGTGTGCCGCGATTTATAGTAGGTAACTAATATAATGACGTGCCGCAATCGAAAGCTGTTTGGGAACCACTGACCCAATCGTATATAAAATTGGTTAAGCTCCTAGTATGGGAGACCCGTTATCTATAAAGGTGTATATGGACTCGTCGCGAGCAATTTATCGCCAACAGTGTGCATCGCGGACCGCGGTAAAATATGTATAACATGTAAAATATCTTTATTACTGTAGCCAGTCACTACAGTGACTCTGGGCTGCGGGGCACGCGGACACGTACACCGATAAAATTGGAAAAGAGTAATTTATCGAAGACTTCATGTTTGAACCGAAATCGAACGGGTATTACTCCCGTCATAGTAATTGTATGAAAATCTTGTCGAAAACAAAACAAAAAAAAAAAAAACACATTGTCAAAGGCGGACGGTCCCAGTGCCCCAAGCCACCCCCCCCCCCCGATCAACAGTACTGCATTTTTCCGATTTTCGCGACACAGCGGATTGTGACCGGATTCTATTTGCATCGCGATTCACGAGATTTCGTCGGTCTTATCGTATTCGTTGTCATTGTCTGCGCACGGCACAGAACCGAATACTTGTTATTTCATCATCATATTTTATAGGCGCACGATAATAATCGACAATATTTTGTTCTTGATTAAGCGATTAGCGTCTAAATAAATTTCCAATCATTTATTAAATATTATTATTTAATACATCGCGAACACATTAAATGTTGAGCGTCAACTTTTCGAGTTTACCTCTTTGAAAAAAAAAATAAAAGCTTGAAATAAAAAAAGTCGGTGGTTGGCCCTCAACGCTAGATTGCAATATGGTTCTTACGAATTGAAAAAAAAAAAAAACCAAGTCCAGACAATTCAAAAGAAGTGTTACTATTAAAATACATATTATTCTGTTCAAAACACGTTCGGTCGACATGACGTTTGTTTTGTTTTCCTCGTTTACTCTTTTCGTCGTACCTCAGCCGGGATCGGGGCGGTAAGTCGTGATGGCGGAGAACGAGGGAAATACGTGTGCCCCACCTCCGGCGAACTCCACGAGCCGCCACTGGCAGGTACACGTGCGAGTTGCGAGTGTAGACGGTTTAAAATGATTTTCCAACATCGTGTCTCAAAGCTGTAAGCGTCTCGTCCGAGCAAACTCGAGCGTTGACGCGGCTACACATGAACGACAAGGGTGAACCAAGGGTCAACCACGGCTGTGATCTACCCGAGACGTCGGTGCACACTTATCGTCGCCCGTCCAACGTGTGGCAATAGAGCTTAAACGAAACATGGAAAGTCGAACAACGCCATAAGGTCTGGTCAAAAGAAACGTACGAGGGACCAGGCACAAACAATTATTTCGATCGTTACGACACGGATAGCTCGTCGTTTTCGGCAGCTACGAGCAACGGTAATGCAACAATCGTTTTGTCGTACTGTTGTTTTTTTTTCTTCTATTTCCTTTCATTACCACTCATTACATCACTGAAACTGTTCGTGGGGAAAAAAACGAGTAATTTACCGTGGTTCGCGGTGTACCGTTGGTGATAAATTGTTCACGGTCTATATTGACCGTCTACCGGTGAGGTTAACCAGGGCCATCCTGTAGACTGCACGGATGGGTGAATGATATTGTTGGTATTGGACTTTTTCACTTGCAATCGAAACACTACAACGCGTACATTTTCCAAAACATTTCCTGATTGAAGTTATTATTTACGTTGAATAGATAATAATTTGGGCGATAACGCGCTTTTGCTCTTTCCGTTTTTCGTCGTCACCTGCACGTATATTTTTATTCTACTCTCTGAAATATAGAGGGACTAGGGGGTAACGGAGTTTACCGCTGATCGTGTAGAACTTGACTATATTTGTGTTCAACAAATTGGTAACTGGTAAAATTCTAGTTTAACACGCAAATAAAAACCTTTATTTTCCAAAAAAAATCAAAAATCAACAGAAACCACCAACGCCCCTGCGCCTACAACTTACCGTTCCGAAAACGCGATCTTAGAAACATTAACTATTGTGACTCGGAACTCGTACTTCATAAAAAGTAACAAGTTTTTAAACCGTCAACCGTCGAAGAAGGAATTCGGTATTCGGTCTTTTCCTCTCGATGTAGTCTTAAAGCATTCGTAAAGGTTCGCTCAAACCGAAGCGGTAGCGGCAGCGAAATTTAATGTCCATACGTTTTAATACGAGTGCACTCACTAGCGCGAAATTAATACCGCGGCGAAAATGTTACCGCAAGATTGAGCGCGATATTTTTATTTTTCGCTGCAGACACAATATTTTTAGCTTACAGCTGCGATAATCAGTTGTAAATTAAGACTCCAACAAGTCCGACGCCGTCGATTATGAGCAATAATAAAAGTGCTGACAATTTAGATGCAATATCAGTATTGTAGTCAATTTTATTTTTTTTTATTCTAACAATTAGATATAAATACTAAACATTTTATATATTATTATAATATTATTATAGTATTTATCATTTATATATTATTATAACCTACCTTTAAGCAATAGCGAGACGTTCAGGTGGACGTATTGGCACACGAAAATGTGTCGTTTCTTTACGTATATCTTCATTCAAATTTAAAATGTCGTCAAAACAATTTGATGTCATTCGAAAATAAATAAAAAAACGTTTTGCAACATTTCGTAATTGAGGCATTAAATGATTAAATTCACCTAAACTTTCTCTTTGGCTATTGATTTTATGAACCCATTTTCGTCTTTTACGTCTAAAAATTAAATATAACATGATTTTTTTATTATTTGTTATTGTAACAGCACAAACCGTATTTAAAAACAGTTGTAGCTAATATATTATAATATATTATAATTTTCTAGAGCTATAAGTCCCTAAGCCTAATTATAAGCCTATGGTACCTTTTTTGTTCTTCATCATCAAATACAGCTGCTAACAGTAATACATCTTCTTCATCTGAACTTGAGTTTTCATAATAAGTATTATATCACTTTTAGTACTTTTACTTATACTAATTATAGTACTTTTAAATATTAATATTAATAAAAAAAATATAATAATTACAAAATATATGTACGCGCATGGGTGTCACAATGTCGACTAGTAATTTTTGGCGAAATATTTCGCTCCGGTTAGGTTAGATTATATTTAAAAAGCGATAAATACCGCTACCGCTTCGGTTTGAGCGAACCTTAATACGTTACCTGTCTATCGTACACCGTTTTACTCGCGCGACAATTAACGCTTTTCGAGTCATCGCCGTTTCTAACCCGCGCTCTGAAAACATATAAGTTAACGATACGTTACCACGACGGTCGAGCATTTTGGTGAACGTTTCGCGTGACCAAAGCTTCCGGGGCTCGTTCGAGTTCGAGGTAACCGGGGTAACTATGCTAATTAAACTCTAGCGGAAGGATCACCGATGAAGAAACTGTATTTGACAAACGACCATAATCATCCATTTTCACATCAAGTAAAACTATAAAGATTTCATCTACATTTTTGATAATTCTTTTATTCGTGACATTTATTCTTAATTCTTACATTACATCGAATTCGGTACATCTTCTGTATACTGAATAGGCTCCTCTCAGCAATCTCACCAATATTTCCGTGGTTTTTATTAGAAGAAACAATCTTAAAAGCAAAATACTTTGAACATACTGGCAATGAACTAGCAATATGCATTTCTTCTTGGGTACAATATGATATATTGACAAATAAAATATTATAATAAAATTTAATATTAAATTTAATTAATTATAATAAATATTCTGACATCACTAAAATAAAAAACGGCCTTTCTTTTTCCACAAACAATAGTACACAGAATTTTTTTCTTAGGAACATTATCTAATACCTTAAAAGTACTAAAACAATGTTTTATACTTTCATCAGGTGTGTTTGAAAATCCAGCCCGATTGGAGCTGGATTTCCTTGTAATTTTGAGATCTTTGGATAATGTAGGCTTATTTACGTAAACAATTTATTTTTTCCGTTCAACAGATAAACGATGCTGTAAGCTGTGTCGATGAATAGGAGACATTAATAAACGATTGTTTCTAACTTATATAGAGTAATTTATTTTAAACGTTGAAGTTAGGCTTTGTTTGTGTAAATGTAATTGATTCAATAAAACTGAATAATTATGAACGTCTCTCTTCTTTTGATCGTATTCAATCGTTCTTGTGACAAACAAAAGATGTTTAAAAAATGTATATTGATCCTCATTAGCATTGGAATTTTTACACTGTATATTTACACAAGTGTATAATACCTTTAAAATTTTAGCAACGTTCAAATTATTGTTTGATCCAGTAGTTTTAATTTCAATTATTTTTTTCGCATCGCATTTTAGTTTCTTTTTTTTTGTTAGATTACTATCCAAACATCCAGTACTTTCAAGTTCATTTGCTAGTTTCTCATTTTCCTCTAATTTTCTTTTTTTTTGCGGTGTTATCATCGGAGAAAGTCACATGGTTTAGTCTACTTGGTCCAGGTTCACTTGCAAGTTTCTTATTCTCATCAAATTTTCTTTTTTTTGAGGGATTATCATTGGGAAAAGTAATATGATTTGATGTACTGGATCCAGGTTTATTAATAATTCTTTTTTTTCAGGGTTTTTTCAATGGAGTATTGTCTGAACATATGAAAGTCATATCAAATGGCCCGGAGAATTCGCTTCTTGCATTATGATTATATTTATTCTTTGTAACAACTGTTCTTCTGGGATACCTTTTATTTAATCCAAAGTAGTTGATGTTGGAATACTCAGAAAGGTGCTATTGGAGTCCTAAGGATTAAAATAATAAATAAATGAGGTCCAGTGCAAAAATCTTTGTCAAATCTTTATACTTTTAAAATGGCAATATGAAAATAAAAAAAATGGATCTAGTTATTACAATTAATATATATTAAAAAATTACAATGTTAGGTAAATAATAATTGTATCGAGTAGTAATAATAATAAATTACCAAGTAATTTAATTCAAAAAATTGCATTTATTTTCCTTAGCCTGTTATTTTGAAATTGGGAACTCAAGAAGGAACAGCATATTCATATACAGATGAGAGTCTGTTAATTTTGACTGATACTCTTTTTTCAAAAAAAGATCAATAAGAAAGTTGAAAGTAAATTTAGTAATTTATGATGAAAAATACAATCGTAAAACAATCAGATTAATGTAAATATAATAGAAAAGTTATATAAAAAAAATTATCTTGTGTCTAAAATTAATATGCGAGTAGAATTGTTTTTAAATTGTTTAGACTTTAGAAAGTTAAAAGAGTATCGTTTTTAAGTACTTTTATTGTTTATTTTATGTTCAAGTGAATGCTGAGAAATAAAGACGCTGTTAAATTTAATTTAATTTAATTTATATAATATGACATAAATTAGTTTGAATTTGAATGAAATTTTACAAGAACAATGTTCATGATAAATAGGACTTTATTATGAATTTTTATTAGATTTTTATTTAAAACACTCAAAATGCATTTCCTGACCTAGTCCTAGACCTCTTTTAATTTTTTTTCTTTATCTGAAAGTCCTCCCTGTCATAAACATTTTTATTCTTCAGTTCGGTTAATAAAACATCGATTTAAGTATTGTTATCGTACACCTACGCGTACTCGTCGAGTGTTTGATCCGTCCATCTCCGACCCTTGATGTCGGCCCCGCACGGCGATGAAAGGCCGCGCAGTTATTGCGATTTCGGAGACACGAGCTTTTCGTCTATTGACTACGTAAATAATAATTGTTTTGATTAAACAAACGCTTCCCCGAACGTTGAAAAGTATCGGTTAAAGCGTCGTAACCAACGCATTCGACTGCGGTTGGAACTTTTAACGCTTTTTTCGGTCTCACACCCGAGGCATTTTATATTTTCGAATTTTAATCTCTCACCTTTAACTGTAATTTACTTTGGAGATTCTGTAGTCTTAATATCACATTGGCCTCAGCGAAATGTCCGTTCACGCAGTGGCACCGTGGGCCGGAAAGCAATTAACAAGGGACAAAACCGTTTTTTTTCCCCCCCGTCTTCCACTTGATTTGGTTTCGTACAAGTCTTAAAAGTAGGTACCTATTTAAAAATAAAATCAAAAATTACTTACCTCCATTGCTTCCATTCGAGTTTTCTATTTTAATATGATCCATGCGCGTATAATTAAAATTAAATAGTGTCTGTAGGTCTGTTCCCCGAATACTGCTTAGGAACATGCTTTACAGTTTTACACGATTCTAATTGTTTGAGTTCGAGTAAACGCTTTACTGTTGTTAAGTGTACGTGTACTTATTTTACGTAACGTTGATAAACCGTGTAATAATGGGTTTCTCTGGGCCTGATCTATCCTGTCGTTTATGTTTTAACGTTTAATTAAACATTATTTGTACGGACAAACATTTAACAGTACTGTGATCAGTGGTTACAAATTTTCCTACCGCGGATACCTGTACAGGGAACTTAGCGATCATAGCCAACTTAAAACTTGCTTTTACCTATATTGATAATATTTATTCACTTATATATATTCACTCTACGCTACTGATTATGTATAGGTACCGTATTGTACCGGAGGATACGCTACAATTGTATACTCATATAAAAGCTTTTAAATGCGATTTAAGTTTATAACGATTAGTTCACTTCAAGTATAATTAATTTCATTAAAAAATCTCAAGCGGTGATCGACACTTATTTTTCGATATTTAAATTTAAAAGTGTAATGATTTTTTATCGAAATTAAGTCAAACATTTATACATACGTTTTTTGGTATTTCGACACTTGATCCCGACAAATCTAATCTATATTAGTTGCACAAGAACAAATTACCGGTAGATAGCAGAATTAGTTTAAACGTTCGTTTTAAAAAATTAACTCTTCGGATCGCATTATCGATTGAGGTTCTATTTTTTTAATTTTTTTACTCGCTCATTAGTTATGTTTATTATAATGTTAACTTTACCTCGTGAGTCATGGCACACAGTGGCGTATTTACGGGGGGGGGGGGTCCAGGGGTACTGGACCCCCCCCAGAACCTCTCCAAAAAAAAAAGTAAAATTCTTGCATATTTGCAGAACCCGATTTATTTAGGCACGCAGGGTCGCGCGGACATAGTTTTTTCCCGTAAACAAAATATTATATAAAATATAGTTTAACATTAGTTACAACAGCTAAAACAGATACATGTTCCTGCAGCATGGTTTCATGTTATAAGTATTATAGTTAATATTAATTATGTAGAAACTGAGGACCCCCCCCAGAAAAATTTTAAAATACGCCACTGATGGCACACACTGTCTCCGTTTCCCTCGACACCCATGGTTGAAGAATTTAAACACTCAAAGGCACCTGATCGTCGCATTCACCCGTCTTCGAATGGGACACAAGCCATACTTCCTCACCTTTCGTTCAAGATTTCCCTTAATTCCCCTTAATGTATTGGATGACATTTTATTCTTTCATTTTTCTCTTAATTTATATTACCCAATAGATAAATGCACTTATCTGTTATTGCCACAGAAGTTTCTCTCGACTGCTGCTAAATAATCTTTTATAATAGTGTAGTACGTCACATCATGTAATATTTCGACTTCACCAATTTCTCGTTCGTGTCCGACAAATGCGGTATTACACCAAAGTATGAATATATTATATATTGTTTAAACATACTCGCGGTATTCAATTGGCGTCTTGTGGGTTCAGAAAATCATAAATTTATGAAAAATATACAATACAATAGTTATTATGAACCAAATTAAAATATTTACCCATTATAAAAAGGAATGCTATTTTTACTTTTAACAATATTATGAAAATTCATAACAATGTTCATTTAAATAATTTTTCATATCAAAACCAATAAATCAAATGTATTATAAGTAATTTATGGCAACTTTAGCAGTGGAGGGGGGAAGCAACCGCCTTGTCGTCTTTATTCAAGAGCTGCCACCACGATAGACAATAGAAAATACCTCTTCACGTCTATTTAAACGTCACCATAAGTCAAAGGGATGCAGGATGATAATATTCTTATTGAAACAAGTACAACAAGTGTTTAATGTCTGTGTTAAAGTATATTTTATAGATACCAAGTACAGACAAATAATAGAAAATACACAATAGTAAAGTCATAATCATTATAGTTTACCCAACGATATACAAACAATTAATTTATTCAATTATGACAAACATCCAAATTATTAATTAAAATACATTAAAATTATTGGACAGTTCAAAGAATTTTGGTATAACAATTTAAATTTATCTGTGGTACATAGAAAGAAGCAAGAGAACAATGACCGTTAAAAGTGTATCTTTCAATCATTTACAGTCACAATTAGTTAATGTAATAATTTACACAAATACATAAAAACACATAAAAATAATAAACATCAATATTGTTTGCTATAGCAACAATTTCAATTACTTCTCTGTGGAAATAATTAAATGAATAATAATAAAGTAATAAAATTATGATAAGCACCAAATTTCATGAAAAAAACATTTCCATTCAATAAATTAATATAAACATATACCAAATTTTAAAATAACAAAAGTCAAACAAAATGAGCATGCATATTTTAACTTTATTAGTAATCATAACATTCAAAAGGAGATGATTTTGTTTTAAATTTATTGAATGTTATTTTGTTATCTACTCTTTAGTAAATGTATTACATGTATTATGATTATTATTCGAAAAAAATTATTTGTTAGTTTGATAATAATAATAACAATACATGCAATACATTTAATTAATTTAAATTTAAATCAATTCTGAAACTTGGTTCGGTCCAGTCAAATTGAGTACACTTGGTGCATTATTTTAATGGACAAGGGAAATTAAAGTTTTGTCATGCTCATATTGTTGAGTTTACAGATATTATTGAACTGTTTACGGTTTCTAATTTCATCATATAGTTTAGATAATAATTTTACAATTAGTCTTATGATTAACATCAACAATTTTATAACAGTACAAAAAAAATTGTTTGTACAAATAATAATAGGATATACAACATAAATGCAAACATTTTAAGTTTTAAACAATTTTAAAATATCAATTAACTATTTAATAAATTAGTACAACCATATTATTATAATATAAAAATAAATAAAAATAAAAATACTCGACATGTAGTACAATTAATAGTATTATAATTAGAAATAATAAATTATATATACATTTAGGAGTTGTAAAATTAATTTTATATTTTATAACAAATAAAAATGTTTACACAATAATAATTTATAGTAAATTATATAATAATTATAAAACAACAAATTCAACAATAAAATAAAAATAATAGTAATAACTCAAATAATTTAAACAATCAATAATTTACAGTAATAAAAAAAAGAATTTATACTTAAAGTTACAAAAAAAAAGTCATTAGATTTCAATTACATATTTTATACATCACCATTAAATCTGAATGAATTATTTAATAAAAAATGTTGTAGATATTTGAAGGTTGTTATTGAATTATGACTCAGGGTGATAAAGTACCAGTACTATCGAAACCAAAAGGCATATCAATAACACCAGACGATATATTTGGCATTTCATCTTCATCAACATCATTTATGGCATAGCAGACTAATTGTTCACATGCTGACAATAATGAACTATCTTCCTCAGCTCTCAAATCTAAATTTACATCCAACATTTTATTTACAGAATGTGCATCATTTTCGGTGGTTATATCATCATAAGTATAATTTTCATGGATTGAATTAAATATATCAGAATCAACCAAATCAACTGAACTGCACCCTTTATTTTTAATATAATCAGAATTATTAGACATATTGGGTTTAAAAAGGTCAAGTGTTTCAAATTTTGCTTGATCACAAAATGGAACTACACGGTTATTCTTATTTTTACTGTCATCATCATCGTCGACTAGATTTACAATGTCACTGGAACTATTTGAAAATGGAGTTCTAGAATTTATTTGAATGTCGCTGAGAATCCTATCATTTTCAACTATTTCAGCTGAATCTGCTTCAACAAATACTTGTGAAACACGTTCAACAAATACTTGTGAAGGAACTTCAACTGAAATACTAGTTGTACATTTAGATTTCTTAGCATCATTCATTTCACTAATATTTTTTAATGAAAGTTTTCTTTTAAAGGCTTTAATTGATAAACGTGGTCTTTTAAATTTGTAAGAATATAATGTGCCTAAAGCATAGTTGATGACATCAGTAGCTATTTTTATACTAAGCTTATTTTTTTCCTTAAGAAAACAAAGCAAATTTCTTAGGACATAACTAGCCAATTTATCAAACCATGTAGTTCTAGAATACACATCATCAAACCATTTTAAATATATTCGAATAAATGGTACAATGTCCAGTCAGATTATATTTTCTATTGATGTAGGTACACCTGCTTTTTCAAGCTGAGTTATAATCTTCTTAGAATCATTACACAATAACCGAAATTTGGAAAATGAATAATTTGATTTAATACTTCTTATCATTATTTCACATATACTTTTTTTCTTACCGTTCGTTAAATAATAGTAAGACAGCAGTTTGTCATTTGTTAAATCAACGAAGTCGATATTTAATTCTTTAGCTTTAAGAACTGAGAATTTATTAAATGCTTCCATATCATACATATCTTCTATATCAAGAACTTGTACATGGTCATTTTCAAAAAACCCAGAGAAATTAGTAGAATTAGGAAGGTTTGCCAATGAAGAAACTGTATTTGACAAAAGATCATTATCATCCATTTTCACATCAAGTAAAACTATAAAGATTTCATCTCCGTTTTTGATAATTCTTATATTCGTGGTACACCTTACATTACCTCGAATTCGGTACATCTTCTGTATACCAAATAAGCCCCTCTCAGCAATCTCACCAATATTTCTATGGTTTTTATTAGAAGAAACAATCTTAAAAGCAAAATACTTTGAACATACTGGCAATGTACTAGCAATATACATCTCTTCTTGGGTACAAGTTCTAATGAACTTACCAACATCAATCTTTATAGCTGATTTCATTAATGAAACATGGTCAAAAATCTCAATTCTACAACGATTTTGATTTTTTTTCACAATTTGGTTTGTACGAGATCGAAGTATAAGTAAATTATCTTTCAATGATAATTTCCTAGAACACATGGGTAAATTATTGAAATCTAAATTGTTTTCATAAAAATTTGAAGATCTTAAACTAGGGTTATCTATTATAGTCATTATACAATGTTGATACATTGACAATATATTATTTTTTTTAAAGTTATTTCTAATATTTCTTGGTAGTGATCTTTTCATAATTCTCCTACACATTTTATCTGTCAAATTTCTATTTGAAATAAAGGCTAACAACGCTGAACTGACAACAAAATTAGTTTGCCTAGTATTTTTCAATACTGATGAACTACTAACTGCTGATTAAGATCTCATTGCTACCTTATTCATATTATTGTGTGCAATAATATTGTGTAAATTAGAAGGCTTCTCTGAATCTGCATTAATAATTTTTTGATTTATCAAATCAGTGATGTCAGTTATATTTTTATTTTCTTTTAATAAATCAGTAATTATACTGACATCACTAAAATCAAAAACGACCTTTCTTTTTCCACAAACAATAGTACACAGAATTTTTTTCTTAGGAACATTATCCAATACCTTAAAAGTACTAAAACAATGTTCTATACTTACGTCAGGTGTGTTTGAAAATACAGCCCGATTGGAGCTGGATTTCCTTGTAATTTTGAGATCTTTGGATAATGTTGGCTTGTTTACGTAAACAATTTCTTTTTTCCGTTCAACAGATAAACGATGCTGTAAGCTGTGTCGATGAATAGGAGACATTAATAAATGATTGTTCCTTACTAATATAGAGGAATTTATTTTGAACGTTGAAGTTAGGCTTTGTTTGTGTAAATATAATTGATTCAATAAAACTGAATAATTATGAACGTCTCTCTTCTTTTGATCGTATTCAATAGTTCTTGTGACAAACAAAAGATGTTTAAAAAATGTATATTGATCATCACTGGCATTAGAATTTTTACACTGTATATTTACACAAGTGTATAATACCTTTAAAACTTTAGCAACGTTCAAATTATTGTTTGATCCAGTAGTTTTAATTTCAATTATTTTTTTTGCATCGCAATTTATTTTCTTTTTTTTTGTTAGATTACTATCCAAACATCCAGTACTTTCAAGTTCATTTGCTAGTTTCTCATTTTCCTCTAATTTTCTTTTTTTTGCGTTGTTATCATCGGAGAAAGTCACATGGTTTAGTCTACTTGGTCCAGGTTCACTTGCAAGTTTCATATTTTCATCAAATTTTCTTTTTTTTGAGGGATTATCATTGGGAAAAGTAATATGATTTGATGTACTGGATCCAGTTTCATTAATTTTTTTTTTTTTTCTGGGTTTTTTCAATGGAGTATTGTCTGAACATATGAAAGTCATATCAAATGGCCCGGAGAATTCGCTTCTTGCATTATGATTATATTTATTCTTTGTGACAACTGTTCTTCTAGGATACCTTTTATTTAATCCAAAGTAGTTGATGTTGGAATACTCAGAAAGGTTTTCAACATTTATGGGTATACCAAGATCAACAAATCCTGGATTATTTACTATTCGGGCAATTTCCTCATTGGATGGAGTTGGATATGCCATTGTTGGTTATTTTGTCAGAATAATTATCTTTCGTGAACGAAAAAACACTCCAATCCTGAAATGAGTTAAATACTTATTAAGTACCTATTAATTAAGTCTACGATATGTTTAAAGTTTTAGTATTAGATTGTTTTAAATAATTACTAGAAAGGCCAATATTTATAAGATTATCACAAATATATAAACAAAATCATTAATGAAATACTTTTAATATTTTACGAGATATTTTACTTACATGTATTTATACAGTAATCTACTAACTTCTATTATGAAGGTTATAATATTTCGAGTAATATACCACTAAGTTTTTATTATTATAATTTACTAAGAGTGAAATATTTTGTTTAATAAATAAAAAAATCATTACTAAATTATAAAAAAAATGTGTAATATAATTGTTAGTGAACTGATGTACTACAGCAGGGGTCGGCAATAGTGATGGGTACTGGGTAAAATACCCGATGGGTAAGAAATTTATTTCGGGTAAAAACCTGGGTAAATACCCATGACATAAATACCTTTCCAAAATCTGGTATTTATTTTTTTTTATCGCACCGGCGGCCGTCACATTGCTGAAGTTGGTTTACCTATCTATTTTAATATTAATCAAAGGATTGCATTTTTTATTTTTAAAAAGAGAATTTTGTTGATTTTGTTATGTTTTATTCTTTTATACCATGATAATGTAGGTTATAAAAATTATAATTTGTTTTTATTTTATTTTAAATAATTAAAGCTGTAACACTACATAAGTTTTTAGCATGATTTATCTTAATATTTAATTACAAATTGCAAGTAACATTTTTTTAGTTACATTATATTGGTAAATGGTTTTACAATTTATTTAACATTGAAATAAAATAGAAAAACGCAATAAAAATAAATACCCAAAATACCGGGTATTTATTTTAAATACCGGGTAAATACCCTGGTTATTTACCCTAAATTTATTTATCAGGTATTTACCCATCACTAGTCGGCAAGTAATTTCTATTGGAGTCCTAAAGATTAAAATAATAATTAAATGAGGTCCAGTGCAAAAATCTTTATACTTTTAAAATAGCAATATGAAAAAAAAAATGGATCTAGTTATTACAATTAATTTATATTAAAAAATTACAATGTTAGGTAAATAATAATTGTATCGAGTAGTAAAAATAATAAATTACCAAGTAATTTATTTTCCTTAGCCAGTTATTTTGAAATTGGGAACTCAAGAAGGAACAGCATATTCATATACAGATGAGAGTCTGTTAATTTTGTCCGATACTCTTTTTTCAAAAAATTAATTTTTGAAAATGATGCCTCACAAATGTATGTCGAACCAAAACATTGTATAACATAATCAAGTACAATGCGTGTTGACGGGGTCCAGAGTTTTGCCTTCCGCGGTCCAGTTTTGAACCGCGGACCGCCAGTTGCCGACCGCTGTACTACAGTATACCTCCTATTATATTCAATTACATAATTATATTTTTATTTATTCTGAAATTAAAATGTTTCAGCACACTAGGTGCTTTTACAAATACATTGTTACAACAACAAGAAAAAAAGTTATACAAATATATTGTTACAACAACAAGAAAAAAAGTTACAATTTTTAACTAATTAATAAAAGGTAGGTTTCTAGTGATATAATGATATATTATATTATTATTAAGTAAGTAAAAATTGAAGTTAACATTTTTTTTACGCATAATAAAAATTACATGGTAATTATTGCCTAAAAGTAAAATAATAAAAGTTTTTCTTTTGATTTTAGTGACTAATAATTTATTTATTTGTATTTTATATTAAAAAATAATTACAAAAATCCTTGTTCTATAAAACTATTGGTACAATGGTATGAGAAAATTTGGTTGGTCAAACAATTATTGATGAAGGTATTTAATAATATTATAATTTATATATTCAGTGGTCGCCGCTTATTATAATCACGGTTAATGTTATCAATCGTTTATTGTTATCGAAAAGTATAAGTACGGGCCGGATATATACGTTAATGTGTAAATTATATTGGTTATTGTAATCAATACGCTGCATTATATTATCATTTTGAGGTCATAAACCTCCAAGTTCTTTTGAAATGAGAGAGGCCCTACGAGTATTACGAAAAGGGGGAGTGCCACAACACTCATCACATTTTGAATTACATTACAAATATGAAAAATTTATCAATGATCTTTTAACGGTAAAAAAAACAGACATCAATAAAAAAATATTGTTCAAGTCAGTAATAGTTAATATGTATTATTTTTTTTTTTTACCTACAAATATGCTATAATTAGTAATAAATAATAATAAATTAAATAATAATATTTTTTAATAACTATGTGTATATTATGTATATTAAATTTAATGCAACACTTCATTATTATTATTTTTTTTTTTGATTGATTGTAGGTTTTATTATTTTTTAAACTTTTGTTTAGTGTTATCAATCAGATTATGTTATCAGTTTTGTCCCGTACCAAAGTGATTACATTAAGCGGCGACCACTGTATAAGTATACTTGTCGCTAATACCATACAACTTACATGAAATATTTAATAGCCCGTGCGTTACATTGGATAATATTATTCAATTGACACAATGAGTATTCTGAAAAAAAAAATAAATAAATTTATTCATCAAATTATCAAACTTATCTGTAATTACCATTAAAATTTATGAGGGATCAATAAAATAATTAATTAAAAACTATAGCTTTAAAAATGTAAGTTTAAAATTATCCAACACAAATAATATGTTATTCTGTTGGAAAAAAACTGTAGTATGCTGTATTGAAGTATTATTTTTTAAAGATTTTGATTTTGTATAAAAATATAATTAACAATTTATAGTAAAAATGGTTATGATGTTAAAAACATAATGTACTCTTGTATTATTATTTATTATATATACCAATTCCCAAAAGTTAAATAAAACTTATACATCAAAATAATAATTCAACCTATTTGATAATATGATAAATTATTAAGATTTGATAAAAAATTTCTTTATACAAAAACATTACAGTAACATGAAAAAAAAGAACACAATTAATTGTCATTTAATTGTTTGAATATTAAAAAGATTGATATTTTATATTTTTTTGACAAGTTGTTCTAAAATTGTTCATGATAAATTTACAGAATTTATACATTCAATTAATTTTTCTTAACCCTTAAATGACATAACATGCAATATAAATAGCTATCATTACATTGTTTACCTTCCCTTGTTTGATAATTCACCCTGTGATTCATCCCACCTCGCATAGATATTAGATAGTACCTAATTTTAAGTTTAAATAACTAATGAAAGTTGTTACCAAGTAAGAATTTACCTACATTGTTGTAATAATCAGCTAAACTAGTCTCAATTACTGCTGGATTTAAATTTATATTTCTAGTAAATATGTAGTCAATACAATACCTAGTATTGTATTCCACTCTAGTATGATAAATTATTACAGATTTAAGAAATAAAACATTAGTCTTATCAATAATTTATTTAACAAGTTTTCAGTAAGAGATATATTTTTTTCTTATATATCAATCTCCAATCCCTATAAAATTTTTTTGAATGGTACCTGAGGTTATAACTGTTTTTAGTTCACATAAGAAAATATTTACATTAGTTTGAGGAGGCTAATATAGTAATTGGCTCATTATTTACCTTTTTTATTTAGTTTTTTTTAGGCAACTATCCTCACGAAAATAGGATGCTCATAAAAAAAACAGAATTTGATTACATCTATAAACACGGGAGATATCGCTCTGTATAAATAGCAGTAGATCACCCTATATATATTAAGTTTTAAATTATAAAAATGTTAAATTTCGAAAATTTAAAAGATACAAGTACGACTAGTTCTTTAGCAATAAATTAAATTATAACATGTTGATCGTTCACTGACCAGCAACTGTAATGTTATTTATTATTATATTACTATTGACAAAATGTGATTGAAACAAATAAACGACCATCATGAAACGTACGCTATGGAAAAAATCTCTCGCTGTTTATATCAGTAAAGCACGCATTCATTTTAATCATTATGAATCAGCTACCAAAACCAAGTGGTCACCAATTGTAGAGGAGAGCATTCATTTTCACGATTAAAAAGAAATAAAAATGAATTACGACGATTAACTATGTTACAAGAACGACTTACTTATTTGTCAATTGTATGCATGGAAAGTGATATCCATCAAAAATTGGACTTAATTAAATTAAAAAACAATGTTATTAAACAAAAGAAAATTATAAGGGTTTTTTATTGCATTTAAAAAATCCCTAAATTGCAAAAGATTCTGCATATACTATACCTACCAATGTATTATTATTTATTCATAAAAGTTCACTATAATTTTTATTAAAGGCTAGAATACGTAATTAAATTTAATAAAATTAAGGACACCATTAATTAAGATTGTTATGAGGATTGTAATATTATTGGGTTATTATTTTTGTTTTGTAGCATGGCTAAAATAAACACATTTGACTGATTTATTTTGAGACTATTACCACAACAAACAGACAATTAGATCCATTGATAGTTCATCCAATATTTCAAAATATACGTAATGAACAACCAAACATGAAGCTAATTTATAATTATTTAAAAAAAATAAATACTGAATCAATAATAATTATAGGTTAAAAGACTTGCAAAGAAATGTTCTTGGAAATTTATAAAAATCTATTATCAGCTATTACTATTCTTATTCGGAATCTTAAGTCATCAAACAAAATGTTCAACATTTTTAAAAAAAAATAGTAATTGAAGGAAACGGCCATTGTCTGGTCTCAACTAAAATGTTTGAAAAAAAAAGTCTACACACATCAAACAATTCAAAATGCACTTAAGAATAAATCATAGAAAATCAATACCAACATTCTTTAAGAGCTATAACCAAAAATATAGGAGGAATGATAACATTGGATTGTTGACAATCATATATTTAATTATTATTTAAATACATTAGGAAGCAAATATAAGTTACCAAGGCAGTAACTATCTAGACAATATTTATTTTCTACCATTATTCCTTCGCTTTACTCATAAATTAAATAAATTATGATTTAGGTAATTGATATTCATCAATATGTTTTATGACTACTGCAGCAATACTATACATCCATACATAACATTTACAATACACTATCTTTCATCAGTAAAATTTAAGGTTAAAATAAAACATAAGATTGTTCTTTATTTTCTGGAACTCTCAGGAAAAAATATATATTTTAAAATAAAGGACATGGTTTAGGAATGTAATATTAACTCTATTGACATTTATATATCTATAAATAATAATAAACCTATATCTTTTAACAGTGCTTTCAATGAAAACATTAAAGAATCTAATGTTCGATTAATTATAAATAAATTTAAAGATGATACCACTGTGGGTTTTGATGGTATCTCGGTAAAGATATTAAAACTTGTGATAGACAGTATAATAAGCCCTCTGACATACATATATAATTTAAGTATTAATAATGGTATTTTTCCTGAGAAATTTAAATTGGCTATAATTAAACCAATATATAAAAATGGGGATAAAACCTGCGTAAACAATTATAGACCAATTTCCATGCTTAGCAATTTTTCAAAAATACTGGAAAAAATTGTTAAAAACAGGCTCTTAACATTTTTAGAAAAATATAAACTCCTCTCAAAACAGCAATTTGGTTTTAGGCCAGGATTGGGAACCGAAAATGCTTTATATAGTGCAACACAGTTTATAAATAACGCTCTAGACAACAGTAAGAAAGTTATCGCGATTTTTCTTGATTTGAACAAAGCATTTGATACTGTTAATCATAAAAAATGAATTAATATTTTTCCTAAATTTGGTATTACTGTAACAAGCCTAAGTTGGTTCACAAGCTACTTGGAAAACAGAAAGCAAACTGTTCGTATTAATAGTATTACTGGTGTTGATTTATCTATAAACTGCGGTGTTCCTCAAGGAAGTGTGTTAGGACCACTCTTATTTATATTGTACATTAATCATATGTATAATTTGGATATTGACGGAAGAATAGTAACATATGCAGATGACACTTGCTTACTCTATTGTGGAGACTCTTGGGGTGATGTTAGTACCAAAGCAACTCGAGAATCCAAAATTGTTGTGGAATTTCTAAAACTCAGAAGTCTATCTATTAATTACAAGAAAACTATGTTTATGAACTTCTCGACTAATAATGTTAAAGATAATTTTGATGAACTAATGTTACATTTCTGTGAAAATGGAACTTTGTGTAACGGCACGGTTTGTCAAAAATTATTTAGAGTATCTAGTACCCGATATCTAGGTTTAACGTTTGACAACCACATGAGATGGAATCTTCATGTAAATAACATAGTCATGCGTCTTCGAAGTCTAAATTACAGTTTCTATAAGCTATGTAAAATTGTATCTGTTCATATCATGAGAACTGTATATTTAGCTCTATATCAAGCAATATTCCAATATGGTCTGTTACTCTGGGGAGGACTCTCGGATAACGCTCTTAAACCTTTATTGCTTCATCAACGTCAGATAGTGCGCATATGTTTAGAAAAAACAAACTATGTTGGATCAACCAAGTTCAACTTTAGGGAGCTCAATGTATTACCAGTTGACCTTGTATTCAAAAAAATGGCTATTTTGTGGGTGGTTAAACACCTAGATCGGTGGGTTGACAAAAATGTTTTCAATAAAAAAAGAGCTTTTTGTTCATTTGATGCCAAAACATCACTTTTTAAAAAATCAGTTGGTCAAAAGTTTGTTGATTTTCTTGGTCCTTTGTATTATAATTCTATGCCTTTCACTTTAAAGAAAAATGTTAATATTAATTATAATTATAATAACGCTAAAAAATTAATTGTTGAATGGCTGCATGTATCGTTAAATGTAACTTAGGTTGGTTTAACTTTATGATAATTTATTATTATAACTTTGTTTATTTTTTCTTCTCTCTCTTTCCATATTGTATAACTACGCAATTTGTGTTTTAAATTTATTTTTATTCTAAGCATATGTAACAATTGTAACTCCCTATCTTTGCCACAAGCTTAGCTTACAGAAGATAGGTAATTCAAATGTATAAATTAATGTATAATTGTATATTTGTTTTTAAAAAATAAAAAAAAATAAATTTAGTTACCACTGTTGAGCTTCAACACTTTGAGAATGATAACATAAGATAACAATTACTTAAATTAAGTTATTATGTACCAATTTATCATTAGTATTTTATAGAAAAATTAGTATGTACATCTACTAAGACTACCTACCATTTACCAATTAAATGTAAAAACAATAATAATAGTTTATTCAGTAGAATAATTATTATTATTATTATTATAATACTAATAGTTCCCAAAATATGTAGGTGCCCATCTATACCAATAATATTTTTAAATGGGCCTCTCTTAAATTATGAACCTAGGGACAGTTCTGTGACGAATAAACTGTAAATGGAACTAAAACACCAATAATAAGGTTTCAGTGTCTGTTACATTGGTACATAACTACATAAGCAGGGCCGAACTTAAGGGTCTCAGGGCCTCAAGGCAGCTACTAAGGAAGGACCCTTTTATACATATTAATAAGAACTGCTTTTAATTTGTATATATTCAACAAACTTAAATAAAACAAATATTATACATTTATCATCATCATAATTTTAATTTTAAAATAAATATTTGTAAATAAATTAAATATAAAATAACAGAATAATAAACAGAAAATATAAAATGACAAAATTAAATTTGAAAAAATATATTTAATCGAAAAGACCATCCTACAGCTTAACCAGTCATCAGTGGCATCCTCAACCAAGCTATACAGTATATTATATACTATAGTGGCAACGGTAATTTTGATCGATAATTGCATTTATGTGCCAACTATAAGACAAACATTTAATTTTAACAAACATTGTCCAATAGACAATGTTTATTCGTAGAATATTTAAATATTTATATATTTAAATCACCTTATAATTGTATGGTTTTATATTTCGTTATTTTAAAATAACTCTTTTAAATAAAAAAAATAAAAATTAATCTCTGATTTTGTCACCTTCGGCTTAGATGAACTGGACAGATTTAACATGCAGGCTATAAAATATATCATGTAATTTTTAGAGTTAAAACATTTTTGCAAGTATAAGAACATGCGAGTACGTATGAAAATAAATTATTACTTATTTGTAATACGAACAAATAAAATTGTATTCACGTAAATTATTAGGTGACGCCAACACGGCCGGAGCGTAAATTAAATTAAATCGAAATAATTAAAACATTAATTAATAATAACACTTTCACAAATCTAAATACAAAACTTCTTATATATAAATCCCTAATAAAGCCATTATGGACATACGGTATCCAGCTATGGGGTAGTGCTAAAAAATCAAACCTTAATAAAATTCAAACGTTTCAAAACTTAGCCCTCAGGAAACTACTCAATGCTCCTCCTTACGTCTCGAACATCACTATCTACTCTGACCTAAAAATGAAAACTGTCCAAGAAGAAGCAAAATCACATTACAAATGTTTTCGTAACCGTCTTTCCAACAATAGTAATCCATTAATACACGATCTAGCAGTCCTATCCATCCCTGGTAATCCACCTAGGCGTCTAAAACGTAGTTGGTGCCGTGATCTTCTGGATCCCGTTATGCAAATTTAAAAAAAAAAACAAAACTCATAAATGAGTGTAATTGATGGATGGCTTCTCTCATCACGTATTTCACATAAATATATAATATGTTTATGTTAGTTAGCGTATTAATGTATAAATGTATAATGCATATATTATGTAAAATCACTCTTACTACATGTACTCATTGTGCCTCTTAGGTATAGATTGTATTTATATTCAAAATAAAGAAAAAAATAATCGTAATAATGGTAAAGGCGGGCGAGCGGGTGACGCGATAATAATTAAACACTATTTTTAGAATATTGGGCTATCCTGACAATATAATACCTCATAATAATCTAAGAGTATATCTATACTATCATTGATTATAATTATTATAAGTATTTATAATCAATGAACTATACAGTATTCTCTGCATTTCGTCGAAATTTTCGTGTAATAGCCCTTTTTTTGTGTTTAGCCGGGGGCCCTGGCAAGCCAAGGGCCCCAGGCAGCTGCCTAGTTTGCCTAGGTGTAAGTTCGGCCCTGTACATAAGGTTATCCTTTGAATTTCTTATAGCTATCTTATATCTACTGTATTTATTTGTGCAGATTGTCAAGGTTGAAGGAGGTACCCAGTGGTAAACGATACATGAGGTGGACAGTGGTCAAACCATAGATATATATGCACATACTAGACTAGTTCTTATTAATGAATGTGTCCGCCGCCATTTGCAGTATGGGATATGTTTACATTGTGCATTGTTTGATAACTGGGATTTTAATCTTTAATGGGTATAATTTGTTGTTTGCTTGTTAACCGTTAAATAATTAAGAATTCATAATTTTTTTCATTTTTATACATGATCCCTGAATAAATTTATTAATTATAATAAATACATACTAATGATAATTTTACAAATTCAAAATTAATCAGACTTAACGCAATAAATTTACAATTGACATTACAACATAAGGTACTGAATAGGCAAGTTACTGAATTTAATAGTTACTATAATTTTCATCTTGCAAAAGTTGAAAAAAAAATGAAAAATGCAAACGAGTAATCAGGCCAATGTTGTAAAGTTATCATAACATTCATGACGATAATGTACGAGAACAAAATATGTCAATAAACCCAACAGTTGCACGACTTCATCGCAATACACTGGCTGCACAGGGAGAAGTCGGGCATCTATTATATATATTATGTACAAATATAAATATATGTATATATATATAGAACAGAAATAATATATAGGTTACTCACCGAAAGCGGACAACACGGTTAAATGGACTAGTTCGCGAGCGACAATGGTACTCGCCTCTGGACGTCGATGGCCGACTGCGGACGGGAAAACTACACGAACCTGCGACCGATAGAAATCAAGACAGAGGCGGTAAAAAAAGGACTACACTTGCGGACGCGACTTCGTTGGGTCGACGAAAAAAATGTTTTCAAACGGGCCACGTAGAACAGAGTAACGCCAAAACGAATGAAAAAATAAATTAAATAAAATAAAAAATTAAAATGTCAAAAAATGTCGAAACGTCGGTTAAACGAAATTGCACGAACAACGATGAACGAAACGGTTAAACGTATGACGTACGGACGACGTACGCGCAGAAACGCCGAACGGGAGGTGAACCGCGAAAGCTCAAGAAGAGACGCGCACGGACGAGAGCAACTGGTCGATTGAGACTTGAGAGACGGCGACGGGCAAGCGATCGCCACCACCGAACTAGCTATATAGTAGCTATAACTGGTTCACAGTTGCTCAAGCTCAATGCTCATTAACGCTCCGGCCCGGGTCGACGTCGGTCCGCGGCGGCCGACCGAAGCGATCCTACGTCTCTGGTGGCCTCGGCAGTGTGGCCAACCCCGACGGACCGTACCCGACCGAGTGTGCGGCACCCGTTGTCGTGACTCGTGAAACGTATCTCCTAACGGCTCATGCCGGTAGACGGTATCCGGTTATCGTGTTAAAATGTACAAGCGCCACGGCTGACGGGGGGGGGGGGCAATCGCTAGCGGCGAGTGATAACAACCGACGTCCGACAGGTGATAACGGGACTCGACGTGTTGCCCTCGGCTTTGGAGAGTAAAGTTTGACATCTTCCCAGTCCCCGACGATGGATCGGATCCGCTGGGCAATGGTATTAGCCCTTCGCATGTCCCTAACGCGCGCAGTCTTCGACCGGTGGTCCGCGACGGAAACGATGTGTTTCGCCGCGGTGTAAATGACTCGGGGAATCAGGACCGACGTTGTGTGGCTTCCACCGCGTCTGAATCTAACGAATACTCGTGGGGTTTCAGTTGCTGGCCCCTCATATTTCCGAAGCCGAAAGCAAACTGTATCATAATGCCATATTATGATACCGGCTGCATTATATAATTCGTAAAATGTCAACAAAAAAAAAAAACAACTCGCTCGTGATAAGCGGTTTTCAGTGTGATAACGGTTTCTAACTTTCTGAGTAGAAAGTTAGAATTTCGGTTTTGATTTCAGCAATCTACTGGAGAAATGCAGACGACAGTTGCTACTGAAAAGTGGAAACGTTGACAGTAGGAAATGCCATCTGTGGTGTCTATTATATGCTGATGTATGAGAGTTCTGCCGAGAAAATGTGTCAGTAGCGTCGCCAAAGTCCACGATGACATTGTTGTTGGGCTTACCCCACATCCAACTCTGCAGCAAATATATTTACAATGTTCGTCACAGATTTCCAAGATGCCAACAACCTAATGGCTTTAGTATAATTGTCTAGCTTTATTCAAATATGTCCAAAGCTAATAAAAAATAAAAATATTATTTATTCAAATTACTTTTTAAGTGTAAGAAATTGATTTTGAAAGGTAATTTCTCTGTTGTAAAAGTTATTATCAAATACAATTATTCACATTGTATTGTACATGTATGTATACATTTGTATTTTTGAGAATCGTATAATAACCGTGTTCTTGCGGCAATGCTGCGGTTGGACAAGAAAGAAACACGGTTTGACTACGTTTGGTGGTTGTACTATAACCTACTTAATTTATTGTGTTTCTTTTAAAAAGGAATTAACTTAAAAATAAGGAATTATAAGCACTATCGAAACAGTATATTTCATGAAAAGTACTTCAGTGAACGCTTCTCTAACATTTTATAACAATGCAGTTGAACTTAAATTTTGTTCGGTAAGCATTGTGAAACATACTTACACGTACCTACACAACAAAATTAAAGTGTGGACTTCATCGTTCATATAAAAATAAAATAACCTAATAAATAAACAAATCATTTTGTTACACTAGCACAAGCTATAATTCTTAATCAGTTTCGACTGTCTATTCTATTGTTATATTGTTAAGGGATTCTATTCTTGTGTGAAAAAGAATTTTATTGGGTTGAAATTAAACATAATTTAATATAATCATGAGCTTATACTGAGTTCTGACTAACGTTAGACATTCAACTGGTTGTAAAGTACAATATGTGTATTAGAGATAGCAGTAAAAAAATTAAAGTGCTTATTTAGCTAATCTTATATTTAAATAATGTTCTTAGAATTGGTACAGAATATTTATTTGCAAAAATCTCAGAGACCTTTGAATTTTCAATTTAATCTAAACAGGACTCAATTTTTCAAACACCAGATGCAAAACTATTCAAAGTTCTAAAGATAAGGTTATAAATTATCACAGATAATATTGTTATATCTAAGTAGACTCGCACAATAATTGTTTTGGGGATTGAACTCTGATGATTGAAACTGTCACTTCTTTACAAGACTTAGTTGAGTCAAAGCACTGAACGATGAATTTACTCTGAAATACAACAGCGCTCAAGAGTTTTCCAACATCAGGTGTCGTAGACTTCAATTGAATTGTTTAGCATTCAAAACTTCACTTAACTTGTCTTTTACCTGTAAATAAAATGCAAATTATTATTATTAATTTTAAAATAAATTTTTTAGAATGCTGTATTATGACATAGTATGAGAGTATGAAAATGGTTCAAAACCAATTTTTCTCAAAATCACAAAGTTAATTAGTTTTTCATAACATAAATAAATAAATAAATAACCTAACCTAGTTAATACACAAAACGGCCAATTTATCCCATTGTACCGTTAAGTTTTTAATAGAGTAAATTACACTTTCAAACTATTATAAAATTACAACATGATTTCAAATTTCTTTCAACTTAAAAA
The DNA here is from genome assembly GCA_949715065.1 of Periphyllus acericola. Lineage (NCBI taxonomy): Eukaryota > Metazoa > Arthropoda > Insecta > Hemiptera > Aphididae > Periphyllus > Periphyllus acericola. Next base: position 68,261,845 of record OX454264.1, read on the forward strand.
AACAAGAAAATATTGTATTGTATAATATGTATTTAAATTATTTGAACATGTTGCTATAGAAATAGGAAGTACAATTACTCACATGAAATATATATTATTTGGTTAAATACAGTGATTCTCATTCCTTTTGTAAACTCAAAGTCTAGATCAGTGATGGGCAAAGTACGGCCCGCGGGCCAACTCCGGCCCGCGAAAGAATTTAATCCGGCCCGCCAAGGGTCCATCGACATGTATAGTATATGGCCCCCAAATTATGGTCGCAGAGGTTTTCCAGCATTTCTTACAATTTATAAATTTAATTTTTTTACATTATAATTTTAATTTAGGAAAACAATTCCATATGTCTCACACGTCTACCATGGTTGGGCCTTCGAATAAAAGTTAAATTAATTATTATTTAAGGTAACAAGTAATTTGTAACATTTTAGTGTAATTTTGTAGTGTTTTTATAGTATTATGATTAAAAAATTTAACATAAAATGTATTTTTTCTATAACTCTGGCCCTCCTCAAGAATTTCTTAAACTTTGTGGCCCCCCATTAAAAAAGTTTGCCCACCACTGGTCTAGATTTACTTTGTGAATTTCATTGATGTTGATCTTCGACACAAAACGACAAAACCATTTTAAGCTGTAAAATGCAGGTACATAACAAAATTTTGATGAGATTTTCTATCAATATTTGAAAAAAACATTTTACCTGATTCATTGTTCTGATCGTTCTTGAAAAATTATAAGATACAATTAATTTATTATCTATATGGGCTATAATGATATTGAACATACACGGACAACATACATTTTACATCACTGAATAATGAGTTCCAGGATGCATCTTCAAAATATTTCGATTTTGACAATTTTTAAATATTAATCGCACTAAGGTAAAGAAGATTTGTAAAAGAGTGACGAGTAAACCCTGGACTGGGCAGTGGGCACTGTAAATAATAAATAATAAATATTATTCGCAAATCGCAATAATAACGATTATTCTCGTAGGGAAACGGGAAACCCATTGCTCGTCTTTCCCACAATTTCGAAGAACCGATAACGTATAAAATCCCCAACAGTCATTGACAACGCTCGTTAAAATACAATAACAAACAGTAGAACCTCGATTATCCGAACTATAATTTAGCGTATCCGAACGTGAAGCTCATCGTCAAATTAAAATCAATAATTTCGTTAAATAAAAAAAAATGTAATGTATTTCTGATAATGTAATGTGTGTAATTCTAATAAGATATTAATAATAATAATAAATATTTAATTATAAGAAAAATAAATAATTAATACATGATAATAAAATTTTTTTATTTTATATTTCCAATATCCGAACTAGGCGCGGTCCCAATTAGTTCGGATAATCGAGTTTCTACTGTATTTATTTCGTAATTTCGTATATTAACATACTTCAATTTTAAACCGTGATCCGATTCTCCGTTGACGTCGGCAAAAATCGTGGTTTAAGACGGGTGTAGTGGTGTACCGAATGGGGATGATACGTACTGCGTTTCTGTCACAACGATTAAGATTATTATTCACGTGATTCCATTGATACTTCTTCTGAATTCCGTCAGAAGACCAGGGTTGCGCGGGAAGAAGTTTAAGATTTGCACGTTGTGCGGTTCGCGCGCGGCCGCCGGACTTCTCGCAGCAGTGCAACACCGTTGAACCGTGTGATAACGTTATCACACATATGTTTTCTTATCGCGATTCGCAGTGCTATACTTCTGCGGACTTACGAGACGTAGCGCTTACCACGTCGTAACTAACTGCAGTGCGCCAGTTGGTTTGTCGACGACGTTCGTGCCTTGTCGTGCTGTGGAACTCGCCGTTAACGTCGTCGTTCGTCATCGGACGTCGTGTACACAAAGAACCGCTGTGGTAAGTGTTCAGTGTTGGAGAGAGTAACGAGTAAAGTAAAATGGGTAAAATGGGCGGACTGGCCACGGAGGCCGATCATGTCGTGTGGATAAAAATTATTTATAATCTTTAACATAATGGTAAAACACCGTTCGTTTGCCATACATACATTTCACGTTCGATTATGCTATCGCGGGTTTTGAAATTCGAAGAATTCTATAAGTAAAATATTATTACGTAAAATACAATCGGTGATGGTCGTGCGCGCATGACGGCTTCGTCGAAAATCATCTGAAACATAAGTTATACAAGTGTAGCCCGAATCCTGGGCCCTAATCGCTGATGAACCTCCCAGGCTCCTCGACACCCGGTCCGCCACCGTCGTGAAAAGGTATTTCCGCGTCCCTACTGTAACGCGAAGGAAATTGGAAACAAACGAATCCGGCGCGTGCTGTCTACGTTAAACTGCTCGCTGCTAGTGCGGACAATCGGTCGATTTTTCCGATCGTTTATGTACGAGAAGACGGTTCTCGCAGTGCCCGTTGCCATGGTGTCGTTGATGTCGTTGTCTTTGCGTTTTTCATTTTCCCCTCTGAACGATTGGTGATCGCAACCAGATACGCCAACGGTCTCAGGACACCGCACGGATCATCCTTTTTCTCGTCCAACACGTCCGCGAGCGCTTCAACACCGATTGCTGAACCGCATCAACGATATCGTCGACCAAAAGTCTGATTCGTTTATCAGACGGACATTCAAGTTCAAACCAATGAGTGAGGCCATTCATCTTATTCAAATGATACACACCTACAACGATTGAACAGCTTCTGAATTTATCATGTTTCTACGTTGAACCCTTGACATGCGAGAACAGTCTTGCTTTTATTTCTACCGACCGTTATGTGCTTCGCAAAATGAGATTGCACCGAAAACTTGTGAATCACGTTCATACAGCTCAAGTTTATTCGATAAATAATACAAATCTATAATTAAAAATTTTTTTATTTCATTTATGTTTGAAAATTATAAAAACTCTATATTAGATTTAATTTTTTTCAGGTTATTGGTTAAACAAATAAAGTTTAAGTAGCAACCATGAAGTGTTCAGATTGTGGTTCTTTGAACCTCGACTCCAGTGATGGACCGACGGTCTGCATGGATTGTGGGGGTGTTATTGATGAATCACACATTGTCTCTGAAGTTCAATTTGAAGAGACCGACCACGGATCTCGTGCCGTTGGACAGTTTCTATCTTCTGATTCTCAAGCTGCTAATTTCCATAACTTTGGTAGTGCTTTTCATCATGGCATGAAACAACCCTCTAGAGAAATGACACAAGCCAAGGCACGGCGTGGCATTCAAGTGTTGAGCAACAGCCTTAATCTTAGTCCGCAGACCTTGGAAAATGCTTGTGTCTATTATAACATGGCATTAAAAAGACATTTTACCCGTGGCAGGAAGAACGCTCTGATTTATGCAGCTTGTGTGTACATAGCGTGCCGTATGGAAGGCACTATGCACTTGCTGTTGGATGTAGCTGATGCCAGTGAAGTCAATGCGTTTGAGTTGGGAAAGACATACCTAAGAATGATGCAAACACTAACTCTGACCGTGCCTAGCCTTGATCCTAGTATTTACCTCATGCGTTTTGTCAATTCTCTGGATTTTTGTGACAAAACTCATATTGTGTATACTACAGCAATGCGATTATTGCAGAGAATGATGAGAGACTCAATTCATACAGGTAAACTATTCACAAAATTAATCACTCTTAATTTTTATTTTAATAAATTTTATATTTTAGGTAGAAGACCTTCCAGTTTATGTGGCGCAGCTCTATTAATTGCAGGACGTATGCACGACTTCAGTCGCACTACTGACGACATCATTAGAGTCGTGCACTGTCATCATGCAACACTCAAAAAACGTTTATTAGAGTTCAAAGACACCCCATCTAGTATGTTATCAATTGAACAATTTATGACTGTTGACTTAGAGGAAACTCATGATCCTCCATCATATCGAATAGCGCGTGCTAAAGACAAAGAGCGCATAGATAAATTTTTTGAAGCAAATGATAGTGAAAAAGTAATTGATGAAGTGAAATCTGCAATTGAGAAAGAATTAAGCAAGAAGAAGAATACTAAAGTCCTGGGGGTCAACTTTAATGAAATCGCTTCAGAGTCATCTGATTCCGTAGTCGGTACCAAGACAGTCAAGGATGTCGGGCCTTCATTAGAAATTATGGGTTTGGCTGATTATAAACGAACGTATGAAGATGACGACGATGAAGAATCATCATGCCTTGTTGAAATAGATGAAGATGAAATAGACTCTTATATCCTGTCTAAAACTAGTCATCAGACCAAGAGGAATATGTGGATGAAAATGCATGGTACTGCTTTCAGAAAGATGCAGTTGAGCCGGGAAGAAAGAGCCAAGAACCCAAAGGTGATTAGGGCTAAGGAAAAGAAAGCTAAAGATTCATTACGGACTCCTGCCAAGACTGCAGCTGAAGCTGTGGAACGAGTCTTGAAAAAGAAAAAATTGTCATCAAAAATCAACTATGACATACTTGACAATCTAGATAGTTTTGTAAACTCTGATTCCTCTTCCATGCCTGGACTACTATAGTTTACTAATATGTTTTAATCTATTGAACAAAATATGTGACTAATTTTTTTTTTCGTGTATGTCTAAGTATTTTGACATAAACGTACATTGAATAATGTCATTAATCATATTTTCATATGTGATAAGTTATTTGTTTATTAGTATTATATTATTGTAATGGTTTTTTTTTTTATTATGAATTAAATCATTTTTTTTTCAATATTTATTGTTTAAACTTTGAGGTAAAACTTCAGTTTTTAGTTATATGTTTTAATAGGCAAAGTCTTAACATCAAAATACATACCAGCAAATAACAAAAAAATATCTTGTGTCTGAATAAGAAAATCGGTCATATCAAATTATTTAACAAATGTAAATTTTTCAACCGACTTAAACAGGTACAGTTTATAAAGAAATTCAATAATAACAATATTAGATAGGTTCTTACTGAACTTGAAAAATACTGGGTCAGCCACCGGATCATGTCCTCATCGCAATAGAATACACTGCGATAATAGATAGATGCGAGTTGGAATTATTTCATTATTATGACATTTCAGTTTGAAACATTGCAAAAGTCAAATTTTCACTTTTATCGACATATCATATTATAATTATTTCACTATATTGTAAAACCCCTAAGGCACGACACTTTACATTCCGATGTTTTGACAGAGTCAAGGTTAGTGGATAAGCTTTCGTCCATCTACGATAATATTATTTGGAGTAAATTATGTTTATGTAGAAATAAAATTTGACCACAGACTTAGGTCGTTATTGCAACTTGGATTTATGTAACAAGAGATTAATAAGTGTTATATGATATTATAAAATCTATGTTGTTTACATAATACTATACGCTTTTTATCTTATTAACTGTTATTGCACAAAAAATGCTCGTGGTTTATCCGATTTATTACTTTTAAACATTATGCCGAATGTGACACGGCTGTAGAGTGTAGATCTACCCTAAGTCGTCGGTGGTGGTTATTTACATTCTATACCATAATGTCTACACTTCTAATCACTACAAGACCAGAATATTAGAATCACGAAACTAATTCGACGGCACTGCGAGTCGTAATTTTGAGAAACTTGAATAGCATTTCGCGCTCTGTGACACGGACTACGGAGTAATTATTCCGAGATTCTAAATTTTAATCGTAAATTAATGTTCGTACAGGTACCTCAGATCACGTGATCTAATTTACCTATTCAATTGGTCACACTTCGCCATAGAATGGACATGGCGTTCAGTGGTTCTCAATCTTTTTAGGACAGCGACCCAAATTTTCTACCAAAAGTCTATCGCGACCCCCACTTAGTTTTACACTTACAGAATCAAAAAAGTAATTTCCAAAAATAAATTTTTCTTTTTTATTACATATTTACTACTTTATAATAATAATAATCTATAATATAAAAATGAATCGCTGAATGTGTTGCTAAGCGCAAATCTCGAGAGCAACTGAACTGATTTCGCTAATTTTTTTTTTATAATAATCCTTGAAGTACGAGGATGGTTCTTACGGAGAGAAAAATTAGAAAAATTGCCTGAAAAAGTCTAAAAAAACTTTTTTAAGAGCGTGGTCGGCGAACATCTTAATACAAAAACGATAATACCAATAACCAATAACCATATTATCATGTGAAAATTAATTAATCATCTATGTTACGGCGCAAGCATATAATCACAAGCGTATAATTACTCAAAAACAATGGTATGTTGTACATGGTCTAGGGTCTATCGCATCACGCGCGATCGGCTGGACCAATTTCGGTAATTGTTTTTTTGTTGTGTTCGTCACTATCGGGAGACGGTTCGTACGAAAGAAAATGTTTGCGAAAATCTACTGGAACGGAAAATTCCAAACGTTCACGGGTATACTTATGGGTGACGGATGAAAAAAAACAAAGGAGAAGGCAAAAATCTAAGGGCAATCACCGCGTATTATACAATAACTGTATCAAACGAATATTGCGTTTCCACAACAGCAATAAATTAATTGGTATTTTGCACAGAGGTCAGAGGTCAGTTGCAAACAATCTTTATTTAAATCTTTTATTCAATATTTTGGAAAAGTATACTTTAATTCTACGACGTGAAATCATCCTATATTTCTATATTATTTCTATCTTATGCACATTCGACTTTAAACGGTTGCAATGTCGATACATAATTCACAAGGGCAGTCGCTAAGTATTCGTGGCATCAGTTTTGAAAATCCATGTTTTTCACATGGCCAGTTATATATGTTCCCGTGGCGGAATACCAACAAAACTATTTATATACACGCAAGAAAAAAAACCTAAGACTGTTGTATATCATAAAGCATTAAAATAATAAACACTTTTTTTATTAACTATACCAATTCGAATTCGATATTCATAGTTAAGACAGGACAACGTCTGTCGGGTCAGCTAGTTAATAATAATAATAATATTGTAATACTTAATTAATAGTTAGGCGCGTGCGCAGGGTCGGTACTTGGACTGAAGGGGCCCCGGGGCAGAACTGAATAATATGGAGCCCTTTTTATCGATAATTTTCAACACGCAGGTCTTAAAAAAAAATCAACTAACATTCATATATATATATGAATATATATTTATTCAAAACAAGTCACAAAAATGTATAACAATCTCTAGAAACTTTTTTTTCTAGATTTCATTGAAGCGAATTTGTCAATTATTTTACTAAAATCAATTCTACGTGCTCTCTGATTTTCAATTGATAATTATGACAAGTTGGTCGGTCTTTCTTGTGCCATTGTCCTTCGCAAATAGTTCTTAATCAATTTCAATTTCGAAAAAGTTCACTCAGCTTTTGCCGCAGTCACAGGAATGGTCAGAAACAGGGCCGGCTTAAGGGAGGTGCGAGGTGTGCCCCCGCACCAGGCCCCGCGCTTTGCACCTTTACCTTATATATGAAATGGGGGCGCTAAACCTTAATACATTTTTTAAATTAAAATATTGTTCTACCAATATAGTACTTAGGGAGCATTTAAAAATGTCTTACTTAAAAAAATATATATTAAACTATTCAATTACCTAATTTTATTATAAGTTTAATATATGTACTATGTTCAGTATCTTTTGCTTTGAAAATTATTCTTCTACTGTTATTATTAGGGCTGGGATTTTGATGCAAAGGCATCTTTTTTTCTGATGTTTTGTAACGTTGATCCGTAAGTATAAAATGTGTTTTGGGTGATACTGATTATTTTAAAGTATTATTTATTTTGCATTTTTTTGCATTTTTTGACAAAATTAAACATAAATGCATTATTAGGACATTTTTTTACGTTTTTAGTGCATTTTCTAAGTTTTTAGAGCATTTTTCACAATTTCTTCATAAAATGAACGAAAATTGTTGGGATGCACAAGAAATTTTCGGCAAACTGCTGACGGTACGAATAATAAATTATATATAGTATCATATATTCATATATTTCATCGTAGCTAGGCTTTTCCCCGAAAATTATCACCGTTATATTATACCTATTATAAATTATTATTTTTATTACACCATACATACATAGGTACAAGTTATCGTCGATAACAATTTTATCATAGCTAGGCTTAGATAACTATTACTGAATTAGTAACCAATTAGTACGTCCGTCGTCGTCGTAGTCTCGATAGCATTCGATGTGTTTCGTCGTGTCGTGTTTTATAATAAATATAATTTAAATGCATTTTTTTAGTTTTTTTAGTCATTTTTGCATTTTTTTAAGGGCATTTTTTGAAGTTTTTTAGGGCATAAAAATCCCAGCCCTAGTTATTATAGTTATTTCATATTAAATATTGTACGGAAACATTGTACGTTGTAACGGAATTGAATTATCGTTAATCGTTATGTAATCAGTCTATTAGTATCTATGGCATATGCGATAAATATTGAAAAATGGACAGAAACCCAATAGGACAGTCATGTGAACGCTGTGAAAGCCATCCGATTTCAATTAAACGAAGTTGTAGAAGCTTTAGAGGAGATTTCGGATACAACAAAAGATTTAAAAATAAAAAGTGAAACACATTCTTTAGCCAAAGAAATATGTAGCTATGCATTTATTTTAAGTTTGATAATATGGTATGATATTTTATGTGAAATAAATATTGTAAGTAAGAGTCTACAGTCAGTAACAATTGATTTAGATGTTTCAGCAAGTCTGCTAAATAGTTTAATTATTTTTTTGGAAAATTATAAAGAAAATGGATATACTCGTACATTAGCTAAGGTTAAAGCAGAAGAAATAATATCACCAATGGGAATTGAAATAAAGTTTAAAAAAAATAGAATTAGAAAAAAACCAAAATGTTTGATTATGAGAATATAGATGATTCTTTGGCTAACGAGGAAGAAAATTTCAGAGTGAAGTACTTTTTAGTGTTAGTTGACCAAACGCCTGGCATCAGTGAAAAAAATATTTGAACAAATAACTAACTACAATGAACAATTTGGATTCTTGTACAGAATTGGTCAGTTGAAAAATATGAGGGAAGATGAGTTATTTAAACATTGTCAAGATTTACAAATGACACTAACAGATGGTGAATCCAGAGATATCGAAGCAGCTGATTTATGCAATGAATTTATAAATTTTGGTAAACGAAAATATTACTGCCCTTCAAGCTCTTGAGATTCTTAAAACATCTTGTAGTTAATTTCCTAATATAAACATTGCACTTATAATCCTGTTGACTATTCCTGTGGCCTCTGCATGTGCAGAAAGAGCTTTTTCGAAATTGAAAATCATAAAAAACTATCTTCGCAGTAACATTTCTCAAGACAGACTTTCTGGACTAGCGACTCTTTCAATTGAAAATTAATTAGCAGAAACATTAGAATACAGCCAACTTATCGACCAATTTGCACATCAAAAAGCCAGAATAAAAATTGATTTAGTTATTGTATACATTTTATTTGTTTTAAAATAGACCAGTAATATTGTTAAAATTATTTTCTCATGTTCTTTCTTTGTAATATTTTATGTAGGTATTAAAAGAGGATTTTATTGTTATTTATTTAATATACTTTTGAACCTATTAGAATAATTAAAATTGCTGGCAAGAAGCTAAGAACATTTAATGAATACGTACTATTTACTATTTATATTGTATATAATGTAGACGTATAAGGTATGACGCACTACTAATATACATTGAAGTACGGTTGGTTTGAAAACTAAAAACTTGTAAGTAATAAATAATAATCAATAGCTAGTCCAGTAAGCGTAACAAATTCATGAAATCGGGGAGACTTAAACTAACCTAACCACGGCAACAATGTATATATTTCGTTGGTATCATGGAAAAGTAAACATTTATCATGGAAAAGAAAGATATTTGAATTGTAATAGATCTCACATGAATGCAAAAATTAAATTTGTTATTGATTTAGTTGAGATTTGATATTTTAAAAAAGTAAAACAATTAAATCATGTCTAGTGACAAAAGGCCCAAAGGGAAATCGGTCACAAATGACCAAAAATGTGCAATGGTTGACTTTTTTAAAAGTCATCCTAATTTACACAAGGGCAAACACAGTTTGACTTTTCCCAAGCCATCGGCATCCAACAATGGGAAGAATTGACCACAATTTTAATTTCTATACCGGGTCCAATAAAAGATTGGAAAGCCTGGCGCAGGGTGAGTGTTCATGAATAAATACATAAAATGATTTTTCTCCTTGAAAATTTAAATGATTTTTAACTATTTGAACTAATTTTGAACTATAAATTGTAAAACGATAGAGGGTCGTAAACTTGGTAGGCGATAACTATAGGTACCAAAATATACTATTATTATTATAAATGTTTATTAAGAGTGGAAATAGAAGCGGAGGACTGATGAGTAAAAAGGTTACAAATATAGACTAGGTACAATAAAGAAGTCGATAACATAGGAGATAAAACTGTGGGATCATCAAATATTGCATTATGTATAGAAAAACCAAACTATTTTTATAATAGGAACGTCCGAACATATTCAATCGTGGGTGTTATGGTATAAACACAACTATAATCGTAGTATTAAATCATTATTATTGTTATCGTTCAAGTATTCCAATATTTTACACCATTTCTACAGAAATAACATTGTATCAATATTTAAAAATTTTAATATAAACATAAACAAACGTCAGAATCATTGGAAACTGTATACGGAAACCAATTTTCACATACCGAAACCCATCCGAATCAATCGTGTGAATATCTTTCACATGACATAATTGTATTCGTGTATGGAAAAGTGTTCGGAATACGGTTTTTTATAATCATGTGAAAATTCATGTGAAACCGAAAATTTCCTTATATGGATCTTATTCGTATAAGTTTCAGAATAGGGTCCCTGGTCAGAAACATTAGAAGGGCTGTGCACACATCTGCATAGCTCGATGACATTGAAGCGTTTTGAATCAACAAAAAGTGTGCTAACTCTTCGACACCTTTCATAAGAATAATTTCTTTCTCAAACATAGACTTTAGAGCTCTTTCACACGAGACACTTTGTGGCCGGCCACTAGAATCAAGATTCAAGACACAAAAAGTGTCCCGTAATAAAGAACCTTTCACACGAGACACTAGTCGTGTATCTGATTCAATTCAACATAAATATTTTTTTAAATATTCATTGGTCATCCAACCATGGAAGTAGAAGAAGCTTTGTTACTTTACTGTTTAATTAAAAGAAAACATAAAAAAAAATTTACGTAAAATACTCCATTGGGTACATCCTATTGTTGGTGCAAGATAAAAAAAGGGTAATTTTAATATCCTATTTCCCGATCTTCTTAAGTAAGAGTCAACATTTTTTAACTTTTTTTCCGTGTCGAGTAAATCTTATTTTGAATTACATAATTTAATAAAAGATGACACGAAGAAAGAAAAAAAAAATTTCCTTCTCTTTTTTTTCCAACGAGTCATACCCTTCTTTAAAAATGCGACAAACATCGTTTCAGCTATCCTGTCTTACAGTTTTATTGGCGTAATCGGAGTGTGATGTGTTCCATAACGAAGGGCGACGTTAAATTTCAATAATTAATTTGTCAGTATCGAAACTCATATTTAAATTTTTTTTTTAAATTTTAACGATGTTAAAATAATAAATTAAAAACGTTTAAATAACTAATTTTGTTATTTTGTGGAAACACTTGGAAACGCGTGTCCCGTTTGAACGTACTCATTGAAGTTCATGTATCACGAGTGGCCCGTACACAGACACAGTGTCTGGAGTCTGGAACTCTGGACACTTGAGGTGGAGAGACACTTCGATTCAGCAGCCGGACACGTATTCCTTACCTGTGTCTCGTGTGAGTGCGTCTATTTATATTAATGTATTTTTAGCCGCGCTATTCCTTTCAGACACTAGAAGCCGGGCACAAAGTGGCTTATAAAGTAGCTCTATACTTATAGACTATAGCGGCGGTTCCCAAACTGTGCTCCGCAGAGCCCTTAGGTCTGAATCACTCCTGCGCTCTCATCATTTTTCGGCTTTTTGATTCTGCTTGTCCAGCCGCCTAGGTATTGATAATATTTTAGTGCAGAAAAAATAAACAAATTAGAAAAACATGAGTGAATAATAATAAAAATGAATCAACTAATTAAAAAAACGAATTGTTTCTTACAAAAGTGTTTTGTTCATTTTCGCTCGTCGTCCGTTCCGGATTACCCATTCCTCCGGATTACCCATTCCCTTATGGAATAAATAATTTAAGTTGTAAATTATACAAGCAGTTATACTTGACTTTTCGTTATAAACTCGGAAAGTTAGATCTTCATATCAGATCTGTTATCAGTTTTAGCTGTCGGGATAACAATGCACGATACGTAAAAAAAAAAAGATTCCGTTCACTGCTTCATACGTATTGCTTGACGCGCGCTGAATCGGAACGGAATCGAGTTCTACCGTAGCACACCGTTGAAAATAAAACCGACTGCGATCCGTCACATACGTTGAAACATATCGGAAATTGCAAGCAGTGCCGTAACTAGAGGTTGGCGACATGGGCGCTTGCCAAGGGCGCAGTAAAGCAAGGGGCGCATTTGAGTTCAATAATTGGTTTTTTTTATATAAATTTTTTTTTTCATAAACTATTTAAAGTTTTATTAATATTCAGCGTAAATGTGTAATGACCAAAAATTACCTACTGGATTGCGCCTTGATGATGTTTATTTATTATAGTGTTTACTGCTTTTACGTTTATATTATACACCGATATATATTATTTTACTTTTGAGTGTATGAAATGTATAGACATATTATGGGCACGAACGACGAACAGCTATAATAATGAGTAACACTACAATGAGTATTGTGCCTTTTTGATTTATTTGTATGGTTTTTTTTTAAATTAAGACCTATATATTATTATATATTAACAAACTATTATAACTTATTAACAATAAAGAATCAATTATTTTAAAATATAGCGTTATATTATTACATTTATATAAAAATTATACTTATAAAATAAAACAAAAATAAGCGCCAAAATAAAATTCGCCGAGGGCGTTACGGAGGGTAGTTACGGCACTGATTGCAAGTAACGAAGCAATTCGCTATTGGTACAAACTTTTAACATTTATTTTGAATTTGAGGTAGAGTCAATGACAAAACAATAAGATTCACAGAGATAACCGGACCGACTAAACGGTACGTAGGTACGTAATATAATACGACAATCACCCTCCTCCTGAACTGATTATAGTTGACTCAAGTTTTCGCCTATTTCTTTGCTGATCTTTCGTCATATGACCAGTGGCGTAGTCAGTAATTTTGTATGGAGGGGGCAAATTCCCACAAAAATAAAAATTATTAATAAAAAAAATAGGTTAATAACTAAAATTAGTAAAAAATTATTTAATACAAACTATAATGTAATTATAATATTGGTTATATGTTTTTTGGATGTGCACTACTTCATTAAAAACCCACGAGCCGCCACTGATCTAGTATTATGACTGTTGGCTTAAATAAATACTGTCAATGGGGGGGGATAAAGCCCCCTTAGCCACCCCCTAGGCTACGCCTCTGCATACGGCCGTATCATATTTACATGTCGTAAGAAATGTGTACATTTTTGCACACATTTTTCGTCCAATATTTTAATAGTGTCGTGTACATTTTTCTGTTCTCTGTTAGTTGAAAGCGTTGATTTTGGAATAAACCAAAAACAATACATCGTTATCGTGATTCGTGAATTATTAGACGAAAATGCGTAATGATTTCTCTACGACTTTCTGGCAGTAACTAAATCGTTCCATGTCAAAATAAAGGCTCCTTTACTGGCGAGACTAAAAAATAGCTGGTGGTCACGGCTTGTGTCACACTCTTCGTCGTCGACAAATTCTGGCGCATGCATTTCGCGTGCCGTGCCGTCGACGACCGCGTAAAGGCCGCACGACGACTGATTCGTCGACTTATACTACTTAAATCACGTGAATGCACTGTGTGACGACCTTAGCGACGTACTCATTTTATCCGTTTGTGTTATGGGTAAAGCGGCCTGCGTGCCAAGGGCGGACACGGAACTCCTGAACGAATAAGGGGGGGGGGGGGAGAGGGCAATATATATAGATGAATATAATGATTGAATGGGCATAGGAAATGTATTATTATTAATCGACATAAAAATTAGTTATGTACAAGCATCTGTCATACTTTCGACAGAAAGACTGGTTATGGGTCTTATTGCTTTAGAATGCACCAACTTTTAATTTCGAATGTAAAACTTAATTAAAATTAAAATAAATACCCATTAAACCATATTAAAAAAAGCATTTTGATCAACAATTAAATCACTCTTTTTGTGAACGGGAGGGGGGGGGGTGAATGTCAATCGTCCAATATCGAAATAAAAATCAAACGTGTTCATCAGTCAGATCATCAAGCATATATTTGTATGATTGTATTGGCAGTTGAATACGATACGATGGTGAATGACAGTGTACGACTTACCAAAAATCAATGTTCCAATGTAACCGAGTAACATGAGTGAACACTCTTTCCTGTTTTTTTTTTTGTATGTTCAAGAAAAGTCAAGATAACACAGTAGCGCAGGGGGGGGCTGAAATCCTCCCACGAAACAAAATACATTTTGTACATTAGATTATGCATGACTATAGCTTATTGTCTTTTCATAAATAATATATTACTACAATAATGAATGATTATGTTTTTTTCAAATTTGATTATTACTTTAGATACACATTAATAGTTTAATAGTACATTATAAGTCTGACAATTCTTGGATAATTACATTTAAAAATTATTATTACATTTAAAAATAATAATAAATCAGGTTTTTGATACCCATTTTTTTTATTTTTGAAGATAATAAAGGACCAGTTCAGTCTGTTTTTAGTCCGGCTCACTATATGTCGGTCTGTAGTGAGTCGTGATTGAATAATATTCTATTCTAGGTTGTTATTAAATACTGTTATATGTTTAATTAGGTTTTTTCATTTTAAATCTAAGTAAATTATTGTAAGCTAAGGCGTGTCGTAAAAATACATTAAGAAAAAGTGATCACAGTTTGTTATGTATATTTACGTAAGATTTGGCTGTTTTTCGAAAAAAATACTTTAATGCATTTTTTCTCATTCACTATTATTCTGCGCAAGCTATACACAATATACTCGTACATTTATTAATAAATAATATTAATATTTATATTTTATGCTTGAATCATGTGATATGTATATCGTATACCGGAATATCTACGCCGCTCGTGAATGAAGCCAACCAAAAAAATTAATATTTTCATGACTTACGTATTTTTCAAAATATGGGATATAGATGCTTTATCTGTCGCCAAAATAATTTTGAAAAGGCGTATGGGTATAGGTTATAATTGGAAAGGGTTCGAATGGGTTCTTCAGTTAAGTTAATCTTTTAAAAATTAAAAATTAGTAAATTGCATATAAAAGTTTAATTTTTATTTAATTTGTTGTTCGGTACTGGGGTGGTAGGGATAAAGGTTTAAGCACCTGTGCTTGTTGGCGTTGAAGATAAGCCTGTCTAGTGTCTATAGACTAAGTGGTGAATCGGTGTATGCACATTGCACTCCACCACTCCATGGTACGTAAACGAGTCGGATACTCCGCGGATTGCCGCCGAACCGGTAGTTCGAGTTTGTCACTTTGTCCGTTTTCATAGCATCATGATATAGATTATAGAACATAGATTATAGGCGAACAATTATTTGGAAATAAAATTCTAGCGCATTATATTATTTTAATGATTTTTTTATAATTATTTTATGTAAATATACTTCGAATCGTCTCACTATCTCAGTATCCAATATCAATATCACTCACAAGTGTAACTTGAGAATCTTTATTCTCCAGTTATATTTGTTAGAATATTTTCTAATACGTATACTTATTTCGTCCTGCAGGCGGAGGCAACAATTACGTCATCAATATGCATCAATTTTCTGCGACTTTATTTTGATGCTGCGCGACAAAGTTTTGGACCGGCCTGGCGAGCGTTCTAGATCAAAGAAAAGTCGCGTGGCATTATTTAAATATAGTATTAAAATATTAAATTATATATAAATAAAAAAGTTAATTCTATTGCAATTTCAGGGAGGGTTTGAACCTGTTTGAACTGACTTCTCTTTGAATACGCGCCTGTTCCGAATCGCATACGCGGTTTTCTAACGACGTGCCGAGTCCGACTTGCGTCTTCGATAATCATTGAACATTACAAATGTTCCTTTTAAAGACTGAGGACTGGCGTTATTTAATATACATGGTGTTTGTATATATGTGTTGTATATGAATGTGTTTATTTTAAATAATTTATTAGGCAATTACAATTTTAGTGTTTATCTTCTTTGTACACATCCTCCCGCCATTTATTTGTTAGATTCGAACTTCGCCTTTTAATACTTATGTCGTTTAATAGATTAACACTAATTGTCATACTATAATGTTTTTTAGACAAAGGCAATAAAAAAAAATAAAATAATAAAAATACTTATGTAAGTTTGAATATTATTATTATTATAATAACTTATTTACATTTACAGGTCGGAAGTTTGGACCCAATGGATTTCACAGATGCATATACTTAAACGAATTAGGCCTAAGTGGGTGTTATACACTGTTATACATTCATATTTTTGATCATGTTTCACCTCGTATTTCATCAGTATCTATATTTAGTGCATAAATATTGCACCCATATTTTAAAACATTTTAGTACATTCACAGCCCTAGGCGTAAATTTGTAATCCATCCTGTCTTAAGACTCGGTCGACCTGCAAAACAAACATAAGAAGCTTACTAGGCGCGAGCGTGCCGAATTCCCGGTTTCCAATCGTATCTTATGCAATAATAATTTCAATCATTTCGCGAGTACCTACTTAAAAACAATTTTGCATTCGGTTCAATAACACGGTCCGCGGTAATCGCATTATTACACGTATAATAGGACGCTATATCCTAACTGGATCCGTGCGATACGTGCGATGTGTGCGCTGCGGGCGATGCGTGCACGCAAATGAACGGAATGTCCTAATTGAATCCGTACGTTGCGTTCACGCAAAATTGACAACCGAGAGGCCGTGAGATATAGATAGTCGCAAAAATGGAGCTGTCCAGTGCACAGCGTTGAATGCTACTTAGCGAAAGTCTGGCTGTTAAATTTTATATGTTAAAAAAAAGCTCAAAAGGAATTCGATAAATCAAATATTTAAAGATAGGTTTGAATTTAGCGAATTCCATCATTTGTATTGTGAGTTACGTTCCAATGAAAAATTATTCCACACGTACGCGCGTATGACAATAAATACATTTGATTACATAAAAAAGGCTATAGAACATGAATGTTATCACATCACAACGAATTTCAAAGTACCAATATCTGTGGAAGAGAGACTACTTATTACACTAAGGTAAGCATATTAATTTAATAAATAAAATAGTAAAAATTAATAGTATTTTGGGTCCCATTTGTTCCAAAGAACGGTTCTTTTTTGAATTTCTGAAATTAATTGATCCATAGTAGTTTCCCGCAGTAGTTGCCCGCAGCGCGTTGCGTTGAAAAATAAAACATGTTCTAATTTGTGCGGTGCGATAAAACGCATCGCACACATCGCACGACCAGTTAGGACATAGCACTTATCTCACCGATCGCAGCAACGGAACGCGTCTCGGCCCTCCTACCTACCCCACGTCGACCTTCCTACCAAAACCTGTCCGCTGGAGTGACGGCACGGGGGAACCGCGAATCTCGAACTGACCACTCGTGGGCTCGGCCGTGTACCAGGGGATCAGCAACTACGTGATCGATATCGACTTCGATCTATTCGTTTTTATTTATTTCGTGACTGAAGTATTCGAAACGCACCGGTCAATCTAGTTACAAGGCAGCGTGGGTTATACGAGTTGATGAGCTATAAGACTATTTTATCGTTGTATAAGACGTTTATCATATTGTTTAAATAAAATAAAAATATTAAGTTTTTGTTATTTATTTTATTTTATAACGGTGAGGTAATTTAAAATGTTTTAAACACTATTCAACATATGGATAACGTAGTCGATTTGCTAAGTAATTGGGCTTTTGACGGAGTTGTGCGGCATTATATTTGCTTAAGGACGGAAAATTCTTTGCGATAGGTCTATGTATGCGACATGATGTGTTGTTACACCAAAATGGTCAAGTGTTGTAAATAACATAATAAACATGTAGTGCTCGTATACTATATATAAACAAATAAATTCAAATAAGAGTAATATCAACACCCTGTATGTATTAATTTATTTTACATAATGTAATTCCATTGATTAAAAATGCATAAATAATACAAATTTGTCATCAATGGTAATAACTAGAGCATGGATGTTCAAAATAAATTAAACAATACATTTTGTGAAATCGAAATTTCAGTCCATGAAAAGTTCAATAAAGGTATTGAAAAGAATACCGGATTTGAAAACATTATTAAAATAATTTATACTCGCGAGACAAGGGAAATATTTCGATGGTTTACCCGAAGACTTGACAGTAAGTGATTTAGCTTTTTTTTAAATACGCTTCGCTCTCATCAACCGATGTAGAACGAAGTTTTTCTAGTTATAAGAACTTATTGGCTCCAAATCGAAGAGCATTTGAATTCGGAATTGTAAAACAAACACTTAGTCCAACGCAATGATGTTTAAAAAAAATATTTAAGCATAGATATAAATATTATATTATAATATTATCAATGAATAACAATAAATTTAAAACGTTTATAAATTATAACAAAACATTGTTATTTTTTAGTGCAATGCTGCAATCAATTTTACTTGACACATGAATTTATCTGTGGCGTATGTTTTGTCTTGTACGCGCATTTTTGTTGACGGTACAATGCACACAACAGTTATTCATTCGGCGTTTATTTATTATATTTATTTATATATATATAAACGGGTATATACCCTTAAGAATGATTAACAATAGTACAGTAATAATTAATAATTAATATTTACAAATAAAAAAAGACAATTAAGAATACAGGTTTGATACTGATATTACAATAAAATTACAACAAATTAATAATAATTAAAACATTTATGACACTGAGAATTTATGAGTTTACAAATAATTAACATCCGAGCTTAATGCTACATAAACATTATGTTTAAAAACATTACGCGACATAAAAAAGAAGTCGATCTGATTATTAATGTTGTTAGCCAAAGCAAGTACTCTGGGAAAGAATGATGCGGAACTGTAGTTAGAGGTATATGGGACTATAAATAAATTATGTGACCTCGTACTATGATTACTTAAGTTAAAACCAACAAGGGAAAGGAGCTCGGAAGAATCAATGTTACCATTCAGTAAATCGAACAAGAACATCAAGTCAGCAACTTTTCTTCTAATTTCGCATAAAGGTAACCCGAGATGGGTAGACTGTATAGGTGATAAGTGTCACGGTCAATAGCTAAATTAAATTTATTACAGATCAATCTTAAAAATTTATACTGAACATTTTCTACCTGATTAATATAGAGAGCATCATTTGGTGAACCACAACCACAGAGCCAAATTCTAAGTGAGACCTAACAAGTGAGTAGTATAATATTTTCATTGAGTTAATGTTTTTGAAATTTTTAGTGTTTCTGTAAATGAAACCTAACATTTTGAAAGCTTTAATTGTTCCCAAATTTATGAGTAAAGAGAAAGACATATTTGATTCAAGTAAAATTCCTAAATCCCTAATATGATTGACTCTTGTAAGCAATTTATTTCATTAGAGTCTGTGGAAAAACTCGGCCTGATGCTGGGCGAGCGGGCAAAGGCCGGACAGTTCAAGAGGGCATGCTGCCGGCCGACAACGACTGGTGAAATGCCGTCACATCCAGCCGTCGGCGGACAAAATGTATCGGACCGCGTTTATTAATATGGTATATTGCGTGGCTAGGGCGGAAAATGATTGTCGTTGTTCTTATAATATTCTCATTGCAAAAAAACCACGCGAATATGCGAATATTTCCTATGAAAATACGACGCGCGGCGTAACGTTGATTTTTTCCACGATATAAATAAAAATTGTTTACCACGTTAATATATTAACACTAGCTGATTCACCCGCCTTCGCCCGAGTTACCTATAATCATTAATTGTTACGGGTACTGATAGTAATTTTTATGAATTCCGACATTTATTGGCACATTTTTTATAAAAATCTGCACTGCTTCTTGGCACACTATACTGTTTGTTTTTTGATTAGGTTAGGGTGACCATAAAAATAAAATAAAAATACGGGACATTTCAAAAAACAAAATAATCTGATGAATATTTTTTTTAATACACAGTAGATACATGAAAACAATTTTATTTTTATATTAATAGTGAATTAGTTAAGAATTATTATTATACATGTATTATATAAGTTGCCTAACTAAATATAATAATATAAAAAAAACAAATTTAAAATTAATGTGTACTGTATCATGTTTTTGATATATAAATAAGTTACTTGATGCAATTAATTCAACACAAAAGTATACAAAAATATTTATTTTGATGACGATGGTTGGTCTTCTGCTATTTTTGTATACTTTTGTGCTGAAATAATTGCATCAAGTAATTTATTAATTTCTTTTAATAAAATATTATAAAAATCATTGCAAGAATAGTTTGAAAAATGTGTTTTCACTATGATAATTAATTTTATAGTTTCAACTAAAAAACGATTTTTTTTCGTCCGTCCATAAGACATTAATTTTTTAAAAAATCCTTTCTACTGCAGCATTTGTGGACAACGAACTGGCCGCGACCAGTTTGATTGTTCTTTATTTTAATTTCCGTGACGGAATTTCCGTGTGGCTATTACAAACAAAGATTAATACGGCATTGAACGTGTTAATCTAATGATATCAAAATATACGAAAATTTAACACTGTTATGGTATGTATTATGACATTATAATATACATTTTATATCACCGACAACAATGTGACGCAACAATTATAATCAAAATAAGAATCTAAAAATACTTACCACTGAAAAATAATAGATTTTAATATTCTATATTGAATAATGTTGTATAAAAATATCGTAAACAAAACGATTTTATAGTAAAATAAATTTCAAAAATTATAAATTAACGGTATGGAAAAAAACGGGATTAATACGGGACGGACTTGGAAAAACGGGACAAAATGCGTCCCGTATTACTTTTGTCGGGACAACGGGACACAAAGTTGAAATACGGGACAATCCCATATAATACGGGACGTATGGTCACCCTAGATTAGGTCCAAAATGTATAAATTATTTTTCGAGCTCACCCGAAAACATAATGCCACGTAAAATTGGCAATAAGTGAAAACGTCGCGGTGGTGTAAGGTAAAATACCACCGGTGTTTAACGCGTAAGAATTAATTACTCAATTAACTCGGAAAATTTAAATCAAACAAAAAAACTTTCTCTGCGATGTGCTCTATCATTCAAAAAAATTACATGACGATTATATGAGTAGTTTCGAAGATTACCCGTGACCAACAAAAGTAATTTCGAAGAAACACACTGTGGATACAAAATACTATAAGTAATAACCGTAGATCGCACAAACGCACACTACTTTGAAAGTACCTCTATCACATTAAAATAAACCTATAACCATATTTTTAATGAAAAAAAAACTTTATTTGAAATTTTAAAACCATAAACTATACATTTAACTCAGTTGTAGTATCTTATTTTATATAACTTAAGATTATACAGATAATGATTTAAGATTTCATGAAATTTCGGTATAGGGGGTGGCTGAAGCCCCCTCAACCCCCTCCTGGATACGCCACTGCGACGACTTAGACGAGTAAAAAACATCGTACATTGCTCGACACGTACTATTAAGATATATTTATGATTATTTGTGTACATACTCTTAACTCGATACCGCAGAAAAACGAAACAATCGAATCGCGATTTTTCGAGTTTCGTCGAGTTGTATTGAATCTAGGAGCTTTTGTCAATTGCGCGTGTAGGTTAATTCAAAGTTAAGCCTTATCTAAAAACAAACAAATCACAGTCATGTGCGTCCCTGGGCACATCGGCATTAAAGGAAATTAACTTGCTGACAAACAGGCTAAGATCGCCGCCACAAATTCCAAAGTTAAAACTATACCAGGACCATCTTACAAAGACCTAAAAAAAAAAAAAAAATAACCAATAATAAATGGCTCAACACATGGAAACAACAAATCACCACACTCAACTCAATAAAAATAATTACAATAAGGTGGATAAATACTTATTTAAAAAAAAAGACGAATCGGTATTAAACCGGACATACGCGACTCATGTACGGGTACCTAATGGCAAAGGAAGAACCTCCAGCATGCGTAGTCTGTGGTGCCCAATTAAACGTGAAACATATCATAACTGAATGCCTCAAATATAAACAAGATGGACAAATCAACGGGTTAGACACGACCCTCGACGTTGCACTGGGACCCAAAACCAAAGAGAACAATAAGATGATACGATTCTTCAAATCAACACGTCTTTACAATTTAATCCAACAATAATATGGAAACTAGCTGTATATACGATGTACTACTTTTATTTCGATGTTGTACTATATAAAAAAAATATTTTAAAACTGTAAATACTTTAACCCAATTTAAATCGTAACTAATGGCCACAGTTGCCGAGTTTATCTGTTCAACATAAAAAAAAAGAGTTAAATTATATAAGAATCATATAAAGTATATCAGGCAAGTGTTATGCCGTGTTAAACAGTTACATAAATACATTTCATACAAGATTTCTTTATATACATTTCCAAGTCGTTGCGTACATTTTTATATGAGTTGATTACATATTTACATCAATAATATTAAAATATGAAGATGATACCTAGTATATTACATTACTGAAATCATTAACATTGTAAAAAATAGCATATCAAAGAACTGATACACACAACTGTTACGTCCTGTTACGTAAAATATGTATTATTAATTTTACCGCATTACAAGAAGTGCAGTTCGTTACATAAATGTTATGCATAGGCGCTAATAGGAAGGTGGGCTTTAGGGGCTACCCCCTCCCAAAATCGTTTTCTACCTTTCGAATTTTAAAAAACTTCACGATGCTGGGAAATAAAACATTTGTTTCTAATAAAAAAAATTATGACTAATAAATCAGCGGTCATACCAAATGGCGGCCCGTGAACAAATTTTATCCTGCCCGCAGACAAGGAAAAAAAAGGAAAAACCGATAGTAAAATACGAATAAAATTCGATAGCAAACTTACTTGCCATTTTTCCCACTAATTTTACCTTGGCCTTCTATTTATATTTTAAAACTATTGTTAGTTTTTATTTTATTTTTTTCAATTTATTATTTTTTATTTGTTCTATACTTTTGCATTATTAAATAAATTGTTAAAAATATTCGTTTAGCTATTTTGGTGGCTTCCGAAAAATTTTCAAAATTCCCGAAAATATTAATTGGAGACCACTGGAATAGATTGACCGACGGCGAAAACCGAAAATGTGAAAGAAAGCGCGCTAACGTAGAGCGTTCATTAATTCACCAATTAATATTTTTGGAGGGCCGGATCAGGAATTTTGAAAATTTTCGGGGGCCGTCAAAATAGCCAAACAAATATTTTTAACATATTATGTAATGAAGCAAAAGTTTAACTCAAATAAAAAATAATAAATTGAAAAAAATAAAATAAAATAAAAAACAAATGAACAGCAATGTTATAATATAAATAGAAAGTCAGGGTAAAATTAGTGGGGAAAATGGCAAGTAAGTTTGCTATCGAAGTTTATTCGTATTTTATGATCGGTTTTTACTTTTTTTCCCATGTCTGCGTGCCGGATAAAATGTGTTCGCGGACCGGACGTGGCCCACGGGCCGCCATTTGGTGACCACTGGCGTAGAGTGTAGATGTGCAGTGCCGCCCGATTGTCGGTGGCGAGGTGGTACGCGGCGATGACGGCGGGGCGGGGTGTAGTGATGGTGGCGATGCGGCCCACGGCAGGCGGCGGCGGCGGCCACGGCGACGGCGGGTTGATGAAAATCTCGCGCGAACTCGCTCGTCGCTTACGAGTTACGACTGATGAGTGACGTCAGCGCCGCAGCGTCGTGGCGGACCGTGCAGTTATTGATATTCGTTCACAAACTCGAGTCAAACCAACAATTTGAAATAGTGTGATTGGCGGACGACTCGTTGTGACAAAGTGTCGTCCACTTCTTCTACTGCTAGTGGAATTTACGTATACTTTTTTATACGCTACGAGCGCAGAACACTACTAATCCTAATAATGATAATTGATAATAATTGTAGATCGTTGCAAAAATATTATAGTAGAGTAAAAGCAAGGTGTATAGATCATCATATTAGCTGTAAACCTTGATTATTGATAATATTATCTATAAACCTCTAAGAGAATATCGATTTTCAGCTCGAGCGAGGGTTCGGGGATTTAACTTCATCGCCGCCATGATAAAATGCTATCCACATCGTGAGTGGCAATCGCGATGTAGAGAAAATGTTATCTACGTTGCTTAATGACGATCTTGTAGCGTCTTGAACCGCGGTAGAACCCGACTGGATATCAACGTTCCCAGAATCCAACATTTGCAGCAGCGACGCGGTTGCAAAATAGGGGCGGGAAACCATCCGAACGAACCAATTCGAAATTAATATTATTTCGTCGTCCCGTGTAATAGCGAAATATTGTTGTCGGTGAAAAAGACGAAAAACGAATAAATAAAGAATGTGTGACGTCGAATCGAAACGGAAGTCGGCCGTAGACCCACGTAATATTATCGTGGAACGCAAAAAACGATATGTCGATAAAAATCATTTGGAATCAATTCGTGTTGATAATTTCCACGATCGTTAGTATTTTTTTAACATTATCTGACTGTTCCGCAGAGCGATAGAACGATGAGACCGATTGAATTGTCGTTGCCGATCTATGCGTTATATTAAATGTAAAGTTAAAACGTATTCATTATATTCACCGTCCAACATTCAGGGTAGTGTTCAGGACCGTTTAGTCCCTCGTTTTCACCCTTTCGTGCGCTTTTCCAAAACGAAAATATGTAATCTAAACTAGCTGAGGGAAATAGTACGGGAACATTTAAACAACGGTCCCGGACATCACGTAATAAGCCAAAAATAAAATTATTAAACAACATTCGGCTCAAAGCGTTGTTCCGCATTATGGACGAATAGGCAATTTTGTGCACAAGAAATGTCATACTATTATTATTCAACAACATGCGGCTCAAAGCGTTGCCCCGCATTAAGACCTAATAGGCAATTTCTTATACAGGAAAAGTTATATTGTACAACTTAATGTAACTTTCTAGGAAAATGTCAACTTGTGTACTGGTAAGAATAAAAACTACACAAACACACATCAAATAATCAATTCATAACTTTTGAGCTATTAGGTCCAAAGTAATTAAAAATAACATTTATAAAACGCTTTGCAAGTGACAGGCATTCACTGCCATGTAGTTTATGTAATATTAAATAATTCAGGGTAAATATGCATAAGTTTTTTGACATTTTGTTCTCAACAAGTTGATAAAATTCAATTTAAAGGTCAGAGACACATAGAACACTAATAATTAGTTCTAATGAGAGTACCTGCCAACAACGTAAGACTCGAATCATCATGGGCTGTACAAGGATTTTGTGATATTTTCTTTGTCCAGTAAATGCACTAAAATTTTTTAAATTTCGTCCAAAGTATGAATAAAATTGTGGTTTCATATCATAAATCTAAAATATTAAGAAAAAAAATTTAAATTTAAACTACTAAATACACAAATCAGCCGTTTGTTATATCATGCAGTATACATAACGTCTAATTATACCTACACTAGGTAAAATGTATATAATAAGGTGAAGAAATTTTTTAAAGTGGATCATATCATTATATCCAAATGACGACAACAATCTTATTGAACTTAAGGGCTACTTATTTGTATTGTCTATGATAGTGTTTCTAAACTTGAAGTTTGAGCACTACTAGTGGTATGGCAAAAAAACCCCTATCCATGCACATGAAATACACAACAATTATTTAACAAAAAATAGTTTTTTAACATAAAATGCTTAATAAGTATATTTTAAACAGTTTAAATTGTCAGAAACACATCTACAAATAATTTTTTCATTAACCTTATATATTATAACAAACACAAAATTATTGTCTCTCAGGTCGTCGTACACTTATGTACTTTACCCAAAGACACTAACACTCTCCCTGGTATGAAAATTAATCTCATAAAAGCAGTTTTTGTGTTGGCACATACAACAGTTGACAGGCAATTGACTTGTATGACATCCAGTTTAACATGTACGGTAGTATACTTCTCAGTAAGAACTCAGTTTTTTAACGGCAACTTGATACAATTAAAGCTGTAAAGTGTTAAGACACAATTATGATTTCATTATAAATATAACTATCATTGATAAATACTTACACACATTCTGTTGTCTGATATTTGTGCGTAAACCAGAGATATAATATTTTGATGATTTATGGTTCTAGTTGAAACACCCAAATCCAATATATTGACAATCTTCAATATAAAACAGAAAAACAAGATATGGCCTAATTTTTCTTCATTAAATAAATAACACAAAAAAGTACTTTATGTTTCTGTGGTGTATGGATAAATCTTTCCAGTCTTTACAATTTGAGCTTCTGAAATAATGTTGTTCAATATTTCTTGCCGCAGATTGAATCTTCTGAAACAATAAGCGAGAACCATGTTCATTTTATTTGATAATATTCTATACAGTAAAATGGTAAAAAGCATATGACAATAAATTATTTTTTAAAACAAATAATTGTTATATCTTTTTGCCATTGAAGTTTTCTTAAAGATTTTATTTCTATCCTAGTTTATTATTTTCATTAATAAATAACAACAGAAAAATATCTTAATTTATCCAGTATTTCTATTTTGAAGTTTTGACAGCCACAGACATTTAAATAATAAATACCTAAGATTAGTGCGCGAACACAATGTTCATGTTAAATGAGCAGTATTAAAATGTCGTTAATAATTTAAGAAAAAATACAAAATGTTTTGGACATTATTTTATATAATAAGTTTCTCCTCTGAAAACATCACAAGCGGTGTATAATATAAAAAAAAAAGAAATCAATGTATTCTCTTTTTATATTTAAGGCATACTGAAATGCACATACTAGACCTCTCTTAACTGTTGTATAATATTGTATGTCTCGAATAATTGGTTTTACAATACAAAAAGCAGTCATCGAAATAGATATTTGACAATTTAGCAAATCTAATCGGGTCAAGTTGTAAATTTGTGATATTATAAAAGAGAAAAGAAGGAACAGTAACAGAGGTTTTTTCTAGTGGTCGAGTGACTTTCCGGTCACTATAGGGCAATTGTGACAAATTAAGTCTTACCTTAGTTGTCGTTGAGCGTTCTGTTCGTACCGACGTACAATCTCGTACGAGTTGAAGTAAGTAATTATCGTATAAGACACCATACTTGAGTACCAACTGCCATTGATATTCAATATTATTCTTGGACTTCTTGGAAGTAGCCCTGACAGTTATGACAGCTTTTGTGTGCTTTAGAAAAAATAGATCCATCTTTCCGGATGTGTATTATGTATATTCGTGGTCTTCGGTGTGCATTTCGAAGGCCGATCACGTTCATTTCGAGTTTTCGAAAGTACGAAACTTCTAGAGAAATTAAGGATGACGAACTAACGACGTACGCGTACTTGAGTACTTCAGTTTGTTATCTAATTTCTAGAACCCTAGATGATAACGTGATAACGCACGAACTGTTTACGATAACGTTGATTGTCAGTCTTCCCTTAATTCAGCAGTTCTTAATGTAACTTTCAAGTCAAATGTCAACTTGTGTACTGGTAAGAATAAAAACTACACAAACACACATCATATAATCAATTCATAACTATTGAGCTATTAGGTCCAAAGTAATTAAAAATAACATTTATAAAACGCTTTGCAAGTGACAGGCATTCACTGCCACGTAATTAATGTAATGTTAAATAATTCAGGGTAAATATGCATAAGTTTTTTGACATTTAGCGCTCAACAAGTTGATAAAATTCAATTTAAAGGTCAGAGACACATAGAACACTAATAATTAGTTCTAATGAGAGTACCTGCCAACAACGTAAGACTCGAATCATCATGGGCCGTACAAGGATTTTGTGATATTTTCTTTGTCCAGTAAATGCACTAAAAATGTTTTAAACTTCGTCCAAAGTATGAATAAAATTGTGGTTTCATATCATAAATCTAAAATATTAAGAAAAAAAATTTAAATTTAAACTACTAAGTACACAAATCAGCCGTTTGTTATATCTTGCAGTATACATAACGTCTAATTATACCTACACTAGGTAAAATGTATATAATAAGGTGAAGACATTTTTTAAAGTGGATCGTATCATTATATCCAAACGAAGACAACAATCTTATTGAACTTAAGAGCTACTTATTTGTATTGTTTATGATAGTGTTTCTAAACATGAAGTTTGAGCACTACTAGTGGTATGGCAAAAAAAACCCCTATCCATGCACATGAAATACACAACAATTATTTAACAAAAAATAGTTTTTTAACATTAAATGCTTAATAAGTATATTTTAAACAGTTTAAATTGTCAGAAACATATCTACAAATAATTTTTTCATTAACCTTATATATTATAACAAACACAAAATTATTGTCTCTCAGGTCGTCGTACACCTACGTACTTCAACCAAAGACACTGACACTCTCCCTGGTATGAAAATTAATCTCATAAAAGCAGTTTTTGTGTTGGCACATACAACAGTTGACAGGCAATTGACTTGTATGACATCCAGTTTAACATGTACGGTAGTATACTTCTCAGTAAGAACTCAGTTTTTTAACGGCAACTTGATACAATTAAAGCTGTAAAGTGTTAAGACACAATTATGATTTCATTATAAATATAACTATCATTGATAAATACTTACACACATTCTGTTGTTTGATATTTGTGCGTAAACCAGAGATAAAATATTTTGATGATTTATGGTTCTAGTTGAAACACCCAAATCCAATATATTGACAATCTTCAACATAAAACAGAAAAACAAGATATGGCCTAATTTTTCTTCATTAAATAAATAACACAAAAAAGTACTTTATGTTCCTGTGGAGTATGGATAAATGTTTCCATTCTTTGCAATTTGAGCTTCTGAAATAATGTTGTTCAATATTTCTTGCCGCAGATCAAATCATCTGAAACAATAAGCGAGAAACATGTTCATTTTATTTGATAATAATCTATACAGTAAAATGGTAAACAGAAAATGACATTCAATTATTTTTTAAAACAAATCATGGTTATATTTTTCTGACATTGAAGTTTTCTTAAAGATTTTATTTCTATGTTCATGTTAAATGAGCAGTATTAAAATGTCATTAATAAATTAAGAGAAAATACAAAATGTTTTGGACATTATATTATACAATAAGTTTCTCTGCTGAAAACATCTCATGCCGTATATAAAATAAAAAAAAAAAATTAATGTATTGTCTTTTTATATTAAATGCATACCGTAATTCACATATTAGACCTCTCTTAACCGTTGTATAATATTGTATGTATCGAATAATTGGTTTTACAATACAAAAATCAGTCATCGAAATAGATACTTGACAATTTAGCAAATGTGTTCTTATCGG
This sequence comes from Periphyllus acericola, assembly GCA_949715065.1. Lineage (NCBI taxonomy): Eukaryota > Metazoa > Arthropoda > Insecta > Hemiptera > Aphididae > Periphyllus > Periphyllus acericola. The sequence goes on from OX454264.1 coordinate 68,291,556, forward strand.
GTTAAGTTGTAAGTTTGTGATATTATAAAAGAGAAAAGAAGCAACAGTATCAGAGGTTTTTTCTAGTGGTCGAGTAACTTTCCGGTCATTATAGGGCGATTGCGACAAATAAAGTCTTACCTTAGTTGTTGTTGAGCGTTCCATTCGTATCGACGTATAAACTTGTACGAGTTGAAGTAAGTAATTATCGTATAAGACACCATACTTGAGTACCAACTTCCATTGATATTTAATATTATTCTTGGACTTCTTGGAAGTAGCCCTGACGGATTTGACAGCATTTGTGTGCTTTAGAAAAATAGATCCATCTCTCCGGAAGTGTATTATGTGTATTCGTGGTTTTCGGTGTGCATTTCGAAGTCCGATCGCATTCATTTCGAGTTTTCGAAAGTACGAAACTTTCAGAGAAATTAAGAATGACGAATTTACAACGTACGCGTACTCGAGTACTTCGGTTTGTTATCTAAGTTCTAGAACCTTAGATGATAACGTGATAACCGACGAACTGTTTACGATAACGTCGATTGACGGTCTTCCCTTAAATTAAGGGATACTTATCTACGAAATAAATGGCACAAATTACATCCAAATCGATTGGTGATCTCGATCCTTTCGAATATTACGCCTGAAAGTTCGAATCACTGTATTTCGGTGTGTAATTTCATAATTTTCGGCTCTGATAACGAGATTACGGACGAGTCGTTGACAGTAACATCGATAATCGATATTGGCCATTATAGGTAGGTACCCAGGGGTGGCCGGTGTATTAAGCACATTTGTATCTTGAATATTTTAACGTTATTGAATTGTGTCCAGTATCGATAGACACTTTTTTATGGTCGTGTAAATTGCTTCTTTTCTCAATTTGTTCGCGTGAGAATACCGTTCGTATTTTATTTCAAAATGTTCTTAATGTTAACTTAATGTTCTGAATAAACCAACCGTTTTTAATCTTCAAAACTCCTGTTTATTTGCAGGTTCATCCTGTGCACGGTAGTTGTTCAACAACTGTAAAAAGTCTAGTTTTAAGCTGTCGAGGTATAGATTTATATATCTGGGAAGCATTTTTAAGTTCAACCCCATTTGAAAAATGTCGTCTGAATAATCGGTTTAATTCAAAAACTTACCATCGTATTTTGCATGTTCCCTTTTAGTGTGGTACTCTAATATCGTTTGCTATTTTTGAGTTATCAGAAGCAACTGTTGCAGTAGTATTCATGGGTGCCCATAGGTAACATTTAAGGGGTGGTCAAAATAAAAAAATTTTCGAATGTAAGATAATAAAGATTAATGTTATTTTTTACATATAAATGTATCCATGCATGTTACCTATATTAGATTATAAAAAATAGAAATTAAATAATATAATTAAGTATATTATTCGGTATCAGTAAATAAGAACTGAAAATGTCTTCGTATATTTAGCTTTACTATGACATGTTGATAAATTCTCAGACAGAACACTATCTCCAGATTCAACACGAAATTTTAAAAGATCATCAAAATTTCCACTACAGCTCAATTTACCTCTAATTGCTAGATCATGTGTCGCACAAAATATTATTGATGACAAAATAGGGACTAGCTTTTTTCTATTTTGTTCAATTTGTGAGTGTTGAGCAGTATTTAATTGATCTATATCACTTTTTTCTTTGTTGGACATAATTTTTAAAAAATCTGTTGATTGAGAAACCGAATCTCTATGCCATTCAGATTGCATATATTTTTTTGCGTGAAAATAAAAATCTTTATACTTGGTAAATTCACTAACAATGAACGCTCCTAATAATTATATTTTAACCACAGGACGAAAAACAACACAATGTTTGCATAAACCGCCTTTTAAATGTCTAGAATAAACTAACCATCGATATTGTTTAAGCCATTCTATTTTAAAAATCCTTTTTTGTGCAATACTGTCATTCTTAAAATCATAATTATCAGAAGTAACATATGGTTTTGTTAGTAAATTATATTTAAGTTAATCTGATAAATTTGATGTATTAATATAAAATCCTAAATCTGGAAATGACTCACAATCATTTGGCGTATAATTAATAGTTCATGTAGATACCGTATTTATTGACGTAGAACATTCCGAATTTATTTGAGCAGAAAAACTTGTATTTTTTGATGTGTGTGGCTCAAGCACAGCAGATGCATTATCTTCATCAGATTTTTTTTAATTAAAAACGATCGAATATCCATAGTAAAAATTGAAAATTTTAAAAAATAATATTGAATAATCACTAATGACACTCAGCAATCAGCACTAAATATAATGTCACACAGAAAGTGGACGACTAAAATGCATTCAACGTTGTCTGATAAAATATTTGTAGTACCTATATTGTGATTTTTATGGATTTACCACAAATTATCTGCGATAAATAATTTTAAGTATAGGAACCTATATGAACTACAGACTACGACCTATCCATGATGGTGTTAATATGGTGTTTTTATCATCATAATATACGATAACAATGAAAATATTTTTATACTTATTTCATATCTTAAAAATGTTTTCAACAAATAATTTGCCTTGGTAATAAGGTAATATTGTGGTAATATTTATTGAGCTACAAGTTCATAATTTTTTTCCAGAGGGGGGCAAGTGCCCTGTTTTGCCAACCCCCCCCAATGGGCGCTTATGGTAGTATTCAAAACATAAGTCACCTTATAAAGTATACCTACGAAGACATTCGGTAATGTCTAAAGTGCAAACCACTGCCTCATTTGATCGTGACTTTATGTACCTAAAGTTTGGATTTTGTTCGCTCTATGGAGCTGCTATGAGCCTGAGGGTTGTTGAAACGTATCGGACCGCATTTGTTGGCGCTATAACAATGGTAGTAATTATTTGGTAGCGAGGCCGAAGCAGAAATTCACGAAATACCTGTTTCCAATCATACTATTCGCAGACGCGTCTAAGATATGTTAGAAGATATAGAAAAAATTAATGAATATTATTTCGTCGTCCGGTGTAATAGCGAGATATTGCTGTCGGTGAAATAGACGAAAAACAAAATAAAGAATGTGTGACGTCGAATCGAAACGGAAAAGGGATTAACGGCAGTCGGCCGTAGACCCACGTAATATTGTCATGGAACGCAAAATACGTAATGTCGATAAAAATCATTTGGAATCAATTCATGTTGATAATTTCTACGATCGTTGGTATTTTTTTAATATTATCTGACTGTTCCGCAGAGCGATAGAACGATGAGACAGTTGAATTGTCGTTGCCTATCTATGCGTTGTATTAAATATAAAGTTAAAACGTATTCATTATATTCATCGTCCAACATTCAGGGTAGTGTTCAGAACCGTTTAGTCCCTCGTTTTCACCCTTTCGTGCGCTTTTCTCAAACCAAAATATGTAATCTAAACTAGCTGAGGGAAATAGAACAGGAACATTTAAACAACGGTCCCAGACATCACGTAGCACGCCAAAAAAAATATTGTTATTCAACAACATTCGGCTCAAAGCGTTGCTCCGCATTATGAACAAATAGGCAATTTTATACTCAGTTATATTATATTATTGTTATTCAACAACAGTCGGCTCAAAGCGTTGCCCCGCATTATGACCGAATAGGCAATTTCTTATACAGGAAAAGTTATATTGTACAACTTAATGTAACTTTCTAGGCAAATGTCAACTTGTGTACTGGTAAGAATAAAAACTACACAAACACACATCATATAATCAATTCATAACTATTGCGCTATTAGGTCCAAAGTAATTAAAAATAACATTTATAAAACGCTTTGCAAGTGACAGGCATTCACTGCCACGTAATTAATGTAATGTTAAATAATTCAGGGTAAATATGCATAAGTTTATTGACATTTAGCGCTCAACAAGTTGATAAAATTCAATTTAAAGGTCAGAGACACATAGAACACTAATAATTAGTTCTAATGAGAGTACCTGCCAACAACGTAAGACTCGAATCATCATGGGCTGTACAAGGATTTTGTGATATTTTCTTTGTCCAGTAAATGCACTAAAATTTTTTAAATTTCGTCCAAAGTATGAATAAAATTGTTGTTTCATAACATAATACTGAAATATTAAGAAAAAAAATGTAAATATAAACTACTAAGTACACAAATCAACCGTTTGTTATATCTTGCAGTATACATAACGTCTAATTATACCTACACTAGGTAAAATGTATATAATAAGGTGAAGACATTTTTTAAAGTGGATCGTATCATTATATCCAAACGAAGACAACAATCTTATTGAACTTAAGAGCTACTTATTTGTATTGTTTATGATAGTGTTTCTAAACATGAAGTTTGAGCACTACTAGTGGTATGGCAAAAAAAACCCCTATCCATGCACATGAAAAACACAACAATTATTTAACAAAAAATAGTTTTTTAACATAAAATGCTTAATAAGTATATTATAAACAGTTTAAATTGTCAGAAACACATCTACAAATAATTTTTTCATTAACCTTATATATTATAACAAACACAAAATTATTGTCTCTCAGGTCGTCGTACACTTATGTACTTTACCCAAAGACACTAACACTCTCCCAGGTATAAAAATTAATCTCATACAAGCATTTTTTATGTTGGCATATACAACAGTTGACAGGCAATTGCCTTCTATGACATCCAGTTCAACATGTACGGTAGTATACTTCTCAGTAAGAACTCAGTTTTTTAACAGCAACTTGATACAATTAAAGCTGTAAAGTGTTAAGACACAATAATGATTTCATTATAAATATAACTATCATTGAAAAATACTTACACACATTCTGTTGTCTGATATTTGTGCGTAAACCAGAGATAAAATATTTTGATGATTTATGGTTCTAGTTGAAACACCCAAATCCAATATATTGACATACTTCAACATAAAACACAAAAACAAGTTATGGCCTAAATTTTCTTCATTAAATAAATAACACAAAAAAGTACTTTATGTTTCTGTGGTGTATGGATAAATATTTCCAGTCTTTACAATTTGAGCTTCTAAAATAATGTTGTTCAATATTTCTTGCCGCAGATCGAATCTTCTGAAACAAAAAGCGAGAAACATGTTCATTTTATTTGATAATATACTATACAGTAAAATGGTAAAAAGCATATGACAATAAATTATTTTTTAAAACAAATAATTGTTATATCTTTTTGCCATTGAAGTTTTCTTAAAGATTTTATTTCTATCCTAGTTTATTATTTTCATTAATAAAAAACAACAGAAAAATATCTTAATTTATCCAGTATTTCTATTTTGAAGTTTTGACAGCCACAGACATTTAAATAATAAATACCTAAGATTAGTGCGCGAACACAATGTTCATGTTAAATGAGCAGTATTAAAATGTCGTTAATAATTTAAGAAAAAATACAAAATTCTTTGGACATTATTTTATATAATAAGTTTCTCCTCTGAAAACATCACAAGCGGTGTATAATATAAAAAAAAAAAGAAATCAATGTATTGTGTTTTTATACTTAATACATACTGAAATTCACATATTAGACCTCTCTTAACCATTGTATAATATTGTATGTAATAATTAATTGGTTTTACAATACAAAAATCAGTCATCAAAATGGATACTTGACAATTTAGCAAATGTGTTCTTATCGGGTTAAGTTGTAAGTTAGTGATAATATAAAAGAGAAAAGAAGGAACAGTAACAGAGGTTTTTTCTAGTGGTCGAGTAACTTTCCGGTCACTATAGAGCGATTGCGACAAATTAAGTCTTACCTTAGTTGTCGTTGAGCGTTCTGTTCGTACCGACGTACAATCTCGTACGAGTTGAAGTAAGTAATTATCGTATAAGACTCCATACTTGAGTACCAACTGCCATTGATATTCAATATTATTCTCGGACTTCTTGGAAGTAGCCCTGACAGATTTGACAGCATTTGTGTGCTTTAGAAAAAATAGATCCATCTTTCCGGATGTGTATTATGTATATTCGTGGTCTTCGGTGTGCATTTCGAAGTCCGATCGCGTTCATTTCGAGTTTTTGAAAGTACGAAACTTTAGAGAAATTAAGGATGACGAACTAACGACGTACGCGTACTTTAGTACTTCAGTTTGTTATCTAAGTTCTAGAACCTTAGATGATAACGTGATAACGCACGAACTGTATACGATAACGTTGATTGTCAGTCTTCCCTTAATTCACCGGTTCTTATTGTAACTTTCAAGTCAAATGTCAACTTGTGTACTGGTAAGAATAAAAACGACACAAACACTTAACACACATTAAAGAATCAATTCATTACTAGTGAGCTATTAGGTCCAAAGTAATTAAAAATAACATTTATAAAACGCTTTGCAAGTGACAGGCATTCATTGCCGCGTAGTTTATGTAATATTAAATAATTCAGGGTAAATATGCATAAGTTTTTTGACATTTTGTTCTCAACAAGTTGATAAAATTCAATTGAAAAGTCGTAGACATATAGAACACTAATAATTTGTTCTAATGAGAGTACCTACCAACAACGTATGACTCGAATCATCATAAGCTGTACAAAGGTTTTTTGATAATTTCTTTTTCCAATAAATGCACCAAAAAATTCTTAAACTTTGTCCAAAGTATGAATAAAATTGTTGTTTCATAACATAATACTGAAATATTAAGAAAAAAAATGTAAATATAAATTACTAAGTACACAAATCAACTGTTTGTTATATCTTGCAGTATACATAACGTCTAATTATACCTACACTAGGTAAAATGTATATAATAAGGTGAAGAAATGTTTTTAAAGTGAATAATATCATTATATCCGAATAAAGATAACAATCTTATTGAACTTAAAAGCTACATATTTGTATTGTCTATGATAGCGTTTCTGAATTTCAAGTTTGAGCACCACTAGTGGTACGGCAAAAAAAACCCCTATCTATGGACATGTAATACACAACAATCATTTAACAAAAAATAATTTTTTTAACATTAAATGCTCAACAAGTAGATTTTAAACAGTTTAAATTATCAGAATCACATCTACAACTAATTTTTTCCTCTAATAGTAGTACGCATTAATAACATATAACTCCATTGAACATAGGCCATACACGGTTTTTTGATATTTTCATTGTCCAATAAATACAGCTAACAATGCCTAAAGTTCTTCTAAAGTGTGAATACAATTGTTTCATATCATAAAGCTGAAATATTAAGAAAAAAAAATGAAAATATAAACTACTAAGTACACAAATCAGCCGTTTGTTATAGCTTGTCATACGTGTGACGTATAACCATACCTACATTAGGTAAAATGTATAATATAATGTGGTGAAAACAATTTATGAAGTGAATTATTTAATTACATCAGGCTATAGGTAACAATCCTATTGAACTAAATAGCTACAAAATAAAATTATCCATGGCGGTGTTTCTCAGCTTGAAGTACGAGCACCAATAGAAGTACACAAAGAAAATCCTGGTTTCCATACATGTACAGTGTACACATTACAATTTAACATTTACATGATAAGCAATTTATTTTCATTTAATAACAATTATTAACAACTTTTGTACTAGATTAAAGGACTATTTCAAAAATTGATTTGTGTACTTGTATACTGAAATCTTGTGAAAATATATTTCTGTCTACGATTGAAAAATTAAAAGAAAATCAATTAATCGGTTTCAGATCAGAGTCAGATTATACAGTAAGATATTTTATTTACTAAAAATTACAACAAATATTTCTCACAATAAAAAACCTTATATATTATAACAAACACAAAATTATTGTCTCTCAGGTCGTCGTACACCTACGTACTTCAACCAAAGACACTGACACTATCCCAGGTTGCACCATTCTGATGTTATTAAATATAATAACAAAACCACAGTTCATTTTCTCCATTGGTTTTCTATGAAAATTAATCTCATAAAAGCAGTTTTTGTGTTGGCATATACAACAGTTGACAGGCAATTGACTTCTATGACATCCAGTTCAACATGTACGGTAGTAAGCTTCTCACTAAGAACTCAGTTTTTTAACGGCAACTTGACACAATTAAAGCTGTAAAGTGTTCAGACACAATTATGATTTCACTATAAATATAACTATCATTGAAAAAAACTTACACACATTCTGTTGTCTGATATTTGTGCGTAAACCAGCGATAAGATATTTTGATGATTTATGGTTCTAGTTGAAACACCCAAATCCAATATATTGACAATCTTCAACATAAAACAGAAAAACAAGATATCGGATAATTTTTCTTCATTAAATAAATAACACAAAAAAGTACTATATATTTCTGTGGAGTATGGATAAATGTTTCCAGTCTTTGCAATTTGAGCTTCTGAAATAATGTTGTTCAATATTTCTTGCCGCAGATCGAATATTCTGAAACAATAAGCGAGAAACATGTTCATTTTATTTGATAATATTCTATACAGTTAAATGGTAAAAAGCATATGACAATAAATTATTTTTTAAAACAAATAATTGTTATATCTTTTTGCCATTGAAGTTTTCTTAAAGATTTTATTTCTATCTTAGTTTATTATTTTCATTAATAAAAAACAACAGAAAAATATCTTAATTTATCCAGTATTTCTATTTTGAAGTTTTGACAGCCACAGACATTTAAATAATAATTACCTAAGATTAGTGTGCGAACACAATGTTCATGTTAAATGAGCAGTATTAAAATGTCGTTAATAATTTAAGAAAAAATACAAAATGTTTTGGACATTATTTTATACAATAAGTTTCTCCTCTGAAAACATCACAAGCGGTGTTTAATATAAAAAAAAAGAAATCAATCTATTGTGTTTGTATACTTAATACATACTGAAATTCACATATTAGACTTCTCTTAACCATTGTATAATATTGTATGTAATAATTAATTGGTTACACAATACAAAAATCAGTCATCGAAATGGATACTTGACAATTTTGCAAATGTGTTCTTATCGGGTTAAGTTGTAAGATTGTGATATTATAAATTCAGCTCAAAGCGTTGCTCCGCATTATGACCAAAGAGGCAATTTCTTATACAGGAAAAGTTATATTGTACAACTTAATGTAACTTTCTAGTCAAATGTCAACTTGTGTACTGGTAAGAATAAAAACTACACAAACACACATCAAATAATCAATTCATAACTTTTGAGCTATTAGGTCCAAAGTAATTAAAAATAACATTTATAAAATGCTTTGCAAGTGACAGGCATTCACTGCCACGTAATTAATGTAAAGTTAAATAATTCAGGGTAAATATGCATAAGTTTAAGACATTCAGAGCTCAACAAGTTGATAAAATTCAATTTAAAGGTCAGAGACACATAGAACACTAATAATGAGTTCTAATGAGAGTACCTGCCAACAACGTAAGACTCGAATCATCATGGGCTGTACAAGGATTTTGTGATATTTTCTTTGTCCAGTAAATGCACTAAAATTTTTTTAAATTTCGTCCAAAGTATGAATAAAATTGTGGTTTCATATCATAAATCTAAAATATTAAGAAAAAAAATTTAAATTTAAACTACTAAGTACACAAATCAGCCGTTTGTTATATCTTGCAGTACACATAACGTCTAATTATACCTACACTAGGTAAAATGTATATAATAAGGTGAAGAAATTTTTTAAAGTGGACCATATCATTATATCCAAACGATGACAACAATCTTATTGAACTTAAGAGGACGCCACACACCCGAAATATTTTACCGAAAACACGTTTCACGCGGGATCTGTGTTTGAAACGTGTGGTAATAGTATGAACACCAAATTTTCACGTTATATAGATCAGAAGTTTATCTGTGTCATAGCGTCGTTTTTTTTTTAAAAAACTTAACTCAATATTTTGAAATTTAATTATGAAAAACATAAAAAAAACAAATTTTCAAAACCTTTTTTAGGTAGAACTAATTAAGATGTGGGAAAAAAACGACGCTATGACACAGATAAACTTTTGATCTATACAGTGTGAAATTTTTGTGTTCATACTATTAACACACGCTTCAAACACTGTTTTGACTATCAACTACATTCGATAGATTATGTAAAACTATCGAATAATTGCATGAGCGAATAATTTTAACTATCGAAACTATCGAAAAAGTATTCGAACCATCGGAAAAATTATTCGAACCATCGAACAAAGTGTTCGATAGTTTTATTCGAACCATCGAACAACGTATTCGATAGTTTTATTCGAACCATCGAACAACGTATTCGATAGTTTTATTCGAACTATCGAACGGTCGAACAAAGTATTCGATAGTTTTATTCGAACATGAGCCTGGAGAGTCCAGCGCCGGGGCTTTTTTATCTATTTATATATTTTATTTTTAATTGTAATTGCATTATCCGAATAAACTGTTGCGTTTTTATATATTGACTGTAGTTTGACTCTTCGTAGTGAGTTTTTTACTAGTCCGAACTCAAAAGTGGCCAAGTGGGATCTCAAGTCTCAAGTTTATAAAGAAATAAGACTTAAGATGACGGTGCTCTAACAAATTAGTGGTTCCTGAAGATCTTTTGTATGCATTTTTACACAACATACAGAAGGCCGTTGTGGGGTTATTGACATCCTTTTTAAAATATTTCCATACAATTGATGAATTTTTTTTTGACATAATGACTAATGAGACTAACAGAATAGTTGAGATTGGAAAAAATCGAAAAGTCACTCAGTAGTCACTCTAATCGTGACAAACCGTAAAAAATCAGTGATCATTATATATATGTGTTAGAATCATTGTCATTTGTCACTCCAATTTATTTCTCATCGACAATTTGATTCACATAAACAGATATATTATTTCGATAATTCGATGATAACAGATATATGATTACCACGGCCGTAGATACTATAGATACTGTGTACAACCGTGACGATTACCGATGGTTCGATGGTATCCGATAGTTCGATGGTGTCGATAGTACTAACTCGATAGTTTTAAACTATCGATTAGTTGGTTAGTTATCATTCGGTTGTGCCCATCACTACGGTTCACCCGGTCGCACAGGCAAGCGCGTAATCACCGTGATCGCCGGCCGTTGCAAGTTGCCGCCTTCGTCGTTTGTGCGCGTTTGCAATTATTATTGTCGCGCCGTACACCGCGGGGGAAAACGGTATAATTACGTCGGTTCGCGGCCGTACCCAGCGCGTGTACCGCCTACGAAAGTTCGGGTGTGCGCAGCTGTCGTGCGCAAGTGCCGCCGTCTTGCGTGTCGTCGCGCCGCTGCCATTGTTCCGGCGATTCGTCGCGCCACCGTGCGTGCAGATTCGCGTGTGTGCCGTGTGGGCGCGAAGTGCGTTTTTGTTGTTGTTCGGCGTGCCATCGTCCGCGGTGTCGCGGTGGGAGGACTAACCCCGTCACTGGTTTCCCGTCAAGTTCCGGATTGCCGTCGTCGTCCGTGGATCGGACTTCGGGATAGCCGTATCACTTATCAACAACTGTTGTCGTGGGCCGGTGATATGATCATTATTATTATTATTACGATTGTGATTTGTATGTATTATTGAATATTGTTGTAATTAGTAGTTAGTACGTAGCGATAGTGGGCGCACGATTATATATTATATCTCTGTGTTATTGTATTACATTAATTCGCTTTCACTAAAGTCTACGTAACAGGTCATTATTTATGATGATTGATAACTCCTTTGTTTTTAAAGTTAGAGAATCGATCAAATGCCATAAACCAGCGGTTCCCAACCCATGGGCCGCGGCCTACTTGTGGGCCGCGAGCAGCATGGTACTGGGCCGCTAGCCTTAGGTATAATATTAAATATTATATATTATAATTTTATGAAAACGTAAATAGGTATGCTATGGGTGGGCCTCAAATATTTTTTTACAAAATTAGTGGTCCGCAAAACTAAAAAGGTTGGGAACCGCTGCCATAAACCATCTCCGCAATGAGCTCTTCAATTTTAAAAAAAAATCATAACGATCGGTTCAGGAGTTTCCGAGAATATATCACTCAAAGGTTTTCATTTTCACATTTATATACGTATATTAGATTTGGTTGAAATGTTTTTTAAGTTTTAATGATAAATATGCCCGGATTAGAATTTTTTTACAAGAAAAGATACGAAATTGAACATGGTTCATTTATGATGCGTATCCGTCGGTATCTTCGTACTTCTGTTTGGCTAATGATTAATATAACAGATACATACCTGTGTTACAAAATCTGCAAATTCCATTTCTTCTCCTTTTTCAGTTTATGATGAATAAGTTTAGTTTCACACGAATTGCTTCTTTTGTACTATTTGATATATGTTAAGAAATTTTTTCCACAAGATTCAACAGTTGAAATAATTCGCCGGATTCCTTGACGTGAAATCAGTGAGCGTCAACTGCTACAACACAAATATAATGGCGCGACTAGTGACTGGCGACTTTGGTGACAAGGACTACAAATATTTCATATAATTATTGAATTTAATGTTTTGATAAAAAAGTTTAAAAAAGTTTGAAGATAGCCATTTCATAGTTTTTTTTTCTGAACATTTTGATATTTCAACATTTTATTTTACTTAATTTCATGATTTTTAATAATTTCCAGAAATTTATCAATTTTTCGAAATTATTTTTAACTTTTAACAAAACATTAAATTCAATTAAAATATGAAATATTTGTAGTCCTTGTTCCTGTGAGTCTTATATAAAAAAAACAGAATTTGAATACTTTTTTTATCTCAGAAGATATGGCCAGTGGTATACTTATGGGAGTGTGAGGAGGGGGGGGGGTCGAAAAATAGAGTGATATTATATCTAATAATTTTATACTTTTACATTATTATAATTGTTTTGTATTTTATTCACTATAAAATGCATAATCGTACATATAACAATTTATTTATTTATATTTTATGTGATACCTTACTAAAACTGTTTAGCAAGATATTTAGATATATAAAATCATACTTATTTATAATAATAATTGATGTTCGGGTATACGCAGTTAACAAACTATACTCCATAATCTATACCTATCACCGAGGTGTTAACTTTTAAGATAGCAATCGGATTATTATTGTATATCACTATAATGATTATACTATACATGACACACTATACATGATTTTCATGTACGTGTATATTGTAATGTATAATATGTGTTAATGTTTGAAAACCTTTCGAGTGATGTTCAAGCAATACGTAGTAAATGAAATACGTATCAACTAATCTACTCTGTTATAACAGTTTAACTATTTAGGTAAGATTGGTTTTATGTTATGATCCATTTAAAATAAAAAAAAACTATGTGTGTTTTGAAACACCTTTCGAGTGATGTTCAAGCAATACGTAGTAAATGAAATACGTATCAACCAGGGCCGGATTAAGGTTTTTGCCGCCCGTCCGCCCATAGGCTGAAATAAATTTACCGCCTAATTTACATAGGTATTGATATTTTCTTCTATAAGTGATTCGTAAAAACCCTCTACACCCCATATAAAAAATGATCATTAATAAAATAAAATCAATACTTTATGTATACTATTATTAATTAATGAAAACTCCTTAAGCATATTACAAAAAAAAAATACAAACAAATAATTATTTTTCATATTCTTCAGATTATAGTCTTACGTCTTGATTTTTTTTTCGCAAAGTTAGTTAATTCATGTTCAATACTTAGTATAGCAAGTGCATTTAATCGATCCTGTGACATCGTAGATCGGAGATAATTTTTTATTCTTTTCAAGCAAGAAAAAGAACGTTCAGCTGAACAGTTAGTCACCGCAGTAGATGCATATATTCTTAGTGCTATTTCAATGTTGGGATATATTGAAATTAAGTTTTTTTCATGTAAAATTTGTAGAAGTTTGGGAACCGTTTTTTGCTTATTGTCAGCCAGTTGTATAATGTGTACTTTTAAATCTAGACACTCATTGATTAATTCATTTAAATCCATATCACCATAGTATATTTAATTTAGTTGTGTAGCTCCTTTAACAATATCATCATGCGATAGACTTTCGAGCATGACAATAAAAGCAAATGGAAAAAAATAATTTGTTACGCAGCTCTTCTCTTGTTAAGATCATTCAATAAATTCCCCACATTGTACATTATCTACTATAATAATTATTATTATGAGATACGGGTTTTAATGCTTCTTTCCTTCACGATTTACTATTAATATGATAAAATAATATTCATACGTTCAATTCCGCGGCCTATTCGCCGTGCCATTAGGTCACGAGTTGACTATTGTAATATATAATATATTGTTATTTGTCATATATTTCTGTTACATCCTGTATACCATTTCAGAACCTAAACATATATTTCTTATACTTTATAACTAATAATGTTATTTCATATATTATATTATTGCATGTTTTTATAATTTATTTTTAAAAATAATATCTCAACGTAGTTTTTGGGTCACACCAAAAAAAAATTTGCCGCCCTAGGCTTTAGCCTACACAGCCTAAGCGGTAATACGGCCCTGAATACTGGCCCCCTTGTTTTTAAAAAATTCAACGGTAAACACAGAAAAATGTATTTAATTTTAAATTATGTATAGTAATACATGACATAACAAATAGCAATAAGAGAATATATTATTATGGTAATTTATTTGTGGTTCCCTCAGTAAACATACCTAAATCCACCCCTGCCGGTTAACACTTTTACAAATATCTGTAACGACACGAGTAAAAATCGGTGAGACGATGAACACTGAACAATGTCATTAGATATGGTTTTAAGAAATATACCTGCAATGCAATAGTATTTAGTAAGTATGTACAAGTAGTGGCTTATTGATTTCGGGAATCGTACCTGTAAAAATATTCAAAAACCTTTTTTTCTCAACATGTATTCATACTTGCAAAAAACAACAACTACAATAATAATAAAAAACAAAATATTATTTCAAGGATCCATATACACAATCATTCGAGATTTTGGTGTAAATTTCAAACGAATTTCAAAAAATTGTTTTTATCATTTATTTTACAAGCAAATCGAACACATGCTTCAAAAGTTATAATAATAAAATAAACATTAATAGATCATAAGTATTATAAAAAATAATAATAAATTATAACTTTGAAATCTACTAATCAGAATTTGTATGCATAATATATATATTTTATAATTAGTTTAGTACAAGTTTGTATAATATATAGGATAGGTAGAGAAGTTAGTAAGACTGAGGACTTCTGGTACTTAAAAATCTCAAAATAGATGTATGAATTCTTGCATTTAAATGAGCACTTATAAAATATAATGTATATAATATGTATGCTATATATAAATATGTTCATAAAAGTTTATTTTGTACATTATTTAAAAAAAGTAGAATATTTACGAAATATATTTACAGGTGGTCCCTATAAATACTCTAAAAAATAATTACTTTCTTATATTCTCCTTGTGAACAGTAAAAATATTTGTGGACAAACAATTTATCAAATATGCTTAAATTTGTCAAAATAAACTAGATAAGAACTTTTTTTATGATTTAATTTTAAAGTATGGTATTATAATTGTTCATCTAACATAGATAGGTACTTAAATATGAATTAGTTATCAAAATAACGACAAAATATGCAATATAAAGTTTTAAACACATAACCATATAATAATAATAATAATAATAATAATAATAAGTTTATTTCGCCAATATATCATATAACAACATAAAATAGTGATAATAATATAATTTATACTATAAATTATAATACAATAAAGTAAAGATAATATATTGCCTCACTTCTAAAAAGCTAAGCTTGTGATAAATAATCTTTATAAGTACCACCCCAAAAGGGCAATCCATAGTAAACTAAGGACTGAACTAATGGCATATATATAATTCTCAAATGTTTAAAATCTAAAACATATTTTAAGCTTTTAAAATTATAATATAACTTCCTAATGGTATTAACCAATTTATCTATATGATAATTCCATTTAAGTTTATCATCAAATATTAATCCTAAATATTTAATATGATTTACTCTTTGAATATGTTGACAATTACAGGATACAATTTTGTTTTTACAATTTAAGGAATGTGGACAAATGACAAGATTATTCAAGTTAATTGAATTAGGTCTAAGATTAAATAATATATAATTAGACTTTTTAAGATTTAACTCTAAAAATTTTTTATCATACCAATTCTGGACACTATCTAATGAGAGATTTACTTCATCAAATAGGACTTCAATACTTTTATTATTAAAAAGCATAACCGTATCATCAGCAAAACTATAAATATCACCTTTTATAGAAACATTAAGAAGGCCATTAACATATATATTAAACAGTAAAGGGCCTAAAACAGAACCCTGTGGAACACCAATTGAAATATTACTTACATTACTATATTCATTATTAACCCTGACTATTTGAGTTCTATCATTTAGGTATAACTTAATTAATTTTAAAATGTTACCTCTTATCCCAGAATAATTTAACTTTCTAATTAATATATCTAAATTTACAGTGTCAAACGCCTTTTTTATATCAAGAAAAACACCTATTACATAATTACTCTTATCAATATTATCATAAATGTAATTAGTAATATGAAATAAGGCATCATTAGTGGACATTCCTTCCCTAAAACCAAATTGCTTAGCCGAAAAGAATTTATATTTATTCAAAAAGTTGACCAGTCTGACTTTAATACATTTTTCTAATATTTTTGAAATTGATAGGGTTAAAGAAATTGGTCTATAGTTCTCAGGTAAGTCTTTATCACCATATTTAAATATTGGGATAACAACTGCTTTTTTGAAGGCAAGAGGAAATATACCTAACTCAACTACTTTATTAAATATAATTGCTAAAGGTTTAGAAATAGATGTAGAAGTCATTTTTTAAGACCTTATTTGATAAGTTGCTCTCATAAAAAAAACTATGATCTTTAATCTTTTGTATAAACTTTATAATTTCATCTTGAATTATAGGAGTAAAAAATATACTTTCATAGATATAGCACCCCTTATTTAAGTCCTGAAAATTATCATTGAAATAATTTTTATTTAATATATTATCATAGATATTCATCCCTACTGAGGAAAAGTAATCATTAAAAATGTTAGGAATAATTTTATTATCAGTTATCTTTATACCTTCATTGTTTATTAAAGAATGTACTGTATTTTTGGAATTATTTGATGAGTTATTAGTTACATATTTAATCGTTTCCCAAAGTTTTTTGACATTTCCTTTATTATTATATATTTTATTATGATAATACATACTTTTGGCTTTCTTAATCAATGTATTAAGTAAATTTCTAAAATTATTATACTTAGAAATTAATGTAATATTATTTGGATTTTTAATTTTTTGACTATACATTTTTTCTCTGTATCTGATAGAAACAATGATTCCTTTTGTTATCCATGGTTTAAGTTTGTAGTTATAAGAATTAAATTTACTAGAAATTTTTTTAGTAGAATTAGCTATACATAAGTCAATCTTGTTCATAAAGTTGGTAACATCAATATCAATGTCATTACTACTTAATATAGTATCCCAATTTAAGTTATTAATACTTAAATTTAATTTATCAAAATCAATAACAGATAAAACATTATTTGTATAATTACATTTACTATATTGTAAAAGATTAACATTTAAATTAAAAGTTAGGATTATACTAAAATGATCAGTAATTGAAGAAAGATAAACATAAGAATGAATATTAACTGGTAGAATTCTTTTAACAAAGAAATGATCAATGCACGAATCAGAAGTATTAGTTTGTCTAGTTACATTATTTATGCATGAATAATAACCAAAACCAGCAAAAATATTTAAATAATCAATTACTTTTAGATTGTTACTCTTTAGGATATCAATATTAAAATCACCACAAATAATATGATTTTTTAAATTAGAGCTTTGTGTCAAATAACTATATAAGTATGGTAAAAAAGCATCAATATTATCTGAAGGGGATCTATAACACCCAGTAACAATATACTCTATGCCATTAATATAAAAATGTACCTCAATTGAATTAACATTAGATATTAGATTAGTACAAACATTTTTAACTTGATAACTATTCTTAATGAAAAGAGTAACACCATCAGACTTATTGTTTACACCAAGAGAATTAAAGGATTGATACCCATTAATAAAAAAATTTACATCATTTAAAAGCCAAGTTTCATATAAAACAACAATATCAAAATTTACCACTGAAGTACTTAATAATACCAACAATTCATCAAAATGGCACTTAATACTACTTATATTCATAGCATATATGGTAAATGTATTATTACCTATATTTAATGAACCTAAATCAGTAATATTTAATGTTACAATTGAATTAACCTGATTAATATCAGATATACAAAATTGAATATCATTATTCATAAAATTAATAAGTATGTACAAATTTAAAATCAAGAAAGAAAACATCATTATTGTATTTTCATGGCTATATCACCTAGTTCTCTTACACGAAAAACCTTAGATTGGTCATCCTTACGTACTAAGATATCACCTTCATTAATCCAAACATATTTGTACAATTTTTCTCTTGCAGCTTCTTTTGTTTTGAATAATAGATGTCTTCTAACTTTAGTTATATGTTCATTGATGAAAATTCGCACCGTGCTGGACCAATTTGTATTTGTTTGGCAAATAAATCACGATTTCTTTTACATTTTGAGACGAGATTAGACTTCATATCTTTATGACTTAACCATACGAGAATTTTTGAAAATTGATTATTATTTGATATACATATCCTTTGGTTATAAAATTATTTTAATACATAATTTTACTTTTACATTTTATTCGACCTTTCTAGACAAACATAAGAAAATTATAAGTCCTACGTCCCTAATAATCAGTTTATAGATACAATTATTTATTAAAAATAAGAATATTTAAAATTGCACTTTTATTAATTATATATATATATATAGTTTACTAAAACCAATCAAAGTTTCGATAAAATAAATAAAAAATAAGAATAAAAAAATATATATTTAAATATTGCCGTAAGTATAATATTATAGTTTTTTTTTTTTTGCTTTTGTCTCATAAAAACATTATAGCTTGACAATTAAATATGATACAAAAAAGAGATGAAGAGAAGAAAAACAGAAAAACAGAAAAAAAAAAAAAAGATGTAAGAACAATATATAAAATGATTAAATGCGGAAACCAGCGTTAGAAATAAAAGAGATGATGAGGGAAATTACGGAGGGGGAGCGAGAATTGAGGAGATGGATTAAGTCCGGAGAGGTGTAACCAAGGGAAGAGAGTTTGGATAGAAATGGAATGCGAAGATGCATAAGAGTATTATAAGTATATTATAGAGTTCTAATGAAAATCATCGTCAGGTTTAAAAAGCACACTGTATATATAATAAAATAAATGTAAAGAAGAAGGCAATGTGACGAGCGTGCAGGTAATCTTATATTATCTTGTCACTCGTCGTTTATCAGCGTATTATATGCATTATTTTCTTCTATTACGCCAAACTGCATAAGGTACCTATTCGGGTCAATGTAAGTAATACTCACGGCTGTAGATAAAACGTAACTATTTCATATATTTAATAAGAACTTTTTGCTACCACTTTATCGTAACTCGATACGCAACCATATTATTTACAGTCCTTGTAATACTGTACTTGCATCGATTTTCGAATAGTATGCACCAACGCTTATCAGGTTGAATGCAAAATATTACCGCGACGTTAGTGGCTGCGTCCAAGGACTACCGATTTAAACGACTGGCTTGTCTGTGTATAATTACATAATAAATAGAAATAGTAAGTAAATGTAAGTAATACTCACGGCTGTAGATAAAACGTAACTATTTCATATATTTAATAAGAACTTTTTGCTACCACTTTATCGTAACTCGATACGCAACCATATTATTTACAGTCCTTGTAATACTGTACTTGCATCGAATAGTATGCACCAACGCTTATCAGGTTGAATGCAAAATATTACCGCGACGTTAGTGGCTGCGTCCAAGCACTACCGATTTAAACGACTGGCTTGTCTGTGTATAATTACATAATCAATAGAAATAGTAAGTAAATGTAAGTAATACTCACGGCTGTAGATAAAACGTAACTATTTCATATATTTAATAAGAACTTTTTGCTACCACTTTATCGTAACTCGATACGCAACCATATTATTTACAGTCCTTGTAATACTGTACTTGCATCGAATAGTATGCACCAACGCTTATCAGGTTGAATGCAAAATATTACCGCGACGTTAGTGGCTGCGTCCAAGCACTACCGATTTAAACGACTGGCTTGTCTGTGTATAATTACATAATCAATAGAAATAGTAAACGTGTTGACGATACATCAGTGAATGTGAATCATGTCAAAAATGTCTATTTAGTATTTTCCTATAATGATTTTGAACATGATACAAATAAATACTTAACTTACATCGTTTTCGGAATATAATGATATAACTAAATAAGTTTGTATATTATTATGTTTTCAACATTGGAGCAGTGGACTCGTGAAGTAGCTATAAATCTAATGTACACGTATACCTACTGTAATGAGGTGACCATCATAAAATGTTAAACCACGCCGTGATACATTAACGGCACTATCGTAAATATAAAATTCAATAAAGGGTAGACTCTTTTCGGCACATGCATAGACAAGAAACATAAATATAACGGTACTTTCACACCCAGGCCCTTTGTCGGCAAGGGACTCGGAATATATGAAAGCGGTGTCTTTCATAGCCACCGCCTACGTGACCGACAATGAGAGTCGGCACATTAAAAACAAGTAAATAGATTTTCAAATGTGTCGCTATCGGTTTCGGGCTGATTCGACCACCCTAACGTCCCTTACCGACGGTGGCCGTTGGTGTGTGGAAGTCTATATAAGGCCATGGAATGACGGGACACCGGCGCCTTGAGCCTCTTTCTTTTCTCAAGTCAACGCCGTACGACGAGGCAGCGTTGGCTAGTTCGGAAGGCAGTCGGCTTATAAAGTGAGCCTACAACTGTTCCATATATTTTTGAGTTATTACACTACCAACGTAAAAACGTGTTTCACGTATAACCGCGAGTCGAACCTGTTGTCGCTATAATGGTCAATATGGTGCAAGCTCTCGGCTCGTTGAACACTGAACGGTTACGTAGAACTAACTTTAAAAACACTCCTAGAATAAGTGTAAGGTGTACAATGTGCGTAGTATGGATCCACATACCGCGTAAGTCGCAACAAAAAAAATACGAAATATAAACGCAGCACGAACACGCACATCGCATGAATTGTGTCGAAGATATTTCGTGATTACTTACGACAGGTAGTGTAACGTACTATCTGTAGCGGCACTAGGCGGTATTATTTATTTTGATTTGGGTTAAATAATAGAAACTCACAGTACCTTTTATTTTTTGTGAATTCGGTGCTTTTATTTTACTTTTAGCATTGAAGGCTTGTCGAAGACTGGTCTAATCAGCAACCGTGCGACGGCGCCGCCCGGTCTCGACCAAATCTCAGTCACGTAACATTGATAATTATAATTTATAATGAATATAAAGATAACTACATATTTTGGTATTGAACACTATCATTTAAACGAATGCGAATGCACAATACTTAATGTACGTCATGATTCAATGTGTGAGTTTAATGAACTTTTGGTACTGCGTACATAATTATAAGACATTATATTATACATGTACATTTGGTGCGAGCGCGCACGGGTGACCGAAAAACCGTTTCGGGCGCATGTTCACGCTTCGCCTTCGCCCTCGCCCTCGCCGAAGTTCGTGTCCAGGCCCACCTCCTCGTAGTCCTTTTCCAGGGCGGCCAGGTCCTCGCGCGCCTCCGTGAACTCGCCCTCCTCCATGCCCTCGCCCACGTACCAGTGGACGAACGCGCGCTTCGCGTACATCAGGTCGAACTTGTGGTCGAGCCGGCTCCACGCCTCGGATATGGCCGTCGTGTTGGACAGCATGCACACGGCCCGCTGCACCTTGGCCAGGTCGCCGCCGGGCACCACGGTGGGCGGCTGGTAGTTGATGCCCACCTTGAAGCCGGTCGGGCACCAGTCGACGAACACGATGGTGCGCTTCGTCTTGATGGTGGCTATCGCGGCGTTCACGTCCTTGGGCACCACGTCGCCGCGGTACAGCATGCAGCACGCCATGTACTTGCCGTGGCGCGGGTCGCACTTGACCATCTGGTTGGCGGGCTCGAAGCACGCGTTCGTGATCTCGGCCACGGACAGCTGCTCGTGGTACGCCTTCTCCGCGGATATGACCGGCGCGTACGTGGCCAGCGGGAAGTGGATCCGCGGGAACGGCACCAGGTTCGTCTGGAACTCGGTCAGGTCGACGTTCAGCGCGCCGTCGAACCGCAGCGACGCCGTGATGGACGACACGATCTGCGCCATCAGCCGGTTCAGGTTCGTGTACGTGGGACGCTCGATGTCCAGGTTCCGGCGGCATATGTCGTAGATCGCCTCGTTGTCCACCATGAACGCGCAGTCCGAGTTCTCCAGAGTGGTGTGCGTGGTCAGCACCGAGTTGTACGGTTCCACCACCGCCGTGGATACCTGCACGCAGGAGAAGGGAACAGTTGGTTTTTTTTTTTATCATTTAGTCAAGTCCCGGATCATTTTACTAAGCAATGGGACGCCACTAAGTTTAAAGTTTTCAACGATTATCTTAGGTATTATATAGTATAATAAGCGTGAAAAGTAAACGTCAGCTTAAAATATAGCAAGTAATGATTACACCGAATCCC
Organism: Periphyllus acericola; assembly: GCA_949715065.1. NCBI lineage: Eukaryota > Metazoa > Arthropoda > Insecta > Hemiptera > Aphididae > Periphyllus > Periphyllus acericola. Next base: position 68,314,296 of record OX454264.1, read on the forward strand.
TTATACGCGAGATTCTTCGGAAAAAAGAAATTGTTACTTTGTAAGACAAATGCGCGGAAAATAATAAGTAATAAAATATTATAATTACAAAAATTAAACTAAAATATAATTATTTTATGAGTGTATAACGTGGCAAGGGCAGCAATAAGATCATATTTGTGTATAGGTATTTGATAAAATATTTCGTGTGAATCTATGATGTTATCGCGTTCAATAATAATTATCACTTTCAGTTCAAGCACACACAATGCGTTTACAATGTGTTTTAGTCGCGAGCGGGTAGGTAAGGGGTGGTCACTGCGAAACCAGTGCTGTCACTTGCACTTGTCGGGCCTGGACTAGGACGAGTGAACGTGCTCACGGGTTAAAACCGCGGCAAACGCATGCCCCATCGCACTCACTTGGGGTGCCGGGTAAACGGCGAATTGCAGTTTGCTCTTCTTGCCATAATCCGCGCTCAGCCGATCCATGAGCAGCGAAGCGAATCCGGACCCGGTGCCACCGCCGAACGAGTGGAATATCAAGAACCCTTGGAGCCCGGTGCACTGGTCCGCGAGCTTTCTGATCCTGTCCAGGACCAGATCAACGATCTCTTTGCCGACGGTGTAATGGCCACGGGCGTAGTTGTTTGCCGCGTCCTCTTTGCCCGTGATCAGCTGCTCCGGGTGAAACAATTGACGGTACGTGCCGGTCCGCACTTCGTCTGTAACAAGACGTGTAATATGTAACATGTAGTTATCACTGCTACATCGTTCTCTTGCTTATCTCAACATTCTTATCACACCAATTAATAGTATAAATTCAAAGTGGTCCTTAAAATATTCCACCGTCTGAAAATACTACAAAAATATAATATAACTAAGAATTATGTATGTATACAACTAATTAATTTTCACAGAAATATTGGTTTTAGGATTTTCAAATTTAAAGTTAGAACTTATAAGCTAAAATATAATATCACCACGTTTGAACGATACAAATAATGTTGTTTCCAAAAAATGTTATTCTAATATTATATATATATAAAAAAAAAATCTTTCGTGTTTTAAATATATGCCCGAAATTTCACGGATAATTAAGTAAAATACTTACCCACGACAGTCGGTTCAAGATCTACAAACACGGCCCTAGGCACGTGTTTACCAGCACCGGTTTCACTGAAGAAAGTGTTGAAGCTGTCATCTCCGCAACCTACTGACTTGTCGGAAGGCATCTGCCCATCTGGTTGAATGCCATGTTCCAAGCAGTAAAGCTCCCAACAGGCGTTGCCAATTTGCACTCCAGCTTGACCGACGTGTACGGAAATACATTCACGCTAATACGACAAATGGAATACAATAATTAGCAATAACAATATTTTTATGTCCAACATTAACTACAATGACAACTATCACATTTGGAAAACAAAAGGTATATTTTCTTAAATTACTATTTTCAAATTTATTTATATAAGGTATATAATTAATAACACTTACCATGATGCAAAGGTATTTGATCAAGTTAAAATGTTTTTAACAATTGGTACGACTAGTTAAGGTACACAAAACAGTAAGTATCAAAACTTTTGCGAGATAAATAAGAATAATGTATTCTTAGTTAAATCAGATATAACTAAATAAAGATGGTTGTTGGGGAAATTCTATAGGTAAGGCAAATTAAATAAATAAAAATGTTATAAATAATTTCTGGACTGTATATTATTATTTTGTTTAATTTTTTAAGAGTTTTATCATTCTCTATTCTTAATGTAAAATATACGAAGATCCTAAATTCAATTAATATATTATATTCAAGTAGTGTAATTAATTGAATGTCACAATTATTTTCTATAATATTAACTAAAAAAATGTAGACAATTGAGTTGATAAAAACGATATAATAACAGTTTTCCGAGTAGGTATACGATATTAAAATCTGTTGGTCAAAAATGTATAAAACATATATATACAATATACATAATATATAATATAACATATATATACATAATACAAATATATAATATATGATATATGAATCTATAAATATTATAATAGGTTGCCTACGTTGATTGTGGAATACAATGAATTAACCGTAATTATGCGTGATAAAAAAAACTTAAAACTAAGAAAAAAAAGTAATTTAAAAAAATGATACTCTTTTCTTTATTATAAATGTTTTTTTTCGATTATTTTATGTTTTTCGATAAATAATAAAATAATTTTCTGAACTTTTGTTCGTGAATAATTATTTATAGGCTCGTAAATTCGAGTACAGTATTATTTTTTTATATTAACGTCAAATACGTATGCTTTTACATATATGCACTGTCTCCTATACGCTCATCACTAGTGAAGTTAATTAAACAAGTTAATTAAAACAATTTGGAGCTTCTCTAACCTAACCTAACAAGCGAGGAACAACAAACAATTTATAACATTAACAGTTTAAAATGTTTAGTAAACATGGATAGGCTTAAAATAATGTAAAGTAATAATCCGTTAATGCTCTCGTCCAATACTGTATTCCGTGCGAAGCCAAATGATTCAGCTAATTTTTTATACAACGGACATTTATAACTATCGATTTTTTTTCATTTTAATATTAATGATGTACATAAACATACATACATTTATTAATGATATTTTACTATTTCTGTAGTAGGTGCATAAGTTGTTTAATAAATTAAAGATATAAGTAACCAACTAATCAGTTGGTCACGGCCACGTTACAATTAAAATTAATTTTCCGAGTACTTATAGTACGAAAAATGTATTTTTAATCATGGCTATACATAGAAAGTGATAGTTAGGTCGTTAGGAATAAATTAATGAACATACAATAAATCAAAAAAAAAATGACCCAATATTAAAAATGATAATTATTTTTTCAACGTAACTATACTACACTTATTTTTATTGAACTAAAATATAATATATGTATTCTTATATTTTGAAAGTGTTACGCACGTATACATTTTTATTTCCGAAACTTTTTGATACTATACGGAACGAATTTAAATTGAAGCCTCTATAGTCCCTTTTGAGGTTCTTCTCGTAGTTGGTAATATCATTGTTTATATCCTATAAGCTTTAAATCGTAAAAACTGTTGTCTTGTGAATTACGAATTGCTATTACGTCGCGATGACGCGTTTTATTTTCTATTTCTGTTTCTTTTCTGAACCTTTTCTGTTCTGAATATTTTTTTGAAATCTCTGTACACAAAATCGAGCACGGAAGCTGTAGTTAATTTGTCATCAATGAGGGACGAATGGTAACTATAAGATTAACTCATTAAATGTTAACGATCTGATGTGTAAGTATGTGACAAACTTCGTGTTGTACATGTACCTACACCAGATATACCGTGTATCAACTTTTAGATTGAAATACGCACAAATAATATTTTTGGCGTTTGTAGGTTTGATATTTTCACAATAATTTTTCCGGTGTGTAGGAAAAAATGTTTGTTCCGTGGCTCACAAAAAATAAAATTAAAACAAAAATAATACTTTATTTCAATAATATTATCAACAATTTAAATTATGTATAATATAATATATTCAATATTCATGTATATGAAAATATATGATTCGTAGGAATTTCCACGAAAATGACCATTAGTTATTTACGTACTATGATATCGAACTTTTAAAACGCAACCGAATTCAATGAATAAAAACACGTATTTTATTTAAAAATTAATTTCATAAACCTTTTGCGACTCAGCAGAATGTACTAAATAATATAAAGAATAAATAATACTTGTGCGTGATTTCGTGTGTACTAGGTATGTAAGTATAAGTGTATATCTGCGTTTGTGCATATATGTGTTTGAGTACGTGAGTGTGTGTGTATGCGTGTGTGTGCGTGTGCGTGAGAGTGTGTGTGTAGATTTGTAAAGGTGTATGTGTGTGTATGTGTGTTTAAATACTTCTGTGTTTGTATATCTGTATGTGAGTATGTGTTTGTGTATGCGTGCATACGTACGTGTGTATGTGTGTGTGAATGAGAGTGTTTGTATGTGTGTCGCAGGGGCGTGGCCAGGATTTTCTCATGGGGGGGGTTTGCCAAAATTTTTTGGTAAACTTACCTATATTTATATAAATCCCTAAAAGGTTAGCATTACTCCATGTAGCAGACAATTTTACACGAATGTATAAAATACAAATAACTTAAGACATTATGGGTACTATATTTACTATTATAAAGATTTATAATTTATAATATATCTTTTTACTAATTAAAGTATAAAGTATTTATAATTAGTTTTATAATATTTCAGTCTATTTTTTTCCTTAATTTTTTTTTACCTTTTAAAACAATTCTAAAAATGTTAAAACTAAATCATGCCGTTGTATCCATCTTGTATAGCATAATTGTTGAAGTTTTACTTTTTTTGTATCAGTTATTAGAGAAAAAATTTCATTTTTTAAAATATGTAATCGTTTAGATGTGTTCAAATAGCAATAAACACTTTAAATTGTACCCATAGCATTTCTAATAGGGGGAATGGCACAAGATGTTGATACTACTAAATTAAAACTATGGGCACTTCAATGTACATATAAAGCTTGAGGATAATGGTTTTTAATTAACTGTTGAACACTATTAAATTTCATTATCAATTATAACTAAAGATAAATTTGATCCAGTAGTACTAGATACAGGTAAAAATAATAAAAATGATTCAACCATAATATTTTCTTTAATAAATCGAGCTGACAGAGAAAATTGTTCTATACCACTAACATCTGCTGTCTCATCTGCTAAAATTGAAAAACATTGTGATTTATTAATATCTGATACGATTTTGTTTAATATTACAAGTTGACAGCTGTTAATAATTTCATTTTGAGTTGTTAGACTTAGGTAATGTGCAGTTTTATTAGCTTTAGACCGAATTTCAAATAATTCTTTATTATAATGTAAAACATTTCTTAAAATACTTCTAAAATTGCCATCATTTCCTATTGGAAAGTCTAATGCTAAAGGGCCACTGTCATTATGACCTCTCATAGCTAATCCCTGTCGTCCACATAATATAATCGTTTCAATAACAGGTATTATAAGTTTTCTATTGAATGAAATTTAGTCTTTTAATGATTGATCTAACAATAAATTTATCGAAGTATTACTTGAAACATTGTGTCTCAAAGTTTGAACTGTAATAATACAGTTTTTGTTGTATTCTTTCATTTCATGTAAACTAAATTTCTCAATTGCATTTTTCCATGAGTTAAATTGTACAGTGCACAAGACACCAAGAGCTTGATCCCCAATACCACCTTTTTTTTAGAAAAAAGCACACAAAACTTACACAATGCACCATTTAACAAAGATAAATAAGCCAACCAATGCCATTTTTGCAACCACTGATATTGAAATTTTAAATTTCGGTTTCCTAATTTAGGAAATATATAATTACTTTCTGGTACCCAAATGTTGTTCAAAATTTCCAATTTATCCTCATTACTCTTAAATTCATATGATTTGTCAATAAAATTACCAATATCAAATTTATTTACATTATTTAAGTTAATATTTACCGACATAATAATATGATCTGCTTGTGTAGTTTCTGGTTTAAGACCAGGATTATCTTTTTTTTCTTCAATTTGTTCCGTTTTGTCAATTGTGGAAATTTTATTCTGTACTTTAAAATAATCCGAAACAAGTTTACGTTTTTTTTTCATTAGTATTAAGTTTCTTCATTTTAAATTTTTAAGCAACAATAATTTAACAAATTAATCAAAAATTATTAACACGTTGTGCCACCATAGACAAAAAGAACACAGAGTAACTAACGACATCCACTAATTAATCGCACTCTGTCGCACTAATCCTTGGAATTAATATTGCATGTGAACGGCGGCTCATTCGAACTGCGATCAACCGCGGCTTAAGCGAAAATGGATAAGTCAATTTACATTCGAAATACCCGTAAATGGAAAACACAGTCGAACCACTTTCAGTACCGTGAAAATAACTTTTATATTTATTAACCATTATCGGAGACTAATTTTATATTGTTAAATAGTTACGCACACACGCTACTGGTGTACTCAATAATAAACATTTCAATATCAACACTTAAGACTTGAAACTGTAGTGTGATGTACTAGAAAAGTTGTTTTTTCTAGCGAATCAAAAATAAGTTTAATGGGGAAGCCTATAAATATTTTATAAGCGTTAGAAAATTATATATTTCTGAAGTCAAGTGTTTCCAGCAATATCGATTAAACGGTGTTAGTTATTTCATCGTAACACAAAATTAAATAATTGGAAGCACTTGACATATTTTTACAGAACACTGAGATAGACATTTTTTCAGAGATATACTTTTCAAAAGACTTTAACTCTTTATTTTTTTTAAATTGAAATTAAAATTTTGTTAATTATTATTGTAACTACTTATAGTTTTTAAATTACCATAAGCACGCTTTCAGTTGAAAAATGTGACAATAAAGTAATTTTTTTATTGTTCCGTTTTCATATAAACGGATGCAATGATTTACATTTTTCGATTTGTTCACCCATCAATAACCATGATTTTGGTTTGTTTACAGATTACCATAGTGATTTCGGCGGGATTTTATGGCTTGAAGGCGGTCAATAACGACATGTTTTTTCAAGTGACCTGCGTCATAACCACCCTCTGAGATATGAGCAATATTTTTGCTAAAATTGGCGTATGACGCCTGCGACCAACGATCAAGGGATTGGTTTGATGCGGTTAAGTGCCTCTATGATAGGGAGAGAATATTGATGGATTTTTGTATAAATAACATCGAGACCATGATGTTGAGTCCTGATGAGAAGCACGAGGATTTCAAAACATGTAAACACGCCGTAAGAAACAAGCATTTAGATTGCCTAAAAATTGTTTATGCTTTGAGTGCCTGGTGGTCATTAAGCGTCATATACAACGCAGTTATTAATGGATCTCTGGAGATTGTAAAATATGCCCATTCCCACGGATGTGCCATGAGCGACAATAACAGCTTGCCGTTGAATATAAAAGAAAGGATTGTATAAAATATTTTGTAGAAAACGGTTGGGAACCGACGAGGAAATTTTTGAAGAAAATCGATAAGTGTAAGCCAAGAAAAATGGTTGCATTTCTCTACTCGATACTACTAATCGACGGGAAAAATAATATGAAATAGTTACAAGTTAAGGTTCATCATGAGGGAAAAAGGTGTGACCGTCTACAGTTAAGCTTTTGTATGTGAATTCTTTTTTTTCTGTACTTGTTATTTTTAAAACGAACTAATTATTATTCTAATTTTATACATTGTTTGAATTTTATTTTGAAAATCATGTCCTCAACCTCAAGAGTTTTACATATATTAAAGGTACTAATTAAAGGTATTTTATTGTATTCCAGTGTTTTTGAATTTATACTAAAATACTTAGTAATAATCGACGAAGATATGTGTACTTAGGAATTCAAAACATGGGTAAATAGCTACTTAAATAATATTTCGTACATTTTGACGAAACCCTTTCTGGATCTTTTCTGGGCTTCAAATTGGAATTAAAGCATTTAATGGCCTTTTTTCGAGGCAAAAAAACATTCTCGGATATTTTTAATTTCACACATTACATCAATTAAACCAGAATATATTTATATCACTAAAAATTATATTATATTTGCACGTAAAAAATGCCACCTCTATTATATGATTCGAACTTTGTTCAATTTTTTATTTTAATTCTGTATAATGCTCAATGCAATGATATTCAACACAAAATAAGCTTTACCTTAATTTTTATTTTATTTTAAGTATGAATCATTTATAATTGCCATTTTTAATCGTTCTTATTACGTATAACCTATATTAAAATTTGTATTCATAATTATTTTATAAAATGCCTATGACTAAATATATAAAAACGATAATATCACTCACAAATATTAACAATATATAGGTATGTGCTTAATCTACTGAAAAATAATTAATTTCTCCTAAGGACCTAATTAAACTGTATTGGATGTTTTCCCTTCATGTGATATAATTACTAAGCTACTTAATAAACTTACTTTTTTTTTATATACACGTATACTTACGTATTAAACGCACAAGACGCCGGACGAGCAATGGGACTGACCGAATTACATGACGCGAAGTCCGATACAACGAATAAAATAAGACAGACATTCAGGACGAACAGCTTTTAATTGTTGTACAAAAATAAACATATTTCCTTAATATTGAAAACAAATAAAAGCATCTTAATTAGTTTTATACTATATGCGTCTACAATTATGAAACCAATTATTGGATTTCTAATCACGGTACTTTCAAATTTCCATAAAAACTTGTTTCATTAATTAATTTTTTCGTAAAATAATGTCAAATTTTTTCCGATATAGGTGTGATATCTATTCCTACGAATTATAATGCATATCTAATTTTTTACTTAAACGACAATGACATCGCGGAGTTGATATTTTTTATTTCAATTCAAATACAAAAATAAATCATTGTTCCATGTTTTTGAGATGTGTATAGTAGCACACAACGGAAACATAAGCGTGAATATAAAATGAATAATTTTTTTTACAAAATGATCAGCGTGATGTCACGATGGGCTATAGTTCAGAATCTACACAAATTATCATAATATTGAACATAATAGTGACTTGTAAATCACGTTGTTCGAGCGGTGTTTCGAGATAATTTTAAAATATTAGCCGTAAAGCATAACATAATACTATACCTAAATGCCTTACAAATAGTAAAAGCGGATTGTATAACCGTCACGTCTAAACCTACCCATAGCAGCACAAGTGGTATATACAATAGCCCATCTCGGAGTAAATTCACAAGTGTAATTATTCAAGAATAATATCTAATTTTTTTTTTTTCTAAATCGTCGTTTTTTTTTTTTTTACCGTAGACGCTTTTCACTGGTCATTCACACGATTTGTCCAAAATGAGTTATAAACATGTTTTATCTGTATCAAGGTGCAGTGTGGAGCGTGTGCACTATTATAAATCGGTATATACCACAACGCAGAACAACGCGATCAAGGTTAGGGTACACGCGAGTCCGTTGTATAAGCCTGAAGCCGCGAAGCGTGATTTCAACTCGTTCCATACGCACCACAGCCTCGATATTCGTCCGTACCTCGTGTTAAAATTTAGCGAGCATTGTAGTTCCGTTTTTGCCTACAGCGCGAACAGACGATATTGAAAAAATAATAATAATGGTTATAGCCCTTGGACCGATACGATATCTTTGACGCCCGGCTCGGAGACCGGCACAGTTATCGGTCGCCGGACACGAATCGCTTCCAAAAACTTTTTATTGTCCTCGCGTTGCGTCCATATGGTTTACTTACGCGACACGTCCGAAATGCGTGACATGTATTCGAAATGATCAACAAAATAAACCATTTGAAGTCTACAAACGATCATATTTTAATGTTAAGTGACTTATACCACGGTGTGTATTATTTAAAATATTAGCGCTGTACAGCATAATTATTATACGAGTGTATCATTATCTTACCATAATCATACTATGAGTCTCACACATTTTATACACAGCCAGGGTAGGCGGTATAGGCCCACGCCTAGGGCGGCATTTAACATTTATGTATACTAGATAATTTTTAAAAAGATTCCTAGTACCTACTTATATTAAATCGTGTGTAGTGAAAAATAAAAATCAATAAAAAAATATAAAATTTGGTCAGTATGATACTATGATCGGACAAACATAAATGTGTGTTTACGCTTTTGGTCGACCGTCGACCGTAGCAAGTTGCGGTGTTCTCTTGACGGTTTTTAATCGGTTCTGTGAATCAGTTTTGTTTGGCAACGATAACGTGTTTTGTTGTTTTCAATTTTAACTCTTTCACAAAACGCACTGTTAATACCAAATACCGACTGACGTTTACAGATAAGTTAATTTTATTTTCATTTGCCTGCCGACTTTCATCAGAATTCAGAAGAACATTTGCCATTATTCAATCGAGAAAGAATTAGCCTATAATAATATAATATGGACATGGAAGAAGTTGTATCACATTTCGCTAACGCAAAAGCAAGAAAAGTCAAGTTCTAATCTAATAAGATGTTAATATTTATATTGTATTTTTACTAACTTTTATATTATAAAACAACTATTTTTAAATTGTTTTGTTTTATTTAAATTAGTAGGGATTTACTTGTCTATAAATATAAATATATCAATTTAACCAATTGTTAACTTTATACAAATAAGTATAATGAACTCAGAATTAAATATATTTTAGTAGTTTATGTGAAAAAATATTTGATACACTATTTACATGTATAAGGGGCGGCAAAACTTAAGTTTGCCTAGGTGTGTAAAATTACTTGAGCCGCGCCTGTACACAGCGTCTAAATGTTTAGGAACGGAAGGTTATCAGTGTTATCGTATAATATACATTCATTCAATCAATTTATGTACCTTTTTTTTTTGTTGTACAATCTGTGAATTTTTTTTTACAATAAGTACAAGTGAGAAAAGTTTAACAATCGGACGACAGCGAAAAAATGTTACGCGTTTCTTTGCGAATCCATCATGTTCACTCGATTTTGATTTTTGTACTCGATCGTTTTCAGCAGAATCTCGTGATTGCACCGGTGATTTCGCGCATAATCACTTTATAAATTAGTTATTAGCGGGTATATATATATAATGGGTGTTGATGACAATTTTCCAGGACGGCGGCGGGGTCCTTTACTGCCGGTAACATATGGTATCCCATATTATTTCTATGTTGTTACTATAATGTTCCGACGAAAACAATATTAGATGACATGCCGCTAGGACGCATATAACGGTAACGTATCATACTTATTCATGTTCGCGGACCTGTGGTATACGCGTTCCGCGCACAGGTTTTTCAAATAAATACGCATACAAAGCATAATATTTATTCCTACACGCGTTTATCCCGTTTGTCTTATCTACCGTGGTTTTACAACTGATGCGGCGATGCGGAGAGTTCTTGTTCTTGTCCGTCGGTCCTTGTATTGTTACAACTTACAAGTAATTGACACGCGATATTGTTTTCATAACGTGAATTACATTTCGTTGGTCCGACTCGTTCGGTAATTACGTGGAATGCTCCATCGATTTCTTATCGTTATCACCTACCGATATTCTATCGTATACGAAAGCGATGATAAATACACACGGCCGCCTGAAATGTCTACAGTACAAGTAATAATGTAGTCTCCTGAAAAATTAAACGTTCGACGTATGGTATGGTGTCTTAAAATGAATTCATCGCTTTCATAGCTATTAAACAAAATAAGAGTAGAAATCATTCGTCGGTAACCCTGATGACAAAAAATTATCTTAATCATGCAACACGTCCGTGTACGGAGAACAATGGGTTTTGGTATAAATAAAAACGGATAACATTGAAACTGGACCGAAGAATGTCGATTGCACCTCTGTATGACCGGCTTGATCCAACAACGTGACAATTTCTCGCGCCCCCACCCCCACTCAAATTTGCATACTGATTTATTACCGAAAATAGACGTTAGTGGATTACGGGCGTCCACGTTTTAATAAAAAAACAGTCAAGTCCGTGTTTAAGGGATGGCACTGTTGATCCCAAGATTCTGTGTGGAGATGCAGGTGCAGTTAAAAAAGTGCAGCGTCTAAAACCGGGATGCCACGGCGCGAAGAGCGTCATTCGCATACCGTCGAGCCATGCGCACCCTTGTACGATATATACGATCCAACGGCGCGGAATGAATGTCCCGGGCATAGCTTAAAACCGAGTAATATTTATATATATAGATACCTGATAATAACTATATTAATAAACTCTATAGTTTCGAAAAAGAATTATTTTCGATTTTTGTGTCTCAAGACAGATATTTCTTATATCATCGATTAGGTACAGAATATGTATAGAAATATTTTTAACGTACCCTTACTTGTTGTGTTTGCAGTTTGCACATACACCATCGCTGACGACGCAAGAATAATACACCGTGCAGTACGTCTATATATTATTATTTATTACATAATATATATTACACGCACGCACACACACACACACGTATACACACACACCGCGCACGCACACATACACACACACACGTATATATATATATATATATATTATATACACATTTATTTTTTCCGCCTGCGAATTCCAACAGGCCCGATGAGATCTGTTTCATATAGATTTCATATAGATCTGCGTACGCGTCTGTAAGGGTGCGTGTATTAAACTATTTAATATATATAGCGTCTTCAAGTATCTTTGAATGGCTGTTGGTACCTATAATATACGCTTGGGCGGTGCGGAAAGGTTCGTACGTCCGTAGTGCAGCGTTGAACACAGATTACTGCGCGTATATTACTGTAAACGATGGCCTTTGAGTGTGTTGACGGACTTGTCGTGTATATATTTCTTACCATATTTTGCGAATGCGTTTGTGCAGATGATTTGATAATTTGGGAACCGTGTTGGACGCCGAAATCGTCAAAATGTAATTTAAAAATCGAAAAACTGCTTTCTCGCTATGTAGAATAAATCGATTAGATCGTTAATTAGATGCACGACGCTGCCTGCGCAGGTAGTACGCAGCAATAGCTAGAATACATTTTACTGGATCTCGAGTCTGGAATGTGTTGTTTAAACACGTTATATATATATATATATATATAGGAACCGACGACGTGTTTCTTCATTTTTGACGGTATACACGCATATGGGTAGAACACTATTCATTGTATGGGTACATACATATACGCATATACGCGTTCGTACCACGTCACTACTCGGGTGCACTAAAACGAAACCTTTTCACCCGATCGAGGGTTAGGTAAGGGTGTACTACGAATGTTTGACGTTCTAATAGCATGCGTTTGAACGTGACTCCTAATATAAACTCGTCTGTAGCCGTGCCCATTATATTATATTATATGAGCGCCGCCGCGGCCGTGGCGCGCGGTAACACGCACCCGTTGGCCGTCACACGCACGTCGTATCGGCCGCGGCGTCGCATCGAAATCGTATACAGACGCATAGGCGGGTCGCGGTGGAAAGGGTGTATAAGGTATGAGCGCAACTGTTGTCGGGGTCTAGGGAGTGCTTAGCTGCACCACACGGATCTATTTACGTTTATAAAATGTTATAAAAGTATTTCATTTATACGTTTATGTAAATATAAGAGTACCTCATAATATCGTATTGTTCTATTAAATGTTGGTTCAATAAAAAATAGAACTTAAATTATGATACGAATTTACTGTGAACGTGTGGAACGTGTGTAATATTGTTTTGAAGATCGTGACACCGGACCGGTGTACCTAAACTGACTAATTTTGTTTAATCTTTAATTCGTTTTATATTATCAAACTAATTATATTGTCTTGTCGTGAGGGCTTCATTTTTTTTAAAGATTTACTATTTGTTCTTGGAATAATTTGATGCCACGTAATGTTTAGTATGTCTTCGTCTCAAACGATTATTTTTAAACAAATCACTCTCTGTTATATAATTATTTCCTGATTGTAAGGATGTAACTTTTTCAAATTCGGCATAACAAACTCATTAAATATTGTTATTAAAAATGCAACATTATTCGCACGTACACCAATTATTTATGTTACAGTTACTTTTGATCGTCCTCTAACATTTATTTCCAAAAACGAATTATTTAAATATTTTGGTTGGCTTTCAGCTGTTCTCAAATCATCCACTGTTGGTTCAAAATTATACGGTTTAAGGGCCATTAAAAAAATATATATTTAATATAAGATTGTGTAACTAAATCGTGCATTACAGCCAATAACAGAAGCAACCACATTCACATTTCACACTGTTATTACTTACCACTAAGTACTATTAACACGAAATAAAGGATATTATTAATCTTATAATCATAATCATATTTATAACTTGAATACGACGATAAGACTATATTAAAATTTATAATGAAAAATTAAATTAAAAATATACCTATAGGTACCTAGCAATACTAGTAGAGTTATGATAGTGGTGTATTATAATTATTATTATTTTATTAATATAAAACCTAGATATGAAATAATTATTCGAAAAGGAAGAGGTACCCTTGAATACATTTTATTAGGTCATTCGAAAAAAATATGGTCATTAGCAGTTACTTAACGATAAGCCAAAAACGGATAAATATTGCCGTGTATAACATATTATGGTCGCCGTCGCGTCGAACGAATCCGTGACGTTACTTGTAACATAAAAAATCATCGTGAACGGATAGTCACAAATTAATTTTAGTGGTATCCTTTTTTAAATCATAGTATGTACTTTAATTTAAGCACAAGATCATTTTTTGAGTTGGATTGCCCTTTAATAAATTGAATTGTTTTTGAAAAATGAAATTGGTATATTGCAGTGAGTATGGGGCAAAGCCAGTGAGAGAAAACTCCAACGGTTCACTTTATACGTACATACGAAATTTTGCTCTCTTAAAAATGTAACTCTGTATAAAACGGTAGTCTTTGGATTTCACAAAAATTATAAAATAAAATATTTATTTTTTAATAATATACACTTATGTTTACCAAACTGTTGTCAACAAAATTGCTTTTGGTCAAGGATGCTCATTAAGAAAACATAATTTGATTGTCTGTCTTAACACGGGAGATATCGATCTGTATGTAAATCTCTGTCCATTTTACCGTCCTATCGGTAAAAAACAATTTACGCGACGGGTCTTCGCGCAGGTATACGCATGCCCACAGATTTTTTTTTTTATTACAGATGACATTTTCACTTGTATACTCACTATAATACATGCGTTGTGCGCGTCCAGCTATAGTACGGGTAGGCATATACAGTATATTATATAAAACACGTATACAGATAATATTATGTCTATATAAAATGCAGCTAACATATAATGTGTTTTCCTTCAACGTATAATTTATTCATCGTTATCGTGCATATATGAATAATCCTTGTATACTGCTGCAGCGCACCGCGTACATACATACCTATATATATTATATACACATAATTATATAACATATCGTCCGTTTAATGCCACCTAGTTTATTATGTGACGGTATACAGCGGAAGGTAAAAAATAAATACATGTAGGTATAATATTAAGTACCTATACATATTATATGAGAGTGTTTTGAACTTATACGTGGACGTGTACGCGTACTGCGTACACTGCTGTGAACCGAGACGCGATATATTTGGGATTTTTTTTTATAGTACTGCACCGATCTACATATATTACAGCCTCGAAGAGCATTTACTTGTAATACTCGTATACAATTTAGATGGAACTAGAAACTGGAAAAATATATGTACCTGTATATTACCTGTATATATAAAAAAAACCTTCTACGTTTATTTTGCCAAGCCGGTCAGACGATTAAAATCGAATTTGATATTCTTGACTTTCTTTGACTTTCTTATAATATGTAACTCCTAATAAATATACATTAAACCTATTATGATATACATAAGAGAACGCGTTATTGTACGTTAGAGGTACTTGCTCGTAGGAAGTGTTTACAGACATAGGTTTGAAAAAAAATTAATTGATAATTAAACATGTACAATATATACCTCGTCGTATATACCTGTATGCGTTTGCAAAATAATGCTTTTGGCCATTAAGTATTCTAGAAAACTGCTGTACGTGTATACCGACGATCGACTACCAACCTAGCTGTCCATTTTAAACATTTAACAGGATCACGCCCTATTATTGTATTGCAGTGAAGAAATAATTTTTTTGCTTTTTATGCTTTGTAAAATATAATATTTTATTTGTTCGATAACTCGATTCGGAAGTACATTTAACCATTACGAAGGCCCAATAAAACCGAAAAGACACATGAGTTTAAATATTTCGTTTTTTGAAAAGAATAATTAATATTTTATATTTTTATGCTTCATGCGTTTTAAAATTGGACTCGCACATCGCTACAGAACGTACACTCAGCAGCTTATTGATAATATTAATAATACTAATTATTATTACTCCCGTATAATAAATACGAAATTATACACGCATAAGAAACTTATCAATTGTGAAAATAATATAGTAAATATTCTATAAAATATTCAAATCGAGCACGCACGGTTATGGTTGATTTATAAATTGCGAAATGTAAAAATGTACTTATTATGTATAGGTACCCATAAACCATTCGAATATGTACGTTACATTTTAATTATAATTAACGTGACCAATGAAGAGGTAATTCATAATTTAAAATCAAACTCTACTCATTTAAACTAATTTGTTTCATATTCGCCAAATCATACTCCCACTTTAACAGTAAAAAAAATCATCTACTATTTATTAATAATTACATCTATTTAATATTTTTATGTAAACACTCACTATTCAAAATTATTATTATATTCTCTAAAACCTAAATTTTTATTCCCTAATTACGTAAACAGAAAGAAGGTCTCATTAGTGAACGTCTATTTAAATTCATTAACCAATAATTATCATATTAATTATCTTTATAACTATTGATTGAACTCCAAACCAGTACACTACTATATGGGTTCCTCATGTCATGATTATTTCACTATACTTTATGAATACTAATTATAACACCGATAGTGCATTAGTTCTTGATAACATCAACGATTTGTGCGGAATCGAATGTGTGTATAATAATCTCGACGCCGTAATGTACAATCAAAATGCAATAAATATATTTTCAATGAATATCTGCAGTATACAAAAACACTTTGATGAATTATGTATTATTTTGGATAATATTGAAACAAAATTTGAGGTAATTATTTTAACTGAGGCATGGCTAGGTTTGGAAGGTATATCAATTAATAATTTCCAAATGAATGGTTATACGGTTCATGCATCCGAGTGTATTAAAAATAAAAACGATGGAGTCGTAATTTATTTAAAAAATACATTACATGTCATCTCGGTATCAGAACTCAACATTCAGAATATAACAGCCCTAGAAATTGTCTTCAAAAAATCAAAAACGGATTTTCTAATTTACCCACTGTACAGATCACCCAATAGTAACGTTGATTCTGCTCTAAATGAACTAAATGATACCATATTATACAGATCTACTCTAATAGCCGCTAAATTTAAAATTATATTGGGTGACATTAATATTGATTTGCTTAAACCCTCAAAAATTAAAGAAGACTATTCGCTTATGATGGCACAGTTTGGTTTCTTACCGTTAATCAAAAACATCACCAGACCTACCTCGAAAACTTGTATAGACCACATATTTATAAAAACAAAATCCTATAAGAATCTGTTACCAATAGTTGTACATACAAACATAACAGATCACTACCCAACGAATCTTAGTATAGGTAATTTATCAGATAACCGTAATAACAGTCCGAACCCATTGAAAATCTTAAAAATTGATGACGTTAAGCTAACTAATCAAATTCAAAATCATAATTGGTCGGAAATATTTGATTTTAATGATGTCAACTTAGCCTTATAGTACTTGGTTGAAACTATAAATAAACTAAAAAAAAACTCCACAACAGAAATAACTATCTCATCTAAAACTAAAAAATTAAAGCCATGGGCCACAACTGCGATCATTAATTCTATCAGACAAAGAGATCGCTTACATATACAAGTTAGAAAATTTCCTCCAAATCTGAAATTAAAAAACTACTACATACGATTTAGGAACAAATTAACCAATGTAATAAAAGACGCTAAGATAAGGTACTATAAAACCGAAATACTGAATTCAGGAAATAATATAAAACATAAATGGAAAATAATCAAAGATATAATTGCAAAAAATAAAAAACAAAACCATTTTGAAAAATTAATAAAATTAATTATTGATACAACAGATATAAAAAAACAAAATAATATATTAGCTAACCAATTTAACAATTATTTTGCATACGTGGCATCAGATTTAGTTGCACAACTACATAAGCGTAAAATTGAAAACACCCCTCTTACTACTCCATCTGAACTAAATAATACAGAAGTCCAAAATAAGCCTTCCTTAAATAAATTTGAAACAATAACAACAGAAGAAATATTGAAAGCAATATCGAAATTAAACAATAGGTCATCTCCTGGAATTGATAAAATTACAACTGATTTATTAAAAAAACATGATACCGTATTTTGTATACCCTTATGTCACATTTTTAACCTAAGTATTTCTCAAAACCTAATACCAGATAACTTTGAAGTAGCCATAATCACACCAATACATAAAAAAGGTTCAAATACATCATATAGTAACTTCCGACCAATTTCAGTTATTTCAAATATAGCAAAAATATTCGAAAAAATAATAAAAAAGAGGTTACTAGACTTTTTAGAATCAAATAATCTATTCTTTAAATACCAATTTGGGTTCAGACCAGGTAAGGGAACTGACCAAGCCATAGCCAATATAACTAAAACTATATATACTGCCTTAGAAGAAGGGAAAAAATGCGCTACTATCTATCTCGACTTAACTAAAGCATTTGACACAGTAGATCATAACATACTTTTAAATAAAATGAATAGTATCGGAATATCTGGTTCCGCTCTTTCTCTTTTTACATCCTATCTTAATAATAGAAAACAAATGGTAAAAATTAATGATTCCATCAGTAATGAGTTGTCAATAAATTGTGGAGTCCCGCAAGGTACAACGTTATCTCCTATTTTATTTAATATCCAACTAAATGATATAAAAACACTTAATTTAAAAAGTCAAGTAATATATGCTACGCTGATGATACTGCACTAATTTGCATAGCTAATACATGGAATGAAGTTTTTAATAATATTGAGACAGACCTCAAAACCATTGATAACTGGTTAGGTGTTAATAACTTATTTTTAAATTTTGAAAAATCAGCTATTATACTACATTCTCTCACCGAGCCCACTTTACCGATCTTAAACTCAATTAAAATCCACGATAATACATGTCAGATTCAAGACCTATGCAATTGCAAATCAATCAATATAGTAAAAAATTTCAAATATCTAGGTATTGAAATGTGCTCTGATATGAAGTGGATAAACCAAATTACATCTGTCTGCAATAAGTTGAAAAAATTAATTTATATAATAAAACAACTTCGTGATATTCTACCACCTAAAGACATAAGAATATTTTACTTAGCTCTGGTTGAATCGCAAATCACTTATGGTTTAATAGGTTGGGGTGGAGCCTATGATAATGTTCTCTCCCTACTTCAAACCTGTCAAAACACAATTATCAAAGATGCAATTAAAAAAGACCGTAGATATCCAACCGAAAAAATATTTGAAGAGTTTAACGTATTGAATATAAAAAAGCTGTACTTTAAAATAAGCATTTTATATATAAAAAAACACAATATACTGTCCCCTTTGAACCATGGTGTCAATACTAAATAAATACTCCCAATTTTGGCCTAAAAAAACCAGCTGTCGAAAGGTTTTTGATTATGTAGGGACCCAGATTTTCAATTCAATGCCAACTTATTTAGCAAACATACCATTGCCATTGTTTAAGAAACATATCACACACTGGTTAATGTATGAATGTGACGTCACTAAATATGATTAAAAATATACCACTATTTTTGTTTTTGTTTTTTACTTTAATTGTATACAATTAGGATATTAATTTCAAACACAAATATTATAGATGTCTGTTAATTATAATTTTTATGTAAATGTGTAATGTATAGTAATTAATTTCAAACACAAATATTATAGATGTCTGTTAATTATAATTTTTATGTAAATGTGTAATGTATAGTAGATAACCCTGGGCCTCCACACGAGTATGTCTCAGTGAGGCCCAGTATTCTCATAGATTTAAAAAAAAATAAATAAAAAAAAAATAAAAATAATGATGTCATAATTTCATTTATCTTAAAGGTTAACAAGACGGCGTTCGTCTATACGTATTGCGCCGAATTTTCTAGACTAACAGCAGAAATCGAGTTCTGCACCGGTGAATTTATCACAAATTAAATAGGTACATATCGATCGCACTAGAAAAATATTCTATTTTAAGTAAACACACAAAGAAAAATTATAATAAAAATAATCGTAAGATAACTTGTTGCGAATTGCATATTTTTAAGACTTAAATTCAATCATAAGTATATGATAGAACAGTAACAGAATATAAATTATATATATATATATATATATATATATATATAAATTAAATAAACTTTTAATGAAGTATATTGTTTACGCAAATCCGCGTAAATTGCATGTCGATTGCGGCGACGTTCCATATCTGTTTCCCGCTTTCCCATCCAAATTGTCCGTGTGGTGTAATCTGTGTTTTTAATTGTATTGTAAATATTTAAATCAACTATGTACTAGCTTTATTCGCTTGCATGTGTTATATAACAGTTTTATCAATGTATATTTTTCCTGTATTAACCTTATTCATTCTGTGAACGTCGGTCGTTTTTGTAACACCACGTTTTCTTTTTCACATCGTTGTTTTGCTTTTTTCTCGCCATTGCAGCGGAAATCAATCAAATTTATTATTTTTGTTATTACTACGCCATCGGCCATTGCGGCGCGGATCATTATTATATTTGTATCATTACTATAAAGTCACCTGTGATTTTTCTTCAATAAACAAATACCTTTTAATAATCAAATAACTTTCAACGTCTTTCTTCAATAAACAAATACCTTTCAACGTTGCTCAGTCCATGGCATTGTCAATTCAACTGCGGTGAACCGTTCCGTCAACAAGTTCGTGATTCATTTGCTTTCTTCGTCGTTCGTGTCCATCTGCTCGTCATCATCGTCAGTAGTACCATTCATTCGGTGTCGTGAGTTTAAGTTAAGTTGTGCCCTGAATGTTTAGTATTACATCCGATTTTATGTGAACTTTGCTGGTCATTGCACCAGACCGATCCGACCAGTAGAGCATCCCCCCCCTTTATAGTTAAACTCAATTTTCTACATTCCCTTGTGTCTTCACTGTGTCCTATCCATTACGTCGTCGCCGTCGGCGTGTTGTATGCCGCTTTCGTGCTCGTGACACCGCGATTGGGAGTAGTGTATACATTGGGTTGCATATTCCCAAGAATCTCGGCGCAACAACAAATTTTTGTTTACAACAAGTGTCATTAAGACATCTGGTTCCGCAAATGGTTGATTATGCTCAGCCATTCGCAAACATATATATTAAAAGATTTTCGTACTTCAATGTCGTCCGTCGCAACTTTTTTTAAAAGTTTTTATTTTTTATTTTGTTTTTAAAGTTTTTTGTACCTCGATATTGTAATTGACGCATGACCTTAATGAATCCCATATTTTTTTTTCTCACTTACGATTTCTGGCGTAATTGACGTACATCTAACCCTAAACACGCTACGCGTACTGTCTGTTTTGTCAGAACCAAAAAAAAAAAAAAAACTCTGTTATATAAAAATGAATAAGAAAACAATAGGCGCGTACTTCCGAGGGCGTCTCGTATACAGTGACGGCTCGTGCACCACCTTTATTTTTTTTTAGAACATTAAATGGTTTTACAGCAACATGACATTATATTTTTGAAAGGCATTTATATTTATGGGCAGTAATTAAAATTATTTTGTGAACTTAAAAGTCACTCATTTAGCATGATGAAGATATAACTCATATAGCTTCGCGTTAATAACAATATCGCTATTATATTTATTAATTATATTTCAAAACTGTATGCGGTACGCACGTTGTACTCGTATAATGTTGTCAATTTATTTATATTATTTCTAATGTGAACGTAATTATTGTACACAGGCAACACAGCCCACATACGTACAATATATGCATGCGCCAGTTGTGTCGATTTTACCAAACGCACGCTTATCAAACATTTTATTATTTACAATTTATCAATAATTCTCAACAGTTGAGCATATATATATAGCTGGTGACCTAACGTACCTGGTATTTAGGATAAACCTATAATTACGGACATCCAATGTGTTACCAACGGTCGTCTCCGAATTATCGCGTTTCCGATGAACCGCCGCGTCGGACCGCCTCGGCCTCGGCGCAAATCGTTAGCGCGCATTTCGATGAGAAGTCGGGGAAAAAAAACATGTGCGACAAACGAGCGCCGCCGGTCATTCGCGTCGCTATCTAATCGCATATTTTGATATTTTGAATTTTGATATTTCTGGGCGGTGTCCCGGTAGTGTTTCATACGAACGGCGCGTGTATAATACTGTTAATCGTTATTACAATCCAATGACCGTCGTCTTAGCGGATTACGCGCAGGCGATAGGCCACAGAGCGACAATTAGCGGACTAGCCGCGCTCGATAGATTGCGCTCATAAAGTAACGCCGATACGCGGCTACGGTTTTAGACCGTCCGAATACGGAAACGACCATTACGTTCAACTCGTCGAGCGCCCCGGGGCGTATCCAGCCTCCATGGGGGGGGGGGGAAATTTGAACTCTAATCGTACTCATAAATGTATAAACGAAAGCCTGTTTCCTCTTCATCGAAGCCATTATTACGTTGTGATTAAGTAGTGAAAACCGTGAGCTGTTGCAATACCACACTGCATTCCGTACTACCACAGAGTACTACTGAACTACCGAAGAACTACGATACTAAGCTAATCAATTTCTGTTATGATATTTTTAATTTGTATCATATCGAAATTATGCTCGTGGTATCAACTCCGAAAAATTAATGTTTTGAAAAAAGAGTATCGGACAAAATTAACAGACTCTCACCTGTATATGAATAAGCTGTTCCTTCTTGAGTTCCCAATTTCAAAATAACTGGCTAAGGAAAATAAATCCAATTTTTTGCATTAAATTACTTGGTAATTTCTTATTATTACTACTCTACACAATTATTATTTACCTATTTACCTAACATTGTAATTTTTTAATATAAATTAATTATTATAACTAGATACATTTTTTTTTTCATATACTGCCATTTTAAAAGTATAAAGATTTGACCAAGATTTTTTTCACTGGACCTCATTTATTTATTATTTTAATATTTAGGACTCCAATAGAAATTATTTGCCGACCCCTGTTGTATAGTGACTTCCACTAATGGACACGGATCATTATTTTGGGAGACCACTCGTATAAAGGCGGATTTCTTTGGAAAAATCAGATAAAAGCAAGACGGCTGAACAATATACCGCGACGGTATCGCGACGGTATCATAAAATATCACGTTTGACGTTTTAATATTTCCGATTTCGGTCGACATCGTAATTCGTAGTATAGTGTCCATATACGGTATATAATATTATGTAGACCTAGGCATCATATACTATTAATTATAAATTGGTAATTTTCCACATACGACAGCAAATGTACCTATGCTTGGTAAATTTCGAAACGATAATACAATTTTAATATCTAAAACTATAGGCATAAAAACTAATACATACTTTATTTTAGACGTTTAGTAAGTAATTTTAAGTAGAAAAAATTGTTAATATTCACTATATAGGAAAATAATGCACAAAAAGGAAAAAGATACCATAATAATGGGTCTTCTCCGGTGACTCGATCGAAAAAATCAATTGTACTCTAACGACAAGCGTATATTATACTATTGATTTGTGTTTTTATGCTGTGCACGTAGAAATGATCGGAGTATACGACATATACAATGTAGCATGTATATACAAATATGCTATTATCATGTGCGTGTTCCCCTTTGTCCAGTAAACTGTCGACATATACCTTTCAGTGTCCCAGAGACCCAAGACACAACCATATATATACCAAACCTAAACCTTAAGGACATAAAATTTTAAAAAGATAAATAAAACGGAAAATGCGTTTTAAGGTCATATAGCCAACGGAAAGAATAGAGAGGCCACATGTGCGGTGGCCGTGTATAATATACGGATTAGTTTTGATCTATTGGCCGTTACCGTTTTTTTCCTCGGTCGAAACGTGTATATATACCTACTATGTGTCTACATCAGTGGTTATCAAACATATTCGGATCCCCGGCTCTTCTGATTTTTAAAACAAACTAACGGCTCCACGAAGAATCGGGATGATAGTAAAAACAAATAAAATAAACAATATTTGACGACCCTTCCGTCCGGAATCAAGTTTTCTACCACGCAGTTGGAAAACTTTTCCAAAATAATTATTTCTATTATTATCACAGAAAAAGATACATGTCCATCACATACACCTTACATGTACGTGAAAGAATAATTACATCGACACATTGCGATTTTAATTTTGGTTTCTTCTGCGTACGCGGCTCCCTCGACGGTAACGCACTGCAGGTCGAAGACCACTATAGTCTGTATGGTAAAAACTTGAGACCTTTTAGGGAAATAGAATACGTGTATTTTACGACAGTGCGTATACAGTGCGATGATATACTAATATGACAACAAGCATGGGGTCCAAGACGTATAACACGGGTCCCCGTGTGTACGCATATGGTGTGAACGCGACCCTTAGCGGCGGCCGTGCGTATGTATGTATAGAATGTACGCGCCACCCTTGTCGGCGGCCGTGCGTATGTATGTATAGAATGTGCGCGCCACCCTTGGCGGCGGCCGTGCGTTCGTGAACACTTTTTCCCGACTCTGTGGCATCGTGGTGCACATTCGTCTGTTCCCGCTGCGCGCCCGTGGCGGTACAAAAGGACGCCGTTTTATCATACATATATCTAAACACGTGAATCTTGCTGAAAATTATTTTGACCCTCTTCGCCTCGTCACAATAAAAAACCTTGGCGATGGGGAGAGGCCGAAGGCGAGATCACGCATTGTATATACGCGATTTGGTATCGAGGAATTTTTTTTTTCGTTAGCTCTCATCTGGTTTTAACATATACAATGTAATAATTGTGTTGGGCGAGTATTATTCTTTTTTCGAGTCGAGTCCAATCGTAAACAGCGGAGTGTTCGCATGTAATCCCACGAGTTCTAGAATATTCTTATTGTTTTTTTTTTTAACTGTCAAAAGGGCTCAGCCCGTATACAAAAAAATAAATAAGTAAATAAATATTGACGTGGGTTTTAATCAAGTGTATGCGTACGTAGCAAGATTATGCGGAAAACCGTGCTTAAGCCAGGGGCGAAAATTGTGGAAGTGCGCAAATTTGTACTTTTATAACGTGTTGACTGTATATTACGCGACTCGACATTTTTTCAAAAACTGAGTATTCGCCCAATACTAATAATAAATATAGGTAATATAATGTAATATAATATGTTTTTTAATTTATCGTATGTACGAGTAATATGTATATGTACAATGTATGTGTAATACGAGTATGTACTCGTGTATACGGTGTGTAGGTATGAAGGTAATGCGAGTGCCGTCGTGAGAACTCGGGCGTATTCTCAAACCGTCAAAAATCAATTAGTGAAATTAATCCGATTGATTTTAAGTCTGCCTCGTCAAAATGGTATTCTGAAACGAGTATTAAATTAATAAACAAACCATGAAGAATCGGGATGATAGTAAAAACGCACTGCAGGTTGAAGACCACTAGTCTGTATGGTAAAACCTTTTAGGGAAATAGAATACGTGTATTTTACGATAGTGCGTATACAGTGCAATGATATACTAATATGACAACAAGCATGGGGTTCTAAGACGTGTAACACGGGTCGCCGTGTGTATGTATATGGTGTGAACGTGACCCTTAGCGACGGCCGTGCGTATGTATGTATAGCAGTGGCATGTTGAACTCATTTTTGACGAGGAGCAAAAATGTATGCAAGGTACCCCCCCCCCTCCCCGCTAACAAAAATTCCACCATTGCAGAAAATAAAATTTTTACAAAATATCCGTAATATTTAGCACACTAGCACGTATGTCTTACACATGTAAGATACATATTCGTATACGTATTAATATTTTCTTTCATAAACCTAGTCACCAAGGTGGCTAGGTATTTTGTGGCAAGGGGACCACCCACCCGCCAAAAATGTTGAAGGACCAATTGCTCCAAAATAATACCTTCGCCACGCCACTGTCTACAACCGTTACATTCAACACCTTTATCTGCAGTAAGATAAGTCGATGGTTAAGTTTTTATTTGTACGACACGAGTTTTCATTTAATGATATAATGATATAATATGCACGGCGTACGTTCGGAACGATAAGTCTTAAATAAAACAAATTCAGCATTTTTTTTCCACTGTCCAATAAATTGCTTTTTGCGTGCTCCTAGGTAGTTTCCAGGTTAGGAACCACTGTTTATAGTGGACTACAAATCAGGTGATTCGAATAACGTCACGCATGGTGTCCAAAAGAAACAATGTGTTCGTTCACACTGTGGGAAAATACGTGAGCTCCTCACTGGCAGCTGCAGGGTTTACACACGCGCATTACCGGTCCCTGCACGAAACGTCAACAAAACGCGCGACGTGAGATCCCGGCTAGACGCTCGCGTTAAAGGAGTACACAACAAAAAAAAAATCTTTAAATTCTTTTTCCATGTCAAATTGATGTAGTCACAACCGTATAAAACAATTTGAAGAAAATCCAATGTAAATAAAATTAATACTTTATGATTATGAGATAATATTAAGACGTTTAAGACGTTTAGAATAGTCGCGTGACGTCATTGGGCCCGGCTCGCCGTGATCGCCTATCTTACCCGTGTTGTCGCTTTGCACCACGATTCATCAATCTAAACATTTTATTTTTGATGTTTGATTTACGTATAAATGTGTGATTTTGTGTGTTAAAGACGATAGAAGTTTTAGAATTACAAAATACATTTAAGGTTTTTATCTATTTAAAATATTAAAAAAGATATTTTGGTTTAATACACACCACTACGGCACTACACCAGTAGCAAATAACGGCAGCCCGGAGATTTATCAAGAAATTATGAACAGCGATCGTCTGGCGGGTCGGCAGTTAGGCACTGTTATCTTATCCATTTCATTGTATTTTTAATTATATATAGGTACAATATTATGAACATAATTTTGTTAAATGTGTCTTAGAAGTCATTTGGTACTTAAGTTATTGAGTGTTAAATGTTAATAGTGTTTTCACATTTGAACCATCATTTTCAAGAAAGCTTCGTCATTTTCAAATTCATGTTCAAATAAATAAGCACTAGTCATGATATGAATTAAATTTAAAAATATTAAATTATACGAGTAAATACGTTGCTGAACTTCCAAACACATACGGGTGGTACACAGGTACCTACAACAAAAATTCGAAAATATAATTTTTTTATGCATAAATATAGTTTTATTTATAAAAATACATAGAGTTAAATAATAGTGGCGGACCTATCGTTCGATCATCGCTCTTCGTGTATCAAAATAAACCGACGAGATGCGTCGTATAACAAAAGTGTCTCTTTTAGGATTTTAATATTTAAAAAACTAAGCGTTGTATTAAAATTCTGATACTTCTATCGTTTTTAACACAAAAAAAACACACATTTATATGTAAATCAATCGTCAAAATAAATAAAAATTTAGGCCGGTAAATCATTGTGTGAAAAGAGTAAATATTACACACATAATATAATCCATTTCGCCCAGGCAGTCCCAATGACGACATGCTTCTTATTTAAATTCCTCATAACTCATTGAATAATGTGAATTGAAACATAAAACCTATTGTATAGGTAATTTATAAAAATGGGTCGTACAATGAAAAGTTTGGAAACCTCTGACCTATACAATTTTTTTTAGAATTGAACGCTCTTTCATATTAATAATACTTATTTTTTGTATTTCGTGCTCCTTCAACTCGTGTCGTTCCATTCGCACACGAAAGAATGACTAAAATGGATATTAGGAACACACATATTATATAGTTATAAAAATATTCTTATAACGAAAACACGTATATATATATAATACATATATAACATGAATATATACATACTAGCTGAATAACCCGGCTTCGCCCGTGTACAGTTTTTTTGTGTAACCTACTATAACTTTTATTTTATCAGTTTTTATATTTATTACAGGCTACTTTTAGATAAGTTTATCCTAGGTTGCCCATGTATTGTAACAATCAGAAGTCAGCAAAAAATTACTTTATTTTAATATTTTTAGACAAATTGTAATTATTATTACTATTATTAGTATTATTCTTATTACTATTTTTACTTCTTATTATTATTGTAACATTATTTTATACATTATGGTGTTATAAAAATCCTCAATAAATACCAATTAAGTACCTACACCTCAATAAATACCAAAAATAATTGTCCGGCTGCCACCAGCTCACATAAACCTCCATAAGTATTAAATTTTAACATATCAGTAAAGTAGTCAGCAGAACCACGATAATTATTTCCATCACTATCATGTGACATTATTGAATAATCTTCCCAATGATTTATCACATAGGTTACAATCTTTTTACGTACTCCTTGGGCCTTATCTTGAGTGTCATATAACATAAAAGATATTGTCCTAAACAGGCAAGCTCCGTCACCAATAATTGGAATGATAGTGTGGGGCATCATTGTGCCATTTATGTTCAATAATTCGACAACCATATTAATTTGTAAGAACGTAAAAAATTTTATTTCAATACACTTCAATGTTTAAAAATAACGGTACATAAACTGGGGTGCCTATACGATGACGCATTAATATTCGAAAATGTAAAACACCTTGTGTATGCGTAAACGCTAAAGACATATCACAACTTCACAGCAATACTACAATAATAAGTAAAACACTTGACTAATAAGTGTACGTGTTTATTTACTATATAGTATACATTTGGAAGTACACGTAAACCAGATCGCAAGCCGTGAGTGTCGTCATACAAATGAAATATAAACGCTACGCGTGTGTGGTCAGTGGTGCGAGCGTACGATACAGGCAGTGCCGGGTTAACGAATATGCCGCCTGGGGGCATATTTTAAAATGACGCCCTTTATAAACCTGTACCCAGGCCCACGTCTAGGGCGGCATTTTTTAGAGGCGGCATTTAACATTTATGTATACTAGATAATTTTTAAAAAGATTTCTAGTACCTACTTATATAAAATCGTGTGTAGTGAAAAATAAGAATCAATAAAAAAATATAAAATTTGGTCAGTATGATACTATGATCGGACAAACATAAATGTGTGTTTACGCTTTTGGTCGACCGTCGACCGTAGCAAGTTGCGGTGTTCTCTTGACGGTTTTTAATCGGTTCTGTGAATCAGTTTTGTCTGGCACCGATAACGTGTTTTGTTGTTTTCAATTTTAACTATACTACGCTATAATAATATGGTCTTTCTTTTTACTAATAATACGCTGAACGCTAATTCACGTAATAATTCTGTGGTAGGCGATTCGATATAAATATCTAATATAATATTACTGTTTTTATATTTTGTCATACACATTTTTCAATGAATAATAATTCTTTCTAAAAATTAAAATACATTAGAAAAATTCAAAACTTTCGTTTTCACCGTTAATAATTTGCCGCCCCTAAAAAATTGCCGCCCGGGGCAACTGCCCCCTTTGCCCCCCCCCTTAACCCGGCACTGGATACAGGGGGGTGTTTTGGGTGTTCAAACACCCCCCGAAATATTTGGTTTTTTGTATGGTTATTTATTTATTCAATTTTAAATTAATTTTTATATTATACTTTAATAGACAGATATAATATTACGTTGTGTTTGTGAAAAACCGACTAAAGCAAAATAAAATTGAATACATACTAACAAATTTATAAATAAAATAAAATGATACCTACTGTGTATTGACGTGGGTATAAAAAAATTCTAAGATGCATAAGGACATGGGAAATACCTAAGCTATACAGACGGGACAATTACTGCGAATTGGAGTGTTAAAATTAATGAATAATGACGTTTATTAAAAAAAAAGTTCTACTTTTCAGCAACTGATTTTCAAAAACACCCCCCGAAACTTTTTTCTGCGTACGTCAATTAATGATATACGGTCAGGTCTCGATATCTGATTGGGGAAAGGGGTCGTTCGGATTAGCGATTTGTTCGGATTACCTATGGCTTAAAAAAAATTCCCGAGACCCGACTGTAATGTGAGCTAGCATAATTTATAGATAAAGTGTTGAGTATCCGAGACATCTCTGCCTTTCGGTTCGGTCGTTGGCGCGGCGGTGCGCGCTGTCGGCGGCGGTGGCTTAAAAAAATTATCTAATGATAATGATAAATCTTTAATCTAATAATCTTTAAATAAAATCTTTATGCAGTACGACACTCAACTGACGAACGTATTTACGTATGTAATCGACGTTCATACGAGTATATAAACGACATACACGTGCGATTACAAACATAATCGAAAAATGTTATTACCGGAAAATATTATTTATAAATTCATAATATGTACATACATACGTACATATTACATAATAGCGATAAGATAATTCTCAAGCCAATTCGGATTACCGCGTCTTTCGGATTAGGCTGTGTTCGGATTATCGAGACCCGACTGTAATGTGTTATAGATAAAGTGTTGAGTATCGGAGACATATCTATATTATATTATCTGCTTTTCGGTTCGGTATTAAGCTGGTCGTTGGCGTGTCAGTGCGCGGTGTCGGCGGCGGTGACACGGAAGGGGAAATTTGGGCGGCCACGTCTAGCCACCGCGCGTCGATGGCTGCCGTACCGCGAACCTCACCCACCGTTAATTAAAAATTAACTATTTTATGCTCTTTTTACCCTTTAAAATGCGAATTTCGAAAAATCCTTTCTTAGTGCGCCTATACATAGTAATAAGTACATTTACTGAAAATTTCATATCCATAGCTTCAGCGGTTGCGGCTAGGCGATGATGAATCACCCAGGACAAGTCTCTTTATATAGTAGAAGAAGATAAGAAGATATAACATGGTCACTACACGAAAGGTATATCGGAGGCGTGTTTGAGACTCAAGGGGCGGAAGGGGGGGGGGGGGGGTCAGAAGGTACACTCCTCCTCCACTGCATAAAAAATAATATTAAACATGTGATAAAATAAAGGACATTTTTACTTACAAAATAAGATCTATAATTCTTATTTTAATATTTCCAAACCTAAATATTTTTACTTGCGAGTTGTTATAATAGTTATATTACTATCGTAATAATATGGGTCTTTCACTGTGTACCGTGAATGTAGGTAATCTATGAATAGTGTATTATAATTAGTATATTATATAATAGAGTATTATAATATTGTATTATAATAGTATATTATCTATTATTTAAATATTAATAAAAAAATGTGCTTTGTCAACGTTTCAAATTCAAATGCTTAAAAAATTCCAATCACTACACAAAGTTTCATCAATAGAATTCTGCAACAAAGTTTTTAAATGCTCGGAATAATCATTTATCATTGTCATATAATTATTATTTTGGTAATCATCGTATCTGATATTCCCTAAGCATGTGGTATTGTTTCGACGTCAACAATAAGACGTTTTCCGGCTATCGAACATTTTTTTCAAGATATTTATTCGAAATTAAAATATGCGAAGTTAACTAAATAAAGTATTTTTAAATATATTATTATAGATTATTGTTTATTAAATACTCACCAGAAAATATAATTTGTTAGGTATTATAGTGTACTTGTGTACTTATGTAATGTCGACGGTAGATAGTTTACTAATTTACTATATTCGTTAATTCACCGGTAGACCGCATATTATAATTTAAAGGTATACCATATACGATAGCCCGGATTTTGTGGGCATTTTCACATTTGCACTATTGGTCTGTGACGATGAGCAATGTCAGCTATAAACATTATTATTGCTACGTAGAATAAAATAAACGATATTTTATCTTGCTTTTTAATAATTTTTTTTAAATGCTTTTTCGGTCTTTTGTTACTTTTAAGTTGATTTTTTTTGTTCTTAATAACAATTTTACAAAATTTGTTCTAGTTCTACGTACTTGAAATATTTGGGATATCGATATTTATTTTTATGTCGTATATTGTGTTTTAAGGTTGTGGGTAAACCGGTTTTAAAAATGTTTGCTTTAATGTGCTAAATAATAGTAAGTATACATACTTGTCGTTTCATCGAATTTGTAGAAATAGGAAAATATTTGAGTGTCGGAAAATAAGAAAACGTATTGGACAAAAATGTTAGGTTTTAAACCTTCAAAACTCTATCTGTAGTCTCATAAGGTTGTAGGTAAATATCAATAAAACGATTTACGGAAGACATGGTGAAAACTGTTTGGTATTTTTCAAATATACTATACAATATTAAATTCCTAAAAGTTTTAGAGCAAAACCTTTTGTAATTGTAACTGGAACGAAAGAAATAAGTTTAATAATAAAACCACGGTGAAACTATGTATATAATATATTAAAATATTCATAGATAAAGGCATAATACAAGATATATTTATTTATTTATACTTTCAATTTCTAAAGCTAATAAAATATTTTAACTTACCTTCGGTATCGAAGGGCTCCTTTGTGTCCATATTCATGTCAACGAGGGCCTAAAAAATATATTCAATATTTCTGTAATTTAATATTTTGATAATTTTGATCTCAATAAAATATTATATTTACAATAAAATATTATGAATGATTTCGAATAAAATGTGTATAATCTAAATTATAATGTATTTTTAATTGTTATCATGTCATTCTGTATATTATTTGAATAAGCGTAGTAAAATATTCTTTAGCATGATTTAATAAAGTAAACATTTTGGAATAAAACAATTAGACAGAACTTTACTTCTAAATCAACTTATTAATTCACCTCCACTATATTCTTGCAGTGTATTTTACAGTACACTTGATGTGTCTATAAAATTGAAAAAAGAGTTGGTTTCAATATCAATAAGTACACAAATTTATAATTAATTGAAAACCGTAAGGTATTTTTCAGTATACAAAAAATATTAGATTCGTAAAAGTGTTTGATCAAAACTTATTGTAAATCTAACGGGAGCGAGTAAAATAATTTTCATAACAAAATCATAGTGAAAACACATATAAAATATATTATAATATTATATATATATACATCCATAAAAAACGTCATAATACAAGGAAAAAATATTTCTTTCATACTCACAGTTTCTGAAGCTATTAAATTAATTAAGAATAAAAAATTACCTTCAGCAATAAGGGCGCCTCCGAGTCACTACCAATGTCAATGATATCCTAAAAATGAAATTCATTACTACTAGTATTAATATTTTGATATAATTGGATCTCAATACAATTTTAAGAGTCAATATGGATCAAAATATAAAAAAATATTCATATTATTCTATTAACTATAAAATATTATGAAAGATTTCGAATAAAAAGTGTACAATCTATAAAAGAATAAATTATAAATTGTTTTCGAGTTATTCGGTAAATAATATTGATAAGGTGGTGTTAAATACTAAATATCTAATATGACTTAAAATGGTAAACAATTTAGGAATAACAGAACTAAGCTGAATTATTGTCGAAAACAACTTACCAATTCAATTCTGCTACATTCTTGCAGTGCAATTTGGAGTGCACATGATGTGTCTAGAAAACAGAAAAAAAATTGGTATCAATATCAATAAGTACACAAATCTATAATTTATTAAATGTTGATATATTTGTGTCTCAACACAATTTATCTAACCCACATAGACTTCAATAAGTACATAATCAATGTACGATAGTTAATTATTTATTGTTACAAGGTTAAGCTGTTCATTATTTCAAATAAGTGGTGTGAAATATATTAGTATTTATCATTCAATATTGAAATCCAATATACTGAGTAATTAAAAATACCGGTGTGAGTTGAACTAAATTATTTATTTTAAGAAAATTTACCTTTTTGGAATCTGTTGTAGTCTCACAGCTGATTTTTTCTTCTGTTTTGGTCTTTCATTGCCTACGCTGTACAATATTGGCCTATAGATTAAAATATAAATAATTTAGTATTTTAAATGGAAATTCAATGGATTGGATAATTTATAGTACTTATAGGCACTATTCAGGTTTACAGTACCTACTCTATTCGTAAGACATTGAGTAAAAATATTTTGTTCAGTATAAATGGTGTACCACTTACAAAATGTTTGATAGTAAATAAAAGGCCAAAGACAAATAAATATATATACATACAATGTATGTTATATTCTTAATGTACGTTACTTATTACTAAGGAGCGGATTTATATGTATTTAAAACTAAAAAATATGTACAAATATATGTATTTTTTTTTATCCAAATATGTAATTAAAAATACATGATATGTAAAAAAATTAATCAATTTTTAATAAATACTATAAGTTATAGGTACATTATAAATTTTTGTTTTGATAAAACATAAGAAAGATGTAATAAATTATATTTTGAAATAATCTTTTAAATAAATTAATTGTAATGCTTCAATATCTTGGTAGGCAAACGCGATCAATAGTAAATATAAATCTAACATTTAATATAGAACGTATAGAAAATTTCTGTCTTCGAACATTTTTTTTAACACCAAATTGTGTTGTAATGATATTTTGGAAAAAATTGAAATTTATTCAGTTTGAAACGAATGAGAATTATTCGTAATTTAAAAAATACAGCACATTTTATAATAATGTTGAATATAAGCTCGGCGCATTATGCTCACAATGCTAGAAACTTGTTAAATAATTAATTAATTGTAATATAATTGTAATGTATTTAATGTACACAATCGCCCGGCCCAATCACCAAACTTTACAGCAATGAATTGTTATTTTTGTCGGACTACCAAAAAAAAAATTGAGCACCTTCAAACCCATTCAAATTTTAAAGAATTTTATGAGGCCATAATTTACAATATGCGTGCGTGAGATATTACATACTATGACCACTTATTTTCGTTACAAAGAGCCTAGACTCATAAAATTTAATAGTTTTTAATAGTAGTTCAAGCATGACACTTTGAAATAAATATTACAAATATTACATACAAATTAAAATATCAACGAAAAGTTTGTTCGTCATTGGATTAGCATCAAAAGCGTGTATAATACGTATAACTTTTCAATTTATTATATCACGATTACGTAACTTTATAAAATTGGGATATCGAAATCATTAAAAAAAATGTTCGAAAAAATTAAAAAAAATGTTTAAAGTATATTGCCTTTTTTTAATCATCGTTAAGGATAATTCGAATACTGCACTCAGAAAAAACTTTGATCAAATTTCGTATTAGAACACTAATTATAGTGACTGGATTTCCAATTAAGCAACATACGTATATTATTATACTGTATACACATCGATAAATGGTGCAATAGTCAAAGTATTCTTGCATAGCATCGACACATAGCATGTCCATAAAGGTACACAGTGCATTATAATTATTTACATTATGAATTTTTTTTGCATATTTAAACATTTTTCGTGCATATTTTTTAATTTTTTTATAAATTTTGCAACTTCTACAACTTTTGAGCAACAGGAATAACCATATTAATAGCTAGGATTAATTAAATTAATTTGATTATTATAATTACAATAATTAAATTAAAAAATCAATTCCTTAAATTCAATTCAATGAAAAACACACATACTAATACTGATAAATGCACTTAAAAGCAATAATTTCCTACAATATAAAAGTGTAATCAAATTTTTTTTCAATTCATCATTTAAATGTATACAACATGTTTGATGATTATAATATTTTGTTAATTTACTCGAGGCAATTATTTAACTATATGTGTAACGGGGATCGATTAATCGTTGCATCGATAGTAATGTTATATCAAGTCGCTAATAGTGACGGTCTAAAGACGATTGACCTGCGGTTAACCACGATACCATCAGGGCACATTGATTATGCATATAATAATATTATGTAAATTATACACGCACCATGATAATATTTAACGGGAAAATATCCAATAGTGGCATTTGTGGCCGATCGCTCGCGTTCAAATGATTTGATATTTTCTCGCCATCTAATTACGATTTGTGATTTATTTTATTTAATAATATAATACATAATAATTTTAATACAACATAATTATTGAATAATTATAATACAAGTTATGGTTATTCAAATAAACTCATTTTTAAATTATTTATTTATATTTTATTAACCACCACGTGAGCGCGCGCATGAGTTCGTATTGTGTTTGCTTACGTAGGACGCCGTGTTACACAAGAAGGAGGTGTGACGCTGCCGAGCGGGAAAACGCATGGTCGCCCAATGCCGTAATCATGGGAGGGGGTAGGGGTGAATACATGCATTCTGTACTGTGAAAAATTGACAGAACACAGTTATATCTATAGTTGGATAATTTTGATTGAGTTCAAAAAAAACATTACAATTATAAAATAGAGTGTGTCGAACATACGCCCAGTAAAAGTTATACTTTTTTTGCAACAAAATGTTGGGTTAAACTGATACCCGAAAAATGCCCCCACCCCCCTGGGAAAATCGTTTTTTCAAAAAATGTATTGGGCTAAAAATTATAGAACCATTGTTACAAATAGTTGCAAATCAGCCGGAAAATGTTGGTACGGGTTTGGATTCGGTATAGAAATTTGTGCGGGCTTATACGTAAAGTTGGTCTCCCAATAAGAAAAATTGAAATGTGGTGAGACTATAAGAATTAAAAACTATGAAACCATTGTTGCAAATTAGTTGCTAGTTGTTGCAGGTGCATGTTTGGTATTGTTACGACAACATGAAGGGGGCCAACTTCAGGCACGTCGTATATTGTACGGATATACTCGTATTCTATTCAGATGTGTATTATACAGAAACGAGACGCCGTGCAGCGGTGGACGGAGAGGGAGCGTCCGTTGGATTGGCCGGTTGCGGCAGTGGTGTCGACGATGGTCAGTTGCGGGGTGCGTAGGCAGGATATGGCAACGTCGGTGACCGTCATAAAAGGAACTGTTCGCATGGTCGGTGGTGCGGCGTGGCATCGTGCGGTGCGGTGCGGTGACAGAGGGCAAGGGGATGGTGTGGGGTACTTGTCGTGTTAGCCTGCAGGTTGTGCAGAGCGTTCCTTTATTCTGCCGGTATACATCGAGATCAATATGGCCATACTTCCCCACCCACGATGCGACACGACTCAGAAAGAACATCGCGTGACAATCTTTATCGTTATGCGAGAGGCTGGTTACTAAATCTGGCGTGATACAATGTGACGACCGTGACGAAATACGAACGAAAAACATGTCCGTAGTCATGGTGAGGCAAGTCGGTGCTCTTCCCCCTCTCCCCTGGACACGACTATAACCCATTAGGGGTTCTCTCGTACATCAACATTTTTGACGGAATTTTCACCGAGTTTAAAAATAGTTTGAACTCGAACAGGAAATTATTAAGACTGTGTTAAATAGGGTTTTTTTATTTTAATTTTATTGTACGATATCACGATATACTATGAATAACAATTACATATAGTAATCGCAGCGAGTCGGATTCGCGCAGGTACGAACAGCGGAGTCGGTATTGTAATGAAAACTGCCGATAAGCAGATGACTGTTGTATATGCCAACTAGGCCAAAATTTAATTATTATAAAATTAGTAGAATTGGCCAGTGAAGCAAATGAGCTGAGGTAGCATATTGTAAATTAATATTTAAGACAGCCGGACGGACGAGACCGGGGCAGAGTGTGTGTGTGTGTTTTTGAAGCACGTATGTGTAGAGACTACGACGCCACGCTTAATTTTTGTTTTAATTAAAATTGGCCTTTTGGTGTGAATTATTGTTTTATTTTGAAAACCCATCAACTCTTAATAATTAAACTAATATCTATTAGCTTTGATTACTAAAGAGAGGATAGAGCGATACCCACGAAAGTGCGGTATACGACAGTGGCGCCCAACGTAATTCGACAATCCACGCCCAGAGACCTTTTGTGTTTTTGTTTGTGTTTGTGTTTTTGTTTGTGTTTGTGTTTGTTTTTTTTTTTTGTTTTTTGTGTTATCATACGCATAAAGATACCTTTAAATTTTCGCAGCAAGTTTATAAAAGGTTAGTTTTTGAGTAAATTACCTGTAAGTATTTTGAATTTTTTTTTTTTTCTCTTCGTAAATAATAAATAAATTTTCAATATAGGGTTTACTTTTTCTTAGGATTCCGTTTTAATTATATTTATCATTTAGGGTTTTTTTTTTTTTTTTTAATTTTTTTCTTGCCGTTTATGATAAATTCACATATACAAATTTAAACTAATTTTACATTCATTTTTAACTTTTATTAAACATGAATTATGACCGATCTTGATATTACTACTACCGACATTTCGAATAAAATAAATAAAATAACAGATATTTATAGATTAAAGAAACCAAAACTTATAAATGTATGCGAGTTAAAGGGATTAAAAACCGAAGGTAATGTGAACGACTTACGTCCTAGAGTAGTTAGATATTTCAGAGGTATTTTAAAAATAACTGATATTAAAGATAGGGTGAGTGAAGAAGAAAAGAATAGCATTTTAGAAAAATCATTAAAATATAAAATTAATATAGATAATTTAGAAAGTTCATTAAATCCAGGGGACTCTAGTCTCGATTCTGACAATTCTAATAATATAAATATATCATCGGACGTCTTAGACAACAGTCAGAGGGCTTGTGAATCTTTTACCCGCCATATAGATAGCGTAGAAAGCTGCAGTACGAATTTATATTATAACAATTTAGAAGGAAATCAAGAAGGGAAATATATTAACATACCAGAATCCACAAAATTAATTAACTCAGAAATTTTTTTAGAAAATATTTACGAAGACATTTCAGATAATCCAGCCGATAATTTAAATACTACCTTTATTAAAACTCGTTCCCCACAGACCACTAATAATCCAATCAAAATAAATAATACAAATATGGAAAAAAATAAATTTATGATAATTAAACCAGATAGTTATTCCGGAAAAGGAGACATTAAACTGTTTTTTAAACAATACGAAAAAGCAGGACTGATTAATAATTGGGACACCAACGATAAAATACAATATTTATCTATATTTTTAAAAGACACCGCTGCCATATTTTTAGAAAATTTGGAAAATAGAAAAAATAATTGGACTTGGGATGAAATAAAAAAGGAATTTTTGTCGGAGTTCCAACCTATAGGGTATTCAATTTTATTAAAGAGTAAATTAGAAAATAAAAAACAGGAAGAATTAGAATCCATAACAAGCTTTGTAACTGAAGTAGAAAACTTATGTAGACAAGTAGACAAAAATATGAAAGATGAAGACATTTGTACTTACATCTTAAAAGGAATAAGAGAACCAATATTGCACGTTATTTCACTCCATGACAATAGTAATTTAAATAAATTAAAAGATAATTTAAGAAAGTATGAATTGATGCAATTTAGAATAAATTCAAGAGGTACTGGTTATAACGAAATCACTGAAATTTTAAATAAACAAGTTATACAATTAGATAAATATTCAAAAACGAAGGACGAAGAAATTAAAGAATTAAAAACAAAATTAGAAAACCGAGATAAATATTATAATTATGAAATTGAACAATTAAGCAAAGAAATTAAAGATATAAGTATTCAAAATAAAAAAAACGTTAATTTTAGAGAAGATAGAGGACGAAATTACGAGAGGAAAAATTACTATAATGAAAATCCAGATTACAGAAATAGATCATATTCGAGAGAGAGAGAAAATAATCAATATAGAGATTATAGAGATAAGAGCCCTTACTCAGGAAAAACAAACAACAGATATAGAGAACAAAATCCGGATAGATACTACAGCAATAACAGGGATAGATCTTATTCTAGAGAAAGGGGTTATAATAGTCAGTATGAAAAAAACAATAGAAATAGAAGCCGTGATAGAGGATATGATAGAGACAGCCGTGATAGTAACCGATATAGTAGGAGTAATAGCCGTGATAATACCCGAAGTAGCAGAGGTAACAGCCGTGAGATAACACCGGAGCGATACAGGGAAAATCGATATGACAGAGAAACAGAAAGAGTTACCTGTTTTAGGTGTAATAATAAAGGGCATTACGCTGATAAATGTACTATTTCAAAAAACGATTAGATTCCGAGTTAGAAAAAAAATCGGATAATCTAACTCGGGGATTCAGAGAAGTTATAAAAGATAAAGCTGTATGTAATATTATTGAAAAGGAAAATAGAGAACATATAAAATTTATAGGCGAATGGTATAATAATAAAGAGTATAAAAATGAGTACAAAAATGCATTCCCACGATTTTTTCAAGAAATAAAAGGAAATATAAAAAATATCAAAACAGAATTAACAGATAATGAACGTAAGCAAAAAGTACTATCGGTAAAAGTAAAAATAGAAGAAAATGAGACATATGCTACGATAGACACGGGCTCAAACATATCATGTGTAGACATTTCCTTAGTTAATGATGTTTCTCAAATTACAGTAAAAGAACAGTGTACTATAACAGGGGCAGACAATACTGAACTAGAACAGTTGGGAAAAATAGATTTAATAATCAAAATAAATAATAATGAATATTTTATTAATGCTTACGTTATTAAAGGACTTAACTGCAAACTACTATTAGGAAACGATTTTAACATTAAAAACAACTTAATCATTGATTTTAAAAACAAGAACATACAAATTAATAACAATACTATAGCAATGGACGAAATTTGGTATGACTACAATAAAAATAATAATAAGAACAACATGGGAACCGAAATAAACTTAGCAAGCATAAATATTAATACCAGCTTTATAGGAGATATAGTGTCAGGTGACAATATAACTATTTCGCCGAAATGTAAAATGAATATAAAAAAGATTCACATCAATACAAATAAGCAAAATTCAAATTATGTAATAGAACCCGTCGAAAGAATATATAAAAACAAATACCTATTACTAGAATCAACCTCAATTAACAATGATGACGGAATAACATTTTATAATTTTTCTAACACGTATAGTAATATACCGAAGGGCATGAAATTAGCGAATATTATTAATGCAGACTCAGAAAAAAAACTAGACAGACTATTAGATATAAAAACAATAGGGACAACAACACTAAGACATACTGACATTGATAACTTAAACGAAATTACTGATAAACAAGGTAACATAATACAAATTTCACATGAATTAAACAATGACCAACGACAAAAGGCCCTAAAACTAATAAATAATTATAAACATCTATTTACATCAGACCCTCTTGATATTGATTGCGCTAATGTCGAACCTTGTGAAATTAAATTAAAATCGGATAAACCAATATTCCAACCACCATTTAGAGTCTCACCGTCACAAAGAAACAAATTAAAAAAG
Source organism: Periphyllus acericola (assembly GCA_949715065.1). Classification (NCBI taxonomy): domain Eukaryota; kingdom Metazoa; phylum Arthropoda; class Insecta; order Hemiptera; family Aphididae; genus Periphyllus; species Periphyllus acericola. The sequence goes on from OX454264.1 coordinate 68,355,475, forward strand.
TTAATTGATCAAATGATAAGGGCAGACATAATAGAACCGAGCAGGAGCAATTATGCGGCACCAGTTTTTTTAATTCCAAAAAAAGAAAAAGGCGAGTATAGATTTTTAGTGGATTATAGAAAACTTAATAATGAAACTATAGCCGACAAACACCCGATTCCACGATCACAAGATCTATTTCGAAGTTTAGAAGGCGCTAAATATTATTCTACTTTAGATATGGCTCAAGGTTACTTCCAAATACCTATTAAACAAGAAGACCAAGATAAAACAGGATTTACTACAGATTTTGGACTTTTTAACTTTAAAAGAATTCCGCAAGGATTTAAAAATTCAGCCCCGATTTTTCAAAGGATTGTTAACAATATATTTAGTGATTATCTATATAGAACCATGATTGCATACCTTGATGACATATGTTGTTTTGGTAATAATTTTGAAGAAGCATTATCTAGATTAAAAGAAATATTTATCAGACTAGAAGAAACGGGTCTAAAATTAAAAACCAATAAATGTAACTTTTTCAGCCCACAAATAGAATTACTAGGTCACACGGTATCTAAAGACGGAATAAAACCCCTAAGTAAAAATATTAAAGCAATTAAACTTTTTCCCATACCAACAAAAGTTAAAGACGTGAGAGCATTTGTAGGACTAACAAGTTATTATAGAAAATTTATAAAAAATTACGCAAAAATAGCTAGCCCTTTAACAGAACTGACAAAAAACAACAATACGTTTCATTGGGGTAACACACAGGAGATAGCCTTTAACACATTGAAAGAATCTATAATAACTGCACCGGTTCTAACTCATTTTGAAGATGGTTACCCTGTTTTTGTAACAACAGATGCTTCTTTAGAAGGATTATCAGGTATATTAGAACAAGAAGACAACAAAGGGAAACGACACCCAATTGCATACGCTTCTAGAAAATTAAAAGGAGGTGAAAAAAAATACACAACAACTGAGTTAGAAATGTCCGCAGTTGTATTTGCCGTAAATTATTTTAAAGAATACCTATTGGGTAGGAAAGTAATTGTGTTTAGTGACCATTCTAGCCTACAATACTATCAAAATATGAAAAATCCCTCAAGTCGTATAACAAAATTCATTTTTAAATTATTAGAATTTGATTTAGAAATTAAACATCGACCTGGTCTTTGGAATAAAGCAACGGACTGCCTTTCACGATACCCCGTGGACACCTTAAAAATAAAAGATATTTTATATGACGATAATGATGATAATGACGAAAAAATTAACTTTGACACTATTGACTTAAAAATCCTTAAAGAAAAACAACTCGAAGATGAATTTTGCTATGGCATTATATCTGCAATAAAAAGTAATGAAAACCTAAAATACAAAAGAAAATCTAGACAGTTCTTAATAAAAAATGACATTTTATTTTTCAAAAATTGGTCACCTTATGGAGTAAATCACCAGTTAGTGATACCCAAAATTTTAATCAATACTATACTAAAATCTTATCATGAATCAGTTTTTAGTGGACACTTCGGAATAACAAAAACCTTAGCTAAACTAAAACAAAAATACTATTGGCCAACAATGATTAAAGACACTATGAAATTTATAAAAACATGCGTTTCTTGTCAGATGATAAAGAATCCGACCGGTAAAGGTCACGGGTTACTACAACCAATACCTTTGATATCAGGAAAACCATTACAAAGATTAACATTTGACTATTTAGGCCCATTACCCACATCTAGAGGTAAAAAATACCTTATTGTTGCAACTTGTAACGCAACAAAAATGGCTTTTGCAAAAGCAGTTGCAAATGCTAACGGAGCAGCAACAATAAGTTTTCTAATGGATCTAATAACATCCTATGGAGTACCTAAATATTTTTGTAGTGATAGAGGAACTCATTTCAAAAATAAAGAGGTTGAATATGCGTGTAAAAAATTAGGCATTACCCAAATTTTCTCTAGTGCTTACCACCCACAAACTAATGGTATGACCGAACTCATTAATAAAATTATTTGTAACAGTTTATCACATTACGTAAATGAAAATCAAAAAGACTGGTCACTTTATTACAAAATGATAATTTTTGCTTATAACACAAGCCCAAGTTCGAGATTAAAAGTAAGCCCATTTTATTTACTTCACGGTATAGAAGCAAACCAACCCTTAGATAATAAGCTAACTACAGAAGATGAATCATTCAACTTTACAAAGGCCCTGAAACAATTACAAAAGATTAGAGATTCTATACCCAAAATTGTTGAAAAAGAACAGGCTGTCCAGAAAAAAAAATATGACGAAAAACATAAAAATATTGAATTTATTCCGGGACAAAAGGTTCTAATAAAATTTGACTTCCACGAACAAAACCAATCAAAAAAATTAGTGAATAAATACAGAGGTCCTTTCACGATTATTGAAAAATTGACAGACGTAAATTACAAAGTAGAATTAGTTCTAAATGGAAAAAAAACTATCGATGTCATACATGTACAAAGATTAAAACCCTTTTATGAAAAAGAGTAAAACAAATATAATAAAATTAATAAAAACCTTTTAACCTCCAAGAAGTTAATAAAAAAATATATATATTTAATTAGTATGCGAATGTGTGAATAATATAATTTTGATTCTAGATGTTTTTGTAAAATACTCACAGTTGTCGCGATGCTTTTCAACGCTTACGCAAATTGTATTCTAATATTCTATAATATTTTATTTTTTATTATATCTACTCGTATATCAAAACACTTTATGTATGTTTGTCAATAAATTTTAAACCTTGTGTTTTGTATTTTGTATTTTGTATTTTGTATTTTGCATTTTGTATTTTGTATTTTGTATTTTGTATTTTTTTTATTATTATTTTTTTTTGGTTTGTATTTTATATTTCATATTTTGTATTGTATAATCATAATGTTTGTTTTATTATGATTATACCTTGTATATAATTTAAGTTTGATATCTGCACCGTCAAACCTTATTTGACGTGATTGTATGATTATTAACTATGTTCTTTTATTTAATTGTACTTAAAATATGAGGGCATATTTTTTTGTTACACCGGGGATTGTTGTATATGCCAACTAGGCCAAAATTTAATTATTATAAAATTAGTAGAATTGGCCAGTGAAGCAAATGAGCTGAGGTAGCATATTGTAAATTAATATTTAAGACAGCCGGACGGACGAGACCGGGGCAGAGTGTGTGTGTGTGTTTTTGAAGCACGTATGTGTAGAGACTACGACGCCACGCTTAATTTTTGTTTTAATTAAAATTGGCCTTTTGGTGTGAATTATTGTTTTATTTTGAAAACCCATCAACTCTTAATAATTAAACTAATATCTATTAGCTTTGATTACTAAAGAGAGGATAGAGCGATACCCACGAAAGTGCGGTATACGACAAGTCCAACTTCGAATTGACGATACGTGCCACTATTATAATACGTATTTCTCCGTATTTTATTATAACAATCATTACACTAACAAAATCATATTAACTGTACTATAGCATATTATACGTAATAAATAATTTGATGTATTAGGTCAGTAAAACAACGTTATCTAGTGTATCTTCATGGTGGGTGGTAGTTCAATCGCTTAGACTAAGACATTATATATTATCCTCGAAGGACCAATGTTTGGGAGTGGAAGTGGACTGTATGAAAAAATACGATCTTTTAAAAATATTAAACGGTGTACTATTTAGTAAAAATAATAATAATGGTTTGGGGCACACTTGTGCTGGCCAGCTATGGGAGATAATAAATAATATAAAAAAAAACCGTACAGTAAATAATAATAACAATAATACACAAGAATAATAAATGACCTGATTTGGTCGCGCTGGTGTTGGTGGAAGTAATACACAAAGACTGTGATGACTAGTGGTGCAGTATTGTGGTAAACGGTGGCTGGTAGTAAAAATGGTAACAAACAATTAACAAAACAAAAGGTAAAAAAAGGGTAGAAAAAACTAGAACACAAATCACGACGTGTTCTTACTTTCCCGGTTAGCGAACGACAACCAAAACCAGCCGTCGCAATGTCTACCGATAATCTCAATCATATGCATATTAGATAATATTGCATAACAATATCGCGTGACACTACGTATCACTCGAACAATTAATCTTTAACTACATTGTTATCGAGTACCACCAGTTAACTATTTTTTCGTAATATGACCTACTGCAATAGATTCAAGAAAAAACTCATAGATAGTTTTAATTATATACCAACAATCAAAGTACATTTTATAATATTATACTTAAAATATCAGATTTTTTTGAAAAATATATTTTTTTAAATTCCATAATCCCCCCCTCCCTCCCTCCTGATAATGAGATGTGGTCACGGCCCTGAACACGAAAGCAACTATAACTACGGTCCTGTCAGTCGCTAAAATAATAATTAACATTACATCGTATGAATTTAACAAAAATAAACAATATCCTATCTCTTATTATTACGATAACCGTTTTGAAAATAATTGTATAAAAGTGAACAAAAAAAAAAAAAAATGTAAATCATTTTTTTCGTCATTACTTAATAGTATATATGTATATTATAAAAAAACAATACATTAAATGTGCATTCTTACGTTTTGCGCTTCTGATGGTTAATATAATTGGAGATTCCATGATATACATTTGAGATTCACAGCAAAGACAATGACAGTGGCATCTGTGAGTGAGTGTTCAACGAGATGTGTTAACGATGAATTTAGATAAATCTACGCGACAACGAGACCATGATGAACATCGAAACGTGAAGGTATAAACTAGTGATATGCTAAGTACGGCCCGCGAAAGTATTTAATCCGGCCCGCCGAGGGTCCATTGACATGGATAGTATATGGCCTGTATAGTATAAAAAAATTCCCGTAATATTCTGAAAATGATCGAAGAAAATAGTTTTAAATATATAAATGGATTGGCGGGGATTGTGCGTGGTCGTACCCTCACAGCGTGGTTTAGGTAGATAGTAGATACTATGTTAATAGGTATATAACATTTTTGTTCATATTAATATATTTCCCGGATCTCGGTTTGTTGCATACTTATCGTAGTTTTCGTATAATAATATGTATGACGAGCTTATGTGTATAAGTTTAACTATAGTTTTTAAATTAATTATTATTTAAGGTAAAAGGTAATTTGTAACATTTGTGTGTAATGCTTTAATGTTTTTATAATATTATGATTCGAATCTTTAACACAAAATGCATTTTCTCTCTAATTCTGGCCCTCCTCTAGAATTTCTTAAACTTTGTGGCACCCCATTAAAAAAGTTTGCCCACCACTGGTATAAACTGTACTGTCTGTACTGAGAACTGGATGTACGACGAAAAGAGTAGAAGACCGCATCACACTAGTGTTTGTGTATATAACATGTATATAACGTAAACGGGTCCAAGACATTCCTAACAATGATAAAATCTAGGGATTATCGCTGCGGGTACATAAATCATTCATCACAGGACTACATTTATTTCATTATACGTAGCTATTATGCTTTTTTTGATAAAAGATGCATTTTATTTTGAGTTTAGGGATTCAATTTCGTGACCCTTATAATAAAATAGTCGCCGACAACCACTTTCAACCCGGCACGTTTAATTTTCGAGCGGTCATCCGCGTATATTACAAATAGACAATAGACGTATATATACACGAAGCGGGCGGACCGCCGACCGCCGCGGATAAACCATTCAAATTTCGTCATTAGCAATCCGCTCCGTGTGTAAGCATGTGGCGGAAGCGGTCGTGGATGTTTCCGCGAAAAAAAAAACCGGAACCACGTGCACGGTAGATTAATAAATTCAAAAATGATTTATATACATTTATAAAATATAGGTTTATTTTTTATGTTATTTACAATAATATAATAAGCTTAATATTCAATTATTCTCAATGGATGTTACAAGAAATTAATTTTACAAATATAATATACTATATCACCAATAATCAATCAATCTTATTAGTTTAAACATGCATCGATAATTGTATAATTAATACCATTCATAACTATCAAATCTCATAATCGTATAACAATATCACAATTTTTAAACACACGATAATTGCATTAAAATAATCATTATAATAAATAATAATAATATCTAATAACCTCATTTGAGGGACTGCGGGCTCAAAACATCAGCCGCGGACTTAAATTAGCAATTACCAATAATATCAATGTGTAAAACATATAGTTTAATAGAGTAAACAATAGCGGCGCCGAAATGAAAGAAAAATAATTAACAAATAAAACATATTATCGCAGTACTTAGTGGCTGTTTCATTGGTTGAGTCGTCCGTTTGTGACTCATGGGAAAGGTCACAGGCTACTATTTATTGTTTTTTTTTCTGTATATACATTCGTCCATGGTGGTGTGACGATGGATCACTGACGACAATAAATCTAATGAGAGCTCGGGAAAATTTGACAATCAGTCGATGTCTCGTGTGGTGGTACAATAAAATGTATCGCCGAAAGGCAAAGCGGTGTGTAAAACGGCATTATGACATTTGACGAGTTCACCAGGGGAATTACTTACTACTTAGTAACCGTGGGACGTACATTGTACCTTTAAGGTACGGTTTCCAAGCTGCGACTGGTCATTGCGTGTGTATGGGTTTCCTACAATACGACTGAATGCTGCGGCTGGCATTTATTTTCAGTTTAATTTAGTCTAACTCGATATTTCGTTGTGCACACGCGTAGGTACCTTGTTAATTTGTCGTTACAGATTTATAAAAATGGATCAAGTAGTATACGCATATTTCACAAACGTTTTTTACAATCTTCAGCTATAATAAGATTAAGGCGCGTGTGCTCATGATAAAATATAATATGCGTATAGTTTAATGGAGTCCATTACGCCGCACCCTGTATATAATATAATATAACTTATAACGTATATTATATTCGAGACGGTGTGGTAAAACTTGTGTTATCTGTGTATATATAGTTGGATTAATATCATACGGAGTGACGTTCAAACAAAAAATTACATAAAACGAATATACAGTAATCCCTCGTTATCCGCGGTTGGGTCGGCGATAACATTTTATTAATACATAAGATAAAATTTTATCTTTATTATACCCATACGTTGTCCGCGGTTTCGATATCCGCGCAACTTTGATGGAACCTAACTCCCGCGGATAACGAGGGATTACTGTACAATAATTAAACATCACTAGTTTTTTTCTTTTTTTTGATTTTTTTTTGATTTTTACACATCATACTTCGTGAACATATTGTTTATTATTAACCTTCGTTTACAACATTGTTAATTGATTTTTCTATATTACCATTAGCATCATAATTATAAAAACAAAAATTAGGTTTATTTCAAATAAATATTGATATTGATCTCGATTTTTTTTCTTAGTATTATTATTAAATTAGCTATCCGTGTTGCATGACAACTTGGCCGGGGTAGTGGGGAGAAAAAAACATATATCTCTCGGCTCTCTTTGCGCGTTGACGGCGCTCGGCGCCACACCGAAACGTCGTAAACGTTCCGACAGCCTTCTTTGTTCCGACAGCCGATCTACCGATTCGACGTAGTAGGCATTTGATATATATTATATCAGTGACGAATACAATGTAATCGACATAACCTACCTAACATCACGGATATTATTCCTAGAAAATAGCAAAAATTCGAATATAATATGCTATTTAATCCATTTAAATATCGAATACGAAAAAAAAAATTCTATATTATTTGCTGGCCGACCCTCCCACTTATAAATATAACACACTTTATATCATGTCAAACTCACGTGTTCTAAAAATGTTGTCCGTTTAGTATGTGACTGTTGACTGCAGTTGTATCTCGTAAGACGCCTCGATCGTTAAAATATACGTCTTACAATTAGTAATAGAAAATACAATAAACTTAATACACGTGGGAAAACATAGAAAAACCCGTTTTTGAGACGGCGCGCTGTGTCACGAAGCGCGCGCGTGGTCGAATTCGTGTATTTTTTCCGCGAGATTTTATATTATTACGCCATTCTGTTACATAACATACGCGCTATAATTCTTTCCCGCTGTTAGGTTTTTTACGAAATCATTTTGTTGTAGCCATAATTGATACCGTAGTTTTTCCGCGAGTAGTCTATGATTATAAAATAATAGATATTTTAATTTTTTGTCTCCTATGTTGAATGTACTTTCGTGTTTTATCGACTTATCCGGATGTATTTTTCAATTAAAATTACAATTTTTTAAATTAATATCATAACTTCTCATAGTCAGTTTTAAAATGGTTATCAACAAGTTTGCGGTTGATAAAGGTGATAGTGATGCCACTTTTTCATTGATTTGTTTTCACTTAAATGAGTGCAATTACTTTTACGTCTTGACGATTTATAGCACCGATTTATAATCACGATTTTTGTTTGTTTTCAGCCCACTCTGTCGAGACACCAACCCTCCGACTTTCCAACCGCGACAAAATGGTTCTGTCACTGTATGACGCATGCGATTTAAATACGAGAGACAGTGATACAAGGTCTGGGTTAATACGAGGTTGAAGCAGTGTTGGAAGGACAACATTGTGAGGACAACATTGTGAGGACAACAAACTGAGGCCAGACAGGTGGGTATCAACCATCGAAACTGCTGTTACGGACATTTGGAGTGTGTCAAGATGAGAAATCACGTTTGCGGTTTGGACGACTCACCGCGCGTACAAAAATGGTCACCTCGAACTCTTTTCAGTACTCGATTTCGCACGAATACGTTGTCGATGAGGTGACGGGGGACTGTTGTCCGTTGCTAATTACCAGATTATTGGTTTCCTCGAGTTTATTTCAAGTACCGACTTGCTAGTAACCACTTACACCATGCTTATAGCCACCCAGCGATTTTTAACATTGCACGTGACGTCACGGATTTGTTCGCCATGGCGGCGGCCTTATATATAGGTAGTAGGTCTACACAGAAATATTCATCCGTTTTTGGGTTACCGTTAGGCGTTAAGTAACTTAAAAAGAATTTATTCTTTTTCGAATGACCTAATAAAATGTATTCAAGAGTACCTCATCAAAATCTTCTTTTTCACATTTAGGTTTTATATTAATAAAATAATAACAGTTATATTATAATGCACCACTGTCATAACTAATACTAGTATTGGCTAGGTTACCTATGAGTTTATTTTTCATAATATTATAGTCTTATCGTCGTATTAAAGTTATCAATATCATTATGATTATAAAATCAATAATATCCTTTATTTCGTGTTAGTACTTATTAGTAGTACTAAGTAGTAACAGAGTCAAATGGTTCCTTCTGTTAGTGCACGATTTAGTTACACGATCTAATATCAGATAAATATAATATATATTTTTATTGGCCCCTAAATATCATATAATATGTGTGGGCACCGGGAGCATCAATTAATATTACGCGCGCCCGGTCGCTTAAAGGAGCACACAACACAAAAAATAAGTTTTTTTTATTTGAAAGAATGTTCAATTCTAAGGATAATGGTATAGGTTTTACGTTTCTACTCACATTATTCAATAAGTTATGAGCAATTGAAAAAAGACGTGTGACGTCACTGGGCCGGAGTCATCGTAATTGCCTATCTTATACGTGTAAAAGTTCCTCGCTTCACACAACGATTTATCGACCTAAACATTTTATTTTTGCAATTTAATTTTCATGTAAATATATGGTTTTGTGTGTTTAAAACGATGCAAGTATCAGAATTGCAATACGATGTTTAGTTTTTTAAATATTAAAAATCTTAAAAGAGACATTTTGGTTAAACCGCACGTCATGGCGAGCGGCGCGTGGCGTTCGAACAACGGGTCCGCCGCGCGCTGCTCGCCATGACGTGCCGTTTAACCAAAATGTCTGTTTTAAGATTTTTAATACTTAAAAAACTAAACGTCATATTGAAATTCTGATTCTTGCATCGTTTTAAAAACATAAAACCACACATTTATACGTCAATTAAATTTAAAAAAAAAAATTTTTAGGTTGATAAATCGTTGTGTGAAGCAAGGAACTTTTACACGTATAAGATAGGCAATTACGATGACTCCGGCCCAGTGACGTCACGCGGCTATTCTACATCTCTTAATATCTCTTAAAGTAATATTTTTTTTTACATCGTATCTTCACAAAATCATTTCATATAACCATAGCTACAATAATTTAACATTTAAAAAAAATTTAAAGAATTTTTTTATTTGTGTTGTGTGCTCCTTTAAATCCGAGTCGCCGCGCTGCTTGATTACGTACGGTACGCGACCGGCACACTGTATTTATTTATGTATACGTGTGAAATAGATCGGACAGCAGTGGTTGGGATCGCCACGCAAGTACTGTCCGACTATGTGGTGTGGTGGTGTGTAAATGTGTATATGTGTGTCGTGTGTGTGTGTGTGTGTGTGTGTGTGTGTGTGTGTGTGTGTATACTTAAAAACTATGGACAAACAGAGGTAGCTCAATAAATATGATGTAAAAATGGTAACTCTAAAAAATATGGTAACTGTGTTGCTTTATATTGTGTAATAATAATAAATAAATTGCCTGGTTGGCACAACAAATTCAAATAAATAGATTCAATTAATAATTCACAGCAACACACAATATAAACATCAATAGCCCTTTTGGCTCAACAGCGTAATAATTACTAATAGTAATATATAGCCCTTCTGGCTTAACAAGTAATACAAATATAAATATGTGGCCCTTTTGGCCCAACAGTAAATATGTATAATAATAATAAAATAATTAAAAACTCACAATATTGTCGGTGTGATACTGGCCAGCTGCACACCTGTACCTAAATCTAATTACACGTACAAAAATAATAATAATAATAATAGTTGATATAATTATTCACATTGTCGTGGCGATTCGCGCTCTCGTAATAAGGGAATACCATAAATAAATAAATAATAACGGCGATTAGCGCGCGTATCAAATAAAAAATAATACAAAAGAAAACTCAAATAAATAAATAAAATTCACACACATGATCTATAATATAACACGTTATTGTCCTTTGATGCAATTCGTGCACAGAACTTAAAAATATTAAATTACGGCTTTTGGAGCCTACACTTCTTGACGGTAATTAGTTCCGAATTGTATAATAATTATTAATGAATACAATAAAATAATAATAATAACGGTAATACGTAAAAAAGAAACAATTCATTAAAAATAATAAAATATATTAAAATGTGTACAACGGATGGGTCTGTATCATGCGACGGATGAAGACAGACAAAAATATGGCCATGATAAATATTTTCCTCACCTACAATCGGCGGCGGAGGACCGATAACGCGACAGATATATATGCATATTACATAACACAGCAGAGCCGTACCGAGCCATTTTTTATCCTGAGGCAGAACTTTGGCAATGCGCCCCCCTGGAGGGGTGGCGGGGGTGATACACTCGCAGTTTTTAATATTTTTCAATAAAATAATAAGATTAGGAAAATCAGTAAATTTTTAATTAGGTTTTAAGCTAAACAAGAAATAATATTTTTAGCCACAAGTTTATAATTCTCAACCTTATATCATAGGAAACAAATCAATTCGAATTTTACAAATTTATAAGCTATTTCAAAATAATAATTAATAATTATAAAAATAAAATATTTATAACGATATTTTCCTTGCTTTTGTGTCGGCAAATTTGTCAATAACTTCTTCGTAATCCAATTTACTAGCAATTTCTGTTTCTATTGAAAGTATGGCCATGCTTGATAACCTCTCCTGAGCCATTGTCGATCTTAAGTATGTTTTTATCAATTTAAGTTTGCTGAAACTCCTTTCACATGAAGCTGTTGTAACGGGCATTGAGAGAAAAATCCTTACAGCAATTTCAATATTTGGATACGATTCTTTAAGCTTATAATCGTGAATCATTTGTAATAATTCGTCGATTAAACAGAAAATAAAGATAATATAATATAATATACTGTTATTAACAAAATACCTATATAACTAACAATAAATACTAATAATGGTATACTATTCTTATCGGCGATCGACGTCGTTGTAATTTCGTGGAAAAAATAAACATTATGTTTACGGATTAGTGTGTAGTAATGAAAAATATTATTTTGACAATAATAATAATTTTTCATAAGTTTATCATTTAATGATTTTGCGCCCCCCCCCCCAGCATCAGGCGCCCAAGGCAAACGCCTCGCTCGCCTCACCATAGTTACGGCTCTGTAACACACGATAACATTAATATAAAAATAATTCACAAACAGATAGCATGATTGTGTATGTGTGTGTGTGTGTGTGTGTGTGTGTGCGTGTGCGTGTGTGTGTGTGTGTGTGTGTGTGTGTGTGTGTGTGTGTGTGTGTGTGTGTGCGTGTGTGCGTGCGCGCGTGCGTGTGTGTGTGCTGATCGGTCGCGAAACCCTTGTTGGCGTCAACAATATGTATTCTTACAAATATACTTGATACCTATGGTCATTAAGAAAACGGAATTAAATTTATAGTTTATACATACCGCAAGTTTGGTTTCAGTGAGTACTTGAATGAATGTGCATCGTGCATGCAAGATGCAACTACTCAATACTCCATAAGTTAGTTATTTTTTAATTATATAATCATACATACATTGACGACATGCTATAATACACTGTGATAATTTTAAGAATAAAATATTAAGCTTTATAATAATAATATGTGTAAGGTTTTTCATTTTATTATATTTAATTTGACTATTTTTTATACCTGTAACTTACGTAGTGTAGGTACATTACGTACACCACTATCGCGGACCGCTCCCGCCCGCTCTCTACCCAGCCGCAACCCGGGCATAGGGCGACGACAATACCGATTCCGGCGAGTCACCACCTACCTCGGAATCCGGGCCGCGGAGGGTATGGTCAACTGATCCGACGCGTACGTGCTTCGCTGTACGAGCGGGTACGAATAAAGTAAAATGATTATCCCGGGGGGTCTCCCGGGGTCCCCCGTGCATGATGCTTGTACTTTGTAACTGTGAATTTCGTTTACCATATGTCGCATCACTGTTACGCATTCTCAATTTCTGTAAATAAATGTCGTTTGCCGATCATTTCAAAAAATATTTCGTTAGAAAACTGACGCTGAAGATAATTTATTCATTTAATAAAGGACATCTGGTTGTAATTAAAGTAACTCTTTTATCTTCGAAGTCTTGAACTTCGAGTTGCAGATAAATCCCAGTAGTATCATTTTTTAGACAAAAAATACATCAAATTTGAGGTTGTAGATTTTCTGTATAATTTTTCAGTTACGAAGGGAAAATTCTATTTTATACTGTATATTCACCCAGCAAGCCATTTATAATTTTTTTTAGAAAATCAGTAGTGAGGTGATTAAATGGCTTCAAAATCAAGACTTAATTTGAAATGTGTCACCTTTCATCGAAATAACAATAAAAAATGAGTTACCGTCAGAAAGTTTTACACCGTACCGTACCGTAAGTCGTATATAGAAAAAATTTTAAAAAAAATATATAATTTCAATAATATTATAAAACATTTTTAATAATATTGATCTTTTCAAAAGAATATGATTCTAACAAAATCATTTTTTTTTTCGAAAAATTATATTTCATAAAATAGATTTTTATCTATAAAATATTAATAATTAATAGATACGTTCGAACCGATTTGTATAGAATGTAATATAAAACGTAGATTTCGAATATCATTTACATTTAAAACTCAAAGATATTAATTGTTTGTTGCAAAAACTAATCCTAATCCGACTGATAATAATTCATTGAGAAATCATTGGGCATGCGTGACTTCTCAAATTCAATGTTAAATAAATATAGATAGTTAATTGTTCAAGACCTATACAGCCAATAGCCATTCCTTCAGCTTATATCTATTTAAATGTTAAATATGTTGACATTGATGACATTTTTTATCTTTTTTTCAAATATCGAACATTCATATGAATATGGATTATTCCAAACCATCGCGATGTGTGTAAATACAACAAAGAAGCATAATAGAAAAATGTTAATTTATTAATATTTATTCAAAAATAATCTACGTGATTACAGAATGATGTGATATAGTTCAAAGTATAGAAATAATAATATTGTCCGATAAAATGACTCATATTGATATACTATACTACTATAGGTCAAAATGCACATGCGAGCATCTAGTCATAACAAATAATAAAGGGACTATGGAGATATACGGAGGTGTTCGAAGTTATTAAAAAAATTATTTATACGTCCATACCAGTGGCGGCTCGTGGATGCTGGTGGTGGGGGTGCGACTTTAAATATAATACCGCTAGTCACAGGTATAAAAAATAGTCAAATTAAATATAATAAAATGAAAAACCTTACACATATTATTATTATAAAGCTTAATATTTTATTCTTAAAATTATCACGGTGTATTATAGCATGTCGTGTATGTATGTATGATTATATAATTGAAAAATAACTAACTTATGGAATATTGAGTAGTTGCGTGCACATTCATTCAAGTACTCACTGAAACCAAACTTGCTGTTTTCGGTCGAGACTGAAATATTTTGTGCAACGCTTGGTAACTGATAATTGGTCTGAACGTCTATATCGATGTTTGACAAGCGTCAGTGGCCGTTATATAATTTTATTGTGTTTATTTAAAATTTTATAGTAAATTTAAAGTGACGAATTTCATTTATTTTTTTTTATTACTCTTATTTTTTAAGTGCTTACTAAAATATTAATATTTATCATTATTATTATTATTATTTTAAGGATTCTGGACATTATTTACGTACATACAAAAACGTACTGACAACTGAGGTTCACACAAGCCGTTTGAACGTGTATGTATGTGTGCTTGCATAATTAAGTTTTTGACAAAATAGTGGTTGCGCAAAAATTGTTTGATCGTGTATGGGGCCTTTACAAGACGAATAAGTGGTATGACACTATGACTATGACGACAATTTACTTCCTGCAGGTCGCAGTAGAAAATAGATATGAAAATAATAATAATAGCTATTATAGCAACCGATAATGACGGTCGACGAGCGTACGCAAAGTTAATCTTAAGAGGGCGCAACAGTAAGGAAAAATTGTATACAAAATTAGTTTCCGCATTTCCAATAATATGGCTTATAGAATGGTTTTAGAGTTAAATCACCTATTATCAATATTATAGAGAAGTTTTTCTAGGACTGTATAGGAGCCGAATTTTGATATTTCAGTTATTAAACTCGATAATTAAAAAGAAAAATATGTAAAATAACACCAATTTCAAAACTTAATACATGACATTTCAAATAAATTATCGAAAATCGGCTCCTATACAGTCCTAGATAAACTTCTTCTCTACAATATTGATAATAGGTAATTTTACTCTAAAACCACTCAGTAAGCCATATTATTGGAAATACGAAAATATGTTTTACGAGAATAATGTATTTAATTAGTCCGTCATGTGCTGCTTTCCGCCGTTCAGCGGTAGTTTTTGATTTCAATACGTCTATCAACAACCCGTTACACCGCAGCACCATAGGTCTTATCGCGCAAACGCGTTAGAGCCTCATCAGTGCTGCGTGGTGAAAAATACAGTTTATTTATAAAATATGATTTTCGCCGTACCCCACAATGATAAACTATAAAGATAATATTATTATCGGTATCCGGTAGACGGTAACAAGTAACAACATTGCAACGTCTCGGATTTGCGAGCGCTGAGTGACGGACCCGCAGAGCTATTGCTATTCGTAAACCGAATTCGATGCCTGTCCATTGCCTCATGCATGTACTACTTGTGTCCACCCAGGTCCGTATCTGGACATTTTACGCCCCGGGGCAACATATTTTAGTCGCCCTCCCGTACCGCCTCCCCCCAAAAAAAAAAAATATCAAAATAGTTTTTCCAATAAATGTATTGAAGACTGAAGTATATATAAAAACATTTTTTTTTTATTGTCATTAGATACGCCATAATATTTATTTTCAATATAAAATTGCCACCCCCCCCCTAATAAGTTAAAGAACTTGCCACCCCGGGCAACAAGGGACACTTTCCCCCCCTCAAATACGGCCCTGTGTCCACCGTCACCGTACATTCCTATCTTTACTCTAGCATTCTGCTTTTCTCCACTGGTGTTCCCCGTGTGTTTGTTTTTTTTTTCTAAAATTGATTTAAAATGAAGCCAACTAAAACAAAAGGCATTTTATCAAAGAAAAGGTCAATGATAAATATTATGAAAAGCTGTTTAAATCCCACTAAAAATGACATCACATCATAAAGGTAAAACATACAAGTACAGTATGATTATCAGAGCTCGTGATTTTTAGAAGTAAAAAAAACTGTATATGTATAAACTCAGTCAGTAATTTTGTAATGGGGAAAAGAAAACACTAACAAATCAATAACTTTACTCGTTTAGGTATCTCCGTGGCGTCTAAAAACAAATATGCAAATACTTAAGTATATGTAACTAAAGCTAAATATATAGTAACCAGAGCTTATTTATTATTAAATTCATTTATTTTATATTTATATTTTACACTCTTCATAATATTATACGAGTATAATAACAAAAATGGTATTGTTTGTACAACAACTAATTTGTATACAAATCGGAAATTCGTAAAATCGATTTATCAAGAAAAAGATATATATATTCTTTGTATCTAGTTTTGACAAATTATGTGTTGAAACTTGAAAGTCTTCAGTTGACTACTGGTCTTCAAGACTGTAGAGTGAAGAGTGTTATTTTCATCTTACACGTTTGTTTTTGTATACTTTTTTTAAATGGATAACTTTAGTAATTCGAATAAAAGGTGGACAGCACCGTCTAGACGTAAAAGTGTAAAAAAATTTATAAATGTTTACAGCTTACGTACTTTAATTAAGTAACTATCTAAAATGTATTATTATTAGAGAATCCATTCTAACTAGTACACCAAAAAATATTCAAAACCGTTTTTCAAATACCAATTTTGTGGATACAGAAACTGGATCTAATTTATTGTTTGGCAACGTTTCCGATGTTGAACTCCATAAGCTATGTATGTGTAGAATCAGACGTATCATCCTCTACGTCATATACTGATACAGTAATCTCTAAGTACGTAATTTGATAGGTATATACATATATATATACTTAAACATTCAATTTATACTTAAAAATAATTGTAATACAGTTGACATTCAAAGATTCTAATATATTCTCAATATAGGTGCCTATATAATATAAAATATACGTATATTTTATATACATAAACCTACTAATAACGTACTATAATATGTACAAATAATATCGGGAAAATTATAAAATGTATTATTCATATTTTTATATTGTTTACTTTTTCGTATTGTTATTATTTAGGAATTTCACTGGTCATCGAATTGTTGATATATTGTATGTTTTTGAACAAATAAAAAAAAGTAAACACAAAGGAAGTTTTGGTTGCTAATTTTTAGACATGCAATTTTTATCCGAAAAGCGTTATGGATTCAGATCTTCATACATTTTTTAATGCAAAATGTGTAATTTAAAATCTTCATTTGAAACTGAGAAAAATGAACCTGATTCAAATTAATTTGTGATGGATAATTTTATGTTTAGTTATTTTATTTGTGTTCACAGTATAGGAAACGGTACTACTCGTATAATTAGTTCGTAAGCGCGCTCGGAAATACGAGTTGACTATTGTGGTGGTATTATCATCATTACATTATGACGTTTATATTATCTGCACTCCAAGACGGTTCACGAAACGATAAAATGCATTCCCGGATCCCGCATGTAGATTATTTTTGGACTGTTTTGTCTATCGCGCGATAATTTGTGTGCAAATTCTCTCGGTCGTTGTATGCGTTCCACTTTCAGTGTTGCGCCCTTTACAAGACGAATAAGTGGTATGACACTATGACTATGACGACAATTCACTTCCTGCAGGTCGCAGTAGAAAATAGATATGAAAATAATAATAATAGCGATTATAGCAACCGATAATGACGGTCGAGGAGCGTACGCAAAGTTAATCTTAAAAATAAAATACCCAAAATTGTTATCTACTAATATTTTAACGTATTGACGACGCTGCCGGTCGTCCAACACCGCACATAACGTACCCGCACGCACACGATTTCGCGCCTTCGCTTACAATGTAGGTATTTGGAATTATTGCTCGGACGACCGCGACGCTGCCCGTTCGTCCAGTACCGTAAATAAGATCGCATGTGCCCGCACGCACACGATTTTCCCGCCTTCGCTTACAATGTACGTACCTATGTGTTTAGAATTATTTCTCGGACGACGCTGCCGGTCGTCCAAACACTGCTCGTGTGTGCATGCATACCCGCATAAGCTCCTGGTATCTGAGGGAAATAACTTGAATGTTTGCACACAACAATGTTATTACATAATTTTTACTATTTGCATTTTTAATAAGAAATATTTTTTAAAAATGTAAAACTAAGAATATACAATTAATTTTCTTCTTTTAGTTGATTTAAGTAGGGGGTGCGATCGTCCCGTCGTCCAAGCCACGAGCCGCCACTGGTCCATACAAATAATCCAAATAGTCAAATATGTCTTACAAATAGTATAATAGTAAATACATAAAACTTCTTGTCTAATCTCTGACGCAGTTCTGGTCGCGTCATACGGGTACCGCGACTCGTGGGTACACTTCTTTAACTGAATATATAATATTAATTTTTATTTTAATTTTCTATTAGAAAGCGATTTTAATAATTTATATTATTATTTATTATTATAATTAATACAACTCAATGTGTCAACAAGAGTCGCGGGATAAGCCCGAATGCGTCAAATTATGAACCTTATGATAAACGTATTACAATATAACAATACTGTTAAATTTGTATTTTAACCTTATTATTTATCGCGTATACAGTTTTTCGAATAACGCGTATTTCGCATACGCGACGACCGTGTTAATGCCGTACGTGCGCCCGTCGAGCCTTCGCGTGTATACGCATAGGTACGCGCGGCTGTGGAACGGCGCAACGGGCTAAAGTTATTGCTGACAGGAAACAATAAAGAAATAGGTATATTATATATATTATATACAATTTGCGTTAAGACATCGCTCGGTTTCGTTTACGCCTTACGTCTCTATTATAACTATTTTTTTTGCAGTTATTTGTAGTATTTCGAATAGTTTTTCTCCGAATTCGTATAAATGGTAAACAAATTGGTACTGATAGTAACGGTTTGTATATGTACATGACGTACACGGTACACACACAAATTGACTAAATACATTGAAACAACTTTGTTTTATTTTACAGCACGATGCGATATTCTAATTAAACTATGACCTATCGCTCATTTTATTTAATATTGTGCGCATCATGCGTATTCTTGAAAAACGTGAAAAAAACATTTGTGAAAACAATTTGTATTGCGCGTAAAAAAAATGATTCGATCAAATCCACCCGAGACCCGATTATATTTATAATTTTGTTAAATGCCCCACCATATATATGACAATAACACTGTGAAAATTACAACTACCTACGTCCTATATAGTGCACGCCGCCGCCACCACCGCAGCCGACGCCACCGACGCCGCCGTCGTCGCCATACGGATTCAGCCCGATATAACAAACATTTCTATTCATTCTTTTGTATATATCCTCTTCCTCCCCCCAATTTCGATAATATCACATTTTCTCCTAAATCGACACTAGTCCTTTTCGACTGACCGTTATTGTCCCGTTCATTCCACGACCGACCATTTAGTATACAACAAGTGCCTTCGACTGTCTAGTTGCCTGCCGAGTCCCTATCATGTTGTTATTGAGCCAGGTCATGTGTGCGGTTATAACACTACGTATTGAGATTTCCAAAAACCATTCGTTTTCATTGTTATTGCCTACCTGCTCTGGGTCAAAATACCAGGTAAACGGTTGGTTCTCCTCCCATCATCGTCTTTCACATTCATTTCATGCAGGCAACAACGGATATGTAGAAAATATTTAACTGCTAGTCGGATCTTTATATTAATATACTGTTTTGTTCACGTGGTGGTCCTGTATTTTTTTTTCATGTCTCTCATCGTACCAACGAAAACCTATGATACTCGAATTATTGAGAGTATTTTTGAGAGAAAAAATACGCGAGAATGGGAAAACTTTTTTCGCGCATTCACAAACAGCAGTTTCTTATCTCTTATCACGCATGTTTAAATGTGCCTATTTAAATTGTAATTAATGTGTGTATATAGGCGCGATAAATATACATACTCAAATCAAAACGCGGTCACTCGACAGTTTACACTAACCAAAAGAACTGTGCTCGCAAAAAAAAAAAAAAAATGAACGAGTGTTAAGTTGTATCGTGTACAAACAATACCCCTTTACCATTTTCGTTAAGTTCTAGTATGCCGCCACAATCGACGGTTTATACGCGTGTTCTGGTACCGAGGCGCAGTTTCAACTCGCGAACCGCACGCGAGTTCTTCACCTTTTATCTACTATAGCCGTATACTGCGTAAAGGTGTGATTCCTATGGAGGACGCGTCTGTAGACGCACCGCGGCGCGGCGCTATTCAAATGTCACCCACGTTGCACTATATAATGCACTATTATAGTTTACTTGTTGATAGATGGAACGTAACTACCTACGACCGTCACACGCGGCTGTGTGTGCATATACAATATATTACGTGCACATCGTATATTATATTATACATATTGTTTAGTACATATAATACATTTTTTCATATTTGCAAATTTTATACTTGGACTAGTTGTAATATCGTACTATATACTTGTCCATGATTGCAACTCGTATCGCATTTATTTATTTATTGATTATGATTTTATGTAATTGCCGTTTAATATTTAACGTTTATTAAAGGCACGATTTAAGATTCCCAAATTATTGTTATTGGTTAATAATTAATATAATGATTAGTGATTACTGATTAGTATTAATGCCCAATAAAATTTCCTGGTTGATGGAAAACACAAAATATCTTCAGTGTAATAATGCACATTTTCTAGAGCTTTTTTTTGTATATTCCTAAATTTTACTGATAAAAGATTTTATGCATATTTTACGATTATAAAGTCATAGTTTTGTCTTCTCAAGACTTATTTTGTTATTTTGAAATTACGAATTATACACTTACGTTAATATTTTTAGGAGGAATTTCTGTTTTTCACTTTTAGAAATTGTAAAATAAATTAATCTCAATTTAGTAATTTGAAAATTGTAATTTATCAATAATTATATGAATCTTCTTTTTAACAATATTCCAAACATTTTTTTGGTAGTAGGTACCTAATATAAAATCAAAATCAAATAACTATAATTATTTTGTATAAAATATAATGAATTTATTGTTGTACTATGATATGTTGCTTATAAAATTCAGGTAAGAGTAAGGAGCTAACCAAGCTAGGAATAACTAATAAAAACTAAACTAATCACCAGTAAAGACAAGGTGTAAATAAAGAAACATTTAAAAACATAATGTAAAGTATCAAATTTATTGTTGAAAATATAAAATAAAAAAGAATTAAATTAAATTAAACTAAAAGTGTTTTTATTATAACTTTTACTTATAAAATATTTATATGTAACTATTACTTCCGCATAGTTTAAAAATGTTTAAAACCTATACACAAATATACAATTAAATTATAATGTAAATTATATATATTTCAATGTAATAAAAATAATATAAGACCATTAACTCCAATCCATTGTTGAAAATTAAAAATAAAAAGTAATTAAATTAAATAAGAAGTATTTTTACTATAAACTCTTAAATATAAATACATTTAGTTATTATTATTACTTTACTGGATAGTTTAAAATATAAAATCCAATACATTTTTTTAAATTTCTAATTTATTTTGGGTAGATGTATTGGAATGGCCTTTAAAATGTTTAGAAGTCCAATTAAATTGTTTTAATAATTTGCAATAAATTAGTTTTTGAACAATAAAATCAAAATTTTGTTCACAGTTTTTATCAAAGTTTAAAGAAGAAAATAATTAATTTTTAATTTTTAATTGAATTGTGGAGTATAATTTTTTAGTCCTACCTTTGTGCCCTAAATCATCAAAGCCTTCTACCATATCTAGATATTTTGAATACTCTAAAAATGATTTTATTTTCATTTCGTCAAAAATTATTACACAATATTTCTCATTATTTGACATTGTCTCTAATTTATTTTTTATTTGTTTAAACCAAAGACTATTAAGACCCAGACAAAATTAAGAAATGCCTATCCATCTACGAATTGTTGACTCGCATGGTAAAATAATTTGTTGTTTTTTTCTGAGAAATTTATAAGTGATTGGAGATATTTTATAGTATAAATTAATAGCAACATTTTTTTCGGATAACTTCCACGGTAATTTTGAATTATGTTCACGAAATATTTGCATTTCCGCAATTATTTTAGAGCCTAAACTTGAAAATTCTATGTTACTTTTTAATTTAGGATTAATTCGTGAACTGATTTTTTTATAATTGAAATCGATAAAAATGAATGTATATGGAATGTAACAAGCAAGTGTAGTTGAATTCATAAGAACACGAAAATAATAATCCACATACGGACTATATTATCTAAAATCATATATAAATTATAAATAACAGTAAAAGTATAAAACTGAAATTGTTCCATATTAAATACTCTTATCTGTTCTGGAAATCTTGGCCATTGTCATTGTGTTATATTATTTATTTATAAGTATACGAGTATACCTGTATACTGGGTTTATAGTAATTATTTTATACATTCACTACAATATTTATTAATATTTATAATTATATTATACTATTTTATAATAATATGGACGCGGCATATCACAAAAATTGTTTGTTATAAGCCTAACACAATGAATCGTCAATTGTTTTATTTTAAAAAGTATTCTGTTTTTATATTATAATTTATAATAATAACTATTAATAAGTGCAATGTGTTTTTTCAATTAAAAATATTACTACGAATTTTTATTAAAACGTTGATTATTAATTGATTATTATTTATAAGTTCATAATATCTCGATTATTTTAATCGAGTGAATATATCAGTTATGATGATTATGTAATACATTATAAATTGCATTCTATAAAATATCTCGATTATTTTAATCGAGTGAATAACCCAATCATGATAACATCTCGATTACTAATTTCTCGATTATCGTAATCGTTCGATTATTCCCATCACTAATGAAAAAAAAATTGTATTGTTTATTGTGTGAATTTAATTAAAAGTAAGGCTCTGTAAATGTTAAATTTGTTTCATTTGTGTTCTCGTTAACGTCTTGTGTGTTTCCTAAAATCCTAAACAATTATTGCCGATTTTGCAAGATTTCTCAAAAATCTGTAATTGTAGTGAATCTTCCCTATGTATATTACAAAAGTTTAAAAAGCCCACTATATCCGGTTTATCTAATAAATTTGTCCAAGCTACATTTTTCTGTGAAATTATAGATTATAAATTCAAATTTATCTTTTAACGGTAACTGATTAAATTTTTCTTTTTCTAAATTTTTGTACTAATTTAGCAGAAAATGGTAACTTTCCAAACTTGGAATTAGAAAAAAAAATTATCTACATCGACTTCTTCGGTTCGTCGTAACAAATTTACTAACTTTATTTTCGTCCCAAAATGTTCATCTAGATTTAATATATTGGTTTCATTCACTTTTGTAATTTGATTATTCGTATTCCGTTTGATATAAAATTTGTTATCCATTAAGCACCATTATTTATCGAAACATTTATACTTAAATAAAAATAAATACTTTAAAAAAATTTTATTCTAATATATTCTTTCTAAAATATGCTATTTTCTTTTATTTATCTACTTAATTATCCACTTAATCATATAACTCTTAAAATATCTATTCACGTTACTCTATTATTCTCTTACACTTACTATTTTTAATTATACTTAAATTTACATAAAAACGTATACGAGTATAGTCAATATATAAATCTCTTTAATTCAGAATAATAATCAATTAAATCTCAAAAATCTTCAATATATATAAATAAAAATCTCAAAAATTTTCAATATAACAATATATACTTTTACTATTTTTATTTCCTTATACAATTATTATTAAAACTTAAACTTCATACATTTTCAATATATAAAACTCGTTAATTCACAATAAGACTACTCTTTTACTCTTTTTGTTTCCCTAATCACTATAATATTATTCTCAATTGAATCTCCAAAATTTTCAATATATATAAATAAAAATCTCAAAAATTTTCAATATAACAATATATACCTTTACTCTTTTTATTTCCTTATACAATTATCATTAAAACTTAAACTTCATACATTTTCAATTTATAAATCTCGTTAATTCACAATAAGACTACTCTTTTACTCTTTATGTTTCCCTAATCACTATAATATTATTCTCAATTAAATCTCAAAAATCTTCAATATATATAAATAAAAATCTCAAAAATTTTCACTTCGACTACACTTTACTTTATTATTTCTATACGCTTCTTATAATAATATAATTTAATGACTAAAGACAAGTAAAAATCTAAACCAATTGCAATTATATGTAATTCCAACTATTTAAGAGCTTCGGCGCCTCCACCAATATGTATCGTGGTAGGGGATGACCCGTTAAATATAAGATATTCAGGGAAGAAGTTAGGTTCTTTTGAATATAATTAACCGTAGCTCGGGAGCATAAATGGTATATAGGATCTTAATATTACAAATAAATGCGTATTGGTAAAGATAATTATTAATCTATAATGGTTTATTAAGACTTACTGACATACTTAACAATCATATGGCTGTTTCGTAGTTACACGGAGTTCTAGTGAGCGTGATGGTAATCGCGGACAACTGACGTTCTTTTACATATCGATAGTCGACCATAGGCCTAACAATATAAACTGTGAGTGGAGGGGGGACTTAATGTATAGTCAGCTTATATTATGTTTCTATAATAGTAATACTAAAAGTCATAGGCGCAAATAGGGGGGGCTTAGGGGGTATTAGCACCCCCAATTTTACAATTAACACCCTCAAATAATGTTCGTATTTATGTATCAAAAACTTAGTTTTACAAAAAAAAATCTCTTGTCATCAGACATTTGACTATTAGAGTAAAAAACTGTAATGAAATATAAATGAAAATAATGTTACTCGACAGACGACAATTCACATTTTGTCGAATTCAAATATATTTATAGAACACTATTAATTATTATTTCCCAATTTATATATATTTTCTACTAAACCCGGTCATCGCGGACAGTTATATAATTATCACGTTCAGCACCGACTCGATAAAATAAAGTATATTTTGTCATACTTGATACTGTAATAATCAACTTAGAGACGTTTTTCTGATGAAAGTTTGTTATTGGCTTCCGCTATTGACAACTTTTTCCTGATGGACTTTGATGAAAGTCCACCGTTTATTAACCATTTTAAAGTAAAAATAACTTTCTACCTAACAATATTGTATGTTTATAGCATTACATTACATAGTATACAATTTTAGGGTTTATTTAATATTGAAGTTGCATCACTCAAGGCAGAAATTATGGTAGCAAAAAATTGTTTAAAACAGATAAACAAAGATTTTGATTTAATGTAATTAAAAACTATAATAGAAAAAAATATATATCCAAATATATACAAACTGTTACAAGTAATTTATTAACCCATTTTTGCTACCTACCTTATTTGATATTTCTATTTTCTAATATTAATTATAAAATAGTAATGAAGACCAAATCAATTTCAGGTGGCACTTACACTACCAATTAGTTTTGCCACATGTGAACGATCATTTTCTGCTTTACGTAAGATAAAGACATGGCTTAGACTGCTTAGAGTTTCAATGGGGCAGGACAGATTAACAGATTTGTCAATATTGTATATAGAAAAAAATTTGACAAAATTAATAAATGTTAATAAAGTTATAGATTCATTTGCAGAAAAAGATATGTATTGCGAATAAATCTTATATAAACTTGAACTTTTGTACTTGTAAATTTTAATACTTATTGTATTCATTTTTATTCAAATTTTTGCTAATTAAAGCTATTAAATCCTTATAGTTTTAATATAAATTATATACCCAGTAAATACAGAGCTTAAGCACCCTCAGTTTTTTTATTGAAATTGCGCCTATGCTAAAAGTAATATATAGTAGTAAACGTAGTATATGTAACAATTATTGTTACACTAATATTCGTCGATGGATCACGGGCGAGAGCCAGAGATGGGTCGGCTCGTGCGACCACGTCGGCTCCGGCAAAGGCCTCCTTCCTCTGCACGGTGTACGAGGTAGTTGGGAGGTTTTGCCGAACCGGTGTTATCGTCATCCGGGTTGTGGCTGGGTAAAGAGTGATGCGGTCCGGGAGAGTGGTGTACATAAAGGTGGGTACACACCGGAGCATTTAGCTGTAATGTAACGCCGTAATGTAACAGAGTTCGTGCTCACCTGAATGTTACAATGTTACACGACCAGTGTGTACGATAGAGTCGAGCGCTACCGTGTATTTGGTTGTTCGCCGGTCTATCCATCAGTTATTCACTGTTTGTTCTCGAGTTAGTTCACACCGTGTACAATGTCTTCTGTTAGAAATTTACAAGTCGCTAGCACATCATTTATTTTAATTCATTCTATTTAAAAAAAAAAACGAAAAAATAAAAAAAAAAAGTGAAAGAAGATGGTGGCAAACAAATTTAATGAAGTCTAGGGACATATGTAGTGGATCAGACTTATTAAATTAAATCTTCAGGAACAGGAAATAAGTGGACAGTACAGAAACTTCATTAGAATGTCGTCAATTGATTTTGAATATCTAATAAATTTGATCGGTGAAAAAATCTCCAAAATAGATACAAATTTCCGAAAAGCTATTCCTGTGAAAGAAAGATCAGCTGTTACATTACGATTTTTGGCAACTGGTAA
Source organism: Periphyllus acericola (assembly GCA_949715065.1). Taxonomy (NCBI): domain Eukaryota; kingdom Metazoa; phylum Arthropoda; class Insecta; order Hemiptera; family Aphididae; genus Periphyllus; species Periphyllus acericola. The sequence goes on from OX454264.1 coordinate 68,382,421, forward strand.
TTCCTATCAAAGTTTGCAGTACCTGTTTAAAATGTCAAAACAAGTTATTGGACAGATTGTTCCGAAGTATGCTAAGCAATTGTGGAAGCTTTAAAAGAAAATATACAAGTATGCATGTTATATGAACATTTTGAATTATATACACTTTATAAAGTTTTGAACATAATTTAAAAACAAATCAAATATAAATAAATTTTTCCTGTTTAATTTTTATTAGTATTAATCATAAAAATAAAAATGATAATACAAGTCCTTTTTTTGCTTATTAATAATAATAATTATTATAATGATAGTAAAATAATGACAAATGTTAAATACTAATAAAAACAAATAATAATAATACTATTGATAATTTGTACTTTTTATCCCTGTATAAAAAAAATTGTAATTTTAATAAGATATTAAAAATAATAATAATATTGATGACTCAAGTCCCTTTTTTGCTTAATAATAATAATAATAATAGGTCATTGTTATTATTATAATGATGGTAAAATAATAAAATATTAAAACAAATACCTAATAATAATAATATTGACAATTCGTCCTTCTTATAAATAATAACAATTGTAATTTTAATAAGATATAAAAATAATAATATTGACGATTTAAATCCCATTTTCTGTTTTTTAACAATTAATTATAATATTAATTAAAAAAAACATTTTGAATTATATACACTTTATAAAGTTTCGAACATAATTTAAAAACAAATCAAATATAAATAAATTTTTCCTGTTTAATTTTTATTAGTATTAAAAATAAAAATAAAAATGATAATACAAGTCCTTTTTTGCTTATTAATAATAATAATTATTATAATGATAGTAAAATAATAACAAAGAAATAAAATAACAAATGTCAAATACTAATAAAAACAAATAATAATAATAATATTGATAATTTGTACTTTTTATCCCTGTATAAAAAAAATTGTAATTTTAATAAGATATAAAAATAATAATATTTACGATTTAAGTCCCTTTTTCTGTTTTTTAACAATTAATTATAATATTAATAAATTTAAAAAAAATAATAATAACCAGGGCTCGAGACTTATGTTGCGTGCCGGGTTTTGAACCAGCAGTAACAATACTCAAGTGTTTAAAATGTTAACTACTCCAAGAATAAGTTAACATGAATTTGTACTGTATAACGTTTATTAACTCTTGTAAATAAATCAAACAACATAAAATATAAGTTAAACTTCTAACGATGATATCAGGCAGAGCTTTTGAACTGGATGGCTGGATACGTCTGATTTATGTGCAAATCCAGAGCTGTTATATACCCTGTTCATGCAGGTCGTGAATCCATCAGTTATTGTTTTTTCTTATTGCATTTGACCCATTGCAGTCCTTGATTAAGAGGGCATTTGCATTTCCGTTTGTGGTTTGCACGTGTCACTTAATTATGTGTATTTGTTTTAACAATGCTATACATTATTCAAATTATACATTATACAAATTATATGAATTTATACAATAAAAAACTTTCAATGATTAAAGTATTACACGTAGTACATTACACTTATAGCACTAAAAAATCATGAAATATGCGCTATTACATGCACCGAAAAAATGTAAAATATGCGCTATAATATGCACTAAAAATATGAAAATATGCTTTAAAAATTATTTATTTAAAATTTTTATTTAGACATTTATGAATTTATAATTATTAAAATTTAAAGAAAAATTTTTATATAATTTTACAGTTATAATTTTCTACAAATAATGACTAAAAACTCTTTCCTGTTCTCATTAATTTGTATGTGTAAAATTTTGTAAATCTGTAAAATATAATTATTTTAAATTAATAAATCATTAAAAAGTAACTTACAGTTTGTACCTTCATAATGGCACTGTATTATTATGTGTTTCCGAATATTTTCAAACTTGAAAGATCTTCTGTTATTGCTTTATAATGTTTTGTACACGGAAAATGAGCGCTCTACATCGACCGATGTGATGGGAGCGTACTTGAAGTAAGGAATATCACGACTAGAAATGTCTTCTGGAAACCCGTTTAATCCTTCAATGTCTCCAGTACTAAACTAATCGATTACGTCGTTGTAGATCGGAACAGACTATAATTATTGGGTATATACTCGTCAGTGCCGGATCTAGGACATTTTTGACGCCCGGGGCTAGTAAAAATGCAGCGCCCTTACTGTGCACTCCATATGGGGAGCTACGAGGGCGAGAGAAGTGAGAGAAAGAGGGGGTATTTAATATAAACCTTTTTTTCTATAATATTAATAATTTTTATATTATAATAATAATAATTAATTTTACATATTAAAAAATATAAACATTTTATAAACTTAAAAATGGAAACTTTGTTATTTTTATATAATGTACATTGTACATATATACATTATACAATATCATATTTTAAAATGTTACACGTATAAAAACATAGGAAACAAACATAATTTATATATTACTTGGTTGTTTTAATTTAACAAATAACATTTTAATAACTATAAGTTTACTTTTCTAGCCTTTTTTGCAGCGAAACCTTTTATAATTTCATCATAATTAATCTTTCTTGCAATTATATGATAAGTTATTAAGAGGGCGCAACACTGAAAGTGGAACGCATACAACGACCGATAAAAAGCGTTGTTAAGTGTTTTCACGCGGCGCAAACACGCGGCGTTTGCACACAAATTATCGCGCGATAGACAAAACAGTCCAAAAATAATCTACATGCGGGATCCGGGAATGCATTTTATCGTTTCGTGAACCGTCTTGGAGTGCAGATAATATAAACGTCATAATGTAATGATGATAATACCACCACAATAGTCAATTCGTATTTCCGAGCGCGCTTACGAACTAATTATAAATTGCAGTACTGTTTCCTATACTGTGAACACAAAATAACTAAACATAAAATTATCTATCACAAATTAATTTGAATCAGATTCATTTTTCTCAGTTTCAAATGAAGATTTTAAATTACACATTTTGCATTAAAAAATGTATGAAGATCTGAATCCATAACGCTTTTCGGATAAAAATTACATGTCTAAAAATTAGCAACCAAAACTTCCTTTGTGTTTACTTTTTTGTATTTGTTCAAAAACATACATTATATCAACAATTCGATGACCAGTGAAATTCCTAAATAATAACAATACGAAAAAGTAAACAATATAAAAATATGAATAATACATTTTCTAATTTTCCCGATATTATTTGTACATATAGTACGTTATTAGTAGGTTTATGTATATGAAATATACGTATATTTTATATTATATAGGCACCTATATTGAGAATATATTAGAATCTTTGAATGTCAACTGTATAACAATTATTTTTAAGTATAAATTGAATGTTTAAGTATATATATATATACCTATCAAATTACGTACTTAGAGATTACTGTATCAGTATATGACGAAGAGGATGATACGTCTGATTCTACACATAGCTTATGGAGTTCAACATCGGAAACGTTGCCAAACAATAAATTAGATCCAGTTTCTGTATCCACAAAATTGGTATTTGAAAAACGGTTTTGAATATTTTTTGGTGTACTAGTTAGAATGGATTCTCTAATAATAATACATTTTAGATAGTTATTTAATTATAGTACGTAAGCTGTAAACATTTATACATTTTTTTACACTTTTACGTCTAGACGGTGCTGTCCACTTTTTATTCGAATTACTAAAGTTATCCATTTAAAAAAATTATACAAAAACAAACGGGTAAGCTGAAAATAACACTCTTCAATCTACAGTCTTGAAGACCAGTAGTCAACTGAAGACTTTCAAGTTTCAACGCATAATTTGTCAAAACTAGATACAAAGAATATATTTATCTTTTTCTTGATAAATCGATTTTATGAATTTCCGATTTGTATACAAATTAGTTGTTGTACAAACAATACCATTTTTGTTATTATACTCAGAGCCGTGCCGTTAAGATTTGGCGCCCAGGGCAAAATTAAAAATATTCGCCCCCTATTTTATTTATCATTAATCATATTGCATTTCATTCCTATTAAATTCAATTTTTTTTTTTACAACGTATTTTGAACATTGATTTGACAAATAACTAAAACTAATTGTAATAGTAATTATTAAACAAAATAGTTAGGTATAATTTATTAATTTATACCGTAATAATTAATTAAAAATGATACAGATCACAAATTATATTATATATACAATATACATATTATATTTACAAGTAATATAACTTAATTTTCCTGGACTTTATTGAAGCAAAATCTTCAATGACGTCTTCAAAATCAATGTTTTTCGTTATTTCATGCTCAATTGATAATATTGCTGAATTGGTTAATCTGTCTTGCGACATAGTTGACCGTAAATACGTCTTAGTTAATTTCAGTTTACTAAAAGAGCGTTCCCCGGAAGCGACGGTAACAGGCATGGTAAGAAACAATCTATATGCAGTCATTATGTTTGGACAAGTTGAATCAAGTTCATATTTTTTAATTGCGTTTAAAATATTTAAAGCAGTTGCGTTTAAGTCTGGTAAAATTGCTTTTACTTGATATTTAAAAAAATCGATTTCGCTAATTATTTCCTGGTCAATATCTTCGTTGTATTTAACGTGCAGTCGATTTTGACATAAAGAATACGATAATTTATTATAAAGCCAAATCGGTAATACAAGAATAAAACTAAAACGTTACGGTTGACTTATTGTTATTACTCGAACATAGTCAGAAATTTGTTTAGAAACAATTTGTAATGGTCCAAAATAATTGTAAAACAATAATCTTTCTCATATATTTTATTTATGTAAAGTTTAAAATATTATAAAAAAAAATTTTGGCGCCCCTTTAAGCCATGCGCCCGGGGCATATGCCCCCCAGCCCCCCCCCCCCACGGCACGGCTCTGATTATACTCGTATAATATTATGAAGAGTGTAAAATATAAATATAAAATAAAAGAATTTAATAATAAATAAAGGCTAGTGACTTATAGTATTTGCATATTTGTTTTTAGACACCACGGAGATACCTAAACGAGTAAAGTTATTGATTTGTTAGTATTTTCTTTTCCCTATTACAAAATTACTGACTGAGTTTATACATATACAGTTTTTTTTACTTCTAAAAATCACGAGCTCTGCTAATCATACTATTCATACTGTACTTGTATGTTTTACCATTATGATGTGATGTCATTTTTAGTGGGATTTAAACGGCTTTTCATAATATTTTTCATTGACCTTTTCTTTGATAAAATGCCTTTTGTTTTGGTTGGCTTCATTTTAAATCAATTTTAGAAAAAAAAAACAAACATACAGGGAACACCAGTGGAGAAAAACAGAATGCTAGAGTGAAGACAGGAATGTAGGGTGACGGTGGACACAGGGCCGTATTTGAGGAGGGGAAAGTTTCCCTTGTTGCCCGGGATGGCAAGTTCTTTAACTTATTAGGGGGGGGGGCAATTTTATATTTTATCCTTTATGGAAAATAGTTTTCTTCTGCATCTCTTTTACCATTTCATTTATAATATTTCACATAGCTACTGCCTACTTAGTCAAAAACTATTAGTGGGTGGACCTAAACATTATTAATAACAATGATAATATATTGTTACTCGACAGTCGACTGCAGCAGTCCGCTGCATCGGCTTGTGCACTCTCCGCTATTAATGCTATAACGTGGTCGTGGTTGACCTGTATATATGTATAATGAGCATAAATGGTATATAGGATCTTAATATTACTAATAAATGCGTATTGGTACAGATAATTATTTAAATATAAAGGTTTATTAAGACTTACTAATACACTTAACAATTATAGGGCTCTTTCGTAGTTACTCGGAGCTCAACTTAGCGTGATGGTAATCGGGGAGAAATGGCGTCCTCTTACATACCGATTGTCGACCATAGGTCTTACAATATAAACTGTGGATGGGAGGAACTTAATGTTTAGTCAGCTTATATTACGTTTCTATAATAGTAATAGTTAAACTAATATATAAATATAATAGTAACTATCGCTAAATTACCTCCCCCTATTTTTACATTTTAATACAATATTTATTATGTTAGTTTTAAATTGATTGAAATCCTACTGAAATGTATGTGTTTGCTACAACTATCACATGATTATTGTGGCATTTATTTGTAATGACAATCATTGGAAATGGTTTTTATTTTCTAGGTACACAAATTCGGCAAAATGCATGTTACCTCTTATAGTGTCACATATCTATTGTTGCCCGAATCATAAATCTTTAATGATAATTTATATATAAATTTGCTACTTAGCCTACATACTCGTATTTGTTTCAACACTGTGTATAATCTGATTATGTCATCCTCACATATGTCAAAGTTGTTTCCGTAGCTTTTTCGTTTTTTTTTTTTTCAATCAGTTTAACACTAACATTAATATTTTTATACCACTACATATTCGATTATTTTACATAAATATATATTTCCGGATATATTTTTCTTGTTATTTTTATATCATTGAAAATTTGTTTGTTTTACATGAATATATTAATTAATTGGTATTAAAGAAATAACTGTAGTTTTTTTTTAGCTAACTAGGATTAGCAGTTAATGGTATTAAAATATAATAGTCAAAAACATCTTTTTCTTAGTTAAACATATAATATTAAGTTAAAAACAATTTTGAAATATTATATTTAAAAGCAATTAATAAGTATGATAAATTTTTAGGTTAATATTAATTGTTAAAATCTGCTTGGCTTCTTGTCTTTTTTTCATATACATTTATTTGTTACCCAATATTAGTATAACAATTAAAAAAAAAATTTAATTAATTTGTGTAATTTTTGATTTTTCAAAAGAATTCATGCAATGTTTTAAAATAAAACTTTTAGAAGTATTTAAAATGATCTAATTAAATTTAATGAATAGTTCATCGTGATTATTTAGATGTATAAGTAATAAAATTAATACTCATTTGAAAGAATATGGCTCTTTTAATGCTATTTGCACACCAAAAGAGCAAAACTGTGTTAAACAGTTTTTGTCAGCCTAACACAGTATTATTAAAAATGGAACATAGGAAATTACGTAGTACACATACATTTATAACACAAAGACAAAATAAAACATTTTATACGCAAAGATGAAGTAGTTATCAACAGACTACGTATAGGTAGGTCCCATGGACATCTTATGCGCAGATAAGAACCTGAAATGTGCCAAACATGCGGAGAACCTCTCACAGTCAAGCACCTCCTTGTTCACTGTCGTAACCACTCAGATACCAGAAAAGTATTAAAAATACCCGACCACCTCTTCGAAGGCCTCAGCCCAACCCATGAAAACACCAACAGGATAATCACATTCCTAAAACAAATAGACATGTACAACCTAATTTAAGATTTTTTTTTTTTATATATATTCTATGTAATAAATATTCAAGCTAATAACCTTAGCAGTTGAAGCTGTAAAAATAATAAAAAAAAAAAAAACATTTTATAGGGACTTATAGGAGTTAGCATGTTTTTCAATAATTATTCAAAACAGAGCTAAGTCAAATATAAATTTGTATCATACTAATAGGAGTTTAAGGCAATCATTTTTATTTTCCATATTTTATTCTATTTTTTTTTAGTATTTTTAGTACATATTTAACATATTCTACCCATAAAATACAATATTTAATATCAATTTTCTAGAAATTGGAAATAAAAAAAGATTATAATGATTAAATAATCTATCTACCTAGGGTTTTAAAATTATTAATTCATAAACACAGTTCATTGAAATTGTTTTTGTTTTTGTTTTGTTTGAAGGCAAGCTTAAAGAAGAAGAAATTAAAATAAGAAATAATTATAATAATTAACAATAAAAATAAATTTTTGGTTTTTGGTTTTTTAATGAAAAATACATTTTTTTTAATAGCATATTTGAGCATTTTTGAATATTTTTAGAGCATATAAGATACATTTTAAGTGCATAAATGCATGCATATATTAAGGTTTTTTAAAGCATGAAGTTCCTAGCCCTAGTCATGACTGATGCTGTCTGAAGTGTCTCCATTTTTCATTAATCACAATTCAACAAGATTTTTTTCAAAATTTTATATTTATTGAATTTTATTTAATTGTATCAATTTGAAAACACAATGGCTTGTGATAGTGATCTATTAGTCAGTTTAGGGGGAAAAAAACCATAAATATTACTTCATAAATAACTTTGATTACAAAGATCATAGTAACAGAGTTGTTCAAGATAAATAGTTATGGGAATACATTATGATTATACATTTCTTATTTAATACATGAATCCATATATTTTTTTCTCTTCTAACTTTTGTAAAGTATACCACATACAAATCGCAACATCTTCGTCTGATGACATTTGGTAACTAAAAAAAATATTTGTTTCTCTTTACTTGACTAACTGATGTGCGCGTATATATAAGAAATTGTTTTTACGAGTAGTTGACTAAATAAAAATGACTAACACAGTTTTGCTCTTTTGGTGTGCAATCGGCGTAATTAATCGGAACTGTGTTTTTATGACCAGCTGAAAAAGAAACTCTTCTAAATGGCTTGTAGATGCTTAGTAGATTCAAGAGTTTATTTGCCATGTATATAATACGTACTAAGTTTTAGCAAAATACTAGATGTGATTATTGACAATGATTATTAAAATCATTGATTTAGTGTCAATATATAACTTGCTTCTTGATTTACAATAATATGCTTATAATTTCTTTTTGTGTTGGTTTTTTTTAGTTTTTCGTGAGTTGTTTCAAATATGGTCCCCCGAAAGAGGAAACGTCCTAACCCTTCTAATAGTGCTAATACCACCGAAAATACGAAAATATCTAGTGGACCCAGGGCAGTAAAAAAATCGAAAATTAGTTTTGATAAGTCAGTTGAAAATGCATACGTTCCAAATAGTTCAGATTCCTCAGAAAATTATTGTAATGATAATTTAGTTTTAAATTGTTCTGAACATTTAGAATTAATGTATTCCCACTATGCAGTTGATGCAATAATAAATTGTGATGAGGCGGAAAATTCCAATAGTAATAAATTTAAAAAAAATATTACTGTTGAAGAAAATGTAAACGATCAAGAAGAATTAAATCCATCTACTGGTTATAATTATGTAGCTTGTGACTGGCCTTCAACATCAAAAGATTGTTTAGAACACTTACCATTACATGAATGCGGTCAAGATGAAACAATCACATTGAATGAAAATGAGGACATTGATGAATGTGAACAAAATGATTGCATTGAAATATCATCAGATGAAGATAAGGACAGTGTTGAGTATGAACAAAATGATTGCATTGTAATATCATCAGATGAAGATGAGGACAATGATAAATGGGAACAGAATTATACGGTTATAATATTATCGGCAGACGATTTGGGAACTACAGAGGAAGAAAATGTTGATGAATGTTCAAATATGGGTGATCATAATGAAGTTGTTACTGATAATATGCATGATCATCTAATTAAAAATAATGTTTTGAAAGCTCAGGATAATACAAATGTAATAATAAAAAATGCTGACACGGTAATAGATTTATTAGATGACAGTGATAGCGAAGAAGTCTATAATGAAATAGACTATGTGAACTTATCCCATATCAAATATAGCGATTACTGATGTGAACCTGGAATCAAAATTCCATAAAAAAAAAAAATTAAACCCAGTTATCGCATATAGTGGCCACAGAGTTGATTTAACCTGTGACTCTATTGAAAGGATATTTCTAAACCATTTATGGTTCAATGGCGATACAATAAGCTATTACTTGAATTTGTTGTGTCGTGGTCGAGAAAAATCATACTTTTCTTTTGACTCATATCTCTTTCAAGATTTTAGAAACAAAGGATACGAATCAACAGTAAGGCGTACAGAGAGAGTAGATATTTTTTCTAAAAAATTTATATTTCTTCCCGTTCACTTGTTGAATTCACATTGGGCTCTATTATTAATCAATGTACAGAAACGTACTTTGTATTATATTGATAGTTTAAGCGGCTATAAAGCTGAATGTGAGAAACAGATGAAAGTTTTAATTGACTATCTTACTATGGAGTACAGGATGAAGATGAAGACGATCCTGAAACGGAATAATTGGAATCATTTAGTGCTTAATATAAGCCCCACACAATATAATCGCATGGATTGTGGTGCATTTGTTTGTTTAAATGCTAAAGATTTAATACGGGGTAAGACTCCAGACTTTAAACAAGAAGATATTGCTTTATTACGTGTTAAAATAATTCATGAAATTCTTACTGATAACATAATTGATTGAAGTGAATTCAAGCATTTGCACTGTGGAAGACACCCAAAAAAAAAATTTATGACAAACTAGAATTTTTTAGAATATTTTAATTTATACTGTATAGTGTATACATGCACAATTGATAATGTTATTTTTTTTTTTAACTAGGTAGTTGATGTGTATAAATAATCAAAATTAATTGCAATAAAAGTGTTGGCATTTTATTATAATATTATACATATAACCTTTTTGGAAAGAAAATATACTGTAAAATTATGTTGTATTAATGTTGTTAACACATACGGTATACATAAAAATGTCGTGCGATAAACAATAAATTTATATTAATAAAATGTAAATAAGTTATACTTATAACATTATCATTGTCTACACATATCTTTTTAATGTTGGTATCGAGTAGATTTGGTTGAAAGTAGTATTTGAAATACGTAGATGAAAAAGCATTGCTATACAGACATACAGTATATAACATACTAAATATATTAATAAAGTGTCATTTGTTGTATCGCATTACTCGATAGTCGATACAGTTCGTTATGTACGATCGCGAAGCTGGAATAAGTGAGTCATACCAAGTAGTGCCTCTCCCGGTGCGTTTGGCTGAGATAATATGTTGGGTTGGGGTCGAGTATACACTGTCGAAGTAGGCTTTAAGTTGCTATACAAATTTTTCAGGGTGTAACTTTTTTCGCTCCCTGAAAATTCAGAGACCTGTAATCGTTCTTGCAATCCATTCCGTCGCCGTCTGCGACGTATCTGCTTCGCGAGCTCCGTGTGACGGATCCACGTAGGGTTGCCAACCCGTGGACGTAGCACACGGGGTTTGTTTGTTTGAACCACAAGAAAGAGTGAATATCATATTCAAAACAAGAAAAAATAATTGAAAACAAATGCTACCGTAGTTCAAAGGAAATACGTTCCCCTGTCAACAGGTAAGTATCCGATGGAAAATGATTGCCGAGAAATAAAATCATTCATTCGGCATGTACTTCTACATTAATATTTCAATAAAGACGAGAGTGGGACCATCCACAAGATACACGATATTTGAAATGTTTGAATAAACCTCATCTGAGGGCATGCACCACGGCGACCGATTATCATAATAATTGCACAGCGACACGTGTCGGCTGTTCAGTATTAAAAATTAGAACAAAAAAACGAATGTGATAATAACGAACGAAAATATGACTGTGTAAAATATATATAATATGTATTTTACTCCAATTTAGTGTATTAAATGTACAATAAAATAAATAAATTGCAGAATTTAAAATATGTTTGGGTCTTTGAGTCAAAGAAGGGCATAAATTCAATAGGATTTAATCAAGATAAAATATTATTAAAATTAAGAGTTTTAAACTTATCTAATTCAAATTATTTAAATCTACATAAAATATAATTAAAAATGTAAATAATAAAGTATACTTAGTTCATAGAATAATTTGTTTATTTTATTTTTATTAACATAAATATTTGAAAAATTGTTTAATTATATAATAAGAAAAATAAACCAGAGCAAATTTTAAAAAACAGTCCATAAGGAAAAGTCGATTTTTAATAATGGCCAAACTGGAGAAACGTTTCAACAAATTCTATGTCATCCAAATAGAAAAGCTATTCAAAATATTTACCACCATATTTTAGATATTATATTCTATGAATAAACTCGAAAATGTAATAAAATATAAAAATTAATTTAAAAAAAAAAGGTAAAATAAAAAACAAATATTGACAATAACATTCGTTCCGACAACAAATTCTGATACTAATCATTAATTGACTATATATCAGACTAGAAAGATAATATACGAATTATGTTAAAATAGCTAAAATCATACTACACGTAAAAGAACTATCGGTTAGGCCGTTAGGGAGTATCATATTATGACTTGCTAGAGATTATCCATCGTATTTATCAAATTATAATTATAATTAAATTCATATGTTACGTGTCATTTTTCTTATTCATTATAATAATTGTAAGAACTTAAGATACAAAATAATATCTTAAACGACTAGGCTTCCGTCCAAAAACGATACATAAAAATAAAAATATTAAATAATAAGTAATAAATTAAATATAGTTGAAAATGTAAATAATAAATTATCCTTAGGTCGTAGAATCATATGTTTATTTTATTTTTATTAACATAAATATTTAAAAATTTTATTAGGTATATGATAAGAAAAATAATAAGAACAATAAACCAGAACAAATTTTATAAAATAAAATTTTTGTCTTAATTTTAATTATAATTAGGCTGGGAGACGTTTCCCCAGCCCTCCCGTAAGAAAATTGATTTTCCGAGAAAACCCTCGTCAGACAAATTCCAAGTATGGGCATAGAAATTCATACCAATTACATACTAAATCCCTGTGAAGGAAAAATTTAAAAAAGTCGATTTTTTAATAATGGGAGGGCTGGGGAAACGTTTCCCCAGCCCTCCCGTAAGAAAATTGATTTTCCGAGAAAACCCTCGTCATACAAATTCCAAGTATGGGCATACAAATGCATACAAATTACATACTAAATCCCTGTGAAGGAAAAATTTAAAAAATTCGATTTTTTAATGATGGGAGGGCTGGGGAAACGTTTCCCCAGCCCTCCCGTAAGAAAATTGATTTTCCGAGAAAACCCTCGTCATACAAATTCCAAGTATGGGCATACAAATTCATACAAATTACATACTAAATCCCTGTGAAGGAAAAATTTAAAAAAGTCGAATGGGGCGGGCTGGGGAAACGTACGTGTCTACTCTAGTTTCAGACCTTTACGATCGAAAATTGGTTAACCGTAATAACGGGCCTTCATCGATCGTGATTCGTGGACGATTGTGATACTTTCGCACTGGGAAAATGTCCACCGATAGCGGAGGTGAACGCAAGGCAGCCTGCACGCGTTATCGCTATCGACTTGTTCGACCGTCACATTCTACAGGCTACGGCTAATTATGGTTCCGATACAAGTAAATCGTAGTATTGCACAAAACTCTGAAATTTAAATTGGAAGAACTTATATTTTTCTTCACGTGACTGGGTGTAAAATTAATTCAATGGTGAATAGCTGGTTATCGTGGGAAAAAATTCTATGCGCTAGACGTTACTTTTATTTAATAAAAATCAACTCGTCGGGTAACTAACTATAGTTGTAATTATAGTTTAACTCGTTACCATATATCTTATACCATATACCATATACCTTGCATCGTACCCACCTGCAGCGACACTGTATAAGGTAAGTGGTGATGGCCGATAGCTAACTGAATGCAAAGCGACAAATGTGGGCAATAGGGCATTAACTGGTTAAAAAGTTTTTACACTGTTTTTTTACCATTTAACTGAAATAGTTAATCAGTTTTCTAATCGAAATGCAATGAAAATATTTTTTTGAATTTCTCAATAGTTTTTCGAATAATTAAAAAAAAACAGGGGAAAAGTTGCAAAACCTTCGACCGAGATAGAAAATCGAACACTGCACCGTCTTGTATTATATTTCGTCAGGCACTGCAAATATTAATCGTACAGCGACTCAAAACATTTACTGAGTAAACTTATTCTAGCATTTTTTTTATATTTGGCATAACTTGAACACGTATACAATTTACAACGTGTATGCCCCCCCCCCCTTCCTGGACATTTGTTTCATGTATACTTATTACCAGTCTTGTAAAGTACTTGAGTAAAAGTATTTGAATAAAAGTATTCAAATACTTTTTAAGTACTCAAATACGTACTTTGAATACTTCTGGAAAAAATACTTATCCGTGCTGTGTAAATAAAATCTATATTTACGAGTATAAGTAACAAATTATTAAAAATTGCCGTATCCTTCAGACTACAGACCGATTCTAGATAATTCCATTCCAAATATTAGAACCCGAGAACCCTATTTATAGTCTACAATATTATTATGACTATTGTCTATAATAATATAATATAATATAGTATACTAGGTCTAGGTAACTAACCTAACTAGTAACTAGGTATATTGTAACCCATATTAAATAACAATTTCATAAGAAAATTGAAATTTGTTTTATTATCAGACGCACATAGTTAGCAAACTATATACGAGTATAGTATACACAGGGCCGGATTTAGGGGGGGGGGGCAGGGGGGCCCCGGGCCCCGGCCTCCACAAAATGAGAGCCTCCACTTAATTGGATTTTTTTGCATCCAAGTATAAAACACGATATAATATTTGCAAAATAAATTTAAATCACAAATTGAATAAAATTGTTCAATCATTTATATAGTAAAATTAAAGTACATAATATAAAATCGATTATTATGACATGAAGAGTAGGATAATCGATAAGCGATAAGGTATGGTTTTAAATTTTGTGAAAAACAGTTATGGATAAACACATATAACTTGTATAGCAAGCCGCCTGACCGCTGTTGTAGATAAATATGTGCCGCCGTGCCGTGCCTGTGTAACAGGGAATTTTTACCCCCTGGAAATTTTTACCCCCCCGGTAATAATTTCCCGGGCGTAATTTTTTCCTTATGTAACAAGAGATTAAATAAGGGAATAACCTACCTATATACATTGAAACCTCTGAATAGCGGACACCTCTGAGACTGTTAGAAATGTCCGTTATTGAGAGGTATCCACTATTTAAAGGTGTCCGTTAAGAGAGGTTTCATTGTAAATGTATTCGGGGGGTAATAATTTCCCAGTGTATCAATCGTTTATTACCTACTTATATCTTTATACGAGGTGGGTAATAATTTTTTTTAAAATTTATAAATTTGCTTATTTGAGTTTCAATGAATTTAATTTTTCTTCTTGATAAAAAATTAATTTTATTTCATCGACCTGTTCATAAAACTATACATACTAATTTTAAATTATTTTAATAAATATATATTGATAAAGCAATTTTGATTCAAAATTATATTTGGGACGCAAAAAACGTCAATATATTCGACACGTAAGTTGAGGTCAAGTATGTGAGACGCAATTAACCCACCGGCCACCGCAACATTAAAAATTCTTATCAATAATTTTTTTTTAAACTCAGTGACATATACGAGTAGTCAAGTTATTCTTATTAATCAACTCCCAAAAATGTATTTGTAAAAATGCTTATAATAGTTAAAGTTTTTTTTTTTTTTAATGTATATGGGCTACTGACGTGGAAATTTGTGCTGCTGCCATAATGTTAAAAACATCTATACGAGTATATGTATACAGCACAAATTATAAAACATGGCAATTATTTTCAAAAAATTAAAA
Source organism: Periphyllus acericola (assembly GCA_949715065.1). Lineage (NCBI taxonomy): Eukaryota > Metazoa > Arthropoda > Insecta > Hemiptera > Aphididae > Periphyllus > Periphyllus acericola. The sequence continues at coordinate 68,397,932 of OX454264.1, forward strand.
TTTAAAAAAAAAATTAAAAACAAATGAAAAATGTATTTATTTAAAAAAACATCAATTAACAAATAACATTTTGAAGTTGTAATAGATGTATAAAAAAAATAAAACAAAAAAAAAAAATAATTTTTAAAATTACGTTTAATATTTTTATATATTTATGTAAAGACAAAGAAAACTATAACCTATTAGAACTTATTATTAATAATCGATTGATACACTGGGAAATTATTACCCCCCTCGTATATAGTTATGTAATAATCGATTGATAAAGAAAAAAAATACGGCCGGAAAATTATTACCCCCCTCGTATAAATATATAAGTAAGTTATAATCGATTGATAAAGAAAAAATTATGACCGGGAAATTATTACCCACCTCGTATAAAGATATAAGTAGGTTATAATCGATTGATACACTGGGAAATTATTACCCCCCGAATACATTTACAATGAAACCTCTCTTAACTGACACCTTTAAATAGTGGATACCTCACAATAACGGACATTTCTAACAGTCTCAGAGGTGTCCGCTATTCAGAGGTTTCAATGTATATAGGTAGGTTATTCGCTTATTTAACCGCTTGTTACATAAGGAAAAAATTACGCCCGGGAAATTATTACCGGGGGGGGGGGGGTAAAAATTTTGGTGGGTAATAATTTCCTGTGACACCGGTGCCGAATAAGTTTTAAATAAAAACAGGCAATAAGCCAATAACATAGATAAAGATTTCGTTTGTACATTTAAGTATTTAACATTGATCCGTTAGACGTGTACACTGAGTACTCTCTTCTTTCGTCTTCCACCACACATCCACACGAGTGATCATCACACGATAATTATCTAGGTTAGTTCAATGTATTATTTTTGTTAGATTTCGATGTTAAATATACAATATACCATCTCAATTCGTAAGTAACATTAATCCTACTTAGTTTTGGTTTAGTTTTTTTTATCTTGCAGGAAATTTTTCTATTTTCTTATTTTGCTTGAATTTCGGAGTTTTATTTCGGCAGTTTTATATCGATTTTTTTCCAAATTAGGAAATTTTAACTTTTAACCAAATTGAGTTACTTTTTTTTAAAATTTAACTTTTAACTTAACTTAACTTATATTATTTTTAGTTAACTTAACTTAACGAGTTAAAAAATATCGTTAACTTGCCCAGCCTTGTAAATTACTATTAAAATAATATAAATATTGTTTACTCTATTATAGTCGTAAATTCTTTAATTACCAAAACTATGGACGATCGTCATAAAACATCTCGCATATATACTGTACTTCTGGTGCACAAAAAATAAAGTTAAAGGTAGAACGGAATAAAAAAATATAAGAAGTTATTTCCCAAATTCCAAAACTGACCAACTATTTTTCTTCCTCGAGACAGTCAGCAAATGTTTCAAAAAATGAAAATGATAGTAAAATTGTCGAAATTTTTGTAGTGGGGAACGATCGTTTTCCAAAATGAAGTTGATAAAAAACAGACTACGAACTTAGATGACACAAAGTCGACTATCAGGACTTGCACTGTTAAGTATAGAAAGTGACATACTTAGAACATTGGATTTTTATCAAGTATGTAGTTGAAAAATTCACGGTGACGAAATCTCGCAAAGTTGTAATATAATAAAAATTATTATTAAGTATAGTATTATATTAATATTATTATTATTATAGAGTATAGACTATGTATATACGAGTATACGATCTAATGACAGTATATATCTAATAAACATAATTTACTACCTACTTTTATTGTACCACAATTTTTTATTATTATTATTTTGGTATTTTAATATAAATATTCTTAAACCAAAATTTCTAGTAAAATATTGTTTTGCGGTAAATATTAATATATTATTAAATTAAATTCACTTATAATAATATATTAAATACATATATGCTATCGAAATATAATATATACTTTTAAGGTGGGCCCCCACACTCCTAAATCCGGCCCTGAGTATACATAATAGTTATCTCGATGGTTCTTTGTCACACCCTCCTCTATATAATTTATGTAATACATAAATATATTTATAAAATGGGTTTAAATTTTTTTCATGATTTTAAGGTAAACAACATAATACAATTTCAGTATTTAAAAGTATCTATGAATACTTTTTTGAAATATCTGTAATCGTACTCGAATCTTTTTTTTATAACAAGTATTCAAATATGTATTTTAACTTTTAAATACTTTTGAAATCAAGTATGTGTATCTGTATTTGAATACTTTTAAAAAGTATCTTTAACAAGACTGTTTATTTCTTACTTATTTAATTATTTTTAATAATAATGAAATGGTTATCAAAAACCTGCTATCAATCGATAAAACATCGATATAAAAAAAAAAATTAAAAAAGAAACAGACTGTTGTTACCAATATTAACCGATTTTTAACCAATCATAAAACAATATTAGTTAATAGGGATACAGTTGCTACTATAATGAATATATAAGAGATTAGATATATAAGAGACAAGCTGAATTATCCGGCTTCGCAAGGATCAGTCTTAGCCGGGAGATTGGTTTTAATGGATTTCTACCTTACATTATTTAAATCTTGCCCATGTTTGGTTAAGGGTGGATCGGAAATGATAGTTGATACCACAGAGCATAATGTTGATATGATACAAATTCAAAATATCATAAAACAAAAATTAATTAGCTTGTACGGTAGTACAGTAGTATTCAGTAGTATCTTGTGGGGTATTACGGACTGTACGGTATAGCAACAGCTTACGATTTCACTACTTAACTGAGTTAATCACAAGAAATAATGACTTCGATGAAGATTTTCATTTATAGACATATATTTTTATAAGTATGATTCGAGTTCAAATGCCCCCCCCTCTCCTGGAAGATGAGCTGGATACGCCGCTATATGCAGGTAGTTTAGTTCTGTTCAGTTGAATTTTGCTGAGAATGATTTGTACAGTGGATACGACCGACGTGCACAGTAGATCACCTGTTTTTGCACAAGACAACAATTGTTTGATCGTATAGTTTTCTTAACTTGATATTTTTTTCCACCAAAGTTGCGAAAAACACTCTGATACACAGACTTTAAAACCCATGGCCCTCGTAACTTTTTTCTGCGGCCCTTCGAATGTTTCACGGCACCTACCCATTTGAAATTTATAATGATATACACCCCGTACATTGTAATGAATATATTAAAGTATTAATTTCGTGTTTGTGATTGGTGGCCAGTTAATTATTTTTTTTACGCTTTTTTTCACGAGCTTTTATCGCTCAACTCATTATTTTTAAAATTTTAAAAGTTTTCCCTGCATAATATTAATAATTCATAATATGGTTTTTGAAGTCATTAAAAAATATATATAAGTATAATAGGTATTAGATATTAAAATTGTATTTTCAATTACGTTTATTTTAATATTTAATAGGACCGTCGATGGAAATACGAATGAAAAAAACATGGCCCACGTATATATATATATATATTATATATATATATATATATATATATATATATGTATATATATCTGGTATAAAGGCTGTCGACTCCAGCTCTAATATCTAGATAGGTAATTAGCTACGTGGAAAAGTTATGAAATAATTAACCTATCCGGAAACCATTTTTTATTGGATTTTACGAACAAATTGTGTTAATCCATTATAATTTAGAGGCGTTCACTAATTCACGTGCGATCCGTTTTAACTGTTTCAATTTTAGTTTTTCGTTTTATCGGCTTATTATCATTCAGGACACGCTTAGTCCAATCTACACTGCGTCTGCCATATACTTGCCTGACTTATAAAATTTAATTTATAGGATTTTGATGCATTTTGTATTTTTTTTTTCTACAAGTGCGATCCAAGCTACAAATCTTTTTTGCTTCATAACGATTTGGAATATGTATTATTAATATTGCATTTTTTGCATATTTCATGTAAGGTTAATTTTTTTTTCGTTTAGGTCAATATTTACAAACATAACGTCAAATTTGTGAATTTAAACACATTTTTTTTTGTTTATTTAAGCTTTGTTTTTTCGTACCATATGTATAAGTAATAATTTTATCTTACCCCGGAACACAGATTTATACCTGATGATGAACTAAATTACCTGCTCAGTCCACTCATATTGAAAAAGTAAATTGAAAAAGTAATATAACGATCTCAAAACCACATAGTAAAAAAGTAGTTTTAGTTGTGAATACGACACGTATGTGATAGTTGTAAATTTACACGTGTAAAGTATCACTGTTAACACCGAGCATACGATATTACAATCAGGTATAGGTACTTAAAACAGTTTAAAAGAGACCAATATTAAGTCAACCGTAGGAAGCCGTTAACGTTTTTAAGTATATTTTTTGTTCATGTTAAAGTATTTAGGTTATTTTTAAATTAATTTTAGTGCATTTTTTTATGTTTCTTAGGTCATTAAAATTCTATCCCTACCATAATATTATATAACATAGGAATCGTATTATAATTAATATGATTAATTTACACAGTGTTGATGTTTCAAGAATTTGAAACTATATTGTAGCTTTCATTTCAACGGTATAATGTTGATGAGAATACTTACTTGAAATACATCATTTGTTTAAGTCTTATTATTGACTCTGGATTTAATAGTATTAGATTGAGATCAAATACACCGAACCATCCGGAGAAACTTCATGTGGCGATCAAACATTTTTATTAAAATTACCAACTATATACTGTTAACAAACCAATTCCACGTATCGCATGCAAAGCGTCGTCGGTGTACCATTTGTGTTATTTTTAAAAAATTGTTTTTCCTTTACAACAATAATTGTTACATTATATGTTCGTGATTATAACAATTTAATCGGTCATTTAAAATATAACATAAGTCATACGATTTAAAATTCACACAAATCAGAATAACCTTATAACTTCTGAAAATATTTTTTTTTCGTACATTTACAAATTTATTTTCAGGGCCTGTGATATGCATGGTTTTTAAAAAGCTATCGTTGACCGAATTCCATTCAAATCTCATATCTACAACTTATTTATCTTTATTTTCTTAACAAACAATTAATTATAACATTATTTGCAAATTAGGTGTATATTATATATGTTGTTTTTGTAATTACCGATTCAATATCATAGTTTGGACCGCGTAGGACTAATTTCTTATAAAGTGGAACACAATAATATTACATAATTTAATAATATTACACGTATATGTATATTATAAATGTACCTCAAAAAAAGAAAAAAAATAATAATAAAAATGTTGTAGAATATTATGCATGATTAAAAATATATATTTTGAAGACATAGGTAAAATAGGTGTTACAAAATTCAGATTTATATTGTAATTTTTTTTTTAATACAATTGTTTGGTAAAATATGTAAAAATAAAAATGTAGCTTCGCATGTACAATCGAAGTATATAGGTATAATGTAAATGTACAGACAATATCGTATTATTATTTATGTAATGCCGTTGCCAAATATGAAACAATCTGTTTGTTTAGCATCTAATGTCAATAGCAAATAGCAATAGTCAACATCTAATTCAAGTAATAAATTATTACAATTTTAGTATTAGGCAATATTAAAAATATCGAATTAATGTTATACGAGTAAGTAGGTTAAGCTACATAAGCATTTACACATGTAAAATAATGCATTTCTAAGCAATTCAGATAATTAATGACAACACAATATTAGGAAATAAAACACATAATAAGATTATAAAAAATAGGAAGTCGAACAATAAACATATTTAATGAGGTTAAGCGATTAGTATAAGAAGGTACAAGACCGACGAATAAGGGGCTCTTCTGTGGTGGTCGTGTGACTCGATCGCTACGGTAGAACATTTCATATCTGACAAGTGTTTCATTTATTTGTGTGTGTTTACGTCTATACGTACGACTTTGATCGGCGTATACGACAAAGTGGCGCCCAACTAGTGGCTCTGAACCTGCGACAATTGTGTGTTTTTTCTTCTTTTCGAAATTTGGTTGGCGAGTATTTGCCCCGAATTTTTGTGTTCATTCACAGTTGTGTGTGTGTGTGTGTGTGTGTGTGTGTGTGTGTGTGTGTGTGTGTGTGTGTGTGTGTGTGTGTGTGTGTTACAAAGTTTGGTCGGCGAGTATTTGCCCCGAATTTTTTGGTGTTCATTCACAAGATTTTGACAAGCGCGACGTAGGTTTGAAACACCACGAGCAAGAGGTGTATTTTTTTTCTCAGAGGAATTGGACGACGGACAAAAGGTTAGTATATTTTTTTTTTTTATTATTGATTATGAGTGATGATAGCCCTTTTAAATTTTCGATATCAAAATTAACTGACATATATAATAAAAAGAAACCGGAACTTATAGAAATTTGCTTATCACAAAAATTAAATACAACTGGAACAGTTAGTGAACTAAGAGCTAGGTTATCTAAATACTTCAAGGGTAAAATAGAATTAATCGACGTAGATAGCACGCTAGACGAATCAGAAAAACAAAAAATATTAGATATTTCAATAAAAAATAAAATTAATATCGATGATTTAGATTTTGAGTATGAAAATATAAATTACAATAATAAATCAAATAAAGAAATAACGGAAAGTAAAACACTATACGAAAATATTAACAATAAAGCAAAAGATATAACTAATAAAATTGAGACAATTATAAATAGTAGTGAGACATTTTATCAAAATAATTCAAATAATTCTAAAAACGTATATGAAGAAATAAATATCAGTGAACAAATACAAACACCAAGTTGTAGTAAAAATTTAAATCAAATAAAAGAACTTAAAAAAAATAATAATTCAGTAGAATTAATACAAATTGAAAATAGTAATAGCAATAATTTCTTAAATCAAACAGACAAAACAACAAACATGACAGAAAGGAAAAGAAACTTACAGGTGACACCCAATTACTTTACTGGAAATGAAGACGTAAAAAAATTTCTAAAACAATATTCTATGGTAACGGATTTTAATAATTGGGACGAACAAGATAAACTAAAATTTTTACCAATGTTCGTAAAAGGAACGGCTAGCAACTTTTTGGACAACTTATATAATTTAAAGGGACATTGGACATGGAAAGAAATTGAAGACGCTTTTACAGACCAATATTTGCCTATTGGACATATTACCTTTTTAAAAACAAATTTAGAAAATATAAGACAGGGGGAATCGGAATCTGCAACCAGTTTCATGACATAAATCGAGTACTTATGTAGGCAAATAGACGTAAAAATGAAAGAAGAGGATATTTGTATATATATTTTAAAAGGACTCAAAGAAATCATTTTACATACAATTTCAATGCAAGATAACACGACTTTAAAAAAATTGAAAGACAATTTAAAGAAATACGAATTAATGCAACACAGGATAAATAACAGAGGTCCGATTATTAACGAATATAATGACTTATTAAATTTACAAGTAACTAAATTACAAGAATACCAGAAAAATAAAGAAATAGATGACACGAAAAGGAAAAATGAGGAAAAAAATGAGGTATTAATGTTGAAATTAGATCAACTCACGGAAGAAGTTAGGCGTATGAACATGTTAGGAAAAAACGCATACCGGACAGTAGAGTTTAACGAAAATAGAAATGATGAATATAACTATAAGAAACATTATCATGACACAGAACCGAGAGGACGTAATTATGATAGGAAAAAAGATTATTATAAAGAGACCGAATATAGATATAAAAGTCCATACCCAGGGAGATCACGTGATTTAAGTAGAGACTCAAGAAGGCACAATAGAGACAGATCGTTTTCTAGAGATAATCAAAGGAGAAACAGAGGTAGATCGTACTCAAGAGAAAATTCATACTCACGAAACGATAGTTATAATTAGGGCTAGGATTTTGTAGCATGTAGCATTTGCATTTTCTTTCTTAGTACTCCAGGACATAGCTAGTCAAAAACAAAATTCGATTCATACATCACAGAGTTCAAATTTACAATTTTGATTTTGCTTTTTTTGCATTTTCTTATGATATTCGTAAATAAATGCTTTTTTGGTACTTTACTGTCAGTTTATTAGCTTTTTATTTAGTTATGTTAATTATACGCATATTTGATATTTTTATAACATTTACGTACTTATTTATCTAAATTATTCTTTATCAATTTATTTTCATTATATTTCGTGGCTTCACCTTATCGGAAAATATTTCCGAAAATAAATTCTTAGATTTTGTCAAAGTGATTACCGAGTGGGGAGTTGAGGTTACGTTGACTATCTGGACTTCAGACGCAATGACAACGATATTTATTGACTTGTTTACTATGTCTATAAAAAAAATTTACAAAAATATTATTTAGCATTCACTAATTATAGGAACTTCCATGAGGGTTTATATTCGCGTGCTAACGTACGGCCATGGCCCATGAGTCACATCAGTGGTCGTTAATACGTTATGCCGACAATTCTTTAATCGTTTGTTGCATTTTCCTGGTTAAAATGCTTTTTTTGGAGCATTATTGGCAATTTTTTAATGTCTTTATCGTAGGTTTTTAGTGCATCACTTTCCTAGCCCTAGTTATAATAAAGAAAAACAAAGAGATAATTATAAAAGACAAGATAGTCGAGACAGACGAAATAGATCAAGGACACCAGAACGATATAGAAGTGAAGAGAGACAAGAAGACATGAGAGGACAAATGGACACAGTAACATGGTACAAATGTGAGGGAAAAGGACACTACGCTACTCAATGTAAAAAGTCAAAAAACTAAGAGTGACCGAGTTTGAAGATAAATTCGGAAAACAAACTCGGGAAGAAAAAAAAAATAAACAATTCGTAGATATTATAAATATTGAAAAAGAACAATACTTACGCTTTGTGAAAGATTGGTATAAAAATAAACAATTAAGTAAGTTAGATAAAATTGAACAATATAAAGCAGAACTAATAAATAATTTTAAAGGAGATAAAAATTAATTACAAAAAAAATTAGATAATATTAAAAAAAAAAATCAGGTATTGTCCATAGAAATACAGTTTCTAAATAAAAATGAACAAGCGATAATAGACACCGGTTCAAACATATCTTGTGTTGATTACTCTTTTATTAAAAATAAAAATCTAATTACACCAGAGAATAAAACAACTATCACAGGAGCAGATAATTATATTTTAGAAAATATGGGTAAGACACAACTGCAAATAAATATACTAGGAACTGATTACGAAATTGATGCTTACGTAATCAAAGGTCTGACATGTGAGTTTTTACTAGGAAATAATTTTTGTTTAAAATATAATTTAGTTATTAACTTTAATGAGAAAATAATACATTTTAAAACAGAGGATAGTATAGAAATGGATAAAGTTTGGGTTGAGTTTAACGGAATATCTAGTACAGAAAAATCTAGTGAAAAAGAAAACATAAAAGGGAAAATTACAGTTACTAAAGACATTTTAATACCACCAAAAGTAATAACTTATATAAAAATTAAAACAGATATAAATATGAACAACGAAGAAGCAATCATAAATCCCACAGACCGTCTAGGTGAAAAACATTACTTAAAATTAGAAACAAATATCCTAAAGAAAAACGAAACAACAATTCCGATTTATAATTTTTCAAATTTATATACTAAAATATATGAAGGTACTGTAATAGGAACAATAGAACAAAGTATTAATGTTTTTAAAATAAATGAATTACAAAATGAAATCATGGATAAACAAGGAACAATAATACAAATATCAAAGGATTTAACAAAAGAACAAAGGGAATAGGCATATAGTTTAATAAATAAATTCAAACATCTGTTTACTTCCGATCAGTTAGATTTAGGTTGCGCAAAAGTAGAGGAGTGTGAGGTAAAATTAATTTCAGATGACCCTATATTTCAAGCACCTTACAGAGTTTCTCTGTTAGGTTCTCACTTTAAAGACGGAAAAAAGATTTTTATAACAACAGATGCATCATTAGAAGGACTAGGAGGTATTCTAGAACAAGAAGATGAAAATGGAAAAAAACACCCTATAGGTTATACCTCAAGGAAATTAAAAGGAGGAGAAAAAAATTATTCTACTACAGAACTAGAAATGGCAGCTGTAGTTTTTGTGATAAATTACTTTAGAGAATATCTATTAGGTAGAGCAGCGGTTCCCAACCTTTTTAGTTTCGCGGACCACTAATTTTGTAAAAAAATATTTGAGGCCCACCCATAGCATACCTATTTACGTTTTCATAAAATTATAATATATAATATTTAATATTATACCTAAGGCTCGCGGCCCAGTACCATGCTGCTCGCGGCCCACAGGTGGGCCGCGGCCCATGGGTTGGGAACCGCTGAGGTAGAGAATTCATAGTTTTCAGTGACCACTCGAGCCTACAATATTTTAAAACAATGAAAAACCCATCGTCAAGAATAACTAAAAGCATTTTTAAACTAATTGAATATGATTTTATAATTAAACACAAACCAGGTTCATCAAATTTGGCAGCGGATAGTTTATCTAGGTTTCCTATAAACTTAACAGAAATAGAAAAAGATAATGTAGATAATGATATTAACATAGATATATTAAAGTCACAACAAGCTAACGACGAATTCTGTTCAAATATTTTAAAAGCTCTTAAAGGTATAGGTAACGACAAATATAAAAAAAAATCAAGAAGATACTGTGAAATAGACAATATATTATATTATAAACAATGGAATAAAAATGAATTGCTTAAACTTGTAGTAATCCCCAAAGATCTAATTAATACAGTTCTAAAATCATACCACGAATCAATCTTTAGTGGACATTTCGGTATCACGAAAACACTCGCAAAACTAAAATTAAAATATTATTGGGAAACAATGATAAAAGACACGACAGCATTCATAAACTCTTGTGTTTCATGTCAACTAACAAAAACACCTGTTGGAAAAACTCCAGGATTACTACAACCAATACCAATAGAATCGGGAAAACCTTTACAACGACTAACATTTGATTATTTAGGACCACTTCCTCCATCACACGGAAAAAAATATTTAATTGTAGCCACATGCAACGCTACAAAAATGGCTTTTGCAAAAGCTGTAGCAAATGCCACAGGGATAGAACTAATTAAATTTCTAATGGAGTTAATAACATCATACGGAGTTCCGAAATATTTTTGTAGCGATAGAGGAACACATTTTAAAAATAAAGAAGTAGGAGAAACATGTAAACATTTAGGTATAACACAAATATTTTCAAGCGCATATCATCCACAAACGAATGGAATGACTCAGCTTATGAATAAATTAATATGTAATAGTCTAACACATTATGTAAACAAAAATCAAAAAGACTGGGTACTCTATTACAAAATGGTAGTATTTGCATACAATACATGTCCGACTTCCAGACTCAAAGTTAGTCCATTTTATTTATTACATGGTATTGAAGCAAATCAACCAATAGACAATAAGATAATACCAATTAAGGATAACTTTAAACTAACAGAATCACTAAAAAAATTACAAGAAATTAGAAAAGAAATACCAGAATTAATACAAAAAGAACAAAACAAACAAAAAGTCGATTACGACAAAACCCATAGACCAATTGAATTTGAAGCAGGTCAAAAGGTACTTGTAAAATTTCAATTTCAAGAACCAAATAAAAAAAAAATTAGCCTATAAATATAGAGGACCATTTAAAGTAGTAGAGAAAATATCAGACGTTAATTATAAAATAGATCTAATATTAAACGGGAAACAAACAACTGATATCATACATGTTCAAAGGTTAAAACCATTTACAGACAGGCAAGACAAAATAGGAAAATAAATTTAAAATATATATATAAAAAAAAGGGGGTTTACCTACTAACGATAATTGTAATATAATTTGATAACAACATTATAATAAGAAATTAAATAAACTATAAAAAAAAAAAATTTATAATTAAAATAATATACTAATCAAAAATAATTAATTAACTCTGGTTGGCCTTGTCAATCACTATACATGTTTAAGACTGTTTCAGAAAAATATCGAAAACGAGTGAAAATGAGACCGGAAACGACATAAACTCATTTTCGATATACTTTCCATGGACTACGAAAATCGTCGACTTAGATTTTTCTTTCTCTATAAATAATAATGGCGTGTCTACAAAATACAAACCTCAAACCCACGACATGTTTTGGTCAGACACTATTGATTCACCATGACCGCGCTGAGCCATTAATTAACGAATGATCATCTCGCGGAATTGAATAAGTACGAGTACAATCAAATTCAACCAACAAATAATATCCCGGTGAACAACGGTCAACTAATCTACCTGCAACACGTGGTCGAACAACAGCTTCATAGTGAAAACAGAATTGAGTCGAGACACAGAAAATAGGTTCATAACACTTATGTATACGAGGTTGATGAGTAGTCGAAAGAAAAAGAAAATGTATATATAATATATATATATGTAAAACAAAGATAACATAGGAAAAGAATGACGGGATCAGGTAAAATCCCACTAAATTATTATAATATTAATCGAACATTTCACACAACATATGAAAACATTACTATAAAAGCGACTTTGACATTGGTGACCAAGAAATAATTAATAATACGTAGTTGTCAGACATATACGTAAGCGTGGTATTATATTATATATAGGTAATATATACGAGTATATATATATCCAGTCATCTAATAGTAACGATTCAAAAAATAAAAAGGATATATGACACCTAATATAAAATCTTAACGTGTATGTGGCCGACAGATAAAATATGTGGGCATGAGAAAACATAAGTATGTTTCATACATATAATATGTATATTATACCATATCAAAACCACAATCATCATGTCATAGTTGTCTTACACAGTTAAATTTTAGTAAATGTGCGAAAATTCTAGATTAATACTATGATTAATAAAAAAAAAAAATATAAATAAATAAAAAAATAATCATTCAAATGATCATTTCTAAATAAAAAAAAAATATATATATACATATATATCTATAGATTTTCTTCTCTTTTGAAAAAAAAAAAAATTGTAAAAAAAAAAACAAATGTTTGATAAAAATGTACTGGGAATATTTATCTGTAAAATTGTACAGAACTGTAGTCAGTAGTCTGTAACAATTGAAATGACAAACCTTTTTGGATTTGTATTATTTTATAAGATTTTTATATGTTAATAATTACTTACAATTAAAGCAAATGTTTTGGGAAATTAACATGTAAAATATGAGGGCATATTTTTTTCACACAACGAGGACTGTAGTATTAGGCAATATTAAAAATATCGAATTAATGTTATACGAGTAAGTAGGTTAAGCTACATAAGCATTTACACATGTAAAATAATGCATTTCTAAGCAATTCAGATAATTAATGACAACACAATATTAGGAAATAAAACACATAATAAGATTATAAAAAATAGGAAGTCGAACAATAAACATATTTAATGAGGTTAAGCGATTAGTATAAGAAGGTACAAGACCGACGAATAAAGGGCTCTTCTGTGGTGGTCGTGTGACTCGATCGCTACGGTAGAACATTTCATATCTGACAAGTGTTTCATTTATTTGTGTGTGTTTACGTCTGTACGTACGACTTCGATCGGCGTATACGACACTGAGTTAAAAAAAAAAATCATTAACTCGATCAGCCTTGTGTATTTATAATTCATTTTATTATTTTAAAATGGTCATTTACGATAGTGCTATAAAAATAGAATCCATTTCACCGTATTATTGTCGCTCACGAGAAATTCAACGATTATAACGTAATCGATTTTACCTCCGTTGTCTGATCGAGTCGGTCTAGATAATGAAAATATTAATATGCAATTAACTGACTATGTACGATCAAGTGCCTATTTTGATTGATATACGGCAACCATAATTTCGTTATGAAATCTTTTTTCGTTGTTGGTAAAGTATAGTGTTTACTCAATAGTCATATTGTTCGTGTATACACCCGATGATAATTAATAAGAAATTCATCAATAATATCAAATTTTTTTTTTGGTCCTGGGGGGGGTTTGAACCCGGAACCCCCCCCCCCCCCCCCCGTATGTACGCCACTGGTCCTGACAGCAGCACGTATTACATTTATAGGTGGCATGCATGCGCGCATAAATGGTGAAAAGTGCAGTGTGAAACTATATATATATTATACGCGTCTGGCAATGTTCGCTCGAAGTGGTCTTCCGCGAATCCTTCCAGCGTATGTTGCACTATTGCAGTACACGTAGTACACATAAATTTGTACGTAATAATAATGTACTAGCCAGATGAATTTGTTGTCCGGCAGACATTTTTGGCGTTTTAGATTAGAGCGATTTCTATACTCGACGTAAAACGATTTCTGGTTGAAAAACGCGCGTACCGTCGCACGACGCCCAACGATAATTGTTTCCACTCGACCGCACTATATTGATTTACGTTTTTACCTTGTACCTCGTTAAAACGGTTCCGGGGTAACCGAAAGGTTGAAAAATGTACACGTCCAGCCCGGAGCCCAAAGCTGCGCGCGTTAAAAACGCAGTTTTCGAAAAATCCTTTATTGACGGATGCGCCTTCGTCATAATTGAGTATGCACTTGAGTATGCATCCGTTCTTTGTGGTCCGTACACGGCAACGGACTCTTCACTTATAGAGCAGGTCCAGAGGCGTTTCTTATCATCTGCCGCCAATATTTTAGGAATACAGCATATTAAGCATGATTACCTTCCTGTCTCTAATAAGCTTGGACTGATCTCCTTGGTTGATGTCCGTATGACATCGAATCTAGTGTTTTTGAGTAAGCTAATTAATGGTCATATTGATGCTCCCTCCTTACTCTCCCAAGTTAACTTTAGAGTTCCACCGCGTTTCTCTAGATCATGTACTCCTTTGGTGATTCCTTTCCATCGTACCAACTATGGTAAGAACAACCCAATGTGTACAAAATACTCTTATCGCCACACACGGCAGTGGCAATAAGGTATAGGCGATAGTGAACTATTTTCGTTCTTCTAGAACATTCTATCGTCTATACCTCCACTCCCCGCACCAGCATCATTTTATCGCGTTGGACACCGGCCGGTGGTGCGATATCGGTATTGAGTTAGTCGCTAGCGGTTCGGTGTTCCCGCGTGAAACTTGTTTTTCTTTGAACATTTTATAAAACCGTAGTTTTCGTCGAGCTGTGTTGCAACAACTCGTGGCGTTTCGGTGAACAAGATTTTCCCCCCACCATACATACATGATCATATCGTTATCGGCCCGGTGCCCGACGTCGATTCTAAGAATAACCAGAATCATAATAATAATATTAATAACAGAATTATTGATGTAGACAAATTCTATAAATGATTATTGTATTGTTTGACAGAAATCGGATAATCAATTAAACTGTTGTTCAGTCGGTTATTAGGAATGACTTTCCTATTCCGCCGATATGGTCGGCAGATTTGGACTGTCACAGATCAAAACTTTTTCCAGCCATACACTGTCATTCCAGATCTGCCGAATTATCCCGCCCCTTAGAAATGTAACGACCACATATGTAGGTTTATGTTCAAAACTGCCAACTTTCCTGCGGTTATGATCCGTCCCTTCATCTTTTGACATGTTAGAAATATTTTTTGCCATTCCTATAGCATTTAAGTACTGTATAAGTTGTTTAATTGTATGTCATATGATAATTTTTAATTTTTTCGTCGTTTGTACTTTTTTGGTTTCCTTCCTAAACGCGTTTCTTAAGTTTTCTATCTTGCTTTTCACACATACAGTGTTAGCTAATGGGAAATGCGGTAGAACAATTTTGAATGGAGACGATTTGTCAGTCTAGAGCAGTGGTTCTAAACGGGGGCGATATCGCCCACCAGTGGGCGGTGGAGGGTAATTAAGGGGCGATGAACTATTTTTGGGCGGCAGGAGGCGGTGAACTAGGTTTGGGTGGTAAGGGGGCGGCGAGGGTGTTCACGCAAAAACGTTGTACATGGTGCGCCCTAAAAATAATACATACTTGATAATCCATATAATAGCTATCTATCACTATAAAAAATAATAGGTACTATCATTTTTTATAAATACTAGTATTTATAATCAATGGTACTATGTTGAGCAATGCACAATAACTTATCTTTGATTATTTTCCAATTTACTATCCTTATTATTTTGGCAATTGTGTGTGCACATTATATTTTATTACACCGTATCATCTTAATTTTTAGAATTCCACATAGGGGGGCGTTAAAAAAATTATTACTGCTCAAGGGGGTGGTAACTTATGAAAGGTTGAGAAACACTGGTCTAGAGTCTAGACTCTAGGATATTTTATTCATTTATTTTATATCTAAAATCATTTGATAGTAAATCGTTATTTTACACATGAATTTTTAAATTAAGACGCTGGTAAAAGTCGACTGTTCATTCATTGACATGGAATTTCAGAACGAAATTCGTAAAGGATTCAATTCAACATTTCAATTTAAGTGCAAAATGTGTGGTATAAAATACGAATACGTATGGTGCTAAGACTCGACTGCCGACCCGTTCGCATTGCGGACGGTGTCAAGCTGTTCTTTGTTTTAAAAATGTTTACACTGCATTAATCCCCACATGAGACTAATGCTTAATATACTAATACTAATAATAATTATTTTAATAATAATATGGTGTCCATAACACATGTTTAAAAAATACCCAAAAACTGTCAATTAAAATGTATACC
The DNA here is from genome assembly GCA_949715065.1 of Periphyllus acericola. Classification (NCBI taxonomy): domain Eukaryota; kingdom Metazoa; phylum Arthropoda; class Insecta; order Hemiptera; family Aphididae; genus Periphyllus; species Periphyllus acericola. Next base: position 68,414,611 of record OX454264.1, read on the forward strand.
TATGTGGTAGCAGTAAAACGTAAAATAACATATTCAATTAAATATTACCTAATTTACTTACTAAAAAGGTTACTGTTATAAATTAGATATTATTTACTGTATTAGTGTATTGTATATATTTTTTATTGAGCAAGTATCTAAAAATGCAATGTTTTGCGGAGAAATGTGTTTTTGAGAAAAATGATTAAAAATATTGTATCAGTGAGAATGACTAACTGCATGTGTTCCGTTTGAATGTGCTATGTTGTATAAGTATCAAGTAATCATTATTTAATTTTTATTCATTCGGAATATTTTATTTATAACTCAAAAAGTAATAATGTGTTAAACATGATTTAAAATATATTTTAATAATGATTTTATAATCTATAGGTTGGTGAATACAAATAGGTAAACAGTAGGTATACATTTTAGTTAGGTAGGCGCAGGCCGCGGATAAATATTGCAACAGAGTACTATGTGTACTATGCACGTATGCACGTGTATGCATTTCATATCTACGCGCTGCGTATACACCACACGGTGTACGAGTATAAGGCCTCTTTCACACAGTCCGTTTCTTTAACGGCAACGGAAACGGATCGGATAAAAATAGAAAACGGACAATATTTTCACACATTCCGTTTAACTGACGGCAACATTGACTTTTATTATAATTTACTACTCGATATTATCCAGTTCCAATCGGTACGTTGTGTGCAAATATTGTGAAGTTTTTGTAATCATGTTGTTAAAACAGCAATCAAAAAAGTTATTAATTTTATACTTACTTTACCGAAGACACAAACTAGTAATAAGACCTAACAGAAGAAAGCATTGGGTTCATTCAATATTGCCAAAATCTCGAAAATTTGGGTGTTTACAAAACTTTATATAATGAATTAAGGTGTGACCCAAAAAAATTCTTTAATTTTTTCCGAATGTCAAGTAATCGGATATGAGATCGGAAAGTGTGAAAGGTTATATCTTTTAATATAGTCTCGATAAACGGTCCGTTTGAAAAACGTTCCGACGACGGAAAAATATCGAGGCAATCCGTTGATTCATCCGATAACGGGCCGGTGGGTTATTTGTCCGTTGGTTAAAACGGATAGTATAAATAACTATGTTTCTTATCTGCTCCGTTTTCTATTTTTATCCGTTCCGTTTCCGTTGCCGTTAAAGAAACGGACTGTGTGAAAGAGCCCTTAGACCGGGACGCCTGTCCGTTTCGGCCAAGGTTTATGGATAATAATTAATAATAATATTGTCTATCAACCTTGGCGTTCCGGCGGCTACGTTATCATCACATATTCACTTATCAGTGTTGCAACAGTTTTCTAACATTTGTGATACGACTCGTGGGACGAACTCGGACGGAACGTTCGATCAACCTTATCTAGGATCCAACTAAACTTATGATCCGGGGCGAAGGTGAAGGTGTACAGAGAATTAGAGACCAGAGGGTGACTAATTTTCACGTACCGTCGAACGAAGTGCGCCGTCGTGACACAGAAAATGTGCGCCCGGCGGCAGTCGAACGTGGGCGGGTGATAAGCAGACGTTCGGGACGATTGCACGCCACTGCGTACCACCTTGACACTTGTTCACCATTTTTATCACGGGTTTTACGGAGATGGTTTTCGGAAAAAAAAATTACCTTACCTCTCAACGGTAAGAGTGTATGACTATTCGTTCGCGCGTCACTCGGAACAGTCGTCGACCGACACGTTCTTTCCGTTCTATCATTTTCTTCATGTACGGTCAACATTACAAGTCTATGTATCGCACGTCCATCGCGTCTCGACGTTGGCAAACTTTCGCGAAGAGACCGTTTACACGTTCCGCGACGGTCTCGGAGCTATACGACGGTACCAGCTATTTCACCGGACGATAATGATTGTGGCGGCTGTGATCGACGGACGAAAACGCATGACTTTCAATCGTTGTACACAAGGTAGTTAAGCTTTTCGCGGTGTTATTTCGACGGGCCTGGCAAATTCATTTTTCGACCAATTGCTGCGACGTGATTTCGAATAGACAACAAGGGGAACGTGAAAGTCCAATGAGCACAGGGGGAAGACGTGCAACAGGTACGTACCCCATCTAGCTTTCGTGTTATAATATGTTATGCATTATTATATTACACATACCCGGCGGCTGGCATCATTTTCATGAAAGTTAACTATGATTTTAAATGTTAAAACATCTCAGTGGTGGTTCCTTGGCGGGTAGTGGTTTGGGGGGCTACAGTCTTCCTCCCTCCGGAAAGTCAGTAAATACGCTGTTTCCATCATGGAACTTATCCCAATACGTAATTTATTGTTTGTTATACACACAAGAGTCAAGAACAAGAATATTTTAACTGTAATTCTTATTTCATATTTATTTTGCAATTATTTCGGTTGATCATTGAGTTTTTAATATGATAGCATTATTTACATATTCACTTTATTCCACTAAATTCGTGGATCCCAACCTTTCAAACACTGTGTGGTCAATCTAATCAAAATGTTTATTTTAACACAAGCATTGCAAACAGTTAATTTGGTTAATTTTTTTTTTTTTTCAATTACTTAGTCACTGCCCTAAGGCCTAAAGCGATAGATTTTGATGAGAAAATATTAGTTTTATGGTTGCAAGTACCTATAGTATATATTACTATTATAGAAACATAATATAAGCTGACTATACATTAAGTCCCCCCCACTCACAGTAAGGTCATTGTAAGGTCTATGGTCGACTATCGATATGTAAGAGAACGTCAGTTCTCCGCGATTACCATCACGCTAACTAGAACTCCGTGTAACTACGAAACAGCCCTAAGATTGTTAAGTATTTCAGTAAGTCTTAATAAACCTTTATATATTAATAATTATTTCTACCAATACGCATTTATTTGAAATATTAAGATCCTATATACCAGAGGCGTACCCAGGATTTTTTTATGGGCGGGGTCCAAAATTTTTATTGTATCTGTTCTTTAATTATAGTTTAATTCATTACCAACATATTACTGTTAATAACTATAATATAGTTACAATAGTCAATAGTTATACACACACTCACAGCACATATACAGAAAGGTTTATAACAATAGGTAGGTACTCTAATTTTAAATCAATTTTTATTTGGTAATAAAATGTTATAAAAATTACATTACTTAACTTATAATTATTTTAAAATTTTAATCTCCTGTTTTTTTTTACAAGTTCCTCAATTATATCCTAACGGATAGTGTGAACGGATAGTATAAATAACTATGTTTCTTATCTACTCCGTTTTCTATTTTTATCCGTTCCGTTTCCGTTGCCGTTAAAGAAACGGACTGTGTGAAAGAGCCCTACGACGAGGGTTCATGAAATAATAATTATTAATTTGAGCTCCCGAACTAGCGCGCTCGACGGACCGGTCCGCGGTCGCCGACTACGAATAATAGGCGTGTCATCAAACTCGCACGCGTGATTGCGCATCGCGAAAACACCTAATAGCACGTTCTATCGGTCGTTGTATAAGTTTCACTTTCGGTGTGGCGTATTTGTATTGTCTATGATAGTGTTTCTAAACTTGAAGTTTAAGCACCACTAGTGGTATGGCAAAAAAAAACCCGATCCATGCACATGTAACACACAACAATTATTTAACAAAAAATAGTTTTTTTAACATTAAATGCTCAACAAGTAGATAATAAACAGTGTAAATTGTTAGAAACACATCTACAACTAATTTTTTCCTCTAATAACAGTACACATCAATAACATAGGACTAGGTTGATCATAGTCCATAAACGGTTTTTTGATATTTTCATTGTCCAATAAATACAGCTAGCAATGCCTAAACTTCTTCCAAAGTATGAAAAATTGTGGTTTCATATCATAGGACAGAAATATTAAGAAAGAAATTTAAAATATAAACTACTAAGTCCAAAAATCAGCCCTTTGTTATAGCTCACCAAACGTATGACGTTTAACCGTACCTACACTAGGTAAAATGTATAATATAATGAGGTGAAAACATTTTATGAAAAGAATTATTTAATTATATCAGGCTATAGGTAACAATCTTATTGAACTAAATAGCTACATAATAAAATATCCATGGCAGTGTTTCTCAGCTTGAAGTACGACCACCAATAGAAGTACACAGAGAAAATCCTGGTTTCCATACAGGTACAGTATACACATTACAATTTAACGTTTTACATGATATATTTTGTAAGAAATAAGCAATTTATTTTCATTGAATAACAATTATAAGAACATTTGACTAACTAAAAGGACTATAATATTTCAAAAATTGATTTGTGTACTCAGATCTTGTGACGATAAATTTCTATCTACAGTTGAAAAATTAAAAGAAAATCAATTAATCGGTTTCAGATCAGAGTCAGATTATACAGTAAGATATTTTATTTACTTAAAAGTACAACAAATATTTCATAGAAAAAAAAACCTTACATATTATAACAAACACAAAATTATTGTCTCTCAGGTCGTCGTACACCTACGTACTTCAACCATACACACTGACCCTCTCCAAGGTATGAAAATTAATCTCATAAAAGCAGTTTTTGTGTTGGCATATACAACAGTTGACAGGCAATTGACTTTTATGACATCCAGTTCAACATGTATGGTAGTAAGCTTTTCAGTAAGAACTCAGTTTTTTAACGGCAACTTGACACAATTAAAGCTGTAAAGTGTTCAGACACAATTATGATTTCACTATAAATATAACTATCATTGAAAAATACTTACACAAATTCTGTTGTCTGATATTTGTGCGTAAACCAGCGATAAGATATTTTGATGATTTATGGTTCTAGTTGAAACACCCAAATCCAATATATTGACAATCTTCAACATAAAACAGAAAAACAAGATATCACCTAATTTTTCTTCATTAAATAAATAACACAAAAAAGTACTTTATATTTCTGTGGAGTATGGATAAATGTTTCCAGTCTTTGCAATTTGAGCTTCTGAAATAATGTTGTTCAATATTTCTTGTCGCAGATCAAATCATCTGAAACAATAAGTGAGAAACATATTCATTTTATTTGATAAAATTCTATACAGTAAAATGGTAAAAAGAATATGACATTAAATTATTTTTTATAACATATAATTGTTATATTTTTCTGACATTGAAGTTTTCTTAAAGATTTTATTTCTATCTTAGTTTATTATTTTCATTAATAAAAAACAACAGAAAAATATCTTAATTTATCCAGTATTTCTATTTTGAAGTTTTGACAGCCACATAAATTTAAATAATAAATACCTAATATTAGTGTGCGAACACAATGTTCATGTTAAATGATCAGTATTAAAATGTCGTTAATAATTTAAGAAAAAATACAAAATGTTTTGGACATTATTTTATACAATAAGTTTCTCCACTGAAAACATCACAAACGGTGTATAATATAAAAAATAAATAAATCAATGTATTGTCTTTTTATACTTAATGCATACTGAAATTCACATATTAGACCTCTCTTAACCATTGTATAATATTGTATGTAATAATTAATTGGTTTTACAATACAAAAATCAGTTATCGAAATGGATATTTGACAATTTAGCAAATGTGTTCTAATCGAGTTAAGTTGTAAGTTTGTGATATTATAAAATAGAAAAGAAGCAAAAGTAAAAGAGGTTTTTTCTAGTGGTCGAGTAATTTTCCGGTCACTATAGGGCGATTGCGACAAATTAAGTCTTACCTTAGTTGTCGTTGAGCGTTCTGTTCGTATCGACGTACAATCTCGTACAAGTTTAAGTAAGTAACTATCGTATACGACACCATACTTGAGTACCAACTGCCATTGACGTTCAATATTATTCTTGGACTTCTTGGAAGTAGCCCTGACGGATTTGACAGCATTTGTGTGCTTTAGAAAAAATAGATCCATCTCTCCGGAAGTGTATTATGTGTATTCGTGGTCTTCGGTGTGCATTTCGAAGTCCGATCGCGTTCATTTCGAGTTTTCGAAAGTACGAAACTTTTTTTTATTTTTTAAAAACAACAATATATTTACAATCTGTATGCATTTGATACAATAAGTACATTTTATAAAACATTATTTACAAGGCATGTGGGCGTGATAGAAGGGGGCATCCAATGACAATATTAATATAATATATATAATATGTCATAATTTTGTAATAATTGTAAATCAAATAAAAAGTATATAACCATCTAATCAGTCACTTTTTTTTGTTATGAAGAATAATATAGCCACCAGTCATATCGGTTTATACATATATTTTTCAGTAAATATGTAAATATTTCAGCAAATTCAGTAAATATATTTTTCAGGAATATGCGGGAAAACCGTGAACATTTAATTGCAAAGCCCGTGCTATTCACCATTGAACCATAACGTTGTTCCGTATAATGAACGAATAGGCAATTTTGTATATAGGAAATGTTAAATTTTTCAAATAACTGTAATTTGCTTATGATGGCGAGTGACAACTTATACTGGTGAGTATCAAAACTGCACGAACCTACTTCAAGTAATCTTCTTATATATGTTGTACTATATGGTCTAAAGTTATTATAAATCAACTAAAAAGAATATTTTTAAAATGCATTCCAATAGACGTTTCTGTAATATTATCTATATTTAGGTAAATAAAAGTTTTTTAACACTCAGTGCACAACAAATTGATTTCGTTCAATTTAAAAGTCAGAGACATATTAAACGCTATTATTTTGTTCTAATTACAGTACCCATCAACAATTTAAAGATTCAATAATTTATCGTAGTTAGTACATGGGATTTGTGACATTTTCTTTGCCCAGTAAATACAGCTAACAATGCCTAAGCTTCTTCCAAAGTATGAATAAAATTGTTGTTTCATATCATGAGACTGAAATATTAAGAAAAAAAAATAAAATATAAACTACTAAATACACAAATCAGCTGTTTGTTATATCCTGCAGTACACATAACGTCTATTTATACCTATACTAGGTAAAATGTATATAATAAGTTGAAGACATTTTTTAAAGTGGATCATATCATTATATCCAAACGAAGACAACTTAATTATTATTGAACTTAAGAGCTACTTATTTGTATTGTCTATGATAGTGTTTCTAAACTTGAAGTTTGAGCACCACTAGTGGTATGGCAAAAAAAACCCCTATCCATCCACATGTAATACTCAACAATTATTTAACAAAAAATACTTTTTTAACATTAAATGCTTAATAAGTATATTTTAAACAGTTTAAATTGTCAGAAACACATCTACAACTATTTTTTTCCTCTAGTAAGAGTACACATCAATAACTTAAGACTAGTGTTTCTAAACCGATAGTAATATACGAATAAAATTCGATAGAAAACTTACTTGTCATTTTTCCCACTAATTTTTCCTTGACTTTCTATTTATATTTTAAGATTATTATTAATTTGTATTTTCTTATTTTTTATTTGTTTTATACTTTTGCACTAAAAAAATTGTCAAATATATTCGTTTAGCTATTTTGATGATCCCCGAAAGATTTTCAAAATTCCCGAAAATATTAATTGGAGACCACTGGAATAGATTGACTGATGGCGAAAACAGAAAATGTGAAAGTAAGTGCGCTAACGTACTCTAAACGTGCTCTAAGCCGCGTACACACTTGTAACATTTGCGCGTAACGTAACGCTGTAACGTAACTTAGACGCGTAACAGCAATCGACGTGTGGACGTGAAGGTGCAACAACGCCGCGTGACAAAAGTTGATACGCGACGAAGTTGCGGCCCGTCCCACGAGTTGTCGGTAAATTTGAACCGCATCAAATGATTGTTGCGAGGTGGGGATACGAATAGTGTGGACGTAAATAATAACGCAACAACGCATTATTTGTGTTTTGATTTCTGACTGTCACGCTACAAGCTTTAAATCGTAAACACTGTTGTCTGTTAATATTTGTGACTATAATTCTGATCGGAGACGAGTTTTCAGTCTATAGAATATTTTATACAATATTAATTATATTGTTATTATTTTTTAAAAAAATGTAGTTACCTATAAAATAAATTCCAAATTACTCAAATTAGATTCATTCAAATGGTTATATAAAAAATTCATGCCTATTTATTTTTAATATTTTAAAACTGCTATTATATTAACTTATGAGGAACCTTGTATTAAATTTTCAAGTATTTTGGTAGGGCCAAAAAAATTTTATCGACACTTCAAAAAAATGTTTAAGAAAAATTGAAAATTTCAGTTGTCTATATATATCTCAAAAAAAGTCAAAAATGTTTGAAAATTAAACTGTATATAGATAACACTAACATAAACATTTAGTGAAAATTTCAAGTATTTACAGTGATCAGTTTTTGAATTACAACCATATAAATACCATATAATAACTAAATTTACTCCAAGCAGTATGCTCAGTAAATAAATAAATAAACATGGAACACTACGCAACATAGCAACATCGCAACATCGCAACACCTACACACAAATGATGATATCGTAACACATAAGACGTAACACGAACAGGCACGTACACAGGGGGGTGTTTAGGGTGTTCAAACACCCCCCGAAATGTTTGGTTATTTTCTTATTAAATTTTGATGTTAATTGTTTTATTATATTATACTATAATAGATAGGTATAATATTACATTGTGTTTGTGAAACACCGGCGAAAGCAAAATGAAAATGTAATACCAACAAATTCTTATTTTAATATTATTGAAAAAAAAAAAATAAAACAGAATTTAGAAATAAAAAAATATTATACTTATTGTGTAATGACATGGGTACAAAGTAATACTAAAATGTACATAGACTCGGGAAATACCTAAACTAGACTTGAAACAATTACTGCGGATAAGGGTATTATAAATATTACCGTCTTTCTTGTTTTTTGTTATCGACGATATCGTAAATGTTTTTATTTTGTATCTGAACGAGGCCACGATGAGTTGACAATATACTATTTTATGTCTCAACTCTCAAGTTGTTGTATTATTATAATAATATACTAAATTACTAATAGATAATACATTATCTCTAGGGCTCGGAAATTAATGTTCTTAAAAAGTACTAAATATGCATGCACTTATCAAGAAGTGAAATCAAGAATTACTCAAAAATATGCATTATAAACTTATTACAGAAGTTAATTGTGAAGATATTCTTAAAATAATGGCTGAAACTTCACGAAAATTAGATTTAGCTCTGTGATTTTTTTTGTTAATACAATATATTATATTGATATTTAAAAAAAAAAGTAATGTGAGTATACCATAAGATTTTCATAATAAAATTTAATTTGTTTATTGAAAAAAAGTCCCGATTTTCAAAAACACCCCCCAAAAATTTTTTCCGCGTACGTCGCTGAACACGTAACACTACAGATTTATGTTGCGGCGTTACGATACGCGCAAATGTGTGCCCGGCTTAGAGCGCGTAGAATGTAGACGTGCAGTGCCGCCCCGATTGTCGGCGGTGAGGTGGTACGCGGCGAAGACGACGTGGCATGGTATCGTGGGGTGGGGGGGGGGGTAGTGCCGGCGGCCACGGCGACGGTGAGGTGATGAAAACCTCGCGCGAACTCGCTCGTCGCTTACGACTGATGAGTCAGCGTCGTGGCGGGCCGTGTTGTTATTGATTTTCGTTCGCAAACCCGAGTCAAACCAACCATTTGAAATAGTGCGCTCGGCGGACGGCTCGTTGTGACAAAGTGTCGTCTACCTCTTGCACCGCTAGTGGATTTTACGTGTACTTTTTTATACGCTACGTGCGCGGAACACTACGAATAATAATGGTGATAATTAGGGAACGGATTTAAATGATCTAAAAAACAAGAAAGATGCCTTAAAAAAATACGATTTAATGCCTTAAAAAAATGCTTAAACATCAAAAAAATGCACTAAAAAAATGCCCTAAAAAACTTTAAAAATGTATTTATATTCAATAAAAACACAATTTTGAATTTAAAACTTATAAAAAAAACACATTACTATGAAAAATCTGTTAAAAAACATTTAAATACAAAAAAAATTTTAATAAATTAACTCTCAATTATCTTCTGTACAATTTAGATAAATAGCTTATCTTTTCTTTACCTTAATGCGGGTAATAATCTGTTGTAACTTGTATGTATATATTTTGTGTCTACACGTGTCAACAATAATTTGGTAATTTCGTAACATAAAACATATTTAGGTATTTTTATTTTTTTAGTATGAATGTTGAAAATATGTTAAAAAAATGACTTAAAAACCATAAAAATGCACTAAAAATGTCAAAAAATGCTCTAAAAATGTAATAAAGTCTTAAAAATGCAAAAAATGCAAAAAAATGCAAAATAAAAGTTACATTTTTTAATTCCTTGATGTATGAAATGAACTTTTTGCTTGGAAACCAATGTTTTCGGACATTCAGAAAAAAATGCAATTTGCATTCAAATCCGTTCCCTAGTGATAATAATATTGTAGATCGTGGCAAAAATATTATAGTAGAGTAAAAGCAAGGTGTGTAGATAACAATATTAGCTATAAACCTTGATTATTGATAATATTGTCTATAAAACTCTAAGTAGAGCCGGGTTTACACGTGACAATAAATGCCAGCAATTTATCGTAACGATCGAATTGTTTCGATTTATCGTTATGTATAAATAGGACATTGTAACGATTTATTGGAATTGAAATTGGATCGGATGATTGATGCCGAGTGGCATCAATTTCTGCAAATCGTAACGACAAGTTGGAACCGCCGTGCTCTCGATATACGATAGTCTCATATTATCGTAGCGTGTAAACAGTATTCAATATTTCGATTAATTGGGGCAATAAAAACGACGATAAATTGTCAATCGCATCGTAACGATTTATTGTTACGTGTAAACCCGGCTTAAAATATCGTTTTTCAGCTCGAGCGAGAGTTCCGGGGATTTCACTTCATCGCCGCCGCGTTGTTGTTAGTGGCAACCGCGATGTAGAGAAAATGTTATCTACGTTGTGTCGCCGCTTAATGACGATCTTATCATCGGTCGATGGGCAACCACACTTATAGCGTATTGAACCGCGGTATAACCCGACTGGTTATCAACATTCCCCGAATCCACCATTTGCAGCATCGACGGCCGTGTCGGTTCGCCGCCCACTCGTAACACGGATGGCGTCCGGGGGGCGAAGCGGGGGTAGCGACACGTCATCGTGTACTGTTCCGTTTTCCGTTCGGCGAGCGAGAAAGCGGAGAGCGGGCCCAGCGCGACGCGGTTGCAAAATAGGGGCGGCCAACCGAATCGAAATGAATATTATTTCGTCGTCCGGTGTAATAGCGAAATATTGCTGTCGGCGAAAAAGACGAAAGACAAAAAAATAAAGAATGTGTGAAGTCGAATCGAAACGGAAAAGCGATTGACGGTAGTCGGCCGTAAACCCGCGTAATATTATCGTGGAACGCAAAAAACGTAATGTCGATAAAAATCATTTGGAATCAATTAATGTTGTTCATTTCTACGATCGTTGGTATTTTTTTAATATTATCTGGCTGTTCCGCAGAGCGATAGAACGATGAGACCGATCGAATTGTCGTCGCCGATCTATGCGTTACATTAAATGTAAAGTTAAAACGTATTCATTATATTCATCGTCCAACATTCAGGGTAGTGATTGTAGGACCGTTTAGTCCCTCGTTTCACCATTTCGTGCGCTTTTCCGAAACAAAAATATGTAATCTAAACCACCTGAGGGTAATAGAACGGGAACTTTTAAACGACGGTCCCGGACATCACGTAACATGCCAAAAATAATATTGTTATTAAACAACATTCGGCTCAAAGCGTTGCTCCGCATTATGGACGAATAGGCAATTTTGTACACAAGAAATGTCATATTATTATTATTCAACAACATACGGCTCAAAGCGTTGCCCCGCATTAAGACCGAATAGGCAATTTCTTATACAGAAACAGTTATATCGTATAACTTAATGTAACTTTCTAGTCAAATGTCAACTTGTGTACTGGTAAGAATAAAAACTACACAAACACACATCAAATAATCAATTCATAACTATTGAGCTATTAGGTCCAAAGTAATTAAAAATAACTTTTATAAAACGCTTTGCAAGTGGCAGTCATTCATTGCCACCTAATTAATGTAATATTAAATAATTCAGAGTAATTATGCATAAGTTTTTTGACATTTAGTGCTCAACAAGTCAATTTAAAGGTCAGAGTCATATACAACACTAATAATTTGTTCTAATGAGAGTACCTGCCAACAACGTATGACTCGAATCATCATAGGCTGTACAAGGGTTATGTGATATTTTCTTTGTCCAGTAAATGCACTAAAAAATTCATAAACTTCGTCCAAAGTATGAATAAAATTGAGGTTTCATATCATAAAGCTAAAATATTAAGAAAAATAATTAAAATATAAACTACTAAGTACACAAATCAACCGTTTGTTATACCTTACAGTACACAAAACGTCTAATTATACCTACACTAGGTAAAATGTATATAATAAGTTGAAGACATTTTTTAAAGTGGATAATATCATTATATCCAAACGAAGACAACAATCTTATTGAACTTAAGAGCTACTTATTTGTATTATCTATGATAGTGTTTCTAAACTTGAAGTTTGAGCATCACTAGTGGTATGGCAAAAAAAAAACACCTATCCATGCACATGTAATACACAACAATTATTTAACAAAAAATAGTTTTTTTAACATTAAATACTTAATAAGTAGATTTTAAACAGTTTAAATAGTCAGAAACACATTTACAACTAATTTTTTCCTCTAATAAGAAAACACATCAATAACTTAAGACTAGGTTGATAATAGTCCATACACGGTTTTTTGATATTTTCATTGTCCAATAAATACAGCTAGCAATGCCTAAACTTCTTCCAATTTATGAATAAAATTGTAGTTTCATATCATAAGACAGAAATATTAAGAAAGAAATTTAAAATATAAACTACTAAGTCCAAAAATCAGCCCTTTGTTATAGCTCGCCAAACGTATGACGTTTAACCGTACCTACACTAGGTAAAATGTATAATATAATGAGGTGAAAACATTTTATGAAAAGAATTATTTAATTATATCAGGCTATAGGTAACAATCTTATTGAACTAAATAGCTACATAATAAAATATCCATGGCAGTGTTTCTCAGCTTGAAGTACGACCACCAATAGAAGTACACAGAGAAAATCCTGGTTTCCATACAGGTACAGTATACACATTACAATTTAACGTTTTACATGATATATTTTGTAAGAAATAAGCAATTTATTTTCATTGAATAACAATTATAAGAACATTTGACTAACTAAAAGGACTATAATATTTCAAAAATTGATTTGTGTACTCAGATCTTGTGACGATAAATTTCTATCTACAGTTGAAAAATTAAAAGAAAATCAATTAATCGGTTTCAGATCAGAGTCAGATTATACAGTAAGATATTTTATTTACTTAAAAGTACAACAAATATTTCATAGAAAAAAAAACCTTACATATTATAACAAACACAAAATTATTGTCTCTCAGGTCGTCGTACACCTACGTACTTCAACCATACACACTGAACCTCTCCAAGGTATGAAAATTAATCTCATATAAGCAGTTTTTGTGTTGGCATATACAACAGTTGACAGGCAATTGACTTTTATGACATCCAGTTCAACATGTATGGTAGTAAGCTACTCAGTAAGAACTCAGTTTTTTAACGGCAACTTGACACATAAAAGCTGTAAAGTGTTCAGACACAATTATGATTTCACTATAAATATAACTATCATTGAAAAATACTTACACACATACTGTTGTCTGATATTTGTGCGTAAACCAGCGATAAGATATTTTGATGATTTATGGTTCTAGTTGAAACACCCAAATCCAATATATTGACAATCTTCAACATAAAACAGAAAAACAAGATATCACCTAATTTTTCTTCATTAAATAAATAACACAAAAAAGTACTTTATGTTTCTGTGGAGTATGGATAAATGTTTCCAGTCTTTGCAATTTGAGCTTCTGAAATAATGTTGTTCGATATTTCTTGCCGCAGATCAAATCATCTGAAACAATAAGTGAGAAACATATTCATTATATTTGTAGCGTACGAACACAATGTTCATGTTAAATGAGCAGTATTAAAATGTCGTTAATAAATTAAGAAAAAATACAAAATGTTTTGGACATTATTTTATACAATAAGTTTCTCCACTGAAAACATCACAAGAGGTGTATAATATAAAAAAAAAAGAAATCAATGTATTATCTTTTTATACTTAATGCATACTGAAATTCACATATTAGACCACTCTTAACCATTGTATAATATTGTATGTAATAATTAATTGGTTATACAATACAAAAATCAGTTATCGAAATGGATATTTGACAATTTAGCAAATGTGTTCTAATCGAGTTAAGTTGTAAGTTTGTGATATTATAAAATAGAAAAGAAGCAAAAGTAAAAGAGGTTTTTTCTAGTGGTCGAGTAATTTTCCGGTCACTATAGGGCGATTGCGACAAATTAAGTCTTACCTTAGTTGTCGTTGAGCGTTCTGTTCGTATCGACGTACAATCTCGTACAAGTTTAAGTAAGTAACTATCGTATACGACACCATACTTGAGTACCAACTGCCATTGATGTTCAATATTATTCTTGGACTTCTTGGAAGTAGCCCTGACGGATTTGACAGCATTTGTGTGCTTTAGAAGAAATAGATCCATCTTTCCGGAAGTGTATTATGTGTATTCGTGGTCTTCGGTGTGCATTTCGAAGTCCGATCGCGTTCATTTCGAGTTTTCGAAAGTACGAAACTTTTTTTTTTTTTTAAAAACAACAATATATTTACAATCTGTATGCATTTGATACAATAAGTAAATTTTATAAAACATTATTTACAAGGCGTGTGGGCGTGATAGAAGGGGGCATCCAATGACACTACTTCATATGTACGAAACTTCTAGAGAAATTAAGGATGACGAACTCACGACGTACGCGTACTTGAATACTTCGGTTTGTTATCGAAGTTCTAGAATCTTAGATGATAACGTGATAACGGACGAACCGTTTACGATAACGTTGATTGTCAGTCTTCTCTTAATCAGAGCCGTCTTAAGGTTTTACTGGGCCCCGGGCCCAACATTTTTCCCGGGGCCTTATAATACTAAATTATGATATATACATTTTTTAACACATAATGTATTATTATTTATTAAATATTCTACGTTATTAGTAAAAAGTGAATTTTTGTTTAAATCTCTGGTACTTTATTGTTTATCATAATTTAAAGAAATACTAAAATACAATCCTACTGATTAAAATGTTAACATATTAATTATTTATACATTATTGAAATATGTACTTTGTGTACCTGCTATAAGTGATAAGTTTAATTCAATTAAAAAATAAATACGAGTAACTTTCTTTAATTAGAATCATTTAGTTTTTCCATCGTTAAATTGAAAATCTATTCAAATAGAATTTTAATGTCGGTCCGCTGAATCTCGAACTATCCAGAGTCTATACTGTAATACTATAATATTTTTGTATACTCCCCCTCTCCACCCCCCAAATTACATGACTATTTTAAATAGTGGTGGAAAACCTAATCCAGACCCGGAAGGCGTTTCAGTGGCGAATAATACGATCGAAGTTTCAGATAGTGATCGTCGAAACGGTGACGGTCAACTGTTGTAGATTACGCAACAACACAAACCATAATATGTCATAATTTTGTAATAATTGTAAATCAAATAAAAAGTATAAAACCATCTAATCAGTCACTTTTTTTTGTTATGAAGAATAATATAGCCACCAGTCATATCGGTATATACATATATTTTTCAGTAAATATGTAAATATTTCAGCAAATTCAGTAAATATATTTTTCAGGAATATGCGGGAAAACCGTGAACATTTAAGTGCAAAGCCCGTGCTATTCACCATTGAGCCCATAATCGATGAACTTATTCCTCACATAAACTAATTACAGTCTCTATGATTGTAATTGTATTAAAAACAATATTACTACTTAATGCGAATGATAAAGTGTAATACTTCACTGATGTCATAATTAATAATAACACTATATAATTGTAATACTCTCTATCAAAACATGCAGATAAATGAATATAATATAATATTTGAATAAAAACAACTTCACAGCTCATTACAATTAAAGCTTAATTCACCAATTGTATAATTCAAACATTGAATGTATTGTATCAATAGTACTTATGTACCTACGTGGTGCACATCAAACGAGAGAAATAAGACGATAAATAATTCATTGATATTTTGTTCATTTTATATCTTACACGGCCGCGGTTCCCAAACTGTTCCCACGTTAGTCGCATGCCATATCGTAATGATTTCAAAATAACTTTAATACTGTTAGTAATGAAACCAGCTTCTTTTGGGTATGTGATTCCATTTTTACAATACTGGAAATAAATATAAGAACAAAAATGTCTGTAGAAAAAGAAATATATATTTCCGATTGCGTTAACGTTGTTTATGTAATCATATGGTATAATGGTCATATGAGCTACGACAGTTAAATAGATAAGTATCCTTAACAACAGCCCTGTTACTTTTCAATCAAAATAACATGTACCCGAAGCGTGTAATATTATTTATACTAGTGAAAGTGTAGGTGTTTAATATTAAGGTATTCTTGTATTCTTGCGATAATTCACCAACAAAAGGATTTGAAGATGAATCACAAGTATGGTGTTTTTTTAGGCAAAACCAGAGGGTAATGATTGCTTACGTATAGTTTTACAATTTTCTAGGAATTCGAAAACAGTGAGCATGCAAAGTGTTCATGATAAACACATTAAAAAATCGGACTTATGCGAGAAAGAGCAATCTGAACCGTTGGTAAGAATTTTGGTTTTTTTTACCGATTGTTTATTAATCAATAATCATTTAATTTTAATTAATAATTTTACCATCCAAAATACAACTAATTGTAACAAAACGCTTAATATTATGAAACATTTTTTATAGTCTGGGTTTTTGCAACATATGAAAGCACGAGAAGAAGTTTCTTCAAGGCATGAAATCAAATTGTTATTAAATAACGATAATGATTGTAAGTTTATAATAAACATAATTATTTATTCAAGACTAAGAATTATAATTTGAATTTTAAGAAGGCTATTTTTATCAATTATATATATTTCACATAATATTTTGAAATCTTAGAACTATGTATATAAACTATATATCTGTTTTTGTCAAAACGTTTCCCAAAATATATATTTGCACAGTGTTGTATCTGGATTAGATTATCTAAATAGAAACATGAATACCTAATTAATGTATCTAGATAAATTATAAATTATTAATATCAAATTTATAACCATTAATATAAATGTAATATCTTGATAGGTACCTAAGTATAATCTAGGATGACCATGATCGTGTTAATTTATATCTCTATTTGATAAAATTACAATCATTTTTATCTTGTACGATTATATGCATTATATAAGAGTTTTTTTCGTGAATAAAATATCACTTATTCACGATTTTATTCAAAGTTGATTTTGTTCTTTTTTACAGTAAAATATTTTTAATTTAATGAAATATTTAGTGATCATTATAAATTTAATTAATACATGATAAATATTATTTATACTTATTTTATTGTTTCTGTATAATATAGTATCGAGTTGTAAGTCGGATCATGAAGAAGAAATGTGTAAGGACGATGCTCCTGAAACATTAAACTTAGATATGGCTTTAAAGGAGTTTAAAATAGCAAAAGATTACCGTTTTAATTATTTAAATTATGCTGTCAGTAGAGAATCTAAATATTTTACTCCGTATAGCTTTAAAACCGTGGAATTCAAGGATATCAACGAAAATTGTTTTTTCACGCTAAGTACTAAAGGTATTTTGTCAAACATTCAGAATGAAGTAACTTTTACTCCTTTGGCAGTATTTGAAGAAGAATACGATATTTATAAGCAAATTATTAAGGTAGGTAATTCAATATTTATATGAATTGTATTTACCTGTGATATAAATAAAAATTATAATATAATTTTTCTAATAAGTAACATGAATGTGTAAATGTGATACAATTGTACTGTATTTTAAGCTTATAAACTATAAACCATTAAAGTCTGTATAATAATAATAAATGTATTTCACAAATAATAATATCACACAAAAACCTATTTTTAAAAACAACTTCTGGATTAATTTAATCTAATTACTATTTACAGCTGAATCTGTTTCGACGATTTTTACTGGAAAAATGTTTTTACTTATGGTACAAACATGTTTCAAGGCAAAAATATTATTGGACTCTGCAAGAATTACTTGGATTTTATGATGGTTTAACTTGTAAAACAGTAGACATTTGCAATGTCATAAGAAAAACTACCAACATGATTATAATATATGATGGTTCAATCAATGTAGAAAATACTCTTCAAGATTTTCAAATACGACAGGTATAAAACATTTTTTTTTCATTATTTTTGTTTTAAGAACTGTAGTAATACTATTCAGATCGATAATTAAAGGTATACAGATATAAATATTATAATGCACATGGTAATAATTAGATAGAGTAATATATGTTGATTGCGATAGTTACAATACCAATTGTACGGGTTAAATGTTTGGTCTTTATATATTTATAATAGATTACCCGATAGTGAGACATTGATATTATAGTAAGATGATTAAATAAGTATACAATAGAAGTATTTATGTTTAATGAACAGAACGCTCTGAGAGGATTTGTATGATTATATTTTAATAGTGTGTACAGTAAATACCAGAATACTCTATGGTAAATTTAGTTTCTTTGTTAGTGCTGTAAGGAAAGAAAGGAGAGCGGTAATTACAGAAGAATGCTCGAACAGAAAATTAAGTAGAGAAGAATCTAAAGTATAATATTGAAGTTACGAGGAATATTGATATCACTTACGAAAGAGGCAGTAAAAGCGAACGATTTGGGCTGAGGAGGAGGGTTGTAATTGGTGTTATTGTGGATATTTGCGGGATTGATTTTAAGGTGTTTACGAGCATATTGGTAGACTCGACATCCCTTGAAATTAGCCGTATACTCCCCGTAGCAGAGGGCGCATTTGCTGGGCTGCTGCGGTCTTTTGCGCGGAAAAAAATGTGTGAAAACTGGTATCGGTATCTTCCAAATGCTTTAATATTTTGCTTTAACTGATACACAACTATTAGGACGAATTATGAGATATGTTTGGATTGACTTACACGTAAATCTATTTGGGCTGGTGATCTTGGTTAGTATACCGTTGAATGTGGATAATGTCTTAATGAGTTTTATGGCTTAGCGGGCTCAGATATGCGCTCAGAAAACGGTAGGTTTGTATACTAGTAGTTACTAGTAGTTAAAGTACCACTAGTACCAGTTGTCAGTACAGCCTCATGACTGAATGTGTCAAATGAATGTGAAATTAACAGAAACAATAAATAATTAAAACTTATTATAATATCTGAATAATAACTGAATAATGAATATTCGGTATCGTTTTTAGTGTTTTCACGCACACTGCCGGGGAAATACAAGCTACTAGTTCAGTGGCGGCGCCAGGAATTTTATCTTGGGGGCGCCCATTGGTGGCCTTTGAAAATTTGGTCAAAAAAGTCCCAATCTGTGGTCTTTTTCCCATTCATAGGCTCAGTATAGGGAGGAGGCTTACACACTATCTATTGTAAAAACTGTGTTGCATATACTAAGTTTTCATATAATTATTGATTTTCATTTTAATTGATAATAAATATCATATAGGTATAGGTATATTATTTAATATTTACACACTTAAATATTAGATATCATTTTCAACAAACTTACATAAACAATGCGTACTTTATTATAATATAGGTAATAAACAAATTACATTTGTTTTTGAGTTAAAACATTTATATTTAAATAAAAAAAATTATACAATTTTTATTTGCCTTAGCAACTTACTAAATATTACAAAATCTAGTTACAACGTTACAAGCAAACATAGTAAATAGTCAAAAACACAATTATATTAAATGGTATGCATATAATTGATATCTACTAATTGTTAGAAATGATGAATATAAAATGAATTCACACATTTAAACACTATATAATAATTATAATTTTTATTAAACAGAAATATAAATAAATTATGATAAACTAAAAACTATAAAATTAACTTTTATGTGCCTTGTGCCTATACTTTAATTTAGCTGCTAAATGCTAATTGAATATGTAACATAATTAGGTACCTATATACAGGGTGTTCCAAAATGATTCATCCGATTTCAAAAAATCATATTTATTGTAAAATTTGATTAGTCATGTTAGAATTAATTTTACATTTTAATGGATTATTTTAAGTTTTAGGTACAATGCTTATAAATGTTCAATGTGACCCTCCTTACTTGCTCAACACACATCTAAGCGATATTCAAATTCCTCATAAACCTGCGTTGAAGCATGTATAATCATAAACATATGATAGATACTTTTTTAGTTTATTATACACTCTTGTCATTGTTTTTTTTCATTTTATACAATTTTTATTATGATTTATATTTTATAGTATTACTATAAATTATGTTAAATTAAAATAATTCGACGGTTTTGATGCAATGATGCAATTCATTAATAATGTCATCAATGTTTAGACTTTTGGCTTCTAATTTTTCAATGTCTATCACACTCAAATTTGACATATGAGAATCCATTAATTTATTTCTGAGATAGTTTTTTACCCGTTTAAGACAATAAAATGTTCTTTCACATCCAGCTGAGGAAACAGGAATTGTAATAGATATCAAACAAAGTTTATGCAGTTCTGAAAACGCAATTTGATACTCATTTAGAAAATCATATAAATTAAAAATATAATTTATTTTAGTTGTAAATTTATTTTCATATTTTTTTAATGATTTAGGCAATATTTGTAACTCTGATTTTAAAGTTTCTATTTCACAATTATAGGACTGCGCTAAAGGCAATAATAATGAAACATTTAAAAATAATTTAGAATTAGGGTCTAATGAACTTATACCATTCAAAATATCTGAATTGTTATCAAATCTTTTTTCTAGATCATTTATTACTTGATCTAAAATGCAATAATATATTTTAGAATGAAATTCGTTTTCAGTTGTTAAATTTTGTTCTTTTTCTATATTACTTGTCTCGCATACATATTTTACCAATTAAGTAGCGATTTTTTTTACTCTTTTTTTTGTTTTTTTTCTGAAGAAGGTAAATCAATATCAAGTTTTTTAGAAAACGTTTCTGCTTCATTAAACAATTTTTTATGAGGTATTTTATTTCTTAGATCATTTAAAAACTGTTTAGTTGTTTCAATTAATACCATAGCTTTAGTGATATCTGCTTTAACATCCTGCAAGTATAAGTTAACTCCATGTATATGAGATTGCAAATTATTGAAAAATAATAATAAGTACACAAATTTAAAATTGATTCTTTTGAGTAAACTTTTGGCCTCTAGGTTACGGTCATTTTTACTTAATACTAATTGATTCAATAATAATAAAATAACTTCTATAGTATTTTTTATTGCTTTACAAGAGTGAATTTGAGATGACCACCTTGTGCGACATAAACGTTTTTGTTCTATAGGTTTAATATGAATATTAGAGCCAGAAACAAAAACATATAAATCTTGTACACGAGTAAAAAATACATCAGCTTCTTCATTATTTTTGGCAATATCAACAAGGACTAAATTAAGTCTATGATTTGCGCAATGCATGTAATATGCTTGGGGAACTTATTTTTTAAAAATTGTCTGAACACCATTAATATGACCTCGCATCACACTTGCGCCATCATAAGTTTGAGCTACACAGTTGTTTATGTCTATTTGACATGTATTCAACATTTCCTTAATTTTTAAGAATAATGAATTTGCATCAAGACCATTTAAAGGTGTAAAACCAAGAAATCTTTCTTTTATTTCACCATCAAAAAAATACCTCAAAACTATAGATAACTGTTCAGTTTTAGAAATATCTTTCGTTTCATCAGCTAATATTGAAAAATATACACACTCTTTTACTTCAGAAGATATTTTTTTAAGAATCATAGAAGCCATAATGTGGATATTTTCATTCTGAATTGAATGGTGTGAGTACCGAGCATTTTTTGGACCAGTAATTTTTTTTTAACAATATCATTAAAACTAGCTATTACATTCATTAATTCTAAAAAATTCCCTCTATTTAAACTATCCTCAGTTTCAATATGACCCCAAAATGCACTACCTTGTATAGCAAGCATCCTTAGAGAAATAATTATAGCTTCCAAATATTTCCTATTTTCAACAACTATTTGAGCATGATGATCACCTAATTGAGATAATACTGATGTTTTGTTAGTTTTATTTTTTTTATGATCGATCCAAGTAACAACATTTTGTTTATGGTCTTCAGAATTATCATGCTTGTATAATCCTTTATTATTTGATAGTGAATTTTTCCAATTTTTATACCCAGTGCTTTTAAAAATATTATCATAATCAGTTTATAGTTTAAATGAAAAAAATCTACATAAACAATATACTGCATCTTCTAATTTACTATATTCCAACCATTTAAACTGGTCAATTTATAATCTGTTCTTTTTTTTAATTTTTTTTTCTCTTGTGGTTAGGCGGTCAAGGGGGGCCAATGGCTGGCCAAGACAAATTTAAAGGGTTGGTGCCGCCACTGTACTAGTTCAAAATAAACAACTATTGCCCAATTACATGATACTATTTTTACTCGCATCGGATAAAATAGCGCGCTAGTTTGCTAGTAAAGTTGAAATATTTCTACTTTACTAGCAACCTAGTTTACTATCAAAATAGTTTGCTATTTTACTAGCACACTCAACTAGACAATGCTTTTTTACTATCAGATAGTGAACTAGCTTACTAGTTGCTAGTATACCAGCACCGTGTAAACCACGCTTAAGTATAAAAATAACTAATAATTTTATAATATTCTGAATCGTTTTTATGATAAAAAACAATAAATCGGTAGATACTACCTACTACCACGTACTAAGTTAACCGTTCTCTATTCAGAACCACTTTTTAAATGCTATTGATTTATGTTTTTTAAATTTGAAAATATTGACAAAGTAGATCTTTGATAAACTATAATAACTTTTTCCATCAAACTCTCAAATATCTTATTTTTTTTGTTGAATGGCACCAATAATTTAGGAAGGAAGAACTGAATTAGCTGTCAAACTATTAAAAGATTTACGGCAAACAATTAAAACCTTAGTGCTGAACGAATGTTTACAAAAACTCAAAGATTCTGGGTTTACTGTAGATGACTCAGATTTACATATTTCTAATATCACGGTAGAAGCGAAGATGCAACGCTACAGGGATACCATGTACGCAATGTCGTTTACAAAACAAAAGGCCAAACTCCAATGTTGCCGGAGAATTTGTCAATTTATTTTGCTAATTGACATGATTTTACAATCACACTTCCAAGAAATGGTTCGAGATGAAGTTGCGCGTTTTCAGACTGATGTATGGAGTCATTTCAAATACATGCCTAGCGATGATTTACTGAACGATGATGACGTGAAAACCGTGCTAGAAATCGAGAGGTCTTCTGACGATCCCAAAGTATTGTTTACATTTATAATATTATAATCAAATGTTTTTCATGCAACATGTAATATCTGCTTTTAACTTTATTTCCATTAGTCGCCACTATTTATACTAAAAGTTTTCTTATCGAGAACGGGCATCGAGTTCAACTACACAAAACATGATTTTTACACATACGTGTCGTTTTTATTGGAAAATTGGAAAGAGCAAATGATCACACATATTGTTCCACTGCTGAGTGATGATCATTTAAATTGTTTTACTCGGTAAGTTTAAAACGCAGCGATGCTGAACGCACGAACAAATAAAATTCTTATATCTTATGGTAAATGACAACGGTTTAGACCCATGATCTGTGGCAAAAAGTACGATCGAATGTGTGGTCACGGTAGGCTATTACAGTTCATGTTCGATATCGACGATGCGTATAAGAGTTCCAAGGAAAAAATATTGCATTGGTTTAATACAAACTATGATGCAGTGTATAAATACTCAAAACGTCTAGAGCATACTCACATTATTTACAGAGAAAACGTCGACTTTTACCGAGGCACCATTGAGAATGAAACTAGTAATTATTAAACACGTCGTGCACATAACATACTTCCATACAAATAGCCAATACAAAAATATATAACCTAATGAATTAACACAACCAATGATACAAACATCATAATTCAGTATAATATGTATTATGTATATTATTTTTCCAAGGTTTAATAAATTTCCGAATTATGTTGGAAAAATACAAACGGCAAATGGACGATGTGGATATGATCGTACCTACCCAAATGTTAGCTTTATTCTATTTAAAACTTAATTCATTAAAAAGAACTGCTAAGTTTATATGCGCCCAGTTATTGGAATCGGTAGAAAAAACGATTGTTAAGTATGTGTTACTATTTCAACACCGTTTAATGTATTGATGAATAAGTATATTATTTTATATCGTAATCAAATTTATAGAGTAGGGAACAATTTGGTAAAGAACTTGTTCAGTGAAATAAATGATTCGCTTAAATATCTTCAAACATCTCCATTTACTGCTGTAGAATATGTTGAGTATAAAAAGTTCTTGGAAAAGTGTTCTAAAAGGGTAAAGTGCTGTAATAATATATAAAGTAAAAATTAAAAATCAAATAGGTTTTTTTTTGCTTTTGTAGTTGGATGAAATAGATAATGATTTGAATTACATTAGAGATCTTTATGACTTAACTGAAGAATTTGTCGTGCCCGTCCCCGAAGACGATATTGGAAATTATTTCGTAAGTACCATAATCATGAATATATATATTAATTTAATTCTTAATAATATTTCATTTTAGAAATTTTGGGGTCTATTATCTAATTTTCAAATTAAATTACAAGAGATTAATAATGAACCTGATAAACTCACAAGTGGATTTGTCAAACAAGTTGATATTCATATTCAAGACATGCTTCGAGAAGTTAACAAGATAAATAATGAAGCTAACGTAATAGTTTGAATATTTTATCTGTTTTTACTCTTTACACTAATAAGCATTATTCCTGTATGGGGAAAATGAACGTCCTGGGTTATTCATACAATATACATACTATACACCAGGGGTCACCAATTAATATTTTTGGAGGGGCCGAATCGGGAATTTTGAAAATTTTTGGGGGCCGTCGAAGTAGCCAAACAAATATTTTTAACATATGTAATGAAGCAAAAGTATAACTCAAATAAAAAATAATAAATTGAAAAAAATAGAATAAAATACAAATTAACAGCAATATTATTAGATAAATAGAAAATCAGAGTGAAATTAGTGGGAAAAATGGCAAGAAAGTTTGATATTGAAGTTTATTCATATTTTACTATAGGTTTTTACTTTTTTTCCCTTGTCTGCGGGCCGAATAAAGTGTGTTCGCGGGCCGGACGTGGCCCGCGGGCCGCCATTTGATGACCACTGCGTATACACCATGTCCGGTATTAATATTAACATTATGTGCTAATAGTAAAACTGGGTATTCTATAAAATAATGGTCAATTTTACCTGAAGTGCCTTTGAACCCAGGACTGAACTAGAATTGAACTTATTTATTCTTGGTTCGTCTATCTGGTGACTCAACTTATCTCCATTTCCAAAAACCGTTAAAACTGACTGTTTTCGTACGAAAAAATACAACGGTTGAGACTCCATGGTCGGGTGATAGATATTGCTGTATCCTAAACATGAAACTAATGTACCAATTCTCACGAAAAAAAACGATTTTCAGAGTGAATGAGACTGGGTGGATTCAGATAAATTTTTTTAAAAATTGTATATATAGCAATAAAACTAAATTTCATAATAAGGTAGGTTCTATATTAAATCGAAGATTCCAAGTGTCTTTAAACAATAACATAAATATCCGTGCTTAAATTTTTCAAAAACTATGAAATGTCTAAAAATAATGCTAATATTAGTACTCAGTAAATGAATCGAGTCTCTAGGATTAATGTTTATAGAAAAACAACCAAATAACTAAAGTCGTGTAAGTGCATTTCATTAAATTACCTGATTTCTTTGAGATTTAATTTTCTAACACTTCTAAAACTTTTTTGCGATTTTCAGGATTACCTTTTTTTTATTTGCTACTAAGAAAGTTGAAAGTCGTGATTTTCGTCGTATTGTCAAAATTTAATATTCAAACGTTCATACATTTTTTCACTGCATTTTTTTAACCAACTATTAAGCGATATTCATAAGAAACGTATTAAGTTGTCAACATCTTTTATTAAACCAAAATTATTTTATCGATATTTTACGAAAAAAAAGCTAAGATTACATGAAATTCTCTTTAATATCTATAAATAGCTCAAATTTTTTTTAAAGATTATACCATCTGTAGTTAGCAAGATTTTTGTGATGATTACTATTTTTAGAATAACGGTGAATTAATTACATCGATTTTGCTGAAAACTGGAGTACTGTAAATTTAACCGTTTTTGTAATTTTTTGTCTGCTCTTCTCATCTACTCAGAACACTGTTGATATATTAAAAAATTACCCCTCCCCACTGAACCGAATAGACAATATTTCCTGCCAAAAACCCTCATGATTGTAATGAGCCATTCATCTGGTCGAAAACGTGTACAGAAAAAGATACAAACCAAAATAATATGGTAAAACCACATACATTTCTCGTTTCACTTAAAATCTTAAAAAGGTCGATACTATCTTTAATTGACCTTATGCATTTTTTTACATCATATCTCACACACTAATTTTAACTTATTAGCCTATGTATGGAAGAACAATAATAAGTTATTTTATAAAACTATGAAATATATTCATAAATATAAGCAAATACACAATTGTAAAACTAATTTTGAGTATTTAAGCTTATAAAAATATGTATATATATTACCATTTTTAACATACCTCTACATTATTAGATAAAATATAAAAAACATATAATTTCTTAATTTAGAGCATTATTTTATTTTATATAGCAATCTTGGTTAACGGATATTAATTCAAACAAAGAAGAAGTAAAATTGTTCTTATCTGAACTTAATAACCGTTTGGTTGAAAACCAAGAAAAAGCAAATTTGTACAAATCATACCAACATTTATTTAGAGTAGAGATGGCAAAATATGACGAATTAAAAAATGCGAGTGAATCGGTTAGACTCAGAACGTTGCTTTGGAATAGTGTAGATGAATGGGAAGAAAAAATGTCTACTTGGGAAGAAGACAATTTTCACAATTTGGATGTGGAACAAATGAATACATTCCTAGCACTTAATTCAAAATATATAATGCAGTTCAAACAAGGACTTCCAAAATGTGAGCTGGTTAATTTGATTGAAAATGAAGTGAATTCATTTAAACAAAAAATGCCGATTATTTCAACACTAAGAAATCCGGATCTTAAACCAAATCACTGGATTACAATTGAAAACATACTTGAGACCAAATTTCCAATTAATCAGCCTCTTACTTTGAATATGGTTGAAGAGGTAGGTGCATTTAACCAGAGTACCAAATTAAGAGAGGTTTCCGGACAGGCAAGTTCTGAGGCAGCTCTATTGGACATGTTAAAAAAAGTTGAAGATTCTTGGAAGCTAGTAGATTTAATTATAATTCCTTATAAAAACTTGAGTGACGTTTTTATACTTGGTTCATTGGAACAAGTTCAATTAACATTAGACGAAGCAAGTATGAATTTGAATACTTTAAGAACAGCAAAACATGTAAAAATAATCAAAAATAGAGTTGAAGAATTAATTACTTCTTTGGATCTTATGAATGATGTCCTAGTAAGTAATTATGTCTTAAGTAGGTATACACTTATATGGTTTAACAGTTGTATGAGATATGAAATGCCTGTAGTATTAACTAAATTGTCTTCAAAACAAATTTTAAGTAATTTTGTTTTTTTAGACGGAATGGACACTGTGTCAGAAAAACTGGATTTACTTGGAGTCAATATTTGCGGCTCCAGATATCCAAAAGCAACTTCCAACTGAGGCTGAATTGTTTAATGAAGTAAATAATTCTTGGAAAAAAATAATGCAAAAGGCCGACAAATATCCTTTGGCCATACTCGCATGTACTGAACCTGGTTTATTGGAAGCCCTTATAAAAAACAACAGCGCATTAGAACAAATCTTGTTATTCTTAGAAGAGTATTTGGAATCGAAACGTGTAGTTTTCCCGCGATTTTATTTTTTGTCGAACGACGAGCTTATTGAAATAATTACTCAAACGCGGAATACTAGGGCTGTACAACCATACATGAGCAAATGTTTTGATGCTATTTGGAGAATACAGTTTGAAAAAGATGACGAAGAAGGAAATCCATTACAATCAATGAAAGAACAGAATGATTCACCAACCGACATTATTGCAATGATATCTTCCGAAAAAGAAGTTGTTAAATTTTTGTCTCCGGTAAAAGCTCAGGGGAATGTCGAACATTGGCTAGTTAAAGTAGAAAATGAAATGAAGAATACACTTCGATCACTTATGTTGATTGCTATTGAAGATTATAATGAACGTACAAGAGAAAAATGGGTGTTATTACACGCTTCTCAGGTTGCAGTTTTAACACTTATCTAACGGAAAATGTATCTTATGAAGCTATTTTTTCAGTTGGTGCTGACAGTTTCCCAGTTGATGTGGTGTCGCAATGTTCACAATATTCTTAAGCTCGATTCCAACGTCCAAGAAGTTCTAGTTGAATTTGAACAAAAATGTTTTAAAGTCAGTATATGTATAAGATTTCACGTATTTAAATTAAAACATACAGGACGTAGAGCTAGTTTAAACATTTTTTTCCCTTCAGGACCTGAATGATTTGGCGGCTATGGTTCGAGGTCAGTTAACAAAACTTCAACGTTCGGGCATATGCGCATTGATCACCATTGATGTCCATGCTAGAGATATAATATCTACAATGGTCACACGTGAAATTAATAGCGATAGAGACTTCGAATGGCTTAAACAACTGCGTTATTACTGGAATACTGAAGACAGCTGCGTCGCGTATATGGCGAATGCCAATTGGCTATACGCATTCGAATACCTTGGTTCTTCTCCTCGATTAGTAATCACACCGTTAACCGACAAATGCTATTTATGCTTGCTAGGTGCACTACAATTAAATCTAGGTGGTGCACCAGCTGGGCCAGCTGGTACTGGTAAAACCGAAACAACTAAGGATCTCGCGAAAGCGTTAGCTACACAATGCGTTGTGTTCAACTGTTCTGACGGATTAGATTTCAAGGTTCATACTGCGTACTTACTAGCTATCACAAGAGTTATTGTTAATTATTTTTGTAGATGATGGGCAAATTCTTCTCCGGCTTAGCTCAATCTGGAGCTTGGTGTTGTTTTGATGAATTTAATCGCATAGAGCTCGAAGTATTGTCG
Source organism: Periphyllus acericola (assembly GCA_949715065.1). Taxonomy (NCBI): domain Eukaryota; kingdom Metazoa; phylum Arthropoda; class Insecta; order Hemiptera; family Aphididae; genus Periphyllus; species Periphyllus acericola. The sequence goes on from OX454264.1 coordinate 68,444,119, forward strand.
GTTATTGCACAACAGTTGATTACTATTATGAATGCGAAGTTGAAAAATGACAGAACATTCTTCTTTGAAGGTCGGGAAATAAGGCTTATTAAAACATGTGCAGCATTTATTACAATGAACCCAGGATATGCGGGAAGAAGCGAATTACCAGATAATTTACAAGCACTGTTTAGGCCTATGGCAATGATGGTACCTAACTATGGCTTGATTGCTGAAGTCATACTGTACTCTGAAGGATTTGAGTCATCAAAAATGTTGTCTAAAAAAATGGTCAACATGTATAAATTGTGTAGCGAACAGCTTTCAATTCAGGATCACTACGATTTTGGAATGAGGTATAATTGATATTTCTCATAATATTATAGATCCCTAATAAAATCATTTATTCTGTTTAATAGAGCTGTAAAAAGCGTTCTAGTAATGGCTGGTTCTTTAAAACGCGAAAATCCTTTCATAAATGAAAATTTAGTTTTAATTAGAGCACTAAGAGATAGTAATTTGCCCAAATTCTTAAAAGATGATGCCGTATTATTTCAGGTATAACGTAGAATTTAATTATTAAATAAAATATAATATAATTAAATCATTTTAATGTTTAGGGCATATTAAATGATCTTTTCCCTGGCGTTGTCTTACCAGAACAAGAATATGGGAAGTTTCTTTCAACCACTAAAAGTATTATGGAAAATGAAGGATATCAAATCGAAGAATGTATTTATGTTAAAGTTATACAGCTGTTAGAGACAATAATTGTCAGGCATGGTATCATGACAGTTGGTCCAACAGGTGGTGGGAAAACCACTGTTTTAAAAATACTTAGTAAAACATTGACAGAGCTTTACAATAACAAAGTAGAAGAACAGTATTATAGACCCGTAAAAATGTATCAATTAAATCCTAAAGCTATTACCATGAATGAACTTTACGGCGAAGTGAATATGATGACAATGGAATGGAGAGACGGATTACTTGGAAAATTTGTAAGAGAAACTGTTAAAACAACGAAAGAAGAGTTTCAGTGGGTGGTGTGTGACGGACCGGTAGATGCAATATGGATCGAAAATCTTAATACCGTGCTTGATGACAACAAGATTTTATGTTTAGCAAATTCAGAGCGCATCAAATTGAGTTCATGGGTAAATGCTATAGCATATAAGCGCTACAAAATGAATAAATATTATAAAAAGATTATATAAATTAGATGTTTATAATATAAATAATTTATTTATTTATTTATTTATTTAGGTTAGAATGATTTTTGAAGTTGGTGACTTATCACAGGCTTCACCCGCTACAGTCAGCAGATGTGGAATGGTATATATTGATCCAAACGAATTAGGATGGCTACCTTATGTACGTTCGTGGGTGAATAAATTAAAAAATGAAGTCATTCAAAATGACATAGAACTAAAAAATTATCTGTTGATGTTAATCGAAACTTATGTGAAAGAAGGTTTTTCGTTTATCGACAAACATTGTTTAGCTCCAATTCAACAGGTATAAAAACGTAAATTATATTCATTAAAAATACGTGTAATTATTTGAACACATTAATTTCAGGCTAAAATTAGTAAAGTGACTATGATGTGTGCCATCATTGAATCTCTATTAAATGATCCTGATAGTTTTGGTACAGAGACAGAAAATAAAAAAGTTCAAGAATACATTTGCCAGTCATTTATATTTTCATACCTATGGTCTTTGGGATCGAATTTAATTGATTCTTCTCAGAGTAAATTCGAGGAGTTAGTTTTCAATCAATTCAAAGACAGTTCCGAGGTTAATATTTCGCCCGAAATGAAATTATTAAATGTTTACCTACACGCAGTGAATAAAAAATTTGAAAATTGGAATTCCATCGTTCCCGATTTTGAATACAACAAAAATACACCCTATTTTGAGTTATTAGTACCTACAGTAGATAGCATACGATACTCCTATGTAATGCAAAAACTAATTCAAATGAATCAACCAGTTATGTTAACTGGAGTATCAGGTAAATTATAATCAAATGTTTGTAAATTGTGGACAATTCTTAAAAAGGCCGAACTGTAATAATTTTAGGGGTTGGTAAGACATCGGTAGCCAATTTCGTCATGCAAAATCTAACGAAGACAGATGAATGGATCGCTGCGATGATTAATTTTTCCGCACAAACCAGTAGCAACAGAACACAGGAAATATTGGAATCAAAGTTGGAAAAAAAGAAACGAAATCATTTTGGTGCACCAGGAAATAAGCGATTAGCTATATTCATTGACGATGTCAACATGCCCAAACCGGAAGTATATGGAGCTCAACCTCCTATTGAACTGCTAAGACAGCTCATAGATTCTGGTGGCTTTTACCATCGAGAAAAATTAAATTGGCTAAACATATCTAATGTCATTTTATGCACGATATGCGCACCTCCAGGAGGAGGTAGAAATCCGCTAACTCCAAGATTTACAAGACATTTTTCTATGCTATTCATTCCCACCACGAGCGAAAATGCCATGAGAACTATATTTACATCAATCTTGGATGGTTTTCTTCTGGAATTTCCAAAAAATATAGCCAGTTTGACCATATCTATTGTACAAGCTAGCATTTCGGTTTATTCACATATTTCAGAAAATCTGTTACCAACTCCAGCAAAATCCCATTACGTATTCAACCTCAGAGATTTGTCAAAAACCATACAAGGAATTTTACAAGCTGATTCCGTATCAATATCAAATCCGACAAATTTATACAGGTATAACGTAAATATATAGGGTTACAGATAAATTAATAATATTGCTTGTTCTTCTTCAGGCTGTGGTATCACGAAACATTGCGTGTGTATCACGATCGTTTAGTTTGCCAGGAAGATAGATCTTATTTTCACGAACTACTTAAAAATACGTGTGCACAGTTTTTTGATAATTTCGTTTTAGAATTTTCTAATGCTGACAAAAATTCAACACGGCCTCCAATACTTTTATTTGGTGATTTTATGCAACCAGTTTCCAAAGAGGACAGAGTTTACGAAGAAATAATAAATATCGAAAAATTAAAAACCTTATTGATAGAAAACTTAATGGATTTCAATATGGTTTATAATAAAGACTTACAAATCATATTTTTCATGGATGCAATTGAGCACTTAACTCGTATTGCTAGGATATTGAGATCTGAAAGAGGAAATGCTTTACTTGTAGGAGTGAGTGGCATGGGAAAACAATCGTTAACTAAATTGGCTTCACATCTTAACACTTACAAGTATTATCTATTTACTAATATACAAAATTAATATATTTAATTTATACATTTCATACTGCACAATTAGATGTTTTCAAATTGAACTGACGAAAACGTATGACTATACTGCTTTCCATGAAGATTTAGTGAGTCTATATTATAAAACTGGTGTTGAATTTGAAGATACTACATTTTTATTCACTGACAATCAAATAATAAAAGAAGAATTTCTAGAGGATATAAATAATATTCTTAGTTCAGGTACATCGATATAATTTGTTAAAATAAATTAAGCGTGATTAAAAATTTGCAATTTTGTACCAGGGGAAGTACCAAATTTATTTAAGCTTGAAGACTTGGACACCGTTATAAATGCTTGTCGGCCTGAGGCCGTTAAAGCGGAAATCGAAGGTAACAATAGAGATGCTATATTTAGATTTTTTATACAACGTGTACGCTCAAAACTTCACCTTGTTATTACCATGAGTCCAATTGGCGATGCATTTAGACGAAGATGCCGTTTATTTCCTTCGTTAGTAAATAACTCGACTATAGATTGGTTTGATGATTGGCCAACAGAAGCTCTGTTATCAGTAGCAAATAAAAGCTTGGAGATGTTTCAAAAATCAGAAAATCCCAATATCGTTAACACTATAGCAAAGATTTGTAATAATATGCATGAAATAGTTAGCCAGTCAACGCATACATTTTATAAGCAAATGAAAAGATATTACTATGTAACGCCGAAAAGTTATTTGGAATTTTTAAAATTATACATAAAAATGCATGAACATCAAGCCGATAAAATAAAAAATAGTTCAGACAGAATATCAAATGGATTGCACAAATTATATGAAACTTATGATATGGTTGGGGAGATGAAAATCAAATTAAAAGCAATGGCACCAGAATTATTAGAAAAAAGTGCAGCGACACTTGAGTTAATGAGTAGTTTAGAAATTGAAAAGGCAACAGTAGATCAAGTACGTCAAGTTGTGATCGTGGAAGAAATAGAAGCCAAAATAAAAGCTGACGCTGCCCAAGAAATAGCTGAAGACGCGCAAAAAGATTTACAATTGGCAATGCCCGCCATGGAAGCTGCAAAACAAGCATTAAAATCCTTAAACAAAAATGATATTAACGAGCTTAGAGTATTTAACAAGCCTCCGAAACTTGTGCAAACTGTAATGGAAGCCGTATGCTTATTATTGGAGAAAAAGTAAGCAGCTATCATATATATTATGTATTAAATACGCTATGCGCGTAATAATTGCTTAAACTTTTTTTTACAGAACTGATTGGGCTACTGCCAAAGTCGTATTAGGAGATGCTAATTTTCTGAACTCTCTAAAGAACTATGAAATAGATAATATACCTGATAAAATGATAAGTTTAATAAAACCTTACATAGAGAATCCGGATTTTAATCCAAAAAAAGTAGCTACTCAATCTAAAGTGGCTAAATCAATGTGTATGTGGGTCCGAGCTGTTCATAGTTATTCCCTAGTATATCGAATAGTTGAACCAAAAAGAAAGAAGTAAGTATTCTAGTCGTTTGTATTTTATTTTTACTACAATTTATATAGTTAGTTGATCATCAATGTATTAGTGATTGACCATAAGAATGTAAAATATTTACAATGCCATTGGTTGATCTCTTGTATAATATTTATTTATTGAATAAATATACATTTCAGTTTTTTACTAACATTTAATATAAAAATGTTTATTTAAAGCCCTTCCCCATCTTGTCTATCAGCAGGGCGTCGTTACAACACAAATGGCTATAAAAATCATTGGACAATAACGAGCATAGATTTTTAAATACTTAGATTTTAAAAATGTACTTATAGCCCATTTCCGCAAAGTCCATGTCACCAGCCCCCCATTATAAGATTTCCTAGAAGTTATTTTGCAGACATTTATAACGTACGGCATATATTCATATGAATTAGTTTGACAGGTTTCAAAATTTGTACGACTTTATTATTCATGTAACAAAATTACTGGCGGGTGCTGAATACACATGATACCCCCAGCCCTTCGTCCTATAAAACTTTAACAGATGAAACATTTTTGTATGGAAAACTATGATAGCCTATTTATATAAATAAACTGTTCTGTTTTTCCATTTTTAAATACATTTGTACAGTATCCGTCGTTGAGTTATCCTGTGATGTTCTGTCTCTATGGTGTATATATTCGCGTATTTCGTCAAAGGTATATTTCTTTTTTCCTTAACTGTCATCTTGTATCTGTAGAGCCTATGCCACAGAGTGTGAATAGTTTCTTTTACAGTTTGTGTATAGCTTGTATATAAGTGTTTGGTCGATGAGAATCGTACGGGACAAGCGTATTCCGGAGCCGAGTAACTGATGGTTGTTTCTCTAAGAGTTGTAGGGTGTACGGCAATAATATTATGGCTGTACACATTGTAATTGGATGTAGAATATACTTAGTGACACATCACATATTTTTTTTTCGATATTTCATTTTACGAAAGACGAAAATAGTTTTTACTGGAATGGCATTCAATCGTAATATAGTTTTTACAATTTGCTTAGAAAAAAATCGTTAATCGTCGACGACGGTCGATGTGGGTATGAAATATAGCTAATCAACATCAACTCGTTTTACACCAATTGTAATCGTATTGTGTTCCGGTAATACTTGCTATTCATTTTTAAATTATTTTTTATCCCACGAATGAGCGATTTTGATTCTACAGTCAACCAGCACATTTAGAAGTGCTAATATTACCTCGGTCAAATTTAAAAAAAATATTTTAAAATACTTTGTGTCATTGAGGATGGTATTTTTTATAAGAAGCTGGAAGTATAATTTGCGTCTGTAGAGAGTGTTCAGTGTTGGTGGTGCTATTATTACAAAAAATGACATATATTACAGACGAGCATTTTGAACAAGTCATGTTCTTGAATTGCAACATAACTTTTTGTTTAAATTAATAATATATTTCAAATGAAATATAATTTTTTTTGTAATTGAAGATTATTACAAATTATTTTTAAAAAGTATTTGGGTAGTATTTATTAAATACTATATTAAAAAAGTACTTGAGGAATAACCATTTAACATACATTTTCATAGATATTTTTTCTAGATCACAAATTATTTTCATGCATAAATTATACGTATGTTGTAACTAGAAAATTTTACGTACTTGTATAACTTTGCGATTTTATAGACAACAAAAAGCCGAAGATGAACTCAAAACTGTAATAACAGAACTTGAAGCAAAGCAAATAATGCTGGCTGACATAGAAGCACGTATACAAAAACTAGAAAGTATTTATGAAGAAAGTGTTACGGAAAAAAGTAAACTCGAGTCAAACATTAATAGAACAGAATCGCGGTTAAAACGATCTGATTTACTTGTTATTGCTTTGAGCGATGAGAAAAATAGATGGGAAAACAATATTGAAGTATTTCAGCTTAATATCTACGTGGCTGTTTTGACTCCAATTCTGTTAACGTTTTTTTTTTTTTTTTCTTAGATGTTTTCTCAGCTTCTATTAACCGTTGCCGGCGACACCATAGTAGCTGCAGGAAGTGTTAACTATCTGGGGCCGTTTACCGATTTTTATCGTAAAGAAATAACTCATTCATGGCTTCAACAATTGGAACAACACGGAATAAAGCATTCTCCTAATTATTCATTGAGCTCCGTATTATTAGATTCATTTGAATTACGGGCATGGAACATGTGCGGTCTTCCTAGAGATTCAGTGTCAACGGACAGTGCGATAATCGTTACCAGAGCGATTCGGAGGCCTCTGATGATAGATCCTCAAGAACAGGCGTACAAATGGATAAAACTTTTAGAAGCTGACAATGCACTAAAATTATGCAAAAGTACGGATTCAGACATAATGAACGTAATTGCTAACGCAATACGACTGGGTTACCCGGTTCTAATCGAAGGTGTAGGAGAAGACATTGATCCTACACTGAATCCCGTACTGGAAAATAATATATTTATACAAGTAATTTAAAAGTTTTAAATTATAAATGTAAACGAAATATTTTTGATAATTTATTATTGTATCGTCAGAACGGTCGACCTCTATTACGCATAGGTAACACGGATATAGAATACGACAGTGGATTCCGATTCTATATGACAACCAAACTGGCAAATCCGCATTATTTACCAGACGTTTGTATACAAGTCACGTTGGTAAATTTCACGGTTACACCTTCAGGCTTAGAAGATCAACTATTGGTGTAAATTACCTCATCTGCTTTTAAACAAATAAAACAATCCTAAATTGCACACACAATATTAATATTTACAGAGATGTGGTAAGATTGCAAAGACCTGATTTAGAGCAAACACGGACTGAAACAATTGTTAGCATAAACAACGATAACAACTTACTAAAAGAAATGGAAGATAAAACATTGATAATGTTGAATACGGCAAAAGGAAACATACTAGATGATGAGGAGCTAATCGAGACACTTAACAATAGCAAGGTATACCAAATAAATGTTCGCAGTATCTAACGTATTTTTATTATACGTTACATAATTTTCAGAACACATCTGTGATCATCGCTGAACGTCTAATAGACGCGGAACAGACAGAAAAAATAATAAGTATGGAACGAGAACGTTACCGCGTGGTTGCAAAACGGGGTTCATGCCTATACTTTGTTGTAGCGCAACTGTCTGAAATAGACACTATGTACCAATTTTCTTTAAGTTACTTCAATTCCGTAAGTTATAAATGAAATATTGTTGTTATACTGGTAGGTAAACTGATTATATTAATTTCAGATATTTTGTAATGTGATTGAAAACAGTCAAGCCAATACAAAATTTAGCACGAAAATACAAAACATGATTAAAAATATTACCATAGATGTTTATACAAATATTTCTAGAGGGTTGTTTGAACGCCATAAATTAGTATTTACTTTCTTACTCAGTGCTAACATAAATTTGCAAGCCAGAAAAATTACAAATGCTCAATGGAATTTTGTGCTACGCGGACCAATAGGATCATCAAAGCGAGATATTATAGAGAAGCCACCGGTAGTCGCACTGACGGAAAGAATATGGAAAACTGTGAACTATATGTCCGAAGTGTTTCCAAAGTTTGAAAATCTACCCGATAACTGTACCAAGCTAATACAAATCGAACTAGGTGACTTCATCCAAGACATTCATCTGGACCCTGAGAACAATGATAATATTGTAAACTGGAACCCAGAGCTTAGCTCATTTGAAAAAATTATGGTTATTAAAGCACTCAAAGAGGAAAAACTAATTTTCGCAATCACCAACTACGTGAGCATTGAACTCGGAAAATCATTTATCGAAAGTCCAGACGTTTCGATTAATTTATTGTACAAAGATATATGTCCTACGATGCCGTTAGTTTTCATACTTAGTCCAGGCTCGGATCCATTTATTGCATTTCAAAAGTTCGCAGCGGAATTAGGAGTGTCAGATAGGCTACATTCAATATCATTGGGACAGGGCCAGGGGCCTAGTGCGAAAAAACTAATAAATAATGGCACAAAAAATGGAGACTGGATTTTCTTACAGGTAATAATATTATGGTTTAACGCTCAGTGGAGCCGAATATTCAAAAATATATAAACTAGCCAACTGAAAATATAAAAGCTCAATCTCAAACACATCTTCAACCACTTTCGATCAACCGTTAATTTTAATTTGAGCGATACATGGCCCAATAATATATATATATTTATGTACTTATAAATTGTTTCACCATGGACCGATGTCGACATCAAGTTCGGTGTCGTTCAACCATCACCGTTTTAATGATATTTTTGCATATGGTGTAATTTTTTTTAAAAATATTCGCAGAACTGTCATTTAGCATCGTCATGGATGCTCGAAATGGAAAATTTAGTTCGAGAATTGATCGAAAATCCGTTTAATGTTGACGCCAACTTTAGACTGTTTTTAAGCTCGATGCCATCAAAAAGTTTTCCTGTATTCGTACTGCAAAATTCGTTAAAAGTTACGAATGAATCACCAAAAGGCCTAAAATCAAACCTGAAAAGATCATTTGTAGACATGAACATCGATTTCTTTGAAGATAATGGTAAAATTTGTTATTTCACTTTAATGGCATACTTTTAAAACCTGTTTTACGATAGATTTTAAATCTGACTGGAGAAAAATGGTCTTTGGGTTGTGTTTTTTCCACGCCATCATACTGGAAAGAAGAAAATTCGGATCGCTCGGTTGGAACATATCATACTCATTTAACGACAGTGACCGTGAATGTGCAATGCTCTTACTACACATGTACTGTTCAACCGCAAATGAAATACCTTGGGATGCCTTACAATACATCACTGGTGAAATAAATTATGGTGGTAGAGTCACCGATTCCTGGGATCAACGAACTTTGAAAGCGGTACTTTTGAATTTCTTCGGTCTACATACTCTCGAGTCAAGTAAATAGTGACGAACCATTTAATGCGAATTCATAAATTATCCTTGGCGTATATATTTTAAAGATTATAACTACTCGGAATCGGGTATCTATTTTTGTCCTGAATCAATAAACTGTACCACTATCGCCGACTATCACATATTTATCGATACACTACCATTGGTTGATGAGCCAGAAATATTCGGAATGCATGAGAATGCCAACATAGCGTATCAAGTATGGACGATTTTTTTAAATGAAATAATTTCACGCCATGTAATTAATTCTTCTACAAGGCTAAAGAAACCCAAGATATATTGTCGACAATCATTGAGGCCTACCCGAAATCGCAAACAGATACTGCTGGAAAATCTGACGACGAAATTGCTATGGAAATAATCAACGATATTTCCGGAAAGCTCATGAAAACCATAAACATCGATCAAGCACATTTTGCATTGATGAAAACAGACGACCGAGGACGATTACCTTCGTTATCTACAGTACTATTACAAGAGATCGTACGGTTTAACAATTTACTTGACGTCATACACAGTTCACTCGACGATTTACGTAAAGCGATCAAGGGACTTGTGGTAATGTCTGCTGAACTAGAAGGAGTTTACTTATCGTTCATGAGCAATATTGTAAGATATTACAACACACCCGAAATAGAATATTTTATTTATAAATACATAAAAAAAAATGTACAGGTACCTAGCCTGTGGCTCAAAAAAGCATATCCTTCGTTGAAGACTTTAGGCAGTTGGGTTAAAGATCTAATACTAAGATTAGACTTCATTGATGTGAGTAATGTTCTACTTAATTAATCTATGAAATCCATAGAAAACAAACTGATTGGAAACTGTTTAGATATGGATGAAGTTTGGAAGTCCTCCTTCGTACTGGATATCCGGCTTGTATTTTCCTCAAGGTTTTATGACCGGTTGTCTACAGAGACATGCCAGACAATATAGCATACCCATCGATACTTTAAATGTCGATTTTGAGCTTACCAGTATCATGCTTATTCAAGAAGAGATCGCCGATGTACATGCGATTAGCTTGAAAGAAGAAGATTCCGCTTACAAGGGGTTAGTGAAACAAAAGGACGGAGTGTACATACATGGACTGTTCTTGGATGCCGGACGTATTGACTTGGATACCAAACGTCTCGTCGATCCTATTCCTGGTAATAAACATATTTTATTGTAAAACATTAAACTATATTAACGACATGTGTATTGTATTTTCCAGGAGACATGTTTCCTCCGATGCCTGTCATACGACTAGTGCCAACCGTTGATTTAGATGAAAATGATCTAAGATATAATTGCCCTTTATATAAAACTGCTAGCAGAGCCGGTGTTCTTTCAACGACCGGACATAGTACTAATTTCGTAATTTCTGTTTTACTACCTACAGATTTCCCGGAAAACTATTGGATCCTGAAAGGAACCGCTCTTGTCACTCAAATAACAAATTAATTACAATTAAAATACATTTTCATACAATAATTTGAATTAAAGCATGTCTTCTAAGTATTGTTTCTTTTTTATTACAACAATTCAAATATATTTATTTTTATTGTAACCCTAAGTTCATAATATTTTTGGTTTTTCATTAGTTTTAAGATAAATTGTTAGTTGTTTTTCATTTTCCTAATAGTTTTGCTCAACTTGACCATATTTATACGACTAGATGTATATAACGTTTCAGCCATAATAAGTAATTCATTTTCAATATCGCTTTTGAAAAAAAAAAAAAAACAATTTTTAATACTTATAGGTTTTTGGCTTTATTCATGGAATATTATTAAGCCTAGGCACGTAATTTAGGAGGTGAGTGGTAGGAGCGATCGCCCATATAACCCAAAAGGCAGTTTTATAGTAAATAATAATAAATAAATAGAAATTAAATATTTAAATTTTGAATTTACCCGATAGTTTAATTATAGATTAATAATTATAAGTAAAGGCCATACAGTAATATCAAGTATCCGCGTATGATTCACGCCTACTACATAAGATATGTATATCATTAAAGTGTCAAGTCTGTAGGTCCACTGGTTTGATCTGGGCGTTAATGAGTGAGTGCAGTTTAAATCAGTCTTTGGGCGCCTTTCATCTTCATCAAGGGTCCTCTCGAACTCGCGTCGTCCTTTTTGACATGGAGGCCTAACCGAAATGAGTTGGTAACATTTGTGTGACTGGACCTGTTACCGGTAACCTTCATAGTGTTTTAACATTTTAATTTTATACCTAAATTGGTTAAACATGAAGCATTCATTTTTTGTTTTCGTTTTATAGATATTATATTTTTTACAATTTAAGGTATGAGCTTATCTCCATAATTGATATCAAAGCTCTAATCTAATACACTTAGTAGTAACATATAGTAACATTATACGACAAACCTGTTTCTGATTGTTCATATTTAAAATGTTTGTAAATATGTGTTTAGTGCAGTTATCGTTGCAATTTTGTTGTTATGTATTATAATAATATTATGTGTTGAAAAATCGTTTATTTTAATTTTTAATGCGGTCCTCAATGAAAAACTATAAAAAAAAACATGGCCAATAGAACGAGACGTCGATTTTTGGAAGAATAAGATGGAAACCAAAATTAAGAAATTTTATTTGGAAAATCTTTTACCTGTCTTAACCAAAGAGAACTTACTACAATAAATTTATTGCAATACTTTTTTTTTAATCTTTAAAATTGTTATGGTATAAGTTTAATTTATATAAATTTATAGTCTATGGTATAAGATAACGCACGCATACGTCCGTACGTAGGTATAAAGATATTTCAGATTTGAATCAAATTTTAATTATCAATATCGTAGTTCCGGGAATCTATAAAACCGTCGACCGGTAGGCACTAGACGGTGGCACGCGATGATGGATTACACACACTAGTGTTTATTTACTACTCACACAATGAATGACACAGTTAAAATGTGCGTGTGATATGAGTTGCCTAAATATTACTCCTTAAAACATGCTATGCTGGAGCCCCCTTAAGACTCGATTGATCATAGTCCATCAGTGCCGGATTAAACATTGGTGGGCCCCTAGGCAATTAAAATTTTGGGCCCCAACAAAATTATTGTTTACATACATCTTTAACTTTGCTACCCTATAGTTAAAATAAACAACTTTAATAATAACAAACTAATATTAATAAATAATTTCTAAATCAAGTTTCATTAATTTCTCTTGTTTTTTCTTCTTTTTTTCTGCACCACTTTGATACCTTTTCATCTTGGATTCTAATATTTTAGAAAAACAAAAGTTATATTTTATAGAAGCATACCTAGATTGAATAATACATAAAAAATGTATATTGCTTTCATTCATTACCGTCAAACTAGGTTACTTGGGACACTTCACTCTCTAGGTAGGTATTTATTATTAAGATTCGAAATGGGAAAATATGTTAAAAAAGTTGGTGGAAAACCGTATCAAAATTATTCGGTAGAAACTTTAAAAAAAGCCGTAATAGAATAGAATTAAGGACAAAAAAAATAACTTTTCGGGACGCAGAGAAAAAGTACGGGGTTTCAAAGTCTACTCTGCACAGAAAACCACTGATAATCGACAGTTTACTGTATATTATATAAAATAATAAAGCTAGTTACACTCGAGGCGTTATGAACGCGCGTGTGTAAAAACTAAAAACTAAAAACTTACCTTTCAAAGCACAAAAATTTAGCAATTTGACAGAACTCGATACGATACTTCTTTAACACTCAGTGATAGATATCAAATAAAATGATTAAAGCTATATATTATCTATAATAGTACGTACAACCATAGATTAAATATACTGTATATAGTATATTTAATCTATGGTACAACGAATAATGATGTAGCCATGTGGGCCATTAAAATCTATTTTTGATATTTATACAAATAACTACAATAAAATACAGATAACGACGGTTATGTAATTATTTTCGTCACTGCCACCGTCGCTGTATATCAATATATTATGATAAATATTATCAAGTACTTATTTACCACGACGATAAAATCCAACAAATAATTTTATTTTTAATACTGCATATAATACCTACAACTTAATTTTTATATTTCATATTGACTTTTGTTCCGTAATCTCGTAAATATGATACAGGTATTATTAAATAAAAAATAGTGTGGTTTTTCGTTTTCACGGGGCCCCTTAAATGAGTAAGGCCCCAAGGCGGGCGCCTACTCCGCCCAATGGGTAATCCGGCACTGAGTCCATACACGGTTTTTTTGATAGTTTCATTGTTCAATAACTACAGCTAACAATGCCTAAACTTCGTCCAAAGTATGAATAAAATTGTGGTTTCATATCATAAAGCTGAAATATTAAGAAAAAAAATGAAAATATAAACTACTAAGTACACAAATCAACTGTTTGTTATATCTTGCAGTACACATAACGTTTAATCATACCTCCACTAGTAAAATGTATATAATAAGCTGAAGACAATTTTTTTTAAGTGAATAATTTCATTATATCCAAATAAAGATAACAATATTATTGAACTTAAAAGCTACATATTTGTATTTTCTATGATAGCGTTTCTGAACTTGAAGTTTGAGCACCACTAGTGGTACGGCAAAAAAAACCCCTATCCATGCACATGTAATACACAACAATTATTTAACAAAAAATAGTTTTTTTAACATTAAATGCTCAAAAAGTAGATTTTAAACAGTTTAAATAATCAGAAATACATCTACAACTAATTTTTTCCTCTAATAAGAGTATACATCAATAACTTAAGACTAGGTTGATAATAGTCCATACACGGTTTTTTGATATTTTCATTGTCCAATAAATACAGCTAGCAATGCCTAGACTTCTTCCAATGTATGAATAAAATTGTGGTTTCATATCATAAGACAGAAATATTAAGAAAGAAAATTAAAATATAAACTACTAAGTCCAAAAATCAGCCGTTTGTTATAGCTCGTCATATGTATGACGTTTAACTGTACCTACATTAGGTAAAATGTATAATATAATGAGGTGAAAACATTTTATGAAAAGAATTATTTAATTATATCAGGTTTATAGTTACATTGTAACAATCTTATTGAACTAAATAGCTACATAATAAAATTATCCATGGCGGTGTTTCTCAGCTTGAAGTATGATCACCAATAGAAGTATACAAAGAAAATCCTGGTCTTCATACATGTACAGTGTACACATTACAATTATACATTTTACATGATATATTTTGTAAGAAATAAGCAATTTATTTTCATTTAATAACAATTATAAGAACATTTGACTAGATTAAAGGATTATAATATATCAAGAATAAACTTGAGTACTGTTATTTTTCAATCCTGTGACAGTATATATATTTCTTTGTATTCTTGAGTAGCTAAGCGTAGGTATATGTAAATTGCTAGTCGAAACAGCCAAATTCAATATCTTGACAAACTGTAATACAGTTCTACGGTAAAACAATATGCCATATTTAATTTATGAAATACTTAACACACAAAAAAGTACTCACTGTTTTGGTGGAGTCAGGCTAAATACTTCCAGTCTCTGCAACTCGAGCTCTCAAGTAATGCTGTTCAATGTTCTTTGCCGCAGATCAAATCTTCTGAAATCAATATGTATGATTGTAATAGTAATGAAGTTAGCCCCCCCACCTCGTCCGATTTGTTCTAAACCAATGCCAATATTTTGCAAATTAATTGCAAATAATTGCAAATTGGTTATTACAATTTGCAAATCACGTATGGAGTGGCAAAATAGGTTTTAAGGTAGGGGGGGCTAACTTCATTACCATATGATTGTATGAATCATGGTCAATTTTTTTTTGGATAATTTTCTACAGAGTAAAATTATAAAAGCATACAACACGGCCAGGACAAATTATGTTTAAAACTAATTGATATACATTTTTCTGAAATTGAATATTTCTTACAGATTTTGTTCTTATCATGGGTCATTATTTTCATATTAAATGAATAAAAACCGAAGTGTACATACATTTGAAAATACAGTACATTGAAACAGAATGAATGCATTAATTCGTTAATTTTCGAAATACACATTTTACCTGTTTCTACTGATGGACGATGTACAACATATTATGTAAATATTGTACTCATATTCAAGTTATAGAAGGTGTACTGTATATTTTCGTATTCGATTAAGTCCACGCAATAATGTAATTAATTAAATTTGAATTTTAAGGTACTAATATTATATATATATATATATATATATATATATATATATATATATATATATATATATATATACATGTAGCTAACGGAAACTTTGTTGAGCTGTAAACATATTTATGAACTCGAGATTAAAATAATAATAATAATAATAATAATTGGGTAACATTAGGAACTGTTGCAATCAAATGTTTGTATGAAGTACAACTGTTGATTTCGCAATACAAATATCATGATTATTTCAAACTAGAAAGTAGTTATTAGTAGGTAAACATGTGATTTCAATATCATGTCCACGGTGGTTTTGCCATTCCCCCATCGCAATTAGGGCTATTACAGCAAGCCATCAGTGGCGTTTTCTCTGGGTGTGCAAGTCGTGTGTTAACGCCTTATTTTGTCACATTGATGTGTGTAATAACTAGGGCTAGGATTTTGTAGCATTTGCATTTTCTTTTATAGTACTCCAGGACATAGCTAATCAAAAACAAAATTCGATTCATACATCACAGAGTTAAAATTTACAATTTTGATTTTGCTTTTTTTGCATTTTCTTATGATATTTGTAAATAAATGTTTTTTTGGTACTTAGTGTCAGTTTATTAGCTTTTTATTTAGTTTTTGTTAATTTTACGCATATTTTATATTTTTAGAACATTTACGTACTTATTTATCTAAATTATTCTTTATCAATTTATTTTCATTACTATATATATTTCGTGGCTTCACCTTATCGGAAAATATTTCTGAAAATAAATTCTTTTTTTATTCTTTTTTTAAATTTTGTCAAAGTGATTACCGAGTGGGGAGTTGTGGTTACGTTGACTATCTGGACTTCAGACGCAATGAGAACGATATTTATTGACTTGTTTACTATGTTTAAATTACAATAATATTATTTAGCATTCAATAATTATAGGAATTTCCATGGGGGTTTATATTCGCGTGATAACGTACGGAGTATTGTTATTTATCGTGGAGCTATGGCCCATGAGTCACATCAGTTGTCGTTAATACGTTATGCCGATAAGTATTTAATCGTTTGTTGCATCTAACTGGTTAAAATGCTTTTTTTGGAGCATTATTGGCAAATTTTTAATGTCTTTATTGTAGGTTTTTAGTGCATAATTTTCCCAGCCCTAGTAATAACTAATAATACTAATACTGTAATAGTATAATGCGTATTACATAGTTATACATATAATATTGTATTTACAAGATATTTAGATAATTATTTTGTATGTGCTCTTATTGTCTATAAATAAAAATAATAATCAACTAATAAACTATTTTTAACTCGGCCGAGTCAACCGTGTACCGACAGTTATAGCACTTGCAGCTACGACGGCGGTCGATAAGATAACGAAATATATAGGTATTATGTTGTGTAGGACGTTAATTTTTTGATCAACGAGTAACGGCTCGTCGTGGGTCTCCAAAATTCTATAATCGTAATTTGTCGTGATGTAGTCGGCTAACTTCGGTGCAATGTGTATACTAAACCAAGGCGTTGAAAATGGAATTAACGTCTAGCCACAACTCAAATAGTTTGTTACGGGTTGCCTATCCAGTATCCTGTATAGTATTTTCCATTTCTGTGCATCAGTTTATTGGGTTAATGATTTTAATTAAAGACAGCGAGGAGTAGAATTTGAATTCAAGTAAAAATCAGTTTAGAAGTTTATCCATTTGCACAAAAAAGTTTTGTATTTTATTTAATTTTTAAAATTTATATTTAGTTTATAGATATTTTATGTTTTTAAAAATTTAAAAAGTATGTAAAATAAATAATCTTAATAATATGTTAATAGTTTATGAGAATTTGTTTTCTATAAAGGGGGTTTTCTTAATGAATCACACATTAACGCCTGACGCCGAAAGTCAGGAAACGCCACTGAAGTCAAGTCTTACCTTGGCTTTCATTTATTCATTACATTAGCATCGACGAACGATAGCGCGCGTTTGTGCACGAAAACCACAACGGTTTGTTAATAATTGACCGTTCATTTGCAAAGTGTGTTCTTCTAACGTTGTATTCATCGGCGGTCGTCTGTTTACCTTACTTTTCTCTCGAGTTGCTCGTCGGAAAATAATCAAAAAGGAGAACTCGAAATCACGAACTACGGCCACCAATAACGAGATAACGGACGAGCCAGACTGATAACAATATTTCAATGTTGCCGGTACAGTTTAGGCGGTAAAAACCTTGGGTTTAAAATGTTACCTTTACTCATTTTGTTTACGACGCATAAACACCAAAGTTGCACGATAATGAAGCGTCAATTAGAGTTTGAAGTTTCTGTGTACAAAATAACAGTAGGCACTCACACAGTTGGCTTTAAACGTTTCGTAATGATATTAAGACATGCCAATCGGGAGATGTTTGTAGCAGGCCCGGATTAACACTATCGTACGCCCTAGGCACAGTGCCTTTGATGCCTATGAGCTAATTGCAGTGTCCTGGTGTCCTGCAGTGTTAAATGGTTAAAAAAACCTACTGTTTGGGAGAGGAATTGTTGAATATCAGTGTTAAGCATTAAAAAAAAATAAATATTTACCACATAAAAATCAAATCTTAACTGACTTTTATATATTATAACTTTATATCTGATTACAATTTTAACACATCTTATAAACAGTTCATTTTACTCCAAATATATTAAAAATTAAATTTTCAGAAACCATAAAAAACAAACATTATCAATATTCATCTGCTATGGTCAACACTCCTACTTTTTCTATTAAATCAATAACTCACAGGTATCCTGAGCCAGGACATGGTTTCCTGCCCTGTGACTAGAAAGAGTATTTTTGCCAGATGAATATGAAAAAATGGTTTCAGAAATCAATAAAAAATTTAAAGTTGTTCATGTTGATCAAAATATGATTTTTAATTTTACTGGTTATCTATCTGCATTAGTTAAACAAATTATAAACAATAAAGAGAAAACAAAATTTACCATTATGGCCTACCAATATGTCAAATGTAAATTAAGGTATTTTTTGTACTTCATCTGGAAATTATATTGCTAAAGAAAATTATAGTTTTACAAAGAGTGGTGAAGAATTAATTGTAAATGAAAATAAACTATCAAGATTGTACAATGAACCTATTAAACTAAAACTGTCAAAGTTCAATGATGTTACTCAGTGAGCAAATATGTGCCAAAAGAGTGACATTTTCTTTTTTCAGTAAATGCAGCTAACAATTCCTAAACTTCTTCCAAAGTATGAATACAATTGTAGTTTCATATCATAAGACTGACATATTAAGAAAAAAACACGACTTATAAAGTAATAATACAAATCAGCTGTTCGTTGAGACTAGCAGTATGAGTGATGTCTAACCATAACTTCAATAGGTAAAATGTAAAGTATAATGAGATAAAGACAATTTATAAAGTGTATTATTTAATTACGTCTGAATAAAGACAACAATCATATTAAGCTTAATAGCTACATATATGTATTGTCTATGACAGCATTTCTCAACTTGAAGTTTGAGTACCACTAGTGGCTCGCAAAGAAAATCTCACTGTGTAATACAATACAATAATTAAACAAATAACAGTTTTTTTTAACAATAAATGCTTAAAGGACTATAATATTTCAAGAATTGACTTGAATACTGTCGTTAACTTATCTTGTGACCTCGATATACACTTTTTGATATCAAAAGACTAGGAATCAACCAGTTTTAGATAGGAATCAGACACAACTGTTAGATACTTAAACTACTTTAAAGTACTACAAATAATTTACAGAAACCAAAACCTTTTATATTATAACACAAAATTTATATCTTTTAGGTCGCTGTAGACATACATACTTCAATCAAAGACACTGACATTGTCCCAGGTAGTACTATTCCTGTGGCGTTAAATATAATAACAAAACCTCAGCTCATTTGCTTCATTGGCCAATCCTATTATTTAAATGTTTCTAACAAAAGCAGTTTTGGTGTTGGCACATAAAACAGTTATTCAATGCACTTGTATGTAGTGTATGACTTCCATAATCTCAAGTTCAACATATTCGGTACTAAGCTTCTTCACTGTTGACATTTGAACTCAATCTTTTAATGGCAGCAAAATACCAAATAAATGAAAGCTGTAACATGTATAGACAAGATTCTGAATAAATTACAACTATAATATTGGAATCAAAGAATACTTACATGTATTCTGGTGACTGAGCTTTGCAATCATACCAGCGATTACATATTTTGACAATTTTTAATTCTTAAGTATCAGATGAATTTCAAAGCAGCAACACATAGGTACAAGGATACTGCTAGTATGACATATTTGGAGTCTTCACACTTTGAGTTTCTCAAATAATGCTGTTTAATTTACCTTGACGCAGATCAAAATGTCTGAAAACAATATGTATGAGCTATGTTAATTTTTTTTGGTAATTTTCTACAGAGTAAAATGGTAAAAGCAAACGACATGCAAGAACAAAATATGTCTAAAATTAATCGATACAGTCTTCTGACATTGAACATTTTGCATAATTTTATTTCAGAGTACAAACAATTACCCGAATTGTGGGATATTCGTTGTAAAGAGTACTCCAATAGAGACAAAAAAGTAAAAACATTTTGCCTATAAAAAACTATTAGCTCATTATAAACATTCGAAAAATGACTCTACTATTGAAGATGTAAAAAAAAAAATCAATACATTAACATATTAAAATTTACATATTAAAAATATATTTACTATTTAAAGTTTGTATTATAAAATTTATTATTTATTATAAATACTATTATAAAGTTGATACTGTAAATTAATTAATTTACAGTATCAACGGACAACAATCGACTTGAAGGTCTGAACTACTATGAAAGTAAAAAAATACGGAGTATTGACTATAATTTGTACTGACCGTTTGAGGTCTATACCGTCAGTTATGTAAATACTGTCAATATTTATAGTGTCAGTAATATTGATCCGATCGTGTGAGGAGGGCCGCTTTACACGCATTACTGGTACTTCTCCACGAAATAAAACGCACGAACAATACGCTATTGTATAATCTTGTGACTTGTTACCGTACTGACGTGACTAGGAGCACGGTTTTCTCCGAGTAGGGGAGGAACGGTCTATTTATATTCATCGTTTCCCCTCTGCGGTCTACGACAGTTGAATGCCCTGTTTCCAGATTCTCATTCTACACGGGTCGTGACCGACGGCGGCCGACTACGGAGTTCGACAGGTATCATTTTGTTGAGAGCAAACAGTTTCGCTTTTTCAATCGCATCGCGCACGCGTTACATTTGATGTTTTGCATTCGACCAGTTTTTAACGTTCAAACTATCCGTGTGTAAGATAAGTACTCCATTTTGACGTAACAACCGTAGGATGACGAAAACTGATCGAAAATATCCTTTGGATCCGCCGTCGTTTATGGCAGTCAAGTAATAACGTTCGTATTAACACGTTTTCTACACGGTTGATTTTGTCTACTACTGTTAACTAAATTTCAATACTTATAGTTTCACGTATTGCGTATAGAGTGTGACAGTACTTACTATTCGAACAATCTATTCTTAGTGTCCATTCGACTTGCAGCCGGTTATTTTTATTAAAACTGTTATGTGCATTTCCGTTGTAGTCTTATACTCTATTTGGTAGATTTAAGATTAACAACACTGAATTTCGGCGAGCTCGAGCTATGAATGTATTATTTGCTTAGAATTATTCATTTTGTAACATCAACATTGGTATATTGGCCAATGTTCAATCAATTTTAATTAAGACAGTGTAATTATTTTATAACTGATAATGCCAGTAGCAATTTCTACTTTTAATTACTTTGATCTTCCACGTTGCATTGCTATCGATAATATTTATTGTATAAAATCAGTCAAGCAAGAACTATTAAAGAAAAAAAAAATGCTAATTATTTAATTTTTGCTCTCTAAATTACTAGAGCTAAAATATGTTAGTCTCATAGAGTTATGATGATCAAATATGTGTAATATACAATACTAATATTTGGTTCTAACGATTAAAATATTAACAAACTATAGTATTTTCATTGCCCATATAGTATTAAAAAGTTTGTTTCAAGTGTACTACCAAGTCTTTATAATAAACTCATAGTAGTAAGTTAGTAGTATAGAATAATTGATCCGTTTAATACATACATAAGTTTTATAACAAAATTGTTTAATTTTCAACCGTAACTACATAATTAAATCCAATTCTTATAATTTCACATGAGTATATGACACTGTTTATAATACTTTATGCCTCCCTTGTGTAGATATTTCAGCTTGTAGGGTTGTATTTACTCTATTTGTAACACTTACACATATTTAAAAAATATACAACTTGCATAATTGGCTAATACAGTGATACTAATTGATACTCTGTTCATCTGTTAAACTTATGATAAATTAAATACATTATTGTTGTCTATAATACGAGCGGAATGCATATTTTCAAACAAAAGTGACAGAATATTGTAATTGATATCAACGTCAACTGAAAATAATTGAATATCTTATCTTCATATCGTAAGTTTACATAATTTACATTGTCTTATTTATTTTACATAACAATATCAAAATTAATGAGAGATGTAACTTTAAGTTTATTTCAGATGTAGATTATATGTTTCTATTTCCATTACTTGAAATTTAATATATTATTAACATGAGATTAAAATATTATAAATTAATTGACAAAAATAATTGATATCAATAAATTATAAACGGTACACTTACTCTAACTTGAATTTCTATAACTCGAAAATATTTTTTTGATGATTATTTTTCTTATGATAAAATAAATATATATTTTGGTAAGTACAAAGTTTTTGCTTTTCATATTGCGAAGATCTAACTTTCTAACGTAGCTGAACTAACTGGAACAATTAATGCTGCTTGTTATAAAATTAATGCTGCTTGTTATAATTGTTACTAGAAAAATAATACATAAGTACTTAAAAGGTCCGTTCTTTTATATAAATAAGGATAATATACTATTATTTATGATAAGCATTTTAGCTTCTACCTACACTGTGCTTATTCATAAGTATTAATTTTTTAAATAAATTTTTTTTACTTAAAACTATAATCATTAAATTCAGATTTAAATTATAGAAGGTGTACTGTATTTTTTATTCGCTAAAATTTACATAATTAATAATACTTAAATTATCAGGTACTTATATTTAATTTATCGATTGAATTACACTTTATAATTTATCTAATTTATCGATTGAATTACACTTTATAATCATGTCATTAGAAATAAGAATGTACAATTTATGAAATACATCCATATTATATATAAGTATATAACTAATAAAAATTTAATTGAGCAATACAAGTATTTATGAACTTAAGATTATGGTTTTAAAATTATACTAACAATTCTTAGCTTAATAATTAAAGTTGTAGTGATTTTACAAAAATTACTTCAATCGACTGTATAGACTATAGATACTTCTAACTTAAAATAGTATATTGGTGTCGAACACTAACGTCTTGAACGAAATCGGTTTAAGCAGGCATGTAGACCCTCAAAACTAACCGAAGGATCGCTCTCAGCCTTCAATTCAGTTTCATTATTTTCTGACTATAATAAATAAAAACTATTATACAATATTTTTAAAGGTGTATCATTTATCATTCTATATGACTAACATAAGTAGAATAAAAAATTATTATAATATATACAATCAATAAAATTTATTAATTTAGTAATTTATCAAATGATCAGCAAATCTAACATTTAATGTTGAGAAAATAATTATTGATTACAATTTATAAGAAATTAATTATTAGTTAATATTTGAGGAACTTAGTTTTCAATAGTCAAACTTTACCATAAAAATTATACTGTATTTTTTTTTTTTACGCCTCCACTGAGATTATGCTAAAAACTCTGCCAATTAGCACTTAGTATTAACTTTTTTTCTCATTTGTAAATTACTGCTAAGCTTTAAAATTCCAGCAAATAATTTTGATAAAGGTTAAGTTAGTAAAATTTGATTATGTATACACACAACCTTAGAATTAAGTCATCTGCAGTTATTAAGGAAACTACTTACAGTAAAACTGTACATTAGTTAAACATGACTTAACTGGAGGTTGTAAAGACAGATTATAGTAATCAGGACTTAATAGAAAATGTTGCCATCACTTTAAAAGGCACTTAACAGGACATTGTATGAAAAAAATTATTTTTTTTTTATAAATACTAAATTATTGGTTATTATTTAAATAGTTATAACCGGTCAACATGCCAGATTCACTACAGTTTATTTCTTAAATATATTACCTGAGAATCTAATGGAACATATCCCGTACAAAATTTTGATTCTGGTTTTTCTTCTAGTTTAAGACGCACAAAAGGCAAGGTCAACCCAAAAAATCTATCACCATTTCTATTTGAAGCAATTAAATCATTAGCGCCCAGCATTTTATTGATCAATGATATAAGATGACTATGGCATTCATCAGTACTCAAGCCAGTGACTTTGAAATGTTTATCGTGGTCCATAATTTCAAACCTGCGTTAAAAAAATAGTTATGTGAACTAAATTACCTAAGATAATTACGTATGTTACTGACCTTGGTGATGAACCAGCTTTGATCACTTTGCAATGATAAGTACATTTAGAAAAAATATTTCTGAAATGAGCATAAGATCTTGTAGCATAATATCCAGCTGGATACATGGCACTGTCTGAATAATAGAACGGAGTATCGTAGACAATCTGAAAAAACAGTATTTTTTTAGGTAAAATGTAATTATTTTGTTCTTCAGTAAAGAAAATTATAAACTATACTATACTTTCATGAAATTAAGTGTTAAAACTAACCTGTCCTAAGTTATAAACAGTAACATCTCCATTAGATATAGGTTCTTTAATTTCTCTGGCATCCTTTTTACGTTTAGTGACTGGACGCTTTTTTTTGTTTTCACCAGTTTTTTTGGTTGTACCTTTAAAAACAAACATGTGAAAAGTGAATGAAAGTATGTATTTAATATTTGCAGATACATATTTCATTGTTGACCAAATATTTCAAGACCAATATTTCTTTGGTTCAGAATCCTAGTAGGTTATATTACAAATAACATTAATATTTAATAGCTTTTTTATTTTTTATAAAATCAAACATTAGGAGACAGGGAAAATGTACGTACCATTGGTATTGACCTTTTTTTTTGTAGCAGATTTTTTCACAACCGGGGTAGTATCTACTTGTAATCCTGGAATGCCTGAAAGATTAAAATGTTTATTTCAAAATACCAAAAAAAGTCAAGAAAAAGTTGGTACATATTATAAATAATTAACTTCTAGACATAACATTTTAGTTAAATTAACTGATATCTTATTTGACATTTGAAATTAAATTGATTCAAATAATCTAATGTATTTACCAAATGTTGGTTCGAATGGCTTTAATTTTTTCATTAAAAACTTGCATTGTTCTCGTACGACTAATAGTTTATTTTGCGCGGTCGATATGTCATCACATAGAGCAGCGTTTTCCTAGAAACAAACGTTGAAACTTTAAAGTCATAAATGCAACGTGTACAACAAAAGTTAAGAAACCAAAGACATGACCATCTGACTGCCGCGAGACAGGTCACACGGGTAACACCAACAAGAGAGTTCACCGATTACATTTTGACGGATAGAAAAAAAAATATATAAACACCGGGCGTTTGTGCACTTACGAAAATGATTCGTTTCATCATTTTCTTCGACGCCTTGCACTTGTTTTTGTACGATTTGGGGGGCGGTCGGACGACCGGTGGCGGTCGGACGATCGGTGGCGGTCGGACGATCGGTGGCGGTCGGACGATCGGTGGCGGTCGGACGATCGGTGGCGGTCGGACGATCGGTGGCGGTCGGACGATCGGTGGCGGTCGGACGATCGGGGGCGGTCGGACGATCGGGGGCCGTTGGATCCAGTGGTTTTTGCTACTGACTTGGTACACCGGCGGCTTGTCTACGGTCGGAGTATTGGCCATTTTGTCGTCGAACGGCCAGCAGCAGTGGTGTCAAGCGATGATGGCCAAACGGGTCGCGACCGATTAGGTCACTCGAGCCTCACGACTGGGGGCTTTGAACGATCGCCCGTGGAACTTGGGTACCTACTCGGTAAAAGCGGAATTCGTTTCAAACGGGCGGTGATAAGACGACGCGAGAACACAATGGACAAAAACATTCGGTGTGATAAGAACTCGTGAGCTTATCAGCGCCGCCGCGGCGATTTCTGCCCGGGCCAACGTTGTGTTGCCTATGCACGTGCATTTCCAGGCGCGCTATCGCCGTAACGCCCGCTTGCTCGTGCATAACATTCTCATGATAACGGTACTACCGTGTTTATCGCACAGTTGCTGTTCGGAGTTGATAAATAAATGTAAAACATTTTGTTAAAAGCACGTTCGAAACAGCAAAAGATGACGGGCTTCAGTACCAGGCCCAGGCCTACCCAGATTTTCTCTAAAAAGAGAGAAAAAAGCTTTTCAACTATGAGAAGAATGAAAACTTACCTCAGGTCAACTATGAAAAGTCCTAGGATAAACGATTTGACGTTAATTTCCGTAGAAAAAGAAATAAGTGGACAATTTATTGATGATCCATCGGATGTTGATGACAAGTTTATATCATAAAGAAATGAAGATTGAATTTTGACTTTGAAAATATGTTATAAATGGACAATGCGTATATATTATAACGTACGAGTATGGTAATTAATAATTATAAAAAGGTTATCTCATAAAACACTCTTGTATTCAGGTAACTAAAAATTGCAAACTTTGATGATTAATACCAATAATCATCGATAACTTTGAAATTTATAGGAGGCCAATACCAAAATTGGGATTAGTCCTTATTTCCGTCTAACAGTGAAAGGTTTATGTGGGCCTACCCGAAAAAATTCATAGATAGGAATGAAAAAAAAAACATAATACGTTTAATGATTTGATAAATTACGTGCTTGCGAAGAACTACGGGTAAAATGTTCCAAGTCTATAGTTTCAAAATCGAACCGCCAAAGTAAATTGTATCCAGCAATTAATGTTTAAAACCGTTATGCTTTGCACGTCCTTATAAAGTTATAGCTCCGTGTTTTGTCGATACGTAACGATATTAGTTCAGAAATACTAAAATTCAGCAATGACATTACACTGTTGATAGTAATATTAATCAGCATGAATTTTCATTTAAAAAAAATTAATGATGTTACCATAGGAGAGGTGTATTGTAACTTTTTAATGTATCCATATTTATATACTATCTGTGTCAGTCAGGTTCACAAATTGAAAATCCAGACGCTTACATATCAGGGTAACACGTAAATTATTCTATAACGATTATTGTGCACCATTAGGATATACTGCAGACGGTAAACTGGTAGACACCACTCATAGGATATACTGCAGACGTATTTTAAAAGACTGCAATGTTCCACGATTATTGATCGATGAATAAAAAAGTTTGATTCAAAAAACAACTAGTTTATTAAAGTTATAATTATATTTATTTTTTGTTATCTCGATTAACATTTCAATTATTATTAATTTAATATTTAAATTACATTTAAATATTTTTTGAAATGTATAAAATTTGTAAAATATTAATATTCGTGCACATAATATTAAATTTTTATACTTTTGACACTTTTGTCATAGATTGAGCATAACTTTATATTGTTGCATATATAATTTTTACACTTTTGGTGCTTATATCATATACAGCTGATTTCATTTTATATTATCCTCTGCCGTGTACTTAAATTATTCACCTCTGTAGATATAAAAATGAACGATATGTATGTAATCTATAATAGTATACTCTATGTAATGTGTTTAACTAAATTGCTCGCTCAGCTTTGTGCACAGCATTGAACGGAAATATACCTTCGATTAATTTTTTTTTTAGATTTTGAGCGAAGTGTGGAATGTATTGGTTATACGTATACATATTACGTTTGAATTACCTATAAGGAGATAAGTCAATGGTTTAGGAGGGACCGAGGGGGGACACATTTCATCTAATTTAACAAACCTTACCATTTAAACAACGCGTACATTTAGATTCATCTTTCCATTTCATCGCCGAACAATATTGACAGACAATAGACATCGTACTCTAGATTAGATTCTGAATGAAAAGAGGAATTGTATTGACTATAGAAGTAAACATTTATAAAGATATAAAGATTATAGAATTTCATGGATTTCTGAATTTCTATGTTTCAAAATCCGAACTCCACTGAAAACATTATACGGGGATGGGTTACAATGAACGGGATAATTTACACATATTGTTAGCAAACATTCACATCACTTTCACTTTTTGATAACAATAAATGATTGATAATATTAACCGTTATTATAACAAAGGACGACCGAACTCTAATGATATTAACATAATAATTTATGTATAATCTGAATATGGTAATATCCAAACGCAGGCCAATTAAGACAAAAATTATTATGTCCGGGTTGTTTCCATACGATTTTGGTACAAACAATCTGCTTTACAAGAGATAGAATATGTATAATAATTGTTGTTAAGAGTAATATTACTAATTATTATAGTAATTATATAACTCTTAAACGGAATTGGTTTTTTTGTCCCTTAAATATTTTTACTTGGATATTCTGGTAAAGGTTTTTTTTTTGTCCTACAGTCGGTGGTTTACGTGGATGTTCCAAAGTTCGCGGCTCGCCATCGTTACCATACACTCACCCCTTCTTAGACACCCACAACAGTATTATTACCATTTAGGTTCAAGATCAAAATGTTTCAATACAACTCTAATAAGATGTTGTTTAACACGTACATTATGTACTCGAGGTTGATATTATTACCAATTTTATCTACCATTGTTCTATCTATTTTTCCGTTTAATCTAGGTGACTATACTATTTGTCTCTACAGCTATTGTTATAACTAGTAATTTTTACGTAAGTAATTATTACTTGACTATAAATCAACGATCAAATTATCGGGTGAATGTAAGTTCCTACACGAGAGTAGCAGTTACAAAAAATATCATACGTTAGTTCCTACACGATAGAAAAAGGTACATATGTAAGTTCCTACACGGCGGAAAAAGGTACATATTATATATATATATATATGTATATATATACAAATTTTCAAAAATAATATATGATAAAAAATATAATAAAAATAAATATAATACAATGATTAAAAAATATAATAAAAATCGCAAAATATGACGTTTTATATTTTATGAGGTTTATTTCTATAACTTCAAAATTTAACAAAATCATATTGATTAATTTTTTTTGTTGTATAACCTGAAATTTTTTCATTTACAAGATCTTCTTTTTCGGCGAATTTTTTATTGATTTTTGGTTTTGTGTTACTAATTGCGGTTCTTACTTTAATGTACGTATTACGGTATCCGTAATTTTCAGTTAATAATATTATCAGTTGTATTTTCCCGTAATTTCGTATACGTTTTGCTTTAAATGAAGTATATTTGAATGTATATTAGTTAGCTATACCAGCTTTTAAAGTTTCAATAACAAATACATTTATATATTATATTGATAGCGCATGTTGGTGCTGTGGCACTTCAATGTATTTTAGTACAGAATGTCTCAAGATAGAACTACAGTTTCGGTGGACCAATTTTTTGAATTGTTTTTACATTGTTTTTTGCTTATTTTATTTTACATCATATGTTTTTATTTTTGAAAATTATACACCCATTCCATCACCCCCTACACACACTCAATTTTAGGGGTTGAAAATGCACCACCTTATGTACGTATTTGGCGTCACTACGAACTTCCACGCATTGTTTACCTAATACTGCGGTTTCGGGTTATTTATCAACGTGAGTTGGTACTGTTTTTCGACTTTCGTTCGCTATTATGACCGTGGTGTTTATGCGAAAGTGTGGATTTAAAATATAATTTCCGTTTTGTGAACAAACGCGGACGCAACCGACTCGTGACAACTGCACTAGCGTAGTGAAATTGTCTATTCACCGCGGCTTCAACCGAGGTGTGTATTCGTTGACAATTATAACAATAGTGCTATACCGTATACCATTATTATTATAATTATTGCATTTATTAATACTTGTAATCGTATTTCAATGACTCAACGTAGTAATAATAATAAATAACCATTAAAATTTAAAATGTATATCATTTGTAGTCGTTTTTACTCTAACATTCGAACTAAATATACTGTTGAGGGTAATCAACTTGAAAAAGTTCAAGATTTTAGAGACTTATAGGTTTATGATTTGACTGTAAATTAACTTTCGGTAACCATAATTTTAAATGTGTTAAAAATAAAACAATGAAACTGCTAGGATTTGTTAAAAGCTGTCATAACATTTTTAAAAATGTCAAGTCATTACGTCTGGCTTACTGTTCTAATAATCGATCCAATTTATAATATTGCCTCAGTGAATTGGACTTAGAACACCTTTTTTAGAAAGTAATAAAAAACCATTGGAAAGTGTGCAACATTTGGTTTTACGTTTCCTTCGTATGTAATATTCTTAATAATTATATTATTATTTTTGTAATGTTCCTAGAACACCTCATTCTTACAGTCATTATATAGCCCTAGCCTTGATTCTTTAAATCTCTACTCATTAGAAAAGCATAGAAATATGAGTTGGATTTACATTTCTTTTATATAATTTACTTAAAAATAATTTCATGTGTCCAGAATTTCTGCATAAGCTAAATTTCCATGTTTCCGTACGTTGCATTATAGGTCTAATATACTAATCTGTTTTTTTATATCAGTTATCGGAGATATAAATATGCACTTAATATGCCATATAGCTGCTTAATGTATACTGTAAATTTATTCAATATTGATTTTTTTAATTTTTGATTCACTATTGTCCTTCAAACGCTTAAGGAATCATGATATAATCACTTACCAACAATTTTAAATCTCTAAAAATTGTTAATTGTGTCAATTATTACAATATAGGTACACTATTAGTTATGTTTAAGGCTAGGGACTTAAAGGAGCTTGCATGTATTTTAATAATCATTCAAAACATAGCTAAGTCGACTTTGTTTCTTATTATAGGAGTTCAAGCCAGTCATTTTTATTTTGCATATTTAGCTATTTTTTTCCAATAAGTGCATATTTTGCTATACTTGTATTTTAATTATATATTTAACATATTTGACACATATAGTACAATATTTGATATGAATTTTCTAGAAATTGGAAATAAAAAAAGATTAAAATTATTAAATATAAATGATTAAATAATCTATTATTAATATATTATTATCTAATTATTAAATAATCTGCTTAGGGTTTTAAAATTATCAATTCATGAACATAATTAATTTAATATAATAATAATAATATATTTATTTGACAAATTGAAATTTGTTTTTGTTTTTGTTTTGTTTAAAGACAAGCTTAAAGAAGAAAAAATGAAAATAATACAAATAATTATAATACATGTAATTAATAAATAATAATAAATAACTTGGTCATTTTTGGGTTTTTAATGAGAAGTAAAATATTTGTAAGAGAATATTGATATGATAATTTTTAAGGTCATGAATGCATGCATATTTTAAGGTTTTTTAGAGCATTAAGCCCCTAGCCCTAGTTATGTTATTTTCATATTGGATATTTTCTGTTTTACGTTGTTGTTTCTCGTTTAATATATCGATTGTACTACTATTTTAATGTATAGTTAAGGGGTTTCCATCCGATAAAATAATTAAATATGAAAATATGGTCATTGTTGTTTTTGATATTTAAATAATTTACAAGAATCCGTTTTTTAAGCGTTCCGAGGCTTTATTATGGTGTAATGCCATTTTCCAAATATTCCGTTTTATTTCCTTGGTTAATGGTTATACATCATAATATTATAAGTATTAATGGTTTCAATAAGGGAATTAATTCAGTAAAATATCATTTAAACAAAGAAATTAATTTAATAAAGAATATAAAACAGAATTAAATTTTTTAAAAATGTGACTTGAAGTAATTGTACTATTAGTGTGACAGAACATAAAAAAATTAGCTCAAAACTTTTTCTCACACTTGAACTTTGCTATAGCAGTGCGCAATTTCACCGAATAAGTGAGCCATATGAAATTCTCTGACTCAAGCACTATACAATGTTTAATGTCTAGCTAATTTTATAATTAATTAATATCTTATATTGATTTGTGTACTACTAATAGATATTATCCGCATTGCATTGTAAAAAATTATTTTAGTAATATTTTAATATTATTTTTAATAAATAATAAGTAGGGAACGGATTTAAATGCTCTAAAAAACAAGAAAAATGCCTTAAAAAAATGCTTTAACATCAAAAAAATGCACTAAAAAAATGCCCTAAAAAACTTTAAAAATGTATTTATATTCAATAAAAACAGAATTTTGAATTTAAAACTTATAAAAAAAACACATTACTATGAAAAATCTGATAAAAAATATTTAAATACAATAAAACTTTAATTAATTAACCCTCAATTATCTTCTGTACAATTTAGATAAATAGCTTATCTTATCTTTACCTTAATGCGGGTAATAATCTATTGTAACTTGTATGTATATATTTTGTGTCTACACGTGTCATCAATAATTTGGTAATATCGTAACATTCATAAAACATATTTAGGTATTTTTATTTTTTTTAGTATGAATGTTGAAAAGATGTTGAAAAAATGACTTAAAAACCATAAAAATGCACTAAAAATGTCAAAAAATGCAAAATAAAAGTTACAGTTTTTAATTCCTTGATGTATGAAATGAACTTTTTGCTTGGAAACCAATGTTTTCGGACATTCAGAAAAAAATGCAATTTGCATTCAAATCCGTTCCCTAATAATAAGTATTATTATTATTATCTCTCTTTCTCTATCTTATAAATATATACACATATCGTATTATAAATTGCCATCTATTGTTCCTAACGTTAAAAGTTGTATGACATAAAGTAACAATAAGTACAGATGACTATGTCAGGGAAACTTTATAAATTAGCGTGTATTCGACCGTACATAAAATATCGAATGGATAAAACAATATTCTTTAATAAAACCCAACCTTAAAGACAGCTTGAATTCACGACGAACAATAAGTAATCATTAAAAAAAAAAAAACACGAGTAGATAATATAATCGAGTATCCGAAAAGTAATGCTGGGTTTACACGAGTCAATCGCGGTCGAACGACAACGCGTCGATCCCAATCGAAAGTATTAAGTGTTTACACGTTCAACTGTTTCTTGGCTATATTTTAGTCGAAAGTGTCATACTAAAAAATAAAAATAAACATAATTTCAATAATCTTATCTTATTAGTATTTTTATTTACACAAAGGAATAATGTAATAATAATAATAATTATTATTATTTAAAAACCATACGTTCAGTTTTAATTTAAATCAAGCAGTAGAAATTTCTAGTTGCGACGGTGATCGAATTGTTCAAATCGACCAAAAGTAGACTGCTTTTCGACTTTAATCGAATCGAATCATTTAGCCGTGCGACTAAGTCGAAAATGAGTTTACACGTTCAGTTTGCTTTCGATTTCGCCGCGATCGACTCGTGTAAACCCGGCATAAGTAATAATCGACACGCAGGTTTTTCATGCTGTCGAAAACATTTTTTATTTTATTTATTTGTTTAATACGAACCACACGCGTAGACAAACAGCTGCAGTCATTAATCTAGGTAGGCAATTTCAGTTTTCTATCTTCGAACAAGCGATTGGTGACAATACGAGCATGTCGTAGCCTTGTAGGTTCGCGACGCGATTCGGTGAACACGATATCTATTTAAATCGTTTCTATCAGCTCAACGGACGAGGTGTTATTTTTACCGTACACGTATGAGTCAGGGCTGGATTAAGGCCTACTTATCGGTTACAGTATAATATAAAGACATATTTTTTATCATTACGTAATATTTAAAAAACTAACCTTTTTAAAAAAGCTATCTAATTTTGCTGTTTTTGCAATAACTTTTTCTTCTTTCAACTTTTATTCTAATGCTATTTTTTGATATTTCGAACCACTCAGTCTTATTCTTTTCATTATTACTAATACTACTTCGTTACTATACAACTAACTGACAAATCACAATAACAAAATATTAGTTTAAAACTTTAAAGGTTTGAACTCGTCAAATGCTCATGAAAATGAAAAACTACACGTCTACACAACTAAAGCGAACTGCAGATATTGAGATTTGATATTAAAAATTAAATACACATTGTAGATATTCGATCAAAAATACGATTACATATATAATATTTAATCAATGCTAACCTATTTAAGTATAGCCGATAGGCTATTTCTATGAATTATTATAATCGAAATCGAAAAGACGTCGTATCATACGTCGAAATGCGGATTCCGTTCTAATGTATGTGTTATTATCTACCGTACGATATTCGATTCCAATTTTCAATACTTATTTTAAGAATTATAAATAATTTTATATATATATTTTTATAGGATAGTCGACGAATGACAATAATTATTATAACGACAATTATTCACATTTGATTCCATTACAAGTAGAATTTAGAATTGAGGAATACAAATAAAATATAAAAATAATTTAGCATCATTTTCAATTTCAATTTACAAATTATTTTTAAAAATGTCCATAGTAAAAAAATATTTTAACATATTGTAATTTATTATTTATTAGACTGGAATTTAAAAATTTGCCGCGCCTCAAAATTTGCCGCCTGGAGCAAATGCTCCATTTGCACCTAGTATAATGCGGCCCTGAAGTTTATTTCTTAAAACGTTTTACTCGAGACTTTTTCCGCCCGCACGTTATCGACTGATCGAGTCTTAGCAATTATTTCGGTTTTTTCGTCGACAGATGGCGCCAGTGCATTAATCGCTGCTTGTAACGTCTCGTTTCAACGTAGAGCGTACGACTTCACAAGTTCTCGAAGGGTTTCGAAACATTTCGTAAAAACGTCTGTGATCAAAACTGATGTTCAATAGAAAAAAACCAATATATTGCACACCTACACAGTGTTCGGTTGATTGTTCGGACGTTCATCATGGTTTCCATTCAATTTCAGTCGTTAAAACTTTATACTGAACATCCTATACCCGAGGACAAGATCGTATCGTGTTTCTCGTGACTTTATACGTGCACATCTATGGTAGTACTGCAGGTACACGCAAAATATTATAGCTAATGGTGAAACATGATTTGAAACAAATTCTGATTTTTAAAAATAAAAGTATCTTTTATGTCGATAACGAACTGTAATCGCACGGTTCGTCGTATTCGTTTGTATGTTTTAATATATATTTTATGCATTTTCTTCATACATGTTTAGAACTGAACGCTATAATATCGTACAAACTAGAAATTGAATTGAAGAAAATACGAAAATGTCTCTGAAAACTGTTGTAATGTTGTTATTTAAAATGTACTTGAAATATACATTAAATATGAAATTATTATAAAAAACAAATTTGGGTAGAATCTGGTCGAGTAAAATGTGCAATTTTTATATTGACTTATATTCAATACACATTATAATCTCTACATTTCTTTTACTTTTGGCTCAGTCCAAATGATATGTCTCATTTTGGATATACGATTAAATGTACCTATTTATATGTTTATTTAATTTAATAGGTATGACGAGTTTTAATTTCAATTAGTAATAATTCTATACGATTCAGATCATATCCTTAGATTATACGTTTCAACATTATTGAACTAGTACACATATTTTTTTTATCCTTCGGTATAAGGATTTTAAATTGGATTTTTGAAACAATTTTATTTTGTTTGCCATCAACCATATTTAAAACTAAAATTACTAGGTATCTTAAAATCTCAAACCGTATACAATAATGTGTAACAATGTGCATATTATTAATAAAATACTAGTTGAAATACCCACTCGCGTAGGGAGATATTTTACTATTTTAGATCAGAGCAATTACTATTTTGATCCTGTATCCTGGGCCTATTATGTTTCGGGGACATTTAAATACATAAATTATTTTTCATATATTTTTCAACATATCAATTATAAATATAAGCTACTAATAAACTTAATAACTTTATCAGTAAAAACTCATTTCTTGAATGAATCTGTTAATTAACACTTGATTGCTTATTATGATCTTAAATTGTACAGTCAAAAAAGTTATTTTTTTTTAATTAAAACGTGAACGTGAGAATTATTTATTAATTAATACACTGTATACTTAAAAGCAAATGTATTTTATAAAACAAAAACTAAAACAATTGTCATAGAAAAATTATAGGTATGTCGTATGTAAGTATTGATATCAATTTGTAATTTTGATTTTTAAATACTTTTTATTTCTCAATTAGATGCAGTCCATTTTGACCATCAACATTTTTCAGAATTTATTTAATACCTATCCACCCATGTCATATTTGGATGAAAACATCAGTAATAATGTTTTTCTTTTCATCGATAAAATTGCAGTATTTCTATAAAAAGCTCATTTTAGTATTTTTCATTCGATATTTATTAAAAAAAAGTAAAATTATGATATTTAGGTAAATATAAAGTAATTTTTGTAAATTTGGGTTCCTTTGAATTCTGAGGCCCTTGGTATGGGCCTTTCGGGTCCTAGCCTTAAGACGGCAATGCCTGAAATATTATCCCGATCTCATCGGTTCTAAAAATGAATTCACTGCATCCAAACGGTTCCGCGATAGAACACCGTATTGTACACTTGTGGATTATAAACATAACATCAACGACATGATACGGATGTGACATGCAGCCGATTAACGTATGCAAGTGTGTGTGTGTGTGTGTGTGTGTGTGTGTGTGTGTGTGTGTGTGTGTGTTTCGTAAAATGAGTATTGATAAGAAAACCAAACGAATGTATTCTGATAATCTCCCGCCGAGTAGTAATATACTTTTTACAGTCACGGTAGTAGCATAGTAGTATACTACCTGGTAGTAGTAGTGGTAGTAGTAGAAGTTGTTGTAGTAGTAGTGGTAGTAGTAGAAGCAGAGCTAGATCAAGGATTAGAGTCATCCTGGAGCAACGAATACTTGGTACTTTTGATCGAGGCGCCATGAAAAGTACATATTATATATTTCATATATTTTCATCTAATACAGTATGAATATGTGTAACAATTTTATAATAACATTGTACCATATAAGTGCATAATTTTATTAACTTTTCAGTTTTAAATAGGGAATGAGCAACAGTCCCAGTTGAAATGAGCAACAGCTTAATTTTTTAGAAAAACTGTCCAATCTTTGGCATTCTTCAATTATGTATTTAATCCTATTGCCGTTTTACAGTATTCATTTCAGCTTAATTATGTTATTTCATCAACTTTTGTAAAATATTAATAGGATAGGGACGCTACATCGGCCGGCGACGCTGCAGCAAATCGATTAGACAAAACCACAAAAATCGTTTATTCGACACGTTAATGACGTTCTCATGTTTCCATGTACTCTCACCTTATTTATAACACTACTTTACATAATTCTACGTATACTGTCATTAGTTTGATTAATACCATTACAACCATGACGACAAAATATGCGATATAGAGTCTATACGTAAGTACGTAGTATATTTTGTTTAGTGCTACAAAGTTAGTATACATTTTAAAAATAAGAAATCACATATATTATTAACTCGGACCAGCGACTAGGTGTATTTGTTCGTTAAAATGAAAGAATGGAATAGAAACCCATTACTACTCGACGTATTAATCATTTGAACATCACAACTTATACGCCGCCCCTACAAATTTACCGCCCCGGAGCAAAAGCTCCTTTTGCACCTATGTTAATCCTGCCCTAAGTAGAAGTAGTAGCAGTAGAAGAAGTAGAAATATTTTTTTCGATTCATGATAAAAAAGTAACAGTAGTTGTTGTAGTAGTAAGTAGCAGAGAGAAAGAGATTCATAGTGTGCATGTGTGTGTGTGTTTGCACTGTGCTTGTGCATTACGAGTACATACACTGTAAGTGTAGTCGCGTTGTATTAATAGTAAGTATTGGGTGGTCGGAGGGGTAGGGGCGGAGAAGATTCTGCTGACATTGTTCGGCGATGAGCGGGGATGGGGGAGGGACTGCAGTATGTCCGCCGCCGCCCCGAGTAAACCGATACAACGCGAACAATGGACGTTGAATACGAGTTTAATTACTAAGATGAGAATCTTTTAGAGACCGAACAATAACGGTTCATTTTCAATAGCCCCCCGAGTAGGTATATATTATATATATATATATATATACATATTTACTATCCTGTATATACACGTCTAAGTATAATAATATAATGGCTAAAGGGACGACAACGGCTTCGGCGTGTGTGAGGAGCTGCCGGAGGGATGGGGACGCCGCGCGCGCAAGGGATGACGACGAATCGCTGCAGCCGCTATCTACCACGTTGTCAAACGCAGGAGCTGGCGCGCGCACATTCCGCCGCCGATCACGAAGATTATTATTATTACTATTATTATTATGATTGTATTATTCTTTTCCAAAGTCTCTCGTTTTGTTTATCGCTCGCGTACACCACCGCCGCCGCGTGCACTCGCATTATACGTATTGTTGTTGTTTTTATAACGTGTACACGGGGCATTACGCTATTGCATGTAATATTATTATTACGTTTCGTTCAATAGGACGTCGTCGACGCCGTCTGTCGTCATCGGGTCTCTCGTGCGCCTATATATAACCCCCGTACGCGCGCACAGGTCAGAACGAGTCGAAACGATGTTTTCGCCGTCGGCCCGACGAAATAACAGCACGCGATACCGATCAGTGGCCCCTCCGGAGACTTTTTGTTCAACGCACAATAGACCGAGCTTCGTGTGTGTGTGTGTGTTATTATTATTATTATTATTATTATTATTAAAATAGATAGTAAGACACAGTTTTCAATAGTTAATCATCGACGTCCAAGTGCCGTAGACGGCGCTGCAGGTTTCATCGTCGAGTAGATTTTACGTGTACCGAACATGTATCGTACACTGTGGTCAGCGCTTAACGTAATCGATTAGGCACTGGTAGAACTGATAACGACAACCGACGGATAGACGAAAGCGAAAAAAGAAACAACTCGGTCAGGGCCGTCCTTAGGATTTGCGAGGCCCAGGACGAAAATACTTTAAACACCTTTTAGGCATTAAATCATCTATCTATATACATATTATTATGACATTAATAATTCTTATCACACAAAAATTTTGGTAGGTACCTCAGACACCGCGACGAAAATAAAACCAATTTTACTACTTTTTTAAGCAGCGAGGCAAAAAATTTAAGCAAAAAGCGCGAGGCCCAGGACCTGGGCCCTCCTTTCCCCCCCTAAGGACGGCCCTGAACTCGGTACCTACACATGTCGATTGAAAATATTCCAACATTGTGTAGCACAAGTACCTACTGTAAACGGATTTTGAATTTAATGTTTATTATTTAAAAACAATCGTATTCAAAAAATAAAAGTGCTTACAATTATTATTTTACGTATACTTAAGGCAATTAAATTGATATAAAAATAAAAAAAATATTTATTATTTTTATTGCTAAATTGAAAAATATTGTTTCAGCGATGACTGTCTGTTGTATTTACTGTTGAATGGTGAAACGTTCGACGGGTTGTGTCCAGCCTTGATCCTTTACACTCGGAGAGTTTCTCTCATTTTTTAATGACTTGGAGATTTTTTAACGTTTCATGGTGTGTTAAATACATCTATGTAATGTGGAGTTTTTGCCCCTCAAATTGGTAACTTTATACGGTGATGGATTACAATGACCGAGATAATTTACACTCATTAGTATTGTAATGATAAAATTTTATTATTGATATACAAATACATATGTGGATTCTTGGATTTCTAAAGGTAGAAGATGTGCTGACCATACACAATGCATTTCAAAGGAAGAAATAGGATATAACACGGAATACAATAGTCTTTGGAAGCAATTAAAGTAATCTACACACTCAATATAAGAGATAAAGTATTTAATTAAGAAAAAGTGTTTGCTAAATTAAGTACAAAAAATGTTTTACTTAAATATTAAATAATACTTTTATAATAATAATAATAGATTTTGTTATATTACATATTAGGTATATTGATTATTGTTATTATTAATTATAAATTTAACTATATACCTAATCTCAAATCTTTAAAAAAAATATTAAAAATAAAATACTTTATAAGTTTTTTTGTTACTAAATTTGAAAATATGTTATTTATTTGTTTAATTTTAAAGATTAATTATGATAAAAAAAAATATTGCAGTGTTTTGATGCATAAACAAAATGTGAACTATAAAAAAAATAAAAATACAAAAAAAAATATTATAGGTACACAAGGTGTGAAGAATGTTATGATGATATTAGAAAATCTGAATTGTAATGCATCCCTTCACTTATCTTGAGCCACTTCGAGCACTGGGTACACTAAAATCGACTACAATCTGTACTTCGGATAACAATTTTAATTAGCAGTAGTTGTAGTTTAATAATCACACATAGCAATTAAGATTCACATATTCATCATTAGACGGTTGAGTACATTTATATTAAAAATAAGCCGTCAACCATAATTATAATAATCAAATATGATCACAAATAAAATGAACCGCCACATTATGATTATGATAGTCTATAATTATTATTAATTACTATTATTTACTGTTAATATTATGAT
This sequence comes from Periphyllus acericola, assembly GCA_949715065.1. Classification (NCBI taxonomy): domain Eukaryota; kingdom Metazoa; phylum Arthropoda; class Insecta; order Hemiptera; family Aphididae; genus Periphyllus; species Periphyllus acericola. The sequence goes on from OX454264.1 coordinate 68,484,680, forward strand.
AGGCTATATCGTTATATTTAATGTAACTTAATTACACAAAATTATAATAATTAATCATATTTTATAATATCTTTTTTCATCAATGTTAATGAAAAAGGGCAATAGCAATCGCACTTTCGAGCATTTTATAAAAGAGCATATGTAAACTGACCACCAGTCAGTCTCAAGAAGGACATAGGCTCCGATTAATCACTTCTGTTTTAAAATTGTAAGGCTTCGTAAAGTACGATTGTTAAGGCATTTGTATAAGTTAAAAAAAATAGTGTTTTTATTTAATCTTGAATATATTCAAGCTTAATTAATTTGGTATATCCATTCATTCTGCGGAATCTCGTTTTCTAAATACACGAGGATCTGAAGACCAACGTGCTTGCTACAGGTACTCAGGTGAGAATAAATATTATTATATGTTATATTATTACACGTTAATACAAATAAACATACATATGCATAATTAAGTTAATGAGATCTAGAGTAAGTGATGAACACATTTCATCGTTAAACTTTCTATATCTTATATATTTGAACTCACCCCAGCTCTAATTTCCGTGATAAAATATAGATTTTATATATAATTGTATGCACTATGCATGTTACCTATAAACATTTAAAATCTAAGTCACGCCACCAAGGCTTATATTTCATTACAAGGTAGTGTCCCTCGTGTCCTCCCTGTATACTTTTTGATTCATTACAGTATTATACATCCCGCCTGTACTTACACTTTTAGACAATAACTAACGATTGATAATGTCGTGATCACTTCGACGTGCACAACAGAAGCACACAAAATATAAAGTGTAACACTTGTTAGAGCACACCTGCTTTCTGACGATCGAGTCACACGACCGCCGGAGAAGACCCATTATTATTATTGTCTCTTTTTCACATTGTTTCCCTACTTAATATCAACGATTTAGTGTACTTAAAATTGCTCACTAAAGTAAAGTATTATTTCTATTTCTTATGAACCTCGTTTGAGATATTCACATTGTTTCGAAATGCGTTAGGTGTGCATAACCATAAATTTGTTATCGTTCGTGGAAAATGACCTACTTATAATTAATATGATTATCGCCTGAATAATACTACAATAATATCAACCATGACTATAATTAGCGGGCACCACTGTACGTAGTTTAGTTAATTTTTATGTTTTATTGTACGCGTCAGTGGCTAGCTGTAATTATCATAGGTAACTGCGTCCGACCTTTATGGACAGGTGAATGATTATAGGACATAGGTGGTTGACAGCAAGACAATATGTAGTCAAACGTAATAATATGAAATAATGTCGGGTCACATCGTACTCGTATTTGCCTCTGAATGTTGAGTCTTGAATGATATTATTAATTAATTTTTGTAAGTTGATTATCTCAAAAGTTGGTTTTTTAATACATATTCATTTAAAGATTTGTATTACACAGATGTTTCGGTATCATTGCAGTTAGATCACAATAAATACTTCCTGTATGCAAACCACGATAACTTCTTTTAGGTCTCCAACATGGACGAACGCATTGAATGTACTGCGTTAATTACTTATTATGAACGTTATACAAAAAGCATTACAAAGTAAATTAATAAATCGAAAACAATTAGAGATGTTAAAACGGAAATTGGGTACAATTAAAATTATTTATTTTTATTACACCTATTGATATTATTTCGAAATAGCAATGCGCTAACTTGAGCAGTTACATCAAATTCAATACTACCACTGACCATTTTGATTAACTTCATCGGCGCAGGTTCCCAATTTGATTGCCCGGTTTTGGATTTTCGTTTGGTAGAGCGAACAACATGCATTTTGTTGGCGTACGCGTCCTTTTCCTAGCAGTTTCCTCTTCTTGATATCGGTCTTGAAAAATCGGTGGACAGCACGTACGCAGTCCTGTACGTCGACGTGGTCGCGTGACTAGCTGTTCGTGCTCAGCCTTCCCTGGAATGGGTAGTCCGTTATTGGACAGTGTTCGGCGAATGCGTGACCGCGATTCGGGTTACGGTTCCGGTACCGGCAGCAGGGGCGATGCCGACCTTCCTGTGTCCCTCGAACCGGCGCGGGTCCTTGCGGCCGTCTCCCAGGACGAACAGTTATGCGCGTGTCGTCCTCGATCTACTCGTCGACTAGCGCCTCCGCGGCGTTCGTCGGAGCCCGTGGACCAACAGCTGCACGCAACCGCGTCGAAGTACAGGGTTGCGCACTTGCCGTCCACCGATTCCTCGTAGACCGATATCGAGAACGGGCAACTGCCAGTGAAAGGACTTGTACGCCAACAAAATTCTTGTTCCTCCTCGGCCTTCGTGGCCTGCTCGGCTTTTTGTGTTCACGGTGTTCTGCATTAAAACTTCAATGTTTTCAAACAACATTGAAGTTTCCTTGACGACGCGTTAATCGTGTAATGCACGGTAAATATTTTTATTTCCGATATTTCGAAATTCTGGGGACCGAGTAAAAGCTACCTGCAAAAAATTTAAGCATGACGTATTAATTAGTAATTACTAATTGGTATTAAATACAAAAAAACGTTATTTTAAATACTATAAAAATATCTGGTAATAAAAATGTTTAAAAAGGTATTCATTACTCAAAAAAATATATGAATGCTTTTAGATAAATAATCATAGGCGCGTGCACAAGTCATCGAAAGGACAATAAATGATTTTCAATGAAAAGAGGTTAGTATATAGAGGTATATTTTCGTCATCTTATTGATTTAAATTGATAAAAAATTAAATCGTTTAGTTCACTTTCTTCATCTTAATATAACAAAAAATGAATACATGGCTTAAATACTACAAAAATTACGCCATCTATAATTTTACGCCCGGGGATGAATCCCCCCTCCCCCTAGTTCCTCTCCTGTTTATATACGTATATAAAATATTCTTCTGCTAATAATAAGCTTTGTGACTTACGTGAAAAAAGTTTAAAAATGTAATAGCATTTCCGTTCGGTAAGAGTAAGTAGATAAGTTTACTTGCATGTATGATATAATGCATTCTATAGTGTTTTAGAGTCGTCGCCAAGCTGAGTTCAATAATTAGCAGAACATTTTTATTGATAATTCAAAGATTGAGCTGCTTTTTTATATCGTATTTTTTAAGCTATTTTTTATATGATTAGCGTTTTTTTACATGGAATCCAGAGCCTTGGAGGAATGTTTTGGTTGGGATACACCTTATCTAGTAATTGTAAATGTTTCTTCTGGTATTTCGTCATTGAAAGCAATGCCCACAAATACTTGAAATGAAATTGTTTATTATATATTTACAATCGACGAATAATTTGATTTTCGACTTTACTGACCTTTGAACTATTCTAGGACGTATGTAAAAGTAATAAATCACATAAATAATAAAAAGAAACTAGGTGCACTAAAAGTTTCGAGAAAACATCAAATGTAGAGCCGAAAGAAAAACGTCGTAAATGTATGTAAATATATTATTCAATAATTTAAGATTGTCGTACTGCGTACACGACACACAATAGGTTTTCAGATAATATTTTAAACCCAATCTGTATTTATTTTGGGGTCAGGATTCGGAGATGCTGGCGAATAATAGAACATATACCTTCAAAACCGTTTCGTTCGCGAAAAAAGAAAACTCAAAACTTTAACGGAGATAATATCCCTAACAACCTCTAATAAGACGTTATTCAACGCGATCCGCGATCGCTGCAGTGTTAAAACCGCAGTGTTCGCTTCTTTAAAAGAAATCAAGAAATGATGATCAAAGGACGACACTTTTGATACTCTGGAAAAATGCACGGTCGACGTTCGTGATTTAACTGGCAAGAGTACCGCGGGTTAGGTAAATTGAGTCCCAAATGACCCTAACTCGGTAAATTGAGTCCCGGGGAAAAGCAGGTAGTAGGTAAGTTGAGTCCCGGGAAAAAACAGGCAGTAGGTAAGTTGAGTCCCGGGACTATTTTTTTATATTTAATAATTGTCATTATTATTATACATTATATGTCCATTATATGTACTTGGTAAAAACTTCATAGATATTGATTTTATAAATTCAAATCGGGTTATAACATTGCCGGTGTATTTTGTCATTTGCTCCCTTAGGTTTTCTTCCTTATCGAGCGTGCGTTTGTTTTTTTGTTTTTTACTTCTTAATTTGATCGTGGTTTCTGACTGAACTTCGAGTAATTCATCAAAAAAGTTAAAAAAATTCGGATGTGGACTGTAAAAGCGTCGGTTTAATCGCGAATGATACGATTCACAACTATTGGTTGTACGCACGGTTGTAGCAGCAAATGCCGACCAAATATTCGGGAGAAATGTAGCATCATCTGATATGTAAGTGCTTAGTATATAATCGCAAAATAATTGTATTTGCTCGTCATTTGGTTGTATTGTCATTAAATCTTCTACAAAACATTCACTAACTTCTTCGGGACTTAGAAATGGCAAACCAAAAAAATATTTTAAAAAATTGCTTTTTTCTGAATTTAAAGTTTTGTAAGTGTTGACTAAACCAAGAGCTTGAATCTTTTTCCACCAATTTTGCCCTAAATGGAAACGGCATCCTCTTATTACAATTTTAGGCCAAACAAGCTTTGCAGCCGTGTGTATAGCAATCTCAAAATCTATAAACACTTCATCGGGAGAAAATGTTAGTTGATATTGCGCACAACTATTTATAGTATGTTCAAATAAACGTACATATGTTTCAGTTTCTTTATTTGGTACTAAGAAAAACACAAGCGGAATATACGATTCTACAACAAGGCCATGAATAGTGAAAAGTTGGTAAAAAAAATTTGGACAGCTTCTAAAAGTGCCATCGACAAATATTGTATTGATACCGCACAACACTTCTAGGTTACTTTTTGTTGAAAACCCAACGATACCACAATTGTTATCGTTAACTAATAAAAATGATTCATTTGTATTAGTAACTAATGTTATTTCATTTATAGCAGCATGCGTTTCAGCTATATTTTTTGGTATATTGGGATGAACAGATAAACGCGCATTTCTTATATTTCTTTTTATTAAAGAAGTATCATTTAAAGTTAAAGTATGTATATCGGATTTGTTTAACTCTCTGCAAATAAGTTTCGATGGCAATACCGAAATCTCCTCTACTGCTTTTCTCTTGAGATTATTACTTCATTTTTGCCGATTAATGTCTTGTTCACTAGGTTTATCGTGTGTTTTGTGATCATTATAAATTTCAGTATCAACATCATTATGTCTCTTAAAAAAACACTTACATGTATTTTTACAGCAGGTCCATCTCTGTACGTCATTATTCAACATTTTGTGAAACCTAAACTTATAACCATCTTTTATAATTACAGTTTTGTTTTTTTCACTAATCATTACGTCCATTTTCCAAAATTTAAGAGAAACACAAACACATTATTACGTATTACTGCAAACACGATATATAGTCACTTCTCGACGTACAGTACGCTACTAAAAATATAATGAAATAGTCCAAATATCGTACATTCGTATCATTTCGTATATGATAGTAAGATACCGTCATATACGTACGATCAAGCCCTTACTTATCGGTATCTTAATTGCGTTTAATCAAAGGTCGACAATGTTATCGACTTTTATTGACTGTGAATGCTTTGGTGTTGTTAAGAAGTATTTCAAAATCATATACATGCAGTCAATCAATGCAAAATTGGTGGAAAAAGATTCAAGCTCTTGGTTTAGTCAACACTTACAAAACTTTTTTTAATTAATTTGTACAATAATAATTTTACAATATATAAATAATATTTACTTGCTACCATTTTTTTCCCGGGACTCAACTTACCTACTACCATTTTTTTCCCGGGACTCAACTTACCTACTACCTGTTTTTCCCCGGGACTCAACTTACCGCTTTCAAAATGTACCAAACTTATCTCGGACTCAATTTACCTAGACCCGAGTACCGTACGCCAGCGGTTCCCCATTGGTGGTCCGCGTGTTGATTTTAGGGGGTCCGTGGTTGTGTTGTACTGCAGTGATATTTTTATTTTATTTTAGTGAAATTATTAACTTTGTAGTTATATAAAATTCTGAAAACTGACATCGCCCGTGGAATTTTGTATTATTATTCTTGTCCGCTATCAAACTCATATGATTTGGCTACTAAACGTCTAATTAATTATTACGTATCCACATCTAATACACTCATTTTATTACATCGAGGTGCAGCAGTATCCATCGTGTCGACCGTGCTCGGTCGTATTTTTAGTTTTTGCTTTCTGGCCCGTTAAATTTAAACGGTCTAAACACTGGCTCTTTGACTTAAAGTTGCCCGTCCCCAACACAGACGATACACAGAATGTCCCACCGGGATTATTTACACAATTTTAAATAAAAATAACATTATCAATAAACCTTATCGACTATATTACAAGACGAGTTGATAATAATTTATATTATTCCTTTGTAAATAAAAAAAAAATATTAAAAATCTAGAACCAGATGAAACGACCTATAAAATGGCTATCTTGAAATTTCAATATAATTTTAAATTAAAATTTAATTTTTATACTTCTTTAATTAATAATACACTTATATGTACCAAACGAAATTGCCTTTGATCAGAGATGCTCATAAAAAAAAAAAAAAACAGAATTTGATTATCTCTATGAACACGGACGATCTCGCTCTGTGTAAGTCCCGGTGGGACACTCTGTATGGTGCGGGAGTCTGAGAAATGTCTAGAACGGGCACTCCGCTCTTGGCCGAAAACGAAATACGCCGCAGAAGATTTACACGATGAAACTTGGATATTTTTTTTTTCTTACGTTGCACGCGTCGCTCAGAAGGTTTTATAATAAACTCCAGAACTTTGCGGTAATACTAACAGTTTTGAGTTGAATTAAGTGAAAAGAAGTCGATGTCTACCGCTGTTGTCGGGTCGAACGTCGGGTCTAACCGGTCGAACGTCTGTGCCCGTCGTTCTCACCAGTCGTCTGCGATCGTTAACAGCTGTTGTCCGATTTCCTTTTAATGATCTAGAGTGGTATTTTGTACACGGTTCCTCCTCAACCCTCGTGCACGTGTTGTCACGTCTTTTTCCAGGTCGCACCGCACGAACAGGGTGTTATCAACCACTGTTCCGTTGCTGTACAATAACCGTCATTAACAGCACATACCGTCGAAGGAGTGTTCAAGCTCGCGACGTCTCGTTCTCGCCGATGCCGAGAAGAGCGCTGACGACTGCTGAAACGGTCGTAGTAGGGTCGCCGACCAGATACCGAGGGCCGGAGTACCCGGATTTTCGTACCTCACACATTAGAAGATACTACAGTAAGACCTCGATAAAACGGAATCGCTTGGGACCATGACATTTTTCCGTGTTAACGGGGTGTCCGTCTTGACGGGGTTCGAAAAAAATTAATTGAATTAAAGTAAAGATTATACGAGTATATTTATTTTAAACCAGTTTATACATAATACCATTGATTAAATATACATAGATAGCCCACGCCGTGATAAAAATTAGAAGCAATAAATTGAGCAATTGGGAGCCCAGAAATAATAGTGTGGGAGCCTGATACCTGGATGCGCTAGTGATCACAATCTTATTAATTATAGTGTTTACTACATTATCAGTTTTTGTTGTTTGACCGTTAATCTCTTTTCTTTTGTTTATGACGTTGAAAATTCTTAAAAATATTTAAAGTGTTACCTATCTATATTAAATATAATTATATTATGATTATTGTAAGTAATAATATTACTGTTCTGGTATAATTTTTATATATACCCATATTTATCTAAGTTTTTTGTAAATAAATTGTATCATGTTATATTTTAATTGTTATTGAATATACCTTTAAAAAAGAATTTTGGTTTCATATAATAAATACACAATTTGTCACAGTATAAAAAAAATTGTTTTTGTTAACCTGAATTGAGTTAGGTATCTTCATGAAATCACAATAAACACAGTCTCTTATCAACCTTAGTATTGTTTAAGTTGAACAAAATAGTATGTCTAAAATATTATCATACATTAAGCTTAGGTTTCAAGAAATAGCAATTCAATTCAAAATTAATACGCAATGATTAAATTGTTCAGAGCAACAATTTTGCGAAAAATAAAAATGAAATATATTATTTATAAATATGCAACTTTTCACGACACAGTACACGGATGACGCGACGTAACTTTAAATAATATGTAACTGTCACCCTTAAGTTATACGATATAATGAAATACAGTTAATTTCCTTCATAACAAAATTTTAATGATAGAAATATGACGGATTACACAATATGTTATAAGTTATAACAATACATTTAATTAGTAAGGTGTTCAAAGTTCAAACCAGTTAGGTCGGTCGAGACTCGAGGTATTGACAATTTAATATTCAATTGCATACAAAATACAAATATATCAAATGAGAAATAATATTTGCTATACGACTATAGATTATTTCTTATCTCAATTTTCCACGAAATATCAATGGAATCTGGACTGACGTCTATTATCAACGCTTTTGTCTATTTCATTTTGAACACAAAATTAATAAATTGTTCAAATTTACGCGCTCTCTATTGACACATTGCGCTATTAATGAATCGTGTTATATTATGCCCATTGACGTGGGCTATCTATGTATATTTAATCAATGATAATACATACAATTTATATTTTTTATTTCATTTTATATTTATTTGTACTTATTTATTTACATTTTGTATTACATATTTATTTTTAGCCAGTATATGTACATTAATAATAATTATATTTTTTGAAAAATATCCGTTATTGATTTTTGCTTTTTATTTCGTAAGGCGTCGCGTTCCACACATTCCTTGGCTCTTGAAGTCAAATCAAATAGTGTATACATATCAATTGTATTAGTTTTTAATGTCATCGTACAAATACGCACTCGTAAATCGATTATCTATGGGTATCGACAATACGATAATAAATGTCATGCTAAGTATCTTAATCATGTTATATTTCCGGCTTGGCGAGGTTTCCGTCTTGGCGGGATGAAATTATATGTAATTTGAAACGGGACCAAAAAAATATTCCGTAATACCGGTGTTTCCGTCTTACCGAAGTTCCGTCTAAGCGAGGTTTTACTGTATTCAAACATAAAAAAAAATAAAATAATAAGATAAAAGACGATTGATGATTAAGTAGACGAGGTATATTGTTTTATTGATTTTTATTTTTCCTTTCCCTTTCCCTTTAACTCGAACATTACATAACCGGACCCGTTCATCTATGTACGTCACGAGCTGAGTACCGTTGGAATATTATGCCGTATTAATCCGCTCGTGGAAAGTCTATACGTGCGATAAGCGAACCCGCCAGATCGGCCGTTGGTCTTGGCGGTTCACGTCGAATAAGGACCGTCGTCGTCGCGAGGAGAAATGAGATGATATGAAAGCGGCGCCGCGGCGGCCGAGTGAGCGTTACACGGTCGTTTGGCACGTCGTCGATCGTAGTGGACGGGGATACGAGGTAAATTTTTTTTTTATCCATTTTATTATCGCTTCGGTCGACTACAAATCTACCGTGTACACTAGTGCTCTGCACGGTCCGGTCTGGTTCGGTCTTATCGTATAAAAATAGATGAAGGATCGGTTCGGTACGACTCAATATTTTTTTGAAAGATTTTGGTCCGGTCCTGGTTTAAACTATAATCATTTCGGTTCGATCCGGTAGCTAAAATATAATCAGATCGGTCCGGTCCGGTCCGTTCGGTCCCGATTAGTTTAAAATTTACGTCTAATAATACGGCTCGTTTAAAATATTTTATCTAATATCTATTGAACAATGATTTAAAATTAAAGACATTATTTATTGATTAATAACACGAATATTATCATTATGGCACATGGGAATCAATATTTTACCCCAGCACCGTTGTTTTATATAAATTGTATATGTTATCATGTATATATTGTATATATCCCAAAGCTGTTCATGGTACCTATTAGCTATTAATAATTTATTACAGTACAATCAGTACATATTTTCAAGAACAATTATTATTATTCTCGTTATGGTGCGGGTAACGAGAAATTGTGGAAGTGCCACACCGCGCCGTCCAAATATATAAATGTATACTACTGCCAATGAAATACTCGCATATTATTATGATCTTGGTTTATATTAATTAATCTTATTAATCCACGTTATTTTTAAAAACGAATTATGAGTGTCGTATTTTCGTATACATTGCTAATGGTTTTACCCATATGATATTACCCATTTAATTTGTGAACTTTATTATTTATCATTCGTGTTCTGTACTGCGTTGCCGACTGTCTTAGCGCTGTGTTTACTATCTAAAAAAAATTTAAATAGGTCCGCGGTCCGGTCCGGTCCGGTCCATAAGCTTTTACAGTCCGAAATTTGTAAGTTCGGACCGACGGTCCGGTCTCGGTCCACTCTAACAAATTTTTTTTAAATTTTCAGTCCGGTCCGGTCTAAAATTAAATTTAGCAATCGGTTCGGTCCGACTTCGGTCCTTTGTTAACATTTTCAGTCCGGTCCGGTCCCTAAAATTACGGACCGTGCAGAGCACTAGTGTCCACGCACAACAACTCGTTCATACAGAACGCGCGTGACGTCGATGTGTCGGTCACGTTATGATTGCTATTTTTTTTTTTTTTTTTTTTATTAAACAAATAATCCGCGGCAACAAGGCCATTGGACATTAACATTTACATTACTTAAAAGGTTATTATTATTACATATTTACAGTTATATTATATTTTGTTTATGAGTAGTGTGTCTTCTAAAAACTTTATGATTTTGAGGATGTTGTCGGGCTCTGGGTTCAGGATCTCTGTGAGGTGGTCGGCGATCTGATGTTTTTGCCTTGCGGTGTCGTAGATTCGGCATTCTGTAAGTATGTGCTTTACAGTAATTTGGACCCCACAGCACGCGCATATGGGTGGGTCTTCCCCTCTCATAAGGTGAGAGTGTGTTATATTTGTGTGACCAATTCTGAGACGGTTGATGGACGTCTCGTTTTTTCTTGTTGTATTGGGTGTGGAAGGGAACGGCTGAACAGAAGTCTTAATTTCATTTAATTTTGTACTCATTCCGCTCCATTCCCTTTGCCACTGGTGTATAGTGTCGTCGTGTATCATTCTCTTTATATCGTAGAATGAGAAATGTGGTAAGGTGAGGGCATCGGGTGACGAGTGTGCAGATTTGGCGGCCCCATCTGCTTGTTCGTTACCCGGTATATTGGAGTGCCCAGGGATCCAAGTGTACGTTATGTTTTTGCCTAGCTGTTGTGCTCGGATGTGGGCATTTTGTATTTTTCTGGCGATGTCTGATGGTGTGTGATGGTTTCGGATGCTGGTGAGAGTAGAGAGGGAGTCACTGAAGATATTTATGTTGTTGTCGGCGATGTTGGATATAGTGTGTTCGATAGCTTTGAGGATAGCTAAAGCTTCGGCGGTATAAATTGAACATTTGTTTGATAGTTTCCATTGGATAGTGTTCCGGCCGCACACAATAGCCATCCCAACGCATCCCTCTTTGCTGGAGGCGTCAGTGTATATATGTGTTTGTGTATTAGAGAGGTTATCCTTGAACGCATTTCTGTATATGAGAGGGCAAGTTGAGTTTTTGGGGAATCTGTGTAGTTCAAGGTTAATATTAATGTCGAAGTGCCAAGGCGGGTATATAGGATTTTCTTTTTGTATTATGTTTGCCAGATCGAATTTTATGTAGTGGAAGTTGTATATGTATTTTGGATGGTGTACTAGAGACAGGGGTGAACTTGATAATCTTGCTGCTAGTTTTGCTGTTTGTTCTTTCCATCGTATAGCGAGTGGCGGGATTCCTGCAATGTTTAGGATGCTTTGGATGGGGCTGGAGCGGAAGGCACCAATGGAGAGACGTATTCCGGCGTTATGAATTGACTCTAATTTTTTTAGGTGTGAAGGTTTGGCTGTTGAAAAGATTGGAGCACCGTAATCAAGTTTTGAAAGAATAAGGGCTTTGTGTATTTTGAGAAGTGTTTGGGTTTCGGCTCCCCATGAGGTGTGAGAAAGGGTTTTGATGATGTTGAGTCTTGGAGTAGTGATGTTCTTTAGGTTTAAGATGTGGGGCGTCCATGAGGTTTTATGGTCAAAAATGATGCCTAAAATTTTAACTTTTGATTGGTTTTCTATAACATGATTTCCAATGTTAATATGGATCTTATTCCTTGACCTCTTTTGATTGAACACTATAAGATTGGTTTTTTCTGGGGAAAAACGGAAGCCGGAGGTTTTTGCCCAGCACATGAGTTTGTTAGTGGAGTCTTGTAATATATGTTGGACAGAGGTGATATTTGAGCTGCGACATAGAATGGTGAAATCGTCGGCGTATAATAGAGGTATATTTGGGCGTGTTATTTCTTCGGCAATATCGTTGATGGCAATTAGAAAAAGAGTAACGGAAATGGTGGAACCTTGTGGGACTCCATTGTCCTGGGAAAAGGTGTCGGAGAGTGCGTTGGAGGTTTTTACTTGGAAGGAGCGGTCCTCGAGGAAGTTAGAGATGAAGTCGAGCATGTTACCCTTAGCGATTATTTTGTTGAGTTTATCTATTATTCTGGGTCTCCAGGCCGTGTCGTATGCTTTGGCAATATCAAAGCTTATCATTCCCAGTTTTTGCTTATTGAGTAAGGATGTGCTAATTTCATTTTTGATTGTTAGGAGGTTGTTTATTGTACTTCTGTTTCGTCGAAATCCGTTTTGTATGGGTGTGAGATGGTTAGAATTTTCAAGGAACCATATGAGTCGGCGGTTAACTATTTTTTCCAGCAGTTTACATAATGTATTCAGGAGACATATGGGTCGGTAATTTTCTGCAAGAAACTGGTTTTTGTTGGGCTTGAGAATGGGTATCACATGCCCGTGTTTCCAAGAAATGGGGAAGAAGTTGTTATCCCATATTGTGTTGTATATCGCTAGTAGGTGATTTTTGCTATTTTTTGGTAGGTTTTTTATGAACGAGTATGGTATAGCGTCCGGACCAGGGGCTTTGCTTTTGCAATTTTTGAGGGTGTCCTCTAGCTCCTCTATCTTCAGCGGTGAGTTGAGTAGGGATTGGAGGAGGTCGTGTGGGTCGACCGTATTGACGATGTTGGTGTAACGTAGCGAGTATTCCAAAAAATCAGTGTCATAATTAGAGTTGCTGGAGTTGTTATGAAAAGTGGTTCCAAGAGAGTTGGCTACGTCTATAGGAGATGAGGAAAGTTTTTCATCGATAATTAGATTTATTTTGTTATATCTGTTGGTTCCTTTTAAAGATTTTATTTTATTCCAGACGATGGATGTGTCGGTGTGATTTTGAATGCTGGACACGAAGTTTTTCCAGCTTATGGCTTTGCTTTTCTTTACAAGGAATCTTGTACGTGCTTTATATTTTTTTAATTTTATAAAATCTGCTTGTGACTTGGTGAGTTGAAAAGATTTAAGGACTCTGTTTTTGTCTTGGATGGACTTTTTTATATCTTCGTTCCACCAGGGAACTCTAGGTCGGTGAGTTTTAGTGGGAGCTGTTCCTATAGAGATTTTGGCTGTGTCTTGGATAAGGGTGGTGAATTTTTCTACATCGGAGTTTATGCTAGAGCATGAGGGGGTGTGTAAGGCGTGAGTGTGTTCCTCCATTAGCGACGAGTAGAGGTCCCAATTTGCTTTTTTTAATTTCCATTTTGGAGGGTAATCCAGGTATGATTTGTCCAGGGGAAGGGTGATCGATATTTTTATCGGGATATGATCACTGCTATATATGTCTGGCAGGGTCTGCCAGTCCAGTTTATGGAAAAGGGAAGAATTGACTATGGAGAGGTCTATAATTGACGGATGTCCATTAGAGGGGTTTATTCTGGTAGGTTGACCGTTGTTTAATATTGTAAGATTGTCGTTTGATAGTAGCTCTTCGATGGTCGTGCCTCTGGGGTCGGTTTTGTACGAGCCCCATGTTTCGCTGTGACTGTTGAAGTCCCCGACAATTAAAAAATTGTTAGGGAGTTGTTGTACAATATGCTCTATGTCGTTGAGGGTAAACTCTTTTTGGTTTGGTATGTATATGTTGCATACCGAAAGTGTTATATGGGGAAGTGTGATAGTCAGGGCAATGGCTTCAATGTCTGTGTGGAGTGCGATCTCTTCAGTAGGAAGGTTATGTCTGACCAGGGTTGCTATTCCCCCGCTGGATCTGATACAGGAGTCTCTGTTTTTTTTGAATATGTTGAAGTTAGGGAGAGCAGGGTTGCTTTTGTTATTAAAATTGGTTTCTTGTAGGCATATGATTATAGGGTTGTGGTCATTTATTATAAGTTGGAGTTCTTCATATTTGTTGAAGAATCCATTGATGTTCCATTGAATGATGTTGTTGGTCATTTATGTTATTATTATGGATATTAGTTATTTAATTGTGAGATGTATATTAGAATACTGATGTTTGTTTTATGTTGAATGTGTATATTAATTAGTTGTCTAGAGTTGGCGGTGAAGCTTGGAATAGAAAGTTTGATAGTCTAGTGATTAGGGATTTGGTGTAGCGATCTGTGATTGTGGGTCGTATCAGGTCTATAATGTTCATTAGAGACGTGATATCGGAGTTGATATCCTTGCAAATACCGTGGATGTTCATGCTTTTGTTGGTAAAATTTTCCAATAAATATTTGAAATTAGTTAATGATATGTGTTGGTTATCAGAAAAGATGTATTCCGCCGGTTTGAGGCCTGTGGATATTTTGTCGTGGGTATTAACTAAGGAATTGGATCTAGATCTGTCAATTTTGGTTTTTTTTGATACACTTCTACCCCTACTTCTATCTGTATTGTTCTCATTAGATGCGGTGGTGATCGGCGGAGGTGTTGACGAGGTTGTTATGGAGGAGGTGTCGGAGTGCGGTCTTTTTGAATGTTCATTTAAAGGTGTCTGTGGATTATCAGTTGTATTAGTCGGGCTTGATAATGTGGGTTGGAAGTTTTCATTTGTATGATTGTCCTCTGTGATCCCTTCCATTACTTGATGTGTGTCTGACGTTTGGTTGAGGTTATTTAGTGTGTGGGGGTTATTATCCTTTTCTAAGGAGGCTAGAGGTTTGGTAGTGAGTCTGGGAGGTTCGACCGGCGGGTCGTGTTGCTCGAGTACCATATTGTTTTGAGGGTTGGTGTCGGTTTTCTTACATGTGCTGGTTGTGTGACCAGTGGATTTACATAGGAAGCATGTAATTCTACCGTCTGTAAAGAATACTCGGAATTCCGTTTGGTTATGCTGTAAAGGGAGTGATCCCGGGAGTTTGGGTGAATCGTCGTGGTTGATAAATAGCTGGCGACGGAAGCTGGAGACGTGGTCATATCCCTCAATGTTGATACCAGTTTTGAGGTGGACGATTTGGGATACGGGTGTTATATTGATTTTACTGAGTGCATCGAGAATGACATGATTTGGTATAGAAGGACAGACATTGGATATGACTATCCTTTTGGATGGGTTTATGAGGCGGCGAATTTCGATTGGCTGTTCATTAATGATGATGGTTTGAGTGATTTCAAGAAGAGAGTCGAGTATTTGTTTGCTTGATAGAAAAATACAAAACCGATTGTTTGATATGCGGGATGCAAAAATTATGTTTTTGGGAGAGATTAGTTTGCCTATGGCGACGATGTAGTCCCTTTGGGGTATTCCGTCTATCGAGTTGAAGACCAGTGCTTGTTCTCTGCTTGGGGGGTTTTCGTTAGCTGTAGCGGATGCGTAATTTAATGCTGTGTTTTGTGAGGGATTGTTGGCATGTATTCTAGGTTGATTGACATCATAATATGATCGCGCGGGCGACGGTGTGGGTGAGGAAAGAGTTGGTGTAAGGTTTTTTTTGGATACTGTGCTAGACGTTGTCGATGTTGGAAGACGCGCGTGTTGTGTGAGGCGGGTATTTATGGGTTTGATAGTCTGTGATGCTATGGTTTTGTTAGGTGTTTTGGCCGGTGCCGATTTGCTAATGACCTTTGTATTAGACGGCCCAGCCGTCTTGATATCGTTGAACATTACGCGATAAGGAGGGTAGTTACATGATAAAGATAATATTACCCGTATGTATGGTCCAACGATGTGCTATCGAGAGCTATAAAATGCGGAAATGCAGAAAGTTAAACACGTGCTTCACGGTCGGCTGTCAGACACGAACTGGATTGCTATTATTTTACGCATTGTGTGTACAGGGCCCCGGCGAACACTGAAAAAGTAAACAAAAATAATTTTTGACATGTAAATTACAGGCCGTGCGCGCGCACGTACACGCCGTACGTACACATACCTACACCTACCCAGTCGATAATCTGTGGCTTCCGTCACTCCGGGGCGAACAATGGCCGTGATTTAGGTTTTCTTTTATAATCCATTATCTTTATATAATCCAAACTCGCACTTGACAGCCGCCGCCACCGTCGCACATGTACTCGTGTGTGTGTGTGTGTGTGTGTGTGTGTGTGTGTGTGTGTGTGTGTGTGTGTGTGTGTGTGTGTGTGTGTGTGTGTGTGTGTGTGTGTGTGTGTGTGTGTGTGTGTGTGTGTGTGTGTGTGTGTGTGTGTGTGTGTGCGCGCGCGCGCGCGCGTGTAATGCGTTTCGTTTCGAAAGTGCACCACCACCACCGCCACCGCCACCATTGACACAATGAATAGACTTATTTATTATTTAGAGAAATTGTTCTTTTACAAAGTTATTTTTTTATTCCGTTTTCATTGTTGTTCGTTATTCTTATTATTTGCTTTGAATGGGCACCGCGGAATGGTATGATAATAATTATAATTGTTCGTGGATTGACGTCGGACGTACGGACAACAATGAAAAGCTTAACGAGGGGGGAAGAAAAAAAAACGCGCAAATTATTATATATCTCACCTCCTCCCACTCGTCAACGCCGATGACCAGTTGTGCGGCGGCGGCGTTGCATACTAATTATTATCGTGACCGTAATAATAGCTCTGTGACCACGGTTGTTGTGCGTCGTAAATGTGTGTACGCGCACTATAATACTATTTTCGTTGCGAATAACAATTATTATTATGAGTGTACTCCTGCACACCCGTCGTGTACTCGAAGCGTACACGTTATTTATTTACCCTAAAAAATAGCACACCGTCAACATGCGCACGTGCATAATTTCTGCTGCATGTTCGTGACAGCGTTTATTTCAGAGTTCACTTTTTAGATCATTCCGTAACGTTAACGTCGAACAAGTTGCAAAAGAACTGACGTACGACTTAATGTAGTCATGTGAACAATCACAGGGACAGTTAGAAGCACTCCGACCCAATGGCTACATGGTCTCTCGCATATTAAATCCACAATAACAAATACTTTGGTTTTTTATTCATATTTAGTTGATATTGTTTCATTAGGTGGTCAGGTAGACGCTATCTACACAGATCTCCGTAAGGCTTTTGACAAGGTAGACCACGATCTTCTACTAGCAAAATTAGATAAATTGGGTGTGAGAGATCCACTATTATCTTGGTTTTCTTCATATTTAAATGGTCGATCTCAAATAGTGAAGATCCATAAATCATTTTCTAAAACAAAAGGTCATGTCAGGAGTTCCACAGGGTGGTCATTTATCACCCTTGCTATTTATTTTATTTATAAATGACTTAAATAATTGTTTTAAATCATGTAAGTTTTTGTTATTTGCGGATGATATGAAATTATACATGCCTATCAACTCTCCCAATGATACGACTTCCCTACAACATGATTTGGATCTATTTCCTAGTTGGTGCTCATTGAATGGTATGGCTCTGAATACCTTTAAATGTGTATCCATTTCATTTAAACGTTCAAAATCTTGTATAAATTGTCAATATTTTATTAATGGTACTGCTCTCAACTCTGTCAACCAAGTTCGGGATCTAGGTATTGTTGTATATGCCAACTAGGCCAAAATTTAATTATTATAAAATTAGTAGAATTGGCCAGTGAAGCAAATGAGCTGAGGTAGCATATTGTAAATTAATATTTAAGACAGCCGGACGGACGAGACCGAGGCAGAGTGTGTGTGTGTGTTTTTGAAGCACGTATGTGTAGAGACTACGACGCCACGCTTAATTTTTGTTTTAATTAAAATTGGCCTTTTGGTGTGAATTATTGTTTTATTTTGAAAACCCATCAACTCTTAATAATTGAACTAATATCTATTAGCTTTGATTACTAAAGAGAGGATAGAGCGATACCCACGAAAGTGCGGTATACGACAGTGGCGCCCAACGTAATTCGACAATCCACGCCCAGAGACCTTTTGTGTTTTTGTTTGTGTTTGTGTTTTTGTTTGTGTTTGTGTTTGTTTTTTTGTTTTTTGTGTTATCATACGCATAAAGATACCTTTAAATTTTCGCAGCAAGTTTATAAAAGGTTAGTTTTTGAGTAAATTACCTGTAAGTATTTTGAATTTATTTTTTTTTTCTTTTCGTAAATAATAAATAAATTTTCAATATAGGGTTTACTTTTTCTTAGGATTCCGTTTTAATTATATTTATCATTTAGGGTTTTTTATTTTTTTTCATTTTTTTTTCTTGCCGTTTATAATAAATTCACATATACAAATTTAATCTAATTTTACATTCATTTTTGACTTTTATTAAACATGAATTATGACCGATCTTGATATTACTACTACCGAAATTTCGAATAAAATAAATAAAATAACAGATATTTATAGATTAAAGAAACCAGAACTTATAAATTTATGCGAGTTAAAGGGATTAAAAACCGAAGGTAATGTGAACGACTTACGTCCTAGAGTAGTTAGATATTTCAGAGGTATTTTAAAAATAACTGATATTAAAGATAGGGTGAGTGAAGAAGAAAAGAATAGCATTTTAGAAAAATCATTAAAATATAAAATTAATATAGATAATTTAGAAAGTTCATTAAATCCAGGGGACTCTAGTCTCGATTCTGACAATTCTAATAATATAAATATATCATCGGACGTCTTAGACAACAGTCAGAGGGCTTGTGAATCTTTTACCCGCCATATAGATAGCGTAGAAAGCTGCAGTACGAATTTATATTATAACAATTTAGAAGGAAATCAAGAAGGGAAATATATTAACATACCAGAATCCACAAAATTAATTAACTCAGACATTTTTTTTAGAAAATATTTACGAAGACATTTCAGATAATCCAGCCGATAATTTAAATACTACCTTTATTAAAACTCGTTCCCCACAGACCACTAATAATCCAATCAAAATAAATAATACAAATATGGAAAAAAATAAATTTATGATAATTAAACCAGATAGTTATTCCGGAAAAGGAGACATTAAACTGTTTTTTAAACAATACGAAAAAGCAGGACTGATTAATAATTGGGACACCAACGATAAAATACAATATTTATCTATATTTTTAAAAGACACCGCTGCCATATTTTTAGAAAATTTGGAAAATAGAAAAAATAATTGGACTTGGGATGAAATAAAAAAGGAATTTTTGTCGGAGTTCCAACCTATAGGGTATTCAATTTTATTAAAGAGTAAATTAGAAAATAAAAAACAGGAAGAATTAGAATCCATAACAAGCTTTGTAACTGAAGTAGAAAACTTATGTAGACAAGTAGACAAAAATATGAAAGATGAAGACATTTGTACTTACATCTTAAAAGGAATAAGAGAACCAATATTGCACGTTATTTCACTCCATGACAATAGTAATTTAAATAAATTAAAAGATAATTTAAGAAAGTATGAATTGATGCAATTTAGAATAAATTCAAGAGGTACTGGTTATAACGAAATTACTGAAATTTTAAATAAACAAGTTATACAATTAGATAAATATTCAAAAACAAAGGACGAAGAAATTAAAGAATTAAAAACAAAATTAGAAAACCGAGATAAATATTATAATAATGAAATTGAACAATTAAGCAAAGAAATTAAAGATATAAGTATTCAAAATAAAAAAAACGTTAATTTTAGAGAAGATAGAGGACGAAATTACGAGAGGAAAAATTACTATAATGAAAATCCAGATTACAGAAATAGATCATATTCGAGAGAGAGAGAAAATAATCAATATAGAGATTATAGAGATAAGAGCCCTTACCCAGGAAAAACAAACAACAGATATAGAGAACAAAATCCGGATAGATACTACAGCAATAACAGGGATAGATCTTATTCTAGAGAAAGGGGTTATAATAGTCAGTATGAAAAAAACAATAGAAATAGAAGCCGTGATAGAGGATATGATAGAGACAGCCGTGATAGTAACCGATATAGTAGGAGTAATAGCCGTGATAATACCCGAAATAGCAGAGGTAACAGCCGTGAGATAACACCGGAGCGATACAGGGAAAATCGATATGACAGAGAAACAGAAAGAGTTACCTGTTTTAGGTGTAATAATAAAGGGCATTACGCTGATAAATGTACTATTTCAAAAAACGACTAGATTCCGAGTTAGAAAAAAAATCGGATAATCTAACTCGGGGATTCAGAGAAGTTATAAAAGATAAAGCTGTATGTAATATTATTGAAAAGGAAAATAAAGAACATATAAAATTTATAGGCGAATGGTATAATAATAAAAAGTATAAAAATGAGTACAAAAATGCATTCCCACGATTTTTTCAAGAAATAAAAGGAAATATAAAAAATATCAAAACAGAATTAACAGATAATGAACGTAAGCAAAAAGTACTATCGGTAAAAGTAAAAATAGAAGAAAATGAGACATATGCTACGATAGACACGGGCTCAAACATATCATGTGTAGACATTTCCTTAGTTAATGATGTTTCTCAAATTACAGTAAAAGAACAGTGTACTATAACAGGGGCAGACAATACTGAACTAGAACAGTTGGGAAAAATAGATTTAATAATAAAAATAAATAATAATGAATATTTTATTAATGCTTACGTTATTAAAGGACTTAACTGCAAATTACTATTAGGAAACGATTTTAACATTAAAAACAACTTAATCATTGATTTTAAAAACAAGAACATACAAATTAATAACAATACTATAGCAATGGACGAAATTTGGTATGACTACAATAAAAATAATAATAAGAACAACATGGGAACCGAAATAAACTTAGCAAGCATAAATATTAATACCAGCTTTATAGGAGATATAGTGTCAGGTGACAATATAACTATTTCGCCGAAATGTAAAATGAATATAAAAAAGATTAACATCAATACAAATAAGCAAAATTCAAATTATGTAATAGAACCCGTTGAAAGAATATATAAAAACAAATACCTATTACTAGAATCAACCTCAATTAACAATGATGACGGAATAACATTTTATAATTTTTCTAACACGTATAGTAATATACCGAAGGGCATGAAATTAGCGAATATTATTAATGCAGACTCAGAAAAAAAACTAGACAGACTATTAGATATAAAAACAATAGGGACAACAACACTAAGACATACTGACGTTGATAACTTAAACGAAGTTACTGATAAACAAGGTAACATAATACAAATTTCACATGAATTAAACAATGACCAACGACAAAAGGCCCTAAAACTAATAAATAATTATAAACATCTATTTACATCAGACCCTCTTGATATTGATTGCGCTAATGTCGAACCTTGTGAAATTAAATTAAAATCGGATAAACCAATATTCCAACCACCATTTAGAGTCTCACCGTCACAAAGAAACAAATTAAAAAAGTTAATTGATCAAATGATAAGGGCAGATATAATAGAACCGAGCAGGAGCAATTATGCGGCACCAGTTTTTTTAATTCCAAAAAAAGAAAAAGGCGAGTATAGATTTTTAGTGGATTATAGAAAACTTAATAATGAAACTATAGCCGACAAACACCCGATTCCACGATCACAAGATCTATTTCGAAGTTTAGAAGGCGCTAAATATTATTCTACTTTAGATATGGCTCAAGGTTACTTCCAAATACCTATTAAACAAGAAGACCAAGATAAAACAGGATTTACTACAGATTTTGGACTTTTTAACTTTAAAAGAATTCCGCAAGGATTTAAAAATTCAGCCCCGATTTTTCAAAGGATTGTTAACAATATATTTAGTGATTATCTATATAGAACCATGATTGCATACCTTGATGACATATGTTGTTTTGGTAATAATTTCGAAGAAGCATTATCTAGATTAAAAGAAATATTTATCAGACTAGAAGAAACGGGTCTAAAATTAAAAACCAATAAATGTAACTTTTTCAGCTCACAAATAGAATTACTAGGTCACACGGTATCTAAAGACGGAATAAAACCCCTAAGTAAAAATATTAAAGCAATTAAACTTTTTCCCATACCAACAAAAGTTAAAGACGTGAGAGCATTTGTAGGACTAACAAGTTATTATAGAAAATTTATAAAAAATTACGCAAAAATAGCTAGCCCTTTAACAGAACTGACAAAAAACAACAATACGTTTCATTGGGGTAACACACAGGAGATAGCCTTTAACACAATGAAAGAATCTATAATAACTGCACCGGTTCTAACTCATTTTGAAGATGGTTACCCTGTTTTTGTAACAACAGATGCTTCTTTAGAAGGATTATCAGGTATATTAGAACAAGAAGACAACAAAGGGAAACGACACCCAATTGCATACGCTTCTAGGAAATTAAAAGGAGGTGAAAAAAAATACACAACAACTGAGTTAGAAATGTCCGCAGTTGTATTTGCTGTAAATTATTTTAAAGAATACCTATTGGGTAGGAAAGTAATTGTGTTTAGTGACCATTCTAGCCTACAATACTATCAAAATATGAAAAATCCCTCAAGTCGTATAACAAAATTCATTTTTAAATTATTAGAATTTGATTTAGAAATTAAACATCGACCTGGTCTTTGGAATAAAGCAGCGGACTGCCTTTCACGATACCCCGTGGACACCTTAAAAATAAAAGATATTTTATATGACGATAATGATGATAATGACGAAAAAATTAACTTTGACACTATTGACTTAAAAATCCTTAAAGAAAAACAACTCGAAGATGAATTTTGCTATGGCATTATACCTGCAATAAAAAGTAATGAAAACCTAAAATACAAAAGAAAATCTAGACAGTTCTTAATAAAAAATGACATTTTATTTTTCAAAAATTGGTCACCTTATGGAGTAAATCACCAGTTAGTGATACCCAAAATTTTAATCAATACTATACTAAAATCTTATCATGAATCAGTTTTTAGTGGACACTTCGGAATAACAAAAACCTTAGCTAAACTAAAACAAAAATACTATTGGCCAACAATGATTAAAGACACTATGAAATTTATAAAAACATGCGTTTCTTGTCAGATGATAAAGAATCCGACCGGTAAAGGTCACGGGTTACTACAACCAATACCTTTGATATCAGGAAAACCATTACAAAGATTAACATTCGACTATTTAGGCCCATTACCCACATCTAGAGGTAAAAAATACCTTATTGTTGCAACTTGTAACGCAACAAAAATGGCTTTTGCAAAAGCAGTTGCAAATGCTAACGGAGCAGCAACAATAAGTTTTCTAATGGATCTAATAACATCCTATGGAGTACCTAAATATTTTTGTAGTGATAGAGGAACTCATTTCAAAAATAAAGAGGTTGAAAATGCGTGTAAAAAATTAGGCATTACCCAAATTTTCTCTAGTGCTTACCACCCACAAACTAACGGTATGACCGAACTCATTAATAAAATTATTTGTAACAGTTTATCACATTACATAAATGAAAATCAAAAAGACTGGTCACTTTATTACAAAATGATAATTTTTGCTTATAACACAAGCCCAAGTTCGAGATTAAAAGTAAGCCCATTTTATTTACTTCACGGTATAGAAGCAAATCAACCCTTAGATAATAAGCTTACTACAGAAGATGAATCATTCAACTTTACAAAGGCCCTGAAACAATTACAAAATATTAGAGATTCTATACCCAAAATTGTTGAAAAAGAACAGGCTGTCCAGAAAAAAAAATATGACGAAAAACATAAAAATATTGAATTTATTCCGGGACAAAAGGTACTAATAAAATTTGACTTCCACGAACAAAACCAATCAAAAAAATTAGCGAATAAATACAGAGGTCCTTTCACGATTATTGAAAAATTGACAGACGTAAATTACAAAGTAGAATTAGTTCTAAATGGAAAAAAAACTATCGATGTCATACATGTACAAAGATTAAAACCCTTTTATGAAAAAGAGTAAAACAAAAATATAAAACAAATATAATAAAATTAATAAAAACCTTTTAACCTCCAAGAAGTTAATAAAAAAATATATATATTTAATTAGTATACGAATGTGTGAATAATATAATTTTGATTCTAGATGTTTTTGTAAAATACTCACAGTTGTCGCGATGCTTTTCAACGCTTACGCAAATTGTATTCTAATATTCTATAATATTTTATTTTTATTATATCTACTCGTATATCAAAACACTTTATGTATGTTTGTCAATAAATTTTAAACCTTGTATTTTGCATTTTGTATTTTGTATTTTGTATTTTGTATTTTTTTTATTATTATTTTTTTTTGGTTTGTATTTTATATTTCATATTTTGTATTGTATAATCATAATGTTTGTTTTATTATGATTATACCTTGTATATAATTTAAGTTTGATATCTGCACCGTCAAACCTTATTTGACGTGATTGTATGATTATTAACTATGTTCTTTTATTTAATTGTACTTAAAATATGAGGGCATATTTTTTTGTTACACCGGGGATTGTTGTATATGCCAACTAGGCCAAAATTTAATTATTATAAAATTAGTAGAATTGGCCAGTGAAGCAAATGAGCTGAGGTAGCATATTGTAAATTAATATTTAAGACAGCCGGACGGACGAGACCGAGGCAGAGTGTGTGTGTGTGTTTTTGAAGCACGTATGTGTAGAGACTACGACGCCACGCTTAATTTTTGTTTTAATTAAAATTGGCCTTTTGGTGTGAATTATTGTTTTATTTTGAAAACCCATCAACTCTTAATAATTGAACTAATATCTATTAGCTTTGATTACTAAAGAGAGGATAGAGCGATACCCACGAAAGTGCGGTATACGACAGTATTATCCTATCAGCCGATTTGTCTTTTAATGCCCATATTAATTCAACTTATGGGAAAAGTCTTCGTGTTCTTCGGGTTCATTAAACGCACCTGCTCTAATTTCAACGATGCACTATGTATGAAAGTTTTATATTGTTCGCTAGTAAGATCTTTACTTGAATATGGACCGGTAGTATGGAATACAAATCAATCTGGTTTAGTTAATAAATTAGAAAAAATACAAAACAATTGTTTACGATTTTACGCTTTGAAAACTAAATATCCGTATAATAACACTGTGGTAATTGCTAAATCAATAGGTTTAAAGTCACTTGAAACAAGAAGATTAGTATATGATATCACGTTCATGTATAAAATCCTGAATGGTGTTATCAACTGTCCAGAATTATTACATAAAATTGGCTTTAAAGTACCCTCTTTTAATTCAAGATATAACCCACCTTTTGTTATTCCTCATTCTAAATATAATTACTTTACTAATAGTCCGGTGTGCCGTCTACCAATATCATGTAATTTAATTCATAATTTTGATTTTTTTTTCGACTCTTGTACTAAGCTAAGAAATTGTATTTATAATTTAAATCTTGATGTTTAATTTGATTTAGTTGTATTTAATGTTTTTCTCATTTGTTAATTTAGCGATATTTTTAGTATACAATAACTGTACTCTTACCCTTTGGGGTGTTAAAATATTTATTTATTTAAAATAAATATTATTATTATTATTATTGTTCTCTTCCAGAAGTTATGAAACAATGAGCTTCCCAAAATACCACCAATAAAATTAAAAGGATCGATGACCTGCCAATCTACAACGACCTGGTACACCATGCAAATAAACGGCGTTGAATCCAGACACTCCATGTGGGAAGAAGCTTATGCATCGAAGTTGAACCACAGGTTAAATGGAAAAGGACTTGGCTGGAGTCCGGTGTACGGAATTCGTCTCTGATCGGAGACCCAACGGCGAAGGCACCAGGTTTTGATTTACCGCGTGCCTTGTGGACCACCATAAACCGCATCGGAACCGAACAAAGAAAATTAAACTATGTTTTACACAAATGGGGAATGGCGGAATCTCCTTTATGTGGCTGTGGGCAATCGCAAACCGTCAGGCACATAGTAAATGAATGCCCAATAATGAAATTCCGAGAAAATGCCATCAAGTGGATGGAAAATGTAGGTGTGCGTCTGTGACACAGTTCAAGCCTAATCGCGGAGAGAGACAAATCCAACAGCAGTTACCAATTTTGTTACCAAATTTATTTTATTTTTACTGTAACCTTTTATTTTAATATTAGCCTAAGCTTTAGGTTTAGTTCACTAGTTTATTACTCCCTAATATTTATTGTATCTTAACTATTTACGCCGGAGCCATTATGCTAATATGTAATAATAATAGTAATAATAACGTCGAACACTTGCGCTTGAAAATATAAGCTTTACCAAGCACCGCTGTCTATCTTATCCTTCGATAAGTGTACACTTCCGATGATAAAGGTGTTCAAGTTTTCCAGTGTTTTGATGATTTCATTTGCGATCTTAGCTCGATTCGTTTTATCTCTTTCTAAACGTACGGTCGTGGCCGCGGTATCTTCATCCTCGATGACGGCACATCACAGCTCGTACGTTTATTTTGCCTGACTGTATGGTATAATATGGAATGTGTGATTTAGACTGCGAGTGAAGTGAGGCGTCTCATACAACTTTTGTTATCTAAACGAATTTCTGGAAATTTCTAAGCGTAATACGGCACGTGCGTTTATCGTTTTAATATACAATAATGTACCTGCAGTATAGCCATTTCTACTGATCCGCGATAACCATGAAAAATATAAATATTATCTAGTGCGAGCGTGTCAGCTGATGTTAACACACGATTAGGACGATATAAGTGCGTCGAGTTGAAAATTAATTAATGCGAATAATATAATTTATAATATAAAATAATTAGATCGTCAGTCTTATGTTTTGAACAATAATGCTGATATTACTCGATTTATTCTGTTCCTCGAAAGCGTATTCGTTATAAATGATGAGCAAAAATAAATAACGTACGCAAATATTAACAGCAGCGACATTGTCTTTCGGGGGTATAGCACGGAATTCCACCCTTATCGGACAAAAAGTAAATCTCCACAATGTATTATACTACACGCGCACATTGAACACCGAATACACTCCGAAAAAATGGTCTTTTAACATTCATTTGCAGCAGTGCACGGTGTATAATTAATTATTATTCCCATTGAAACACATTACTGTTATTCGGTTATAATTTAATTAAAATATTGCATTCAACGGGTAATAATATATATCCGCCGTTTGCAATATTTCTGCGCGAAAAGGATAATTTGTTCTTAAAAAGGGACAGTGTGCGGTCGCCGCGTCGGGCGCACGATTGCGCGCGAATAGAAAGTTAAATAGGACCCTTATTTGGGGTGTCGTAGATCGGGGGACATGGTCGTTATTTGGCAAAAATAATAAAGGTTTTAAAGGACAGAAAGGCGAACAATGTTATTCGAAATGCATAATGCAGCTTTGTTCTTGTCGGCAGCGTATAAAAAGAAAAAGGGGTTTCGGACATTTATTGTTTTTTAGGAATCCGTGTCGAGGACGCAATTTGTTAAATAATAATGTAACTTTTATTCAGTGGGATATGACGTTTAAAAATAAGGGCCGGTGGAGGGTGTCGCTGTGTTCAGTGGCCCAGATTCAAAACACGGAATTCGAATTAAATGTAACCCCTTCGGCTTTTGTTTTCCCGGGACCTTTTGTTGTGATTGCAACCACCTTGCCTCTTCTCTCTGAATCCCTTTTAAACTTGTACGATTTCTCAACACAAACCGAGAGCAAAACATAAAAAGTAAAAATCGCAATAATAGTAATAATAATAATAATAATAATAATAATAATCAAAATAATAAAAATAATAATAATTACATTACGATTATTATATATTATAATAATCATCATTGTTTTTGTACAACACTGCAGCGACGCATTGCACTCGACTCTTCGGTAAGATTCAATTTCACACTCAAAAAACAGCGTCGTACAAATTCACACGTCATTTCAACAAAATTTCTTGTATTTTTTGAACTCGGTAGCGTACAGCTGCCATGTTACAGTTACGACTGCTATTGCGTTATTATGTATTTGAGACGATTGAAAAGTGTGTATCGAATTAAGAATACTGCAGACGTTTTGCGCTGGAATATCGTTATGAAATAATTAGCTTGCCTTATTGTTACGCCGTAACGATACATATCTGCACCCAAATATATATATATATATAATGGGGTGCTTTGATATTATCTCCGGAATCGTTTCTCCTTATTGCGCTTTAACAAAATCGTCGGATAACAATTACAAATGTTTTGTGCAGTGAATTCGACGCAATAGCGAATCATAAACGAGGAAACTTATAACATTCCAACGATGTCTGCTAAAATACTTGGAGTAAAAATTGTGCGTATACGCATAACAAATACCGGTTGGAAACATTAAGTATTTGTAAACGTAATCTATTTTACACGCAAATCAATAGGCAGGTATAGGTGTGTACGAGGATTTTTTTTTTTTTTATTAAAGAAAATATACAATGTGTACACGTAATAATGTTGTAAAATAAATACGCTCGAGATGTGAACAATAATCACTTCATAATATTTGTTTCGCGTGACGAAGAAAGCCGTCCGTCGATGGAACTCGAAGTAACTGTTAGCCATAATAAATAATCTACATCGTATTGCGGGCTTTTAAATATGAACGATTTATCTACGATTTATCAGGGTAGTATTTATAGAGGGAAGCTATACAAGCTGGCTTAAAAAAAAAAATATGTATTTTAACATAATGTATTTGGTTACTTATTTTTTACGTTTAATATTAAATTTTTTTATAGTAATTTGTTAACATAACCACGACTTATTAATAATTTTAATACACGAGTATAAGTTATTTAAATTACGAAATATTGATTGTTTAAAAAAATTTCTTAAAGGCCGACAAAAATAAATATTGATTAAAAACGTATCGTTTAAATCGTTTGTTTAACATACATGATCATAATAATTTTGGAACGCATGACAATATTTATTTTTGGAAAACCAATTTGTTCGCTACAAAGTCATTGTATTAACGAGAAGTTAACACTCCATAAAGTGTAAATATAATATATATGTAACTATTGTAACGGGAGAGTCGAGTAGTGACAATAACTAAAAAAAAAAACATAAATTAATGTTACAATATATATATTTTATTACTTATTGTGTTATATTATACTATTATGGATTTCAACCGAAAGACAGGTACTATGGTATAGTGGTATTTCAAAAACTTTTCCCATCAAACTGTTAAACAAATCGATTTATTTGGATTTGAAGTTTTTCGTTTATTATCTTTTTAACGCAGTTATTTGAAATATATTTTTGATTTAAAATATTTTTATGAAAACTGAGATCTGATCTAGATCACTCGCAAGTCGCAAGGCTTATAGTATACATCGATAAATATTGAAATGTAGTACCTACTCATTTTTGGCATATTGTCCTAAATTTAATCGTTTACCAATAGAAGTGCAAATCATTATTTCAAGTATAAATTGTGCAACAAAGTATATGGTATATGGTATATTTGAAGGGAAACATTAACTAGCCAACGAACTTTACTTTTAATTTCTAATTGAATTTTTCTCTCTTTTTTTTTTTTAATTCACTCCCGCTACAATTTTACCTTTTCTCGTCGTGATTCATTGCGTCTCGTATTGTTATCATTCGTACACGATTTTCGTGGAGTTTGTAAAGTTTACAAGATTTATAGAAACATTACTGGTCGTATCATTATTTCACAATCCATTGAGAACACAATGTCCCGCAATAAAGATTGTTTTTATTTATTTTTGGGAAAAAAAAACTTTTCCCAACTGACTAACCGATATGCACTCGTTCTTTCTTGTTATAAAGGCAAACAGTAAGCTTTACGACTCGCTGAAAAGATATGAACAAACGGGGGACGTACGAGCCGTGCTATTCTACTGTGACTCAAGACTTCCTTCCGATTGGTCAAGGAACAGAGGAGAGAAAAAAAATCAAGTGTGTTCTATTACCAATAAAGCCATATGCACTAATAAATCAAGCCATGTTTTCCTTTTTTTTTTTTTTTCTATTTTTTTTTCTCTCTCTCTTCTGTTGATATAGTTCCGCTACTTTTCTCATGTTATCAATATAACTGTCCTATTATAGTGCGCGCCATTCTATTCCGTTTCCGTTTTTCCCTCGGCAACGGCCCCATAAATAATTTTTCTTCAACAGAACATTAAGTAATGGGTTGAACCCTCCGATGCGCGCGCCGAGAGTCCCTACAACGACGACACTCAATAGACGTTTTTGTTGTTCTTCTACCCTATTCCCGATTCTTTATTCCCATTAATTAGTGATTTTCTATAAGTATACACGTCACAGAACGACGACGACGACGACCTTTTCCGTTGTACAGCGGTGATGTTGTTTGTTTTTTTCTATAAGTTTTTGTAAACGTTCGTCTATACAGAAGAAAGAAGATTAATCATTCGCGATCGAACCGCGACAATATGAATGCGTCCGAAAAAAAACACGTCGCGCATTGTGTACAAAATACGACAAATATCGATATATTATTATGTGTAGGTTTATGACGAAAAAGATTTAAAAAAAAATTTGCTTTAATATCACACAATCGTTTTATCCAATAATAGTAATAGTAATAATCATAATATAAACTTAAAAACTCGCGCGTTATACCTATAATCAGAGCCGTGCCGTGGGGGGGGGGGGGGGCTAGGGGGCATATGCCCCGGGCGCATGACTTAAAGGGGCGCCAAAATTTTTTTTTATAATAAATAAAATATATGAGAAAGATTATTGTTTTACAATTATTTTGGACCATTACAAATTTTTTCTAAACAAATTTCTGATTATGTTCAAGTAATAACAATACGTCAACCGTAACGTTTTAGTTTTATTCTTGTATTAAGGATTTGGATTTATAATAAATTATCGTATTCTTTATGTCAAAATCGACTGCGCGTTAAATACAACGAAGATATTGACCAGGAAATAATTAGCGAAATCGAATTTCTTAAATATCAAATAAAAGCAATTTTACCAGACTTAAACGCATCTGCTTTAAATATTTTAAACGCAATTAAAAAATATGAACTTTATTCAACTTGTCCAAACTTAATGACTGCATATAGATTGTTTCTTACCATGCCTGTTACCGTCGCTTCCGGGGAACGCTCTTTTAGTAAACTGAAATTAACTAAGACGTATTTACGGTCAACTATGTCGCAAGACAGATTAACCAATTCAGCAATATTATCAATTGAGCATGAAATAACGAAAAACATTGATTTTAAAGACGTCATTGAAGATTTTGCTTCAATAAAGTCCAGGAAAATTAAGTTTTAAACTTGTAAATATAATATGTATATATAATATAATTTGTGATATGTATCATTTTTAATTAATTATTACGGTATAAATTAATAAATTATACCTAACTATTTTGTTTAATAATTACTATTACAATTAGCTTTAGTTTTTTGTCAAATTAATGTTCAAAATACGTTGTAAAAAAAAAATTTAATTTAATAGGAATGAAATGCAATATGATTAATGATAAATAAAATAGGGGGCGAATATTTTTAATTTTGCCCTGGGCGCCAAATCTTAACGGCACGGCTCTGCCAATAATATTGTCCTCGCTCTGCGTGGTCACAGTCCGTACGAGTGCAAGACTGCACTTCAACTTCCAGCTGCAAGCGTCGTGCATGTATTCAAACACATTTTTAAAAACTTTCGTTACGAAGCATCCCGCATTACGTGAGATCGCGAGCAGGGCAACAACGGTTTAGGATTTACGAGAACGAGACGAAATCGTAAACGCCAAACGGGTTTTAACGTTTGTCCAACTATCGACGGCGCGCGATAGACAATTTGTGTTTTTAGCATTACAGTGTACCACCGCGTGTCGTATTATAATAATAAATGTTTGCTCGATTTCGAGGTTGACGTAAATTTCAACGTGGATTCTTATCGGCGCACGAATATCATGATGGCTGCAGCACACGATGGAGTGTAACAACGAGTAAACTGTTTCGAAAATAATATTCTCTTTGTGTTCGTACGTCAACGACTGCGGAAGAACATTTTCATGAGAGTGCAATTTTTTTGTTTTTTTCAATTTTAAAAACAGAAATGTAGACAATTTTTCCATTCTCATCATATGTGAGGGTCTAAACATCAGCTCGTATTATCTAAAAATGTGCTGTCGGTGGGTACTATTTTATACACATTGAAAGCTATCACAAAACGTGTACATTTTTATAATGTTTCCATACAATAACGCGTGTAGAGTAAAGACATATAATATGTTCATTTGAAATGCATAGTGCACATCACGTCGCATGTACGCTTTCATGGTGTAGGTAATAGGTATGCACATTGTGTCGAGATGCATTAAAAAATAAAGACTGTCGAAGACCATACGCACTAGTATGAAAAAAAAAACAACACATATTTCGACTTTTGAGACTCGTTGGAAATCGAATAAATTCTTACACGTGCATTAGTAAAAAGCTGAAACGCGAGCAGTGCAACCGTACCCTGTTCGCGATGCTTACGTAGGTCGTCCTAAAACGTAAACGGTACCCCTACAATAATTTGCTAATCTATTCTGCGTAAGAAGTGGTGAGTTCGAGCTTGTAGATTCGATATCATACTGGGCTCATTCCCATGTCACCGGTTGAGCCGAATTGGTTCCCGTTTATGTTCAGACATTAAATTATAATAAATCTCGAAGCAATAATACAAAGAAACTTACGAGCGAACAAAGAAATGATCAATACTTGGAAAAGTGTATGACTGAGTGCATTAATGTGAGGCTTACGCGGATTGAATATTTAAAGAATGTTTGCTTCAAATTTTCAAAATCGACGATTTTAAATTATATAAACTCTTGTATTTTGTTCCTCTAACCCAGAGGTTCCCAACCCGTGGTACGCGTACCACTAGTGGTACGTGGAAAGCTCGTAGGTGGTACGCGAAGAAATTTTTTGGTATAATTTTTTATAAAATGTATAATATGTAAATGTAAAATGTTATATCTTATATTATATTAATTAATTAGTATTATATTACGAGTATATATTTATTTATGTATGTCGTAATGTCGTATGTGGTATGTGGATGGTTTTCCCATACGTCGTTATCGACGGATGACGGACCATTTTATAATGTAATAAATTTAAAAATTGTAATAAACTTAAACATTAAGATTTAATTAAAAATTAAGATTTTTTTACTTTCATAAATATCTAATAAGAAAATATGTTAAGAAATTAATAAATAATAAAAATATACGTTAAAAAAAATTTGACCTTTGACTCCTAATTTAGTTTTAGAATTGAAGTGGTACGCGAACTGATTATAAAATTATCTGGTGGTACTCGATGATAAAAAGGATGGGAACCCCCTGCCGTCTAACCTAACCTATAGTGATAACTAGTGGACTTCCAAAATATCAACGATTTTTAACCAAGCCTACTTTGAAGTTGACAGTCCTAAGCCTGAAAATGTGCGTAATTAAACAGGAACCAATTCAGCTCAACTTAATAACATATCATTTTCAAACGGGAACCAATTCGGTACCAGCCCTTTAATAATCTTTCCAGATTCGCCGACTAGTCACAATAGTTTGCTGTCGAGAAGTTCAGTTTATGTCCACTGGGCAGTACCACGCAGTGTACTTATAACCTTATACATTCTAACACGTTAGAATACGTTTAATACAATTTTATCTTAATGAAATTAATATAACTACGTATCATTATAATTATAATCAATTCAGTTTTTAGGACATTTCGGCTGCGTTTTCCGTATCATGTATACTGTTATAAAATTACTTTCTGTATCGTATAGGGGTTGGCGAATCGGGACGTCGGTGAATCGGGAATCGAGGGAATTGGATTCGGCGACGTAGGAACACACCACAATATTGCTCCAAAGTTTTGGACAGATATCCATTGTGTTTTTTTAGACGTGAAAAAAAAATGTAACAATAGGTATAATATTTTGTTTTTTTTTTTAGGTAGACTTTACGATTTTCATAATTTTTTAATCGTCCACGCTGAGCACGACTTTTTTTACTTTTTTTTCAAACTAAAATTGTAATTTTTTTTTTTTTTAAATACGTCCAAGCTTGAACCATCCATCTAAGTTTGAAACTCGTCATGGTGCATCTATTATTTTAACTTTGAATTCACATTGTTATCACTTTTTTTTCTCCGCGAGCCATACCGGATGTTTTTGATTAATTAATTTTTCCGAGTGCTGATTTTTTCAACAGTAACAACAATCAGTACTCGACAAACAAACGAGCATAATACTATAAAAAAAAACTACAAGCACCTTCCTTCGCGCGCACGCGTACATTACCAGTACACCGTTTCGTTGTACTAAATCTGCAATTACCTGTTATACGATTGCGAACGTTCAGCGCGTTAATGTGTTTGAATTCACAGTATATTGTGCACAAAAACATGATATTATATGGTACCTTATGTACCGCGATGGTTTTCCGGTCGAATCGGATTTCGTTCGAACCTACGCACGTAGGTATTTTTTTTTTTTTATTAATTCATCATAATTTACAATGATCAATTTGATAGTTACAATTTTATTATTTTTTTTTTTTTATTATTATTTTATTATTTATTATTGTTTATTAACGCCCTTTCGGGCAAAATAGTTTACATAATTGATAATTAACATGTAACAGTAGACATTAAATAAAAAAGTAGTTATAAAGTGTATAGAACAATTAAAAAGAAAAAATATGAACACATTCATTAACACAACAATTTAAAATACATCAACCGTTTATCCAAAACCTAGACTTTAACGGCGAAGATCAGTTTCCTTATCAAAATGAAAATTGAATAATGCAACACTGTTGCATTTTCTTAGCATGCGACTTAATGGTTCATTAAAACTGTATGATTGTGAGTGGAACGGTATGTGGAATGTAGTTATGAATATCTATATATTTTAAGCTGAGCTTGCGTTAGAGATAGAGGGTGTAAACAATATTTAAATAAAATAGTTAAACAATAAAAAAAATATAATAAAATGTACATTCATATAATTCATATAATGTTTAATAAAATGTTACATTAATAAATTATTATGAATAATACTTGTCAATGGTTTAACAATAAAAGAAAAATAAATTAAAAATTTTACAGAACTATTAATTATGAAAAGTATATAAATAAAAGTGAGAGAAATTATAATTGCAAAAGAAACAATAGGATTTTTAAAAATATTACAAGACCATAGTTTAAACTAATTCTAAGAATAAAAAATTACAAGCAAATTGTTCAACACTACTTCGATGAAGACGGATATTTTTTTTAACCTCATACGGCCTTAAATCCAAGTAAATGTATAAGTTAAATAGTCAACAGACGATTGACCCAAATATTTTTTTCTATATAAGACATGCATATTATAGACGATATTTTCTGTTTTATTTTATATTGCTGATTCACCCAACCGGGCGCGGATGACATTTACGCTGGATCGCGGTGCTCTTCGGTGCAATCCTCTTCGGCAGCAGCAACAATAACAATAATGCGTAAGAGTGATATTTTTGTTTAATAAATATCGAGTTATCGCGACGTCTCCGGGAGCTTTCGGCGGCGGGCGCGCGCGCGTCACTCATCTCGGGAATAAAATAATGAAATATTATCACTTAATTTAAATTCTTTTGAAAGCGCGAGGAAAGAATATAAAAAAAAAATAAAAAAAATAGCGCATAATATATTTATTATTTTCGAACGTCACGCGCGCTTCCACGGCCGGGGCCTTTGTCGGTAGTTGTCAAGTCCTTTTTTATTTTTTTCCACCCTTCCGTCCACGCGCCCCCGCCCTCGCCGCAGCCGCCCGCGCCGATCCGCTACACACGGTACGCCGCTGTACACACGCATAATCCGCGTTTAACCTTTTGCCGGAGCCATTGAAAGAGACCTACTCCACGTCCCTACGCGTCTCGCACGCGGTATAATGCGGTGCGGCGCAGGGCCTTGTCACACGTCATTTAACATAATATCTGTTGTGCGCGTGCAAGCGACTGTGCGCCCCTGCCGTGCATCCCCGCGTGTCCCCGCGCGCACACACATTATAATATATACAATATCGCGCACTGGACGGATATAATATTGTATACACCATATACGAGTATGTATATAAACACACCCCGTGTGCGCGCTCTCCACCGCTCGTTTTTTAAACTTCCCCTTCACGCGCCCCCTTATCTCTCTCGCTCACACCATCCTTTCTTTCCGTCCGCGTCCCCCCCCCCGCCTGCGTCCGCGACCGACCGCCGGCCGGAAACGTACAACCCGAACCGGCGACGACGGTGTGTACCAGGGGTGGCCAAATTGAGGTTAGCGTCTTACCGTAAGACGTAGAACATTTTTAGTAGCAAGCTTTAAAAAAAAAAATAAAAAAAATACAGCGTTTTTGATGTGATAAGTAGTCATTTTATAAACGGTAACGTATTTTTTAACTCTTCATTTATAAAGCCTATTATGATTACGTTGAAACCGTTTACTGTTTCCATATAAAATAATAATGTCACTCGTTTGATGTATTTGTTGTTACAAAACTAAAATGCTTTAGTTTTCCATGTAAATATTATATACAGTAGAACCTCGATTATCTGAACCTCCGTTATACGAACCCTCTATTATCCGAACTATAATTTGCGAACCCGAACGTTCTGTTATCCGAACATAAAAACTCGTATCCGGCTGCAGAAAAGCGCGTTGCAGCTCATCGTCAAATTAAAATTGATAATTATGTCAAAAAATTATAATAAATAAAATAAATGTAATGTATTTAATTATGCATTTATTTATTTCTAATAATGTATGTATGTACCTAATGTATTTCTAATAATGTAATGTATTTCTGATAATGTAATGTAATAATGTAATTCTAATAATAATAATAAATATTTTTATTTTATATTTCCAATATCCGAACTTTTGCGTATCCGAACTAGGTGCGGTCCCAATTAGTTCGGATAATCGAGGTTCTACTGTACTTTAATGTTGCGTCGAAAAAAGAAGCAATGACCTTTAAGCGTCCTAAAGTGAAAATAATGTATAAAAGTTGAACTAATGAAGATACCATCGTATACATATGATAATATTGATAATATATTCAAACCGCTGTATCAGTCAAAACAAATTTTAACATTGGGCATCCATTTATATCAACTACAAAAGGATTTTCCACAAATCTAAATGACTGCTTGAGTAATCTTAAGACTTTAAATCTACCCGTTAAAATCGACTGTGGGCCCTTGCATATTTTTCATTTACCCTGCCACGCCAGGTATATATGTATAATGTACGCGCGCACCCTCGACGTGCGTTCATCGCGGATTCAATGTTCGACGTCGGAACATGGCAGCGGACGACAATGGGCCGCGAGAGCTTTTCCACGCACGCGTGTGGGCGTTATTCGTGAGGTATCTTACGTACTTTACACTCGTTACGCACACGATGATGCACGTGCTCGGAATATCTGCGCAATCGTTCCGATGACTGTACCACACACGCTCGCGCAAGCTTATACGTTTGTAAAATATCATAACCAGGGCTCATAAATTATAGCTCTAAAAAAGGTTGTTTTAAGCGCTTATATGAATGCTCTAAAAAGTGTTCATATAAGCGCTTAAATATGCACTAAAAATACTAAAATATGCAAAAAAAACAAATGTATACAAAAATTATTACTTAATTATTATTATTTATTATATTATTTTATTATTTTAGCTTCTAATATTAAAAAAAAAATTGAATAATATTACATCGGAATTATTGTACTTTATTGTATCATGAACAACTTGAGGTACTCATTTATACTGCGATTGTTCTGTTAAAAAAAAAAAAAGTTATATACTTATAATTATATATTTTTTAAATATTTTTAATCATGTATTTACCTTGAAAGTCACATTGGATAATCAGATGTTTGTACAAGTTTTCAAAGTGAAATGATCTTCTAGAGCCTAGTTTTAGGCTACTAAAAACAATTTAAAAAAAAATAAATGATAAAAATCATGCCAAAATCCAAAAATAAGCAAAAAAATGCGAAAAAAGCAAAATAGCACTTATACTCCAAAATATGCAAAAATATGCAACATAAAATTTCGTATGTAGCTTCTTGGTTAACTGAAACGAATTTATAGCTCACATAGGTACCTCTAGGACCTCTCAAAAAATATATGCAAATGCTAGAAGTTATGAGCCCTGATCATAACTATTGTCTCGTCTTACTCGGGAAATTCACCAGGACACCGCCTCTGAACAAGTGGCCGTCGCTAACAGTGGCACATCTAGAACTCTTTCACGGAGGTGGGATGTAAAAATATTAACACGCGTGCTCCACTATATACGTATACTGTGTGCACAAATATTTGAAAAACGTGTTTTACAAATGATAAGACCAAATTTATGCGATTTCCTCGACGGTAGAGAAAATTATTCGAGGATATTGAGCAATTCATCATACTCGTAGGTGGCGTTTTTATGCGCATCAAATATGGAAAGCCCATTTGATCGTTTCTAAACCAAAATGTAAAAATCTACAGTAAAAGTGAAATGTTATTAAAATTTACCCGACCCATTGTGTTCCCGGGGATAAGTTCGGAAAGAGTTCTCTTAGGAGTAGCCGTTGAGAAACCTGCAGGTAGTGTACATGAGATTTTTTAGTAATTTATTTCTATTGGTAAAAGTTGATGGATCGATCACTCGTTGAAAGAACTTCAAAACTACTTATGTAGGAACGACTTGCAGCCTAGCTAGTTTTACTTTCCGCAACTTTAATTCGGCAGTCGAACAATTGGAATCTACTAGAGGTGTGTAAAACTATAATAAGCTCTGGAAGGAATCTAGTTGTTCTTCTGACGCAGGAAAATCAACAGAAAATAAACATTTCGAAATATGTAAAATTAATTATTTATTAGTTCGCACAAACCATATAAAAACAAATGCGTAATCCGCCTCTGAAATTCTTTTTGTGAACCAAGAACCTCTATTCTAGTTGAGAAATAAAATAGTCTATAATGTATGGTACAAATATTGTAACCATCTGAAATAGGTAGTCTTCTAGTGCGTTTGGTTTTGGTCATTATTTACTATTATAATGTAATTTCAAACACTTCTCGGGAGGATATCACCCCTCATATCACACCCCCGTAAGTACGCTACTGGTCGGCAATATTTTTATTAAAACCTTGTACGCTATCCATATACTTATAGCTCATAATCCAGTGGTTACCGAATTGTGTACCGAGGTGCATTATAGGGGCATCTAGAGCCCATGCAACGAGTACAACGGCCCACATAACAAAACTAGTGTCGGATGAACTAGCGTTAATTTATTATGCATATTGCAAGCGCCTGCAGGTGGTGTTCACAGTAGGATACCGTGTTTAAAATGCTTCCTAAAAAGGGCACCACCGGGTAAAACGTTCGGTAACCGCAATTATAAATAGATGATTTATATAATAGGAACAATATTAAAAAGTAACTTTTAAAAAAATAACTCAATGTTTAAAGTACGCGGACTCAAGAACCAAACATCATATTCCATACCAATTAAGTGAAGCCTTACAACCCGATATACAATCAAATAACAATATCATCAACTTACCGAAGGATATTAATCTATATTATCTAATTTAAGCCACAACAAATGTAAAACCAATTCTTATGTATAATAATAACTAATGGCCTAGTAGCCAATGTTTTCATGTTTAATAAAAAAAAAAAAGTAACCACGTCGATTGAATTCGACATTCGTTACAGGTATCGACGATGGATCTTAGAAAATGATTTTTTTTTTTTTTTATAATTCTGTTGCTCGACTACGATATATGTATTAAAAACACTGTACTTATGATTCAGTAAAATAAAATACATTATATGTATACATATTCAAAACATGAAATAGAATTTCGTGTAACTGACATATTATAGTATTCCTACCGACGGTAATATTATTTCATAAAAAAACGTAATGTTATTTATAGAAATATCACTATATTATAATAGAGATAGCCTTTTATTTACACAACACAAAGTTACAATGTTTTTCTTTGGTTATTTTAGAAAAAAACTGTCTACCGATTTCTAGATGAATACCGTTACAATTTTAATAATATGTTATAAACAATGTATTTTAGTGAAAAGAAAATTACGTTATCAGAGAAATACGAACCAACATCGATCGCCGTGTACGTGTACAAAACACCGGGACATGGATTTCATTGAAACGCATTATGTAAATCGATTTAAATACAAACAAAACCGATTCGAAACTACCTGCAATATCAAAGGGGTGTGAAGTGGTAACGATATTATGTTTAGATTAGTATCGCGTGGAATTTATATCCTTTCTATTTGATACACCCACCATGTACACCTATTTATTGTGTGGCGGAGGACGAGACAAGATTTTCTCACGATACCGTTTGCTCTGTTGATGTTGCAACTGTTTAGTAGAAAAAACATTTCACTGCTCGCCCCGAACGGGAAACACAACATTTAGCCATCGAGACATTTAGAATAACACAATTGTTGTCGACCGCGCACGAGATCACTTTACTTTACACTAAGACAAAATACGCAGGTATTTTTTATCATTATCGTATAGTCATGTGATTGAGTGTTTGACAAGAAGTTTAGACGCTGGGACGATGAGCTTGATCGGTTCACGAGGTGTAATGCTAAAATATGCTTGGTAACACGTTACATTGGTTCAATACTATATGTACATTATACGACGTATATTAACTATCTTCATTCTTGTTTCAATTATTTTATGGTAAAAATAAACTAAACTTGTAATCGAAATAAAGAAAAGTCCGATTGAATTATAAGCGTGCATTTAAATCGTACCGATAAAGTTGCTTTAGAATTTATGTGCAAAAATGTTTTTTTTGATTTTATTCAAGCTAATTAATGTGAGCTTCTATTTTTTTACGTCGCAAAAGCGAGGAAAAAAATTAGATTTATTTTATTTTGACGTATAAGTCTTCTTTTTATTTATAGTTTTACGTGCTCAGTTGTGAATCTATGTAATTTAAAATTCGATGAATGCATTGGTTTTATCATGATGTGATCTAAGATTTTTTTGTAGCCAATAAAAAAAAACCATTATAAGTTTTAGAAAATTAAATTATGAATAAACTGGTATTTCAACACATTTGAAATACACAATATTACAATATGAACTGGTACACCCGACTTTTTTTCACTCGGAATCGTTTTTTCAAGGGCAACGGTACATTAGTTTCAAGTTTAAAAGATCCATTCTCTTTATCTCACCCGACCTAGGGTTTTCATCCATTTTTAATTTGGGTTTGTTAATATTATAAAGTTTTCATTGACTTTTTTTTATTCGAAGAGAGTTAAAAATGAATAGAACCACCAATAGATAAGATAAATACACGCTCATGATTGTTAACAAGTTATAGCTGAGTAAAATGTTTTATTTGGTTACAAATCTTCGAGATTCCTAACTACTTACACGTTCGAGTATTTTTAAAATGCATGTGTTTCAATAATTGAAAACATGGTCTGGTTAGTGAGCGGCGAGGGTCGAGAACATTCTATCAACGCGCACGCGGCAACAAAAAACCAACAAACAAGAAATAGTTTTCTATACGG
This sequence comes from Periphyllus acericola, assembly GCA_949715065.1. NCBI lineage: Eukaryota > Metazoa > Arthropoda > Insecta > Hemiptera > Aphididae > Periphyllus > Periphyllus acericola. The sequence continues at coordinate 68,526,527 of OX454264.1, forward strand.
ACGGACTGTCTCGTTATTGACACTTTTAATACTTATCTCTGCGAAGTGGGTACACACAGAGGAGGGACGATTTTTTGTTGAAGTGCGAGTGGTTTAATTGGACGTGAAGTAATAATCAAATAAACGCTTGAATGCAGTTTTTGTTCGCGCCATAATGATTTGTATGGAAACAAATTACGTGTTTAATCATATTGTTTCGAAAGTTTCTATACTGGCGATGAGAGTACATTAAAATTGCGCTTTGCATAGAATACGTATACGTATATTGTGCTCGACGTAAGGATTTCCCCGGGGTTCACATTTTTATTTTATTTTTCTATTTTGCCCAACATTTTAATTTATCAAAGTTACGTAGACACGTGCGTGGTATACGGTATTCTTCGCGGGAGAGTTCTCTCATTGAAATAGAAAAGGAAACAAAAAAGGACAAAAAAAAAAGAAAAAAAAGCTGTTTTCGTAACATATAATATGTAGTATTGTGTACGAGACAAAGAAGGGACATTTTTCTACGTGTATTTTTATTTTTTTTACTTTTATATTCATACAATTAGACCACTGAGCACTACTGCAGTAATAAAATGTCAATGCACCCGTTTCTATTTAATATAATGACCGGTCGCGGGTTCTATACAAATCGACGAGTGTTGTAGATACACCGGCGTAAACAGTACGTATTGAAACAACTCGTACAGTGTAAGTACGTATTCCATATTTGTTTCACCCGGTGGGCACGGTACCGCGAAAGAAAGAGGATCAATATTGCGAATAAACGTTCGAACAGCGAAACATTTTAACAACATTTTTTCCACCACGGTTAACACCTGCACTAGATTGTCACTGTTTACCAATGTTCAACGGCGATATAACGCGTATGGGTTTTATTTTCTCTGAAAGTGAAACGTTTTTCGTCTAACGATTAGATAATAAAATAATTAGTGAATACAACAACTGACTGCAGCGTATACCGTATCACATAACAGAAATAATTTATAAACAACTCGCTAGGTAATTTTAACACAATTATTTATCCCTGAAGTGGCGGCCACGTGTGTACGTACAAGTTTACAGTCTGGTAACAGATACTTTTTAAAAGTATTCAAATACAGATCTAGACACTTGATTTCAAAAGTGTTTAAAATACATATTTGAATACTTGATAAAAAAAAGTATTCATAGATACTTTTAAATATTTATTATTTTGTGTACCTTAAAATCGTAAAAAAAAATTCAAACGCTTTTTAAATATATATTCATGTGTTACATCAATTATGTAGACTGTAGAGGATGTGACCAAGTACCATCGAGATTTATAAAAATACATATGCGATATATAGTATAGTTGTGGTAACGCTACGAACACTTATACTAATATTACACATTCTGAAAATGGTTGATAAATTCTATTGATATAAATTTACCAATTCATCTATTGTTTTAATGTGATAGGATTAAAGAAAGTATTTGAAATTAAATACAGATACTCTGGTAAAGTATTATACATGCTAATTCTAAGTATTTTTTCCAGAAGTATTTAAAATACGTATTACAGTACTTACAGAGTATTTGAACACTTTTATTCAAATACTTTTACTCAAATACTTTACAAAACTAGTATAATAATCACACGATACGGCCCAATCGTACTTAACCTGTGTCATTTTACGGAAAGAAAGTCGACCACTCTGTAGCCTGAACTAGCGACTAAATTTAATTGAAATTTACGCAGATTGTTTAACAGCATACAATATGCTGTGTCGACGAAACTTTTTCGAATTTCAAACCGATCACATAATGACAAAGACCAAAGTATTATTAAAAATTATCAAATGTTTCTAACAATGATATAAATAAAACGTCTCGTTTGGAATAGATATTATATAGATGCGCTAATATTAAACCAGTTTCGATTTAAAAAATCCTCATAAGTCTTAGAAAAACGCACTTATAAGGTAATATAGGTTTACCGTATCTCGATAAGAAATTAGTGATGTTTCGTCAACTCTGAGAAAAATGAAAGAAGGCCTCTTAAGTTAGAAAAGTTGTGATGTCGAAAAGGGGCTGAGTAATTTCACAAGAGGTACAAGTACTTCTATTCCAACGACACGATTGTATTACTTAGCCCTTTTTATTGTTTGATGTCTCGAATTTTCTAACTTAAGCGAGGCTTTTGATGCGTTTCGTTGGGATACGTACCCGTGCAACGAGCGCAGCGGCAAGGTTGACGCCGAAACTTCTATGCCCGTGCTTGTTACGCGTTACAATATTATTTCGGCCGACGGAGGAAGTCGCGTGGCCGATTTCTCTGCGTAACTTTCTAGCCGTCGATCGTTATTATATTATTGTCGCCGCGCATAAACGTCCGCCGCCCGTCGATGCCGGAAGTCCGGAAGATCCAAAACGTTCACCGTGCACAAGTGTACGTATAGTACATTCATAGCGGGACGTTCGATCGTTACGCGAAACGGAACCACGGCGCATTAGGCGCTTGCGCTGGGAGGTTTTAATTTGAGATTTGCGATTTTTTTTTTTTTGATTTCTTTCCCGCGGAGGGAGTGATGCTGCGCACTGCATTAGCGCAATTAGCATTTTTAATTTTTTTTTTTAAAGCCGTCCCGACGAGGCCTAATGCGCTGTATTTCGTGTACACATTATACGTACGTTTTACATCGGGGGTTATATGGGGGGGGGGGAAGAGAGAAACGGAAAACACAAGCGGCGGCGCGTGACCGGCACGTGGCCCGTCGCCGTTTATAAACAATATATCGTATACGTCGCCGAAGACCGCGCGGTGGCCCGGGTCGCGCGAAAGGGCTTTTGGTCGCGACCTTTGGTTTTTTTCCTTCTCTTCGGCTTCAACACGAAAAGCTGGAGCTCCACGTCGTTGGCTGTGGTGCCGAATTGGTTCCACAAGCCCCAACCCCACGCGCTGACTTGGTTCCCGTTTGATTAGAGCACATTTTCAACTTCAAAGTAGGCTTGGTTAAAAATTTACGTAAACTTGCGGTTGAAAAAAAAATGCACTCAGTCATACAATTTTCCAAGAATTGGTCATTTCTATATTCAGCTTGGAATGGAACGATTCGCAACAATTTGTAGGTACATTTATATTTTAGACTTTCTTATCAATATTTTGTACACATTTTTGTAAAAATTAAAATTGTTACTATGTATTTAACCTGAACATAAACGGGAACCAATTCGGCTCAACCAAATAAAATACCTTTTTCAAACGGGAACCATCACTACGATTGGTATAACGACTCAGTGTTCGGATTGAACAAGTTATTTTATATCTGGATAAAGATAAAGATAATGCGACTCAATTATAGAGCTGGATAAAGATAAAATATCACTTACCTACAGTATGTAGTACCTACATAGAGGAATAAGGATAAAAAAACTTCCCACAACATTTATCAGGAGTAAAAGACGTTTAAATGTAACGCGCAAGTTATTTAATTGATAAATATTAACTTATACTCTTTTCTAAAGGATTGGACCAATGTTTTAATCTCAGATATAATGTGAATATTCAATAATATTGTAATATCAATAAAAAATTAATTTCAACTATCATCTAGTATCTTTTCAAAGGTTAATATATAAATTATAATAACAAGTTGTATGTTCAAAAAACGAAGATAATATTCAAAACAACAATATAAATTATAAAGTAAATTAATAGAATTTATGGTTTTAATGAAATAAGGAATGGTTAGTCTGTTGTAAATTTGGCTATTATATTTAATTTAATAATGTGTTTTTAAACTGTTCACTGATTGTAGGACAAAGTTAGAGACATTCAAGTTAATGAGTGTGGAGAAAGAGATTTCGGAGGAAGCACGATTTCAAGAAATATTAGAATATGTGAAACAACGTTCCTCATTAATGTTAAAATCATTAAGGCTCGTTTCACATTTATACGGTTCGATTCGGTTCGGTGCGTGTTCGATTCGTTTTCGGTAGCCGTCGGAAAAGTGTGAAACGGTGATACGGTGTGTGTTCGGTACCTAATAGATAACTGATAGAACCGAAATCCCCCTCGACACGAATCGGTTTCGTTCGGTTTCCATTCGGGTCCAGAGTTCACAAAAGCAATTGGTCGTTTACACACATACGGTTTAGTTTCGGTTCGGTCACGTTTTCGGCAAGGTAGAATATTATTTCATTTTCATTTTCTCATTTTAAACTTTGTAATTTACATTGGCAATGTGTGATTCACTTGACAATTTATTTGTCTTCGTGCTCCCTTAATTTCGGAAGAATGGTATAAAATGCACCAAATTCCACCCATTATTCCTCTTTCGTTTTTTGATTCTTCTATAGAGAAATAACATGGCAACAATTTGTCTTTTCTCCATAGCGAGCATTGTGGGCAAAGTGAGTGACCGCGTATTCGATGATTCGGTCGTGAAAACAAACCTTATACCAACCGAGTGTGTGCGAAGAGTTTTCATTCGTTTTAGGCGCTACCAAAAACGAATCGAATACGCACCGAACCGAATCGAACCGTATACGTGTGAAACGAGCCTAAGAGTCGGGCACACGTGGCTCACACATAGCTTTCTCATGAAACGTGAAGAGCCAGTCCATTGTACAGCCTGCGGAGAAGCTATAACCGTCAAACACGTCCTACTACACTGCATGCCGTAGATCTCGAAAGCCCCAACAAAATTCTAAATTTTCCAAAAATAACCAGACTGTATGACCTTATCTAATTTTATTGTCTCTCACCGTTAGACCCTTTTTTGTTGTTAATTCCAATATTGACCTCATGGTAAATGTTCTAGATATTCTCCTATAAATCCTGAATGTAATATCAATTTTGTAAAGACTGAAAGCCAGTTGTTGAGGCTTCATTAAACGAAACACAAAAAAAATGCACCGTAACGATACGCGCGTACAGTATTTTCCTTTTATTCGCATCGCGCTGCAGCCGTTTCGCGTTTTACACGACATATCGCGTTTCTGCATAACATCCGAGAGCAGTCGATTTCAGTGCGATCAACGCTGTATCACGTGTTATTATTCTCTACCGGGTTGATTTATTATTATTTTACTGTTGTTCTCGCTGTCGCTGCTATTGAAGTTATTACGTATTACATCCCCGGCCGCGTACGCGCAGCACACGGCAATAATGATAATAATGATGATATAATATATTAACGTGTGTGCGAAAAAATCGTCGGACACAATAATAAACCAGTGCGTTATTACCGCGCGCACCACATTTGATGATAATTTATCGGCGGATTACGTGTGCCAAAACGTTCAAACACGCGTGTATTCGCAGACACCATCGCAATGTACTTTATTATCACGCGCAAAATACTGACCGTTGGAACATATTTATTTATGCGTACGTATGCGCCATTAACTATCTTTTTTCTTTTTTTTTTTCAAGAATAAACCCACACGGCCGTTTCGAGTTTTTTTTTTTTTTTACATTTTTTTCATTCGTTACTCTCTGAACGTATACACCCAAGGTAAACATAATAATAATATGTTAATGAGATAAGCCAATACATTGTGTAGCGCGGACGTGAGATCTTATTTTCGATTGCCGGGCAAGAAATGAAACGAGTATGAGGTACCCCTCTCCACCTGTACCGACATTAATGTATTACGCGCATATTGTGTTACGATTAAGGTTTTTAGCTACAGCTTTCGAAAATCGAGCAACTTACACCCATGGGTCTCGTGCCCACTTCCGTAAACTTACATTGGAATACGTACAGGGCGATCAGAATTTCGCGGTACAAAGTACATGATGATCTTTTTAGACCGTTCCGTTCCTTGATTTTTTACCACGGCGATTTGCTTATTTTTATGAGAAAACCGCTGTAACATGAAATTCTGACCACCCTGTATATACATGTACAGATAAAGTACCTTTATAATACCATTGTTCAATATTTATCAGAAATGTAAGAACTTATACGAATTATATATATATTTTGTGAATTATGTCGCAGGTGCGGAAAACCTAATTTTTTATATTATGATATAATATCGAATTGTATTGACACAAAAAGTTAACATTTAATTTTTGCTTTAGAAATACATTTTTATGTATTCTCAGTTGTTATTTCGATTGAACTATTCACTGATCTACATTTAATTGATCGATCCGTTTGATTAGCGTCTGTACACTTATTCATCGAGGTCGACTGATTTACTGAACCCACGCAATTCTGAAATGTAGAAAATAAAAACGCCATTACTTTAGGTTTGTGTTTAGTTATAGGGACCAAAATGTATACCTATCAAATGAGCTCATGATCATTGTACTATTGGAGTTGAAATTATGGTATTTTATAGAACCGATAAGTACGTGAACAGCAGGACTGTACGTTTCATATTTTCTCGTTTACATTATTAGTGAAACCAACAATAATGCCTCTACCTGTGGCCTATTGGTTTGTATAAGTTATTTTTCAGTCGAAATATTCATTTATTTACAGTTTTCTAAAATATGCATTTATTCATAACAATCCCTAGATATGCAATAAGATGTAACATAAAATGTAATGTATTTTATTCAGTGTCATACGAAACGAATTTATAACTAGGTCTGCATTGTGCACAAGATAAAAGAAAACATATGAAAAAGTCGTAAACATCATAACTAAAGACCGGATTTTATTGCAGCTAACACCTAAAAAACGTGTAGTTAAATTTTAATAAACTGTTAAAATGTGCATAATCAATATAGCTGACTTTACAATATTCGATTAAAATTTATTGTCATGTACATTTCCAAGTTTTTTTTTCTGTAAAATTGTGTCTTCTGTCACTTAATATGTGTTTTAACTGTGAAAACACACGGTCTACGTCGACACTTGGTATCGGCCATTTTTCGTAGCCACTTATAATAGCAGGATCTTCTTTTAGATCTACGTCATTTCCATTTATTGAATCGTTGTATAGTCTTAAAATATTGCACCCGGGATTTTTATCAAATACCGATTCATAGCTCTATTTATGATAAATCAATAGAGAAACGAGCGAATGATTTGATCAAGAGTCAATTATATGTTCAACGAGAATATACCTACATTTTATCGTGGAAATTAATTTACTGACATTTATAGTCTTGGTAATGAAAATCTGTTTTTGTGGTACATTTTTAAATTTGTTCAAATATATTTTTCTTTCTCCTTTTTGTAACTAAACACATGAAGACCTATTTGCGGACGAATATGGCGAAAAACTTAAATTTTACGATACGTTTGTATACATAAAAAAAAAACTACTTTCAACCGATATAATAATTGAATCCAGAACATGTGTACGCAAGTTATTCAAATGGCCAAAAATAATATTTATCGTATATATTTTCAAAAACTAATTAAGTCGAAATAATACAACCACACGCGTATGAACGAGCAAGAATAAATTGCTCTTTTTTTTTCACCTATATATTGGTAATATTTTTTCAGTTAAATCATTATCGAACGTACGTATCACATACGTATTGCTGAGAAGCCAAAGAAACACCGTTAGTGTTCGTTATAAATGTTATTATAAAAATATATTATAATCAACCATGGCGCACATGTATACGAGAACTATTTCATGATGGTATTCTCAAGCGTTTTCAAGCCGGCTGAACTGGTTCTTAATCCGTACGGAAACTGTCCCCAATCACAAAACTTGGCGACTAGTAATGTTCTCCTTTTCTTTTTTTTTTGTTGTTGTTGTTTTAAACACTCCACGGGGAGGGGCCGCTCGCGCATAACTGCTTCTCCGCAGAGCCTCGTTTATCAATGAGTTTTACAACGACTTACAATATTGGTTGTCTTAAAGCTAACAGACCTGAGCGGCCAGTAGTCGTAGCAATATTCGCAACGGCTCCTTTCTGTTATCGTGAACAGTTATTAACCAGAACAGCCCTAAGTATACCTGATCATCTATACGAAGCACTTAAACCCGATCATGAAAACACTACCAAAATAATAAAGTTTCTTAAAATAACTAATTTGTATAACCTCATCTGACATTGTTTTTTTTCTTCTCTTTTTTTCTTATTACCTATGTTTTACTCATACCTTTAAAGTCATACTTATGTATAGGTAAATAATCCACACTGTACATAATATTCATAATGTTCTCTAGCTCTTAATTTAATGTTTATATTGTATATGCCAATAACTTTAGTTGTTGCGGCTTGAATAAAATAAAAAAAAAAAAAATAATAACGATAATAATAATAATTAATACATGAGATTGTACATAACTTTACACAAGGGCGTGGTAATAATGTTAAACCATTGACTTGTCTGTTTGGCTACGCAGATGTGACGGGGACGCTGCTGCTGTTGTTGTTGCAGTTGCTGCCTCTCTCTCTCTCTATTGGATGTGGTGTAAGATAATAAGTGTAACATAAATTAATAATTATAACAGATTCTTGTCAATCATGCACATTTCAGAATTAATTAAAAAATAAACACTCCGGTTACCTTTTCATATTAATAATATTCTGATCTGCGTTTTAGAAGTATTACGACGTATCCTGTCTAAGACCGTTCTACGACTTTAGTTATTTTACAGTTTAAAAATGTTATAGTCGTCATCTCTTGTTACTGATTAACATAATAATGATTTAGTCTTATCTAATAGTTACAGTGATACCGTAACATAACGATGACCGTGACCGACATGAGTACGACCGATTGTTACAAAGTCTTGCGCGGAATCATAACCGAAAGTGGTGCATTATTTGCAGTGAAGCTCGTACTGTTGCAGATAGAAATGTATAAATGCACAATTTTGTGCAGACCCCGGACCGGTGCAGTGTTTGTATAGTTTACGTTCTTAACGTCACTACGCTGTTTATCGATTCGGTAAGTATATATACTTAGCTGCGTGGGCGCACTCCGGCGTTGCGTAGCGTGCTTCGCAATTAAAAACAAGTATTTGATTGCGAAAATAAAATATCAACGTCCTGAACAAGAATGCGGATTAAAAAAATAAATGTACATGTATACGAACTCGATAAACGCACATTATTACACTGCGCATTTCGAACAAAGATTGTGCTTTGCAGTAATTTAAGGGTAGTAAAAATTAATTACAGTTTGCGAGTTTTGTAAGAGTTGAAATTTCCATTTAATTGCTATTTGTTTAACTTTTTCTTCGTTCCAATAAAGCGAATATAATACCTATACATGTTTTTGTCGCAACATCGTTTGTTTAACGTACAATACGCGCGATATTTATTGTGCGGATGAAAACAACACGGGTCTGTGATAATTTTAAATACGAATAATTGCAAAAAGAAGATGGGAATAATTAATTTGATTTTGACTATTGTACTACTGTGATAATTGTCTTGGAAAAAAAAGAAAAAATTGAATATTTTAAAAATTATTTTTTTCCTTCAGAAAATTCTCATGGCACGACTATATAATATAATGCATTGTCTAGAGTTCGGAACGAAACAAATTAATAATTGGACCGCGGTAAGCTAATCAATAGAAATTTTCAGTTAAAAATTAACGAAAACCAAAATCGAAATAGCAGTGTCATAAATTTCGAGCAAAAATCATTTTACAAGCATTTCGCAGTACAATGACAATGTTGCGAACAGGTGAGTATTCAAATTAATTACCATGCTGATAAGCTGTCGCGGCCGAAGAAAGAAAGAATAAATTAATTTCGATCAAACAAAAGATGTGTGTTATCATAATAATAATTATTGTGTTTCAGACTTCAAACGTCGTACCGGTTACCCGTACAGCAAATAGGTGACATTTACTATGCCCGGTATATAGGGTATAAATAGTTTCTTCAACTCGATCAGCCCAACCGTATCAACGCACTTTATCAGCAGCATCGCGACGATATCATATAATATGTTCATTACAAACAGCGCATATAATAGTATGTATACATTCAATTACATCGAGTCTGTCAAAAATGTGACGGCCGTCAGCGGTATATAGAGATACAGAAACCAATCACTGACAGAAGGGGTTTATTTGAAGGGATTTAATGTAGGTACACGTATATATATACTATCTATTCACGTGATTATAATCTTAACGGTTATTCCCCTTTGGCAAACCAAAACTTGAGCTCTTACTTAGTTTCCTTTTGCAACTCGAGGGTGATGTCAGATGTATTTTTACTCCGCCTTGTATCGGTTGTGCAATAATTTTGTTTTCTGCGATTCGTTTTCGAAAATTTCCACCAAAAGCTTCTTAAAGTAACGTATTAAACCGAAAATTAGACAAGGCCGATATACATAGGATAAGAGGCTTTTTACAATTTACTCCGTAGTTTTGTTTGCAGTGTATGATACCTGCACGGTCGGACCAGAATAAAGGATAATAATGCACAGGGTGTCCCACCGGGGCTTACGCTAAGCAATACCTTCCGTGTTCTTACAGATAATCAAATACTGTTTTTTCACGAGCGTCCCTGGGCAAAGGCAATTTTGTTGACAATAGTTTGGTAAATATAAATGTATTATGAAAGGAGTCATTTTTCCGATAAGGTTTGCTGATAATGTTATTATTATTTAAAATCATGTAGATAGTACCTACACTATTTTCTCACTATCTAGAAAAATTATTAAAAATCAAAATATTAATGAAGATTGAAAGTTGAACCATTAACATTTTATACGAAAATAAGCTCTAAAGGATACACTCAATATTATTAACTACTATTTATATTCGTAAACCATAAAACTTTTGTTTCATTTGTATTAATTTTATTTATTTATTTTTATATCTTTATCTTATTGTCAAACATAAAATCTGTATATATTTTTTCTTTAAATATTAATTAATTCTACTCGATAGATATCCCATCAATTTATAAAAAAAAAAAACTGTAATATCATTTATCTACTTATTTACCATAATTCTATTTTTTAACAATCCTATGTATATCAATATTGAACTTTGTATACTGTGTCTTTTGGCAACCCGCATGGTGGGCTGTCCGCTTATGAAGTTGTTATATATATATATATATGGTTATCTTCGAAATTTATTAAAGTTATAAAATAAAAAGTTAATTTTTAACTTCACTTATAGTACACTTGTATCTGCCAAACTTTTATCAACGAAATTACCTTTGCACAGGGATGCTCGTAAAAAAAACCAGAACTTGACTATCCCTATTATCCAAGTTGTAGTGCACTCTTTCGGTGCATTATTTAGAACTCTTAAAGGGACGAATGCATTTTCCCGATTGAATTTTCCAGGGTTTTTCCAGGGCATCCCGGGCCCGCGGCCCTTATGATAACACTACAAACGTCGGCGGCTGCGGCGGCCTGCTCGGCCAGAACTCGCGGTGACGGTGCACGTTATCGCGCGCCCCCGTGACGTCGTGGTAATGCCGCACTCCGGCTAGGGCGCACGAGACGGCGGTGTTTTCTTCTTGTTTCGTCACGATGCGTTTTCGAATAAAACTATGGACGGTACACGCAACCGCCCCTCGAGCGCGTCGCGGGTTTTTAAACGGACGCGATGATGAATGACGTCTATATATATATATATACGCGCGCGTATTATTATTATTATTATTATTATTATTAGGCTGGCGCGGGTGTGCGTGTGTTTGTAGGATACACATACCGCGCACACACAATGACGGTGCATGTGATAATAGTATTTAATAATAAAAAGAAGGAAAAAAAAATGTGAATTAAATACCAGTCTCATCTGGTCGTCGTGGTCGGGGCCCCGCGCGCCCGCGTTCCCGTTTACACTCCTACACCCACATAATGAAATAGTATTATAGTATGCGATGTTATTATTATTATTATTTACACGTCATTGTTGCAAACGCATCCCCCGGCAACGGGGTTCGCCGCGTTAAGGAAAGGTACACCGACGCATACGCGGCGGTGCAGCGAGCGGCGACGAGTGCGACGCGTCCATTCATTGAAATCTGCGCGTCATGAAATTAAAAATGAAATCGTTATTTTCATTACAACGATCTATCACGCATCGGACGAGGGTGGGTTCATTTTTTTTGTTGCTATCATAATTTATTTTTCAACGACAACGTTACCGGAAGGCCGCTTCAGCGACAACCGGCACGGCCGATAGCGTTACGTTCTGGTGCAGCCGGGTTCGTCATCGCGTACGACGACGTTCTCGAATCGAACAGATATATTTTAATATCTTTCGAAACATTCAAAACGTACACCTACTCGAGGAAACCCGACCGACGGACGTGCGAGAACATCTCTGTTCGGTTTACGCCTAGACTCGGGCCAAATGATCGACCAGTGATCTTAATGCGCTCGTAATAACTGTGCCGAAACGCATATATGCATCACGATTATTGTTCGAGATGTGTAATAGCTTGCTCGGCGTATACTTTTGATTAGCGGTCACATGTTACGTACGGAGATAAACTTTTGTACCGATAAAAGGACACTGATTAGACTTCGTATTCGTATACATAATATATTGAAATAACCGGCGATTGTAAACTGCGCCCAAAATACAGGTAAACACAAAATCACACATGTAAACTGCGCCCGAGTTTTTATCAAGAGTAAAAAGGTGACATGTAAACTGCGCCCGGGTAAAATTACAGGTAATATACTCAATTCGTTACAGCCATATAATTTGAATAATTAAAAATAAAATATAATTTAAAAAATTTAAATAATTATAAATATTACAAATAATAATGTGGATACATATTCATCAATTGGAATTTGACTACTATTATATTTATTAATTAAATTTTCTAACTTTTCGCGTTTTTTTTTTGTTTTAGAGTTTTGGAATTTAAACGGTTCATTTATACTATTTAGTTTAATGTATACTTCTATTTGAATTTCTTTTAACTTTTCTATGAACATGCAAATATTTGGATGAGTTGTATAAAAGCTGGAATTAAAGTGAGAATGAAAAGACTCGCATGCATTTGTGGTTAAAGTTGGCTCTGCTGATGCTTGAGCCTGAAAGCTTCTTCACTTATATATACATCTACCAAATAATCCGCAAATCGTGTCACTCTTTCGTCGTCAGGCTTTGATTTCATTAAATAATTGACAAAATACTCAGATACACTTTCTGGACTTAGAAATGGTAAACCGTTACAATGCACTAACCACCTTCTAATATCACTATTTTTATCTTTATAGTCATTACTTAAATGCCTGTGATATACTTGAAAAAGTACACAATCGTCAAACATAGAGACTTTGATAAGTGAAAATTTAATAAGTTAATAAGTCGGGCGCAGTTTACATTATATCTTTTTAACATAGATAACATTCCGGGCGCAGTTTACACTATACCTTTTCAACTAAGATAAAAATTCGGGCGCAGTTTACAAAAAAAAAGGTCATTTGGGCGCAGTTTACGTATGGCCGAAATAACTGATGAGCAAGAAAGGGTCCGGGCGATTTCGGTGTATTGAAGCAGTTATTCCCAACGTGGGCGATACCCCATCACAGTGAGGGCTTTTTTAATTTTCAGTGGGACGTTTTACTTAAGAGGGCGTTAAGGGGGGGGCGACTCTACCGTGATTTTCGTTTCAATTGTTTATAACTTATTACAATAAAATGTATACGTAACTGCGTACAATCATTAACAATGACCAATCATTAACAACTTTATTATACAGGATTGTGTAAGTACGCATAATATTTATACACACTACAGTAACAGGAAATAACAGCGAAATGGTAATAAACAAGCTTTTATTCTATCGTATCGATAACGATAATATTCGATTGGTCAAATTTTTCTTTTAATTTGTCGTGTAGGGTGGCGGTGTGAGATTTTAAAAATCTGAAAAGGGTGTTGAGTAAAAAAAAGTTAGGAAACACTGATCGAAGGCCTCAAAGCCCCCTCCCATCTATTTGATGAAATTTGCTGCAATCGGAACAACATCGTACATCTAGCAATAATGATCAGATTAGAGGTAATCATTATTTGTTTCGGAAATAATCCGTTGATTAATTTTCCAAATTGATTTTCTTCGATCTCCACGAAAACACATTTCGAACTTGTCAACAATTATTTTTATACGAGCCGTCATTGTGTATACATTTGAAATGTCTAACCAATTCAAACAGGTTCTTGACATATTGTATTTGTATACCATGTTTTAACAAAGGGAAAGTTAATTTCATTAACAACTGTTATCATGGGCGTTGTAGAGAATCAAACGTTTTTTTATTAATTGTAAAGAAAACGCAGCCCTTAGCAGTGCACCGAGTTCTATAAAACTAAAATATCTGGAGAGCTGGTTAGTTATTATATCATGTCCATATATATCCAATCCGTATAAGATTTATATCAAATCTCGTTTTTCATGTTTACATATTGATCAATCGCTAGCAATCGTCTGTATAAACTCCACGCAGTGGCGATATTTATAAATATTTCATTTATTGAAATGTTACCAATTACCGTCACGATGCAGTAGAATCGTTGAAATCGTTGAATAGATCGTAAAATTATATTTTAGTGGTTGCACGCGACGTTTCCATAACTGGAACACGCGAATGCGAATAAAATATTGTACAATTTTATAAAGAATGAGAGCGAAAAAAATTAAAATGTGCTAAATTATTTGTTGAAAATGGAATTTGTATGACAAAAAAAAATCGCATTATATGGGAATGCAATAGCTGCCGCCTATTTTAAACAACGCCATTGTAATGTATTACAAAAAACACAAAAGCGTACTTGTTTTTTGTGTTTGTATAGCATGTTTCATTTTGTGTGTTTAAAGCTTTTATTAAAAAAAAAAAAAACATTTCAATTTATTCTTATTTAAATATGTCAAAATGACAATTTCATTATGATACAGCAAAATTAAATTCTTAATTAAATATATTCCTTAATTCATAATTTCTTGCTGTACATAAATTAAATTTTAATCAATGTATATATTTAGTTTCGCGTGTACGTCACAGACGAATCGAAAATGTACGAGGGCTTGGAAATTACCGTTTTTGAAAACTATTGGTTAGGATACGCAAAAAGAATTAGACCTACGAAAACCGATAATTATTCATGATTTCTGCAGTAAAAACCCGTAAGAAATATATAACTATTATGTGTAAACGGTTTTCATGATATTTAAAACTTATTTTAACAGAAATTAGATAGATGTCGAAGCCTTTTTTTCAAAAAGAAAAATAAAAATAAATAAACAATAGGATGATGACCATACGCACTGCATGGCTTTTATCATACGGGAATGTTCCGTATTTAAATTTTTTATTCCGTAGTCCCGACCAAAGTTATATGGAACACATCTTGTCCCGTATTTTCAAGTCTGTGGTCCGTCCCATATTAATCCCGTTTTTCCTTTACTGTTAGTGTGTAACTGAATAAGATCACTATTTTAAATTTTGTTTATAAATATTTTATACGTGTTTAAAAACCTTTGTTCTTTTATTTTGTTGTCTGAATAAGCAAAAACAAAATGGGTAGTTAAAATAGGTGCATCCCGTATTTTTTTTACATTTTTTTTTTAATACCTTCACCCTAAGGTAAGCAAAAAACGGAATGTATAAATTGCGGGTGCTATTTGATTGAATTTTACTTAGGAATTTGCTGAACCAACTTAAATATATGTATAAGAATAAAGGAAAATGTTATCTGTTCTGTTTTATTCTTAAACCACTCGATGGGCCAGTTTAATGTCCAGAACTACTTTCAAGCTTAAGCTTGGTGGTTTCTTATCGTAGTGCAAGACAACTAAATACATTTTATGCACCACTCTAGTCTACCAATAATGGTGGAAATTCTCCTACGAAGAGGTGTGGAATTAATTAATATAATACATATTTGGCCGTATTGATTTATTTTCACGTACAACTGTTGATATGCTTAATGTATATTTAAATGATTTGATAGAATAGTAAGTAAGATTTTAAGAGCCTATGATTAGATACATCTTATATATTCACGTTTTAAACAGTTTAATTAATCATCTTAATGTATATCGAAAAATGTATTATCTATGTTTAATAAGCGTGTATAGTCATCGCTAAGTATTTAATTTAGAAAATTGTTCGCTACCGACTATCCTAATTTGGACTATACCCGTCCAAATAAACAAAAACTAAGTGAAAAATGTATTCATTATATACAAATGTATACAATCAGGGCCCCCACACACAATTCTGGGAACCTGTACTAAATGTTTTTCCGGGCCCTTTATAAGACTTCCAATGATACAATTTACCATAAATTACTAAAAATCAAGATTCATAAGCATTTTGATAGTAATAATGTCTTTTCATTTTTTTATTACAATATTATCTAAAACAAAAAAAAAATAAATTTTTTAATTTATATTTAAATATATTTATTTTTTATTAAAGTTTCAGAAATTACAAATACATTTAAACGAGCCCACGGGCCCCTAAAATAGCCGGGCCCTTGTACTCTAGGTCCAACAGCACCCCCCCCCCCCCTTGTAGGGGCCCTGTATACAATACTTGCCACACGTTGCTGCGTATTGATCACGAACACAAAACGTCATGTTGTACCTGTACACAGTTTTTACTCGAGAAAAACATCGCGGGTGTTTATTATTTATCAGAACTGACCACCATTAATCATATCGGTTTCTCCGACGTTTTATTTGTTTATTGGTTTGGCTTTGTGCAATCTCCACGTCGATTTCGTCCTTTTTATATAGATATTTTTTTTTTAAATAATTTTATTTTGTTCGCATTTCGCGCGCAGGTGCCACGCAGCTCACGAGTAACACAATATCACTTGTCCAGAAGTCCACGTGCGGTGCGCACCGCCTATATCGGTTCGCGAGGGCACACAACAGTCGTTTGGAAAACCTAATCCGATAGTGAGCACGTGATAAATGAGCACAGTCTTCGCAGGTCTCGTTCGGTGTGCGGTCCAAGTGACAAAATGGTTGAAAAAAAAAAAAACGTATAGATGTTTCACATACGATAAGCTCTCATAACAGTGCACGGCGGTCTTGGAAACGATCGAGAGTCGGAATAATTAATGACTGTACGGTACAAACGTTTGCGCGGTCCAAGTAACGTTTCTCGTCTGCATCGGTGGAAATGTCCAGGATCTCAGTCCTGCAAGATCGAACAGATAGTGAACATTGCCACCATAAAACCAGAATAAAAAATATTTTTGCTAAAAACGATTTTTTTATCGTTTTCGTGCGCGTAGAGCAATACTTTCAGCATCAGACAGGAAAATTCTAAACTTTGAGAAACAGTGTTCAGAAATTATTGACAGTAAAAAATACTTCGTTGCCCATCCCGCTCTCAAATTTATCCGGGTTCAAGAAAAGGTTTTCTTTGGAAAATAAATCACATTGTGTTAGTATTAAAGACGTCACGTGGATTGCTCGTCAATGGTAAATTTCAATTTTAATTTTCATAATTCATGTAATATTTCGGATCTTACTCCGAGTTAACTAATGAGCACACGCGTCTACTATAGGTATAGCTGTAATAAAATCAATTTGAACCTATGGAATTCAACTTTGGGAAGTGGCGTGGCGAAGGCTTTTTCTGAGATTTTTAGAGTGGGTGATAATATTATAGTCGTGTGTATATAAACTAAAACCACCTTAGCTAACTTTAACTTTTTTTTCTAGTTAAAAACATTAAGCATAACCTACAACCATTGATTGTAGAACTGTCTAGTTTTAACATAATATGTTGTACAATGTTATAGTGCATGCTAAAGTTCTTCAAAAACAATATATATGGTGAGAGTCAGTCATGCACATAAAAATGAAAAATGGTAAAATATGCAAAATATGCAACTACAAATTTTAAATATAAGCTCGTATAGCATGAAAACAAATTTCTTCATGACAGCTATGTTTTTGAATGGTTATTGAATAACATGTCAACTCTTAGAAGTCCCTAGCCCTAGTTATGACGTTACGGGACCCGTTGGAAACGTATAAAATAATATGTACAGGAAGATTCCATTGTAGAAGTCAGGCTAGAAATTAAAAACCTGTTAAAGGATTGACGAGTGTCATATATTTATAAGTATATAACGCGTATTTAATAAATACTATTAATAGACTACTGAAACGGCGCGTTGTCTGCAAGTACCAGAAAATAATGCGACGCGGGTTGCGAGGTTATTTACGAGCGTTCACGTCAACATTTCATTCGAAAATTAAGACCATGAAATTTTGCTCTCAAAATACGCAATAAGTGAAAAACTCTCAAGCCTCTGTAAATATCTCTGTAAATATCTGATGTTGAATTTTTCTTTTTTTTTTATTGCAAACAAGAAGACTTTTTACAGGGTAGATTGGACTTGAATTTTGAATAACGTATTTAAAACCAAAAACAACGAAATAATGAAAAGCTCGCGAGAAGCGGTTGTATTTTAACTTCTAGTTCGGGAGTTAGAAATGTAATTATGAAAATCGAAGTCCAATGCGTCGGACAAGAAGTCCAAAAAAAATGATTGAAATCGGACGACTCTACGAGTCATGTGAGTATGACATGTACGACATGTTTTTAAACAAAATAATAGGTCACGCGCAGGCTGCTTCGAGTCGGTTTTTTTTTATGAAGGCCATAAGATCCGATTTTAAATGTTTGGCCCGGTGTCCTTAGCGCACATGCGGTCACCGCGGCTTCTAAATAATATCGTACGTACGTGTACTATTATCATGTACGGTGTGTTGCGAAAACATCCGACGGTGTTCGAAAATAATGTGCGTTGTGTAAAACCATCGGAACCCTTTCTGTTGTACCCTGTACATTATAGTATACGGGACCACATGTACTGCGTGGTCATTATTCTTGCTGTCCAAGGCGGCGGTGGCGAGGAAGGAGAAGAAGAAGAAGAAGATGGCGAAACGGACTGAAAGCTCCTCGCGGCCAATGATTCGGGTCTGCGCGCGCGTATTATGCACATAATGCGGACGGATCGGTGGGCCGCAGAGAGGGGGTTGTTCTTCTTTTTTCCCTTTACAACGACAATGCATAGATATTAGGTTCCGGGACCGTGCATTGTAATGCCGCGTGTATACAAGCGAGCGCGCGGATGGAAATACGAAAAAAGAAATAATAATAATAAAAAGTTTTCCCATACATACCTAATATATTGTACGTGAATATATATATATATTTCGGCGAGAGAGGTGGACGAAAAATAACCTGACAAGCTTTCGTCCGCTCCCTCCCTCCCTCTCTCACTCACTCTCTGTCGCCCACCCGCTCACCCGCGGACGGTGAAAACGTCGTACCGATACCATGAGCGGCGAGTGGGCAGCGGGTGGAGGGTCTGCTGCCGCTGCAGGGACGGGGCGCACAAAAAGCACTCATATTCCATTATATGCACTCGGACATGCCGCAGGCACACAATGCTCGCCTTTCCCTGCCCCCGCCCCGGACACACCCTCGTCGCGTATACACCGAAAGTCCTATACGCCGTGTTTGATTATTTTTCAACGCTACACACTACCCCTGCTTTCTTCACATACGCCCGTACACACGTATACATATGTATGCAGAACACACCACTACAAGTGCACACTATATACACTATACTCGTATGTTCACTACAACACATTCAATACGAATGTATGTTTATAATACGTGCGCGTATATGTGTATATATATATATGTACATAATATAAGTGCGTGCGCGCGCGCGGAGGGATGAAAAAACGGGAGGGGGGTTGAAAGAGAAAGAGAGAGAGAGAGAGAGAGAGATAAAAAAAGAAACTCGGTGATTCGGTTTCGTTAACAAAAAGCTTTTTTTCCATTTGTACTGTACGTCTGTTATTTATTTACTTCTCTTCTCCAGTTCATTTTTTTTTTTTCACCCGCCCAGCATCGTTCGGCAATATTGTATATTCACACACACACGCGCGCGCGCGCGCACACACATACTTATACTCACCCCCACGCGCGCAAACGCATTGGAAAATAGAGAATGAGATACACACGTATGCATATGTATTATGTTTATTTGTACACACACAAACGTATATTGATTGTAATTCTGACAACGAGCTCCGAGTGTATCGTTTTATTCGGATTCGCATCAATGGTGGCGGTGTATACATATGACGTGTACTTCCCGACCGCGAGCCGACGCGGTATTTTTTTCGTCCTTTATTTTTCTTACATTATTTTTATTTATTCCGGTTTTTCCTCCTTGCACATCCTTTCCGTCATCCAACCCACGGCGGCGGTACTCCGCGCCCGTGCTCACGCGATGTTTATCGCCACCCGATGGGGTTTACCACGTCTATAAAAATGTTTAGGTACGCGCATCCGAATCTCGCAGCGAAAAATATTTAGCGCCACCAACGGGCTTCGGGGGTGTTTGCATTATTTTATTTTTCGCTTTTGTGCGCTCGTCTTGTACAACGTCGAGACACGTTCTTACAAGCATATGTACATGGAACGCCTCGCAGTCAGTCGCTTCGAGTACCGAACGCGGTATAATGACGACAATGGCGAACGTCTCGGAAAAAGCTTATTTTTCTTTCGCGTACCGTCGTGTGTACACGCATATTAACACATAAAAGTATGTACACTACACGCGTACACCCTAGCTCACGGTATAATACCGTTTCGACGCTGATTGGTCGCTACAGTCTCGAGTGCTCACCGCGGCGCGCAGTAGTAATAATAGTAATAATAATTATTGTCCTCTTCTGGAAAAACCGCGGTGCTCGCGAATGAATTGTATGCGGGAAAATGTAATAAGTTATGACGAAAAAAAGGAAAACATCAATTATACCGACGCGATACCGGCGCACAATACACACGCGTACACGGTTTGCGATTTGAACTTTGAATGATATTGCGCATAGCGTACGACTCGTTAATTAAGCAGCCCACCGCAATAACGTTATATTGTTGTTGTGCTTATGAAACGATCCAATTGAACATTTGAGTACGCCCGGCAGCTACTCGATGTTTAACGGTTTTCGACCGAATAATGAAGAAAAATACCAATTAAATAATATTATGAACGTGAATGGGAGTTTCTACAATTATTTTATTTATTCGTTTTCCCGTTTTGATAAATACGTACAATTATATTATTTAGTGACTTTCTTATTCATTTAGTGGTACTAAGCAGTGCTGAACACTCAAAAGGGACGGGACGAAGAGGATATATCGAAAACAAAAGGATCGAAATAATGGATGTATTATGTACGTGAATAGAAGTGAATCACAATGCTGTAAGTAAACTCATTATTTGATTATGTGATATGAAATAAATATATTATTACGAACGTACGAGAGTCAGATAGAAAGAGGGGGGGGGGTTGAATATAATCAAATGAGGCAATTCATATATATTTACCGTGCATATTATATTTTGTTTTGCTGAGGAAGAAAAAAACACACAGATGTTCAACAATACATAATGCAGTTGAAAAAAATATGGTGAAGTTTTATTTTTTTCTTCCGTTTGATGGCGTACGTGTATAAATAATTAATAAATAAACTATATGTATATACAATTTGGTCATCATTAGTCACTACAAAACTCAACAAAATATTGCATTAATATGATACCGATAACTACGTTGGTCACCCCAGGTCTAGTCCAGTTATGGAACACCACCAAATAATAATAAATTGTTTTAAACTAAAGACAACCAATTATCGAATTTATTAAATAATTTTTAATTTTCAAAATAAAACATATCGGTCATACTGTGTCTAATAGTGATCGCTGTGTTCAATCACTAGAATTTCACTTATTTTTTCATACTAAAACTTAGAAACAATTTGGTATTATATGGTTTTCTTAATATAAATTTAAAAATAACACGGACGTATACCAATCTCCAAGTCTGAACTGAAAACATGTAATATTAAAATTCAATTTATGAACACATTTTAGCAGCAAACTAATAATTCCAAGCTATTCAATTACACTGGTCTGTTCACCCTAATGTATACGCGTAAAAGTAATTATTAGGTGTACTAGTAGGGAACATGGAAACGGAAATGTATGCACAATAAAATATGTTTAATGTGGTTTATGACATCTTTCGAAACTACATCCGGTATTGATTATTTTATAGAGGTTGCGCACTTGCACTCGGATAGTGACTTATACTTGTTTTCGGTAGTTAAATCTGGACTGTGTTACTTATATATAGTTTATATACGCATTGAAATGGTTGCCTGCATAGTTATACCATACATCGCAGCGATTCTCAACCTGTGGGTTGCTATTCCCGGGGGTCATCAATACATTTATAATGTCGTAAACACATAAAATAACTATACCTAGTAAGCGTTTTATTTTTTGGCTTATGGATTTTCTACAATGACTACAGTGACAAAAAGTAAATAAGAAACTGGCAGGAAATATTTCTACCAATCATGAGAATGAGTTCAATCACTGAGAGTTAATTGTGTTTAACCAAATCCGTTGAGCCAAAGAAAGGAGTCAATAAATTAAAAATAAAAAACATTCTCGTATGTACTATAATGTTAACTCTTTAAACTATTATTATATAAGATTTTAAATGTTGGTATAAACAATGGTTTTCAACCTTTTTGGGCCTACGACTCTTCTGATTTTGAAAACAAATTAACGGCTCCATTATACGAATCATGATAGTAATAAAAAAAAAACAATAAATGAAGACACATCAGATCAATTTTTCTAACAGAATTCATAAACTTATCCACAAATATTTCTACTACTGTCACAGAAAAAATAAGAACTCTCATCCTTATCATTGCAGGAGAACTGCCCGAAGCCCTAAGCACATCAATATATCGTGATTTTATTTTTAGTTTCGACGCGGCTCCCTTGATATAATAATGTCTTGCGGACAATGTACGGGGGGGGAGGGGGGTCGCTGCTCAAAAAAGGTTGAGACCCGATGCTACTCGTATATAACATTATGGTACTTCGGTAGACAGCGAGTTCCAAGATCATTTATTCGTAAAAAAAAAAAAAAATATAAATAAATACGAGCTCGGGAGGTGGAGTGCACAAAAGGGATATTAGTTCCTATTGAAATCGCGGACGGTTTAAATTAATTTTAAAATCGAAACATGATACAATCGGATCGGCCCGCGGTCTTTATCTCGTCCATCTCGTACCACCGAGACGTATTGGTGCAGCAAAATTTTTTTTAGGACTTTATCAGCGCGCGCATAATGACAAATGTTTTAAAAACCTACGCGACACGCCGCGTCGCCGATCGCGATCACCGATTGCATTCGCACCCGGCGGCCGACGTAACACGCCCGGCACGTCGTAGGACCGAGAGGTGAACGCGCGCACCTGCGTCCTTATATTCTCCTGTCTATTGTCGATCATTATTACCGCCATTGTCTGTGCGGCCCATCGTTCCCCCCGCGCGGGGAAAAAGGAGCCACGGAGGTTTTGTCATGTTTTCCTGTAAACGTCCATAGGTGTTCTGCGCGCGCGCGCCTGTACGTTTCCGCCGGTGTACAGCTGTGCTGCACGGTGGCCCGGCCGCCCGTTGAACTCGCGGTTGGAAAATTTGAAAAATATCTCACGGATCCACAAGCGACAGCACGCGGTGAAAAACGATTTTTATTCATTTTCGCGAACGTTTTATGAAAAGTATTTTTAATTACAGTCGACTCTCGATAATATTCGAAATCGACGGGACTGTTGAAAAACTTCGAATTACCGAGAGTTCGAATTGTAGAGTAGTTCGAAATGACGAGAGGGCAAACAAAATTCGAATTATAGAGAGTTAAGAAGAAATTTTTTTTTTTTATTATTGTACATACATAGGTACATTTTAATTATTTCGGTAAATTAGGTGATACAGTAGTTCACTCGGTAATTCGAACCTCGATAATTCGAAAAACTCCATAAATCGAACTTCACGCTTAGTCCCCTGAGAAAACCTCTATAATTAGAAGAAAATACATGTATTCCGGTCCCCTCGATAAATCGAAATGTCTGTCAGTGGTACACACTCAATAATTTGAATTTTTTTTCCAGAACCTCTATAATTCGAATTCCCTTAAACGCGGTTCGTATGTATAAAGGTTATGTACAATCTGACGTATTCGCAATGTATATCTAAAAAGATGCGATACAATTTGCAATTCCATCAGTAGACAGTAAGTTAGATACCGCTATGGACCAGATTGCGGCCAACAATGTAACACAACAAAATATAACAGATTTCTTTAAAATGTAAAAAATAATGATATAATAAATAAATGTCACTTAATAAATGTAAAATATAGTATATAATATGTTTAATAAATAAACGTCAATTGATAAACGTAATACATACATATAATTTTTCACCTCTCTTTAATTCGAATTAATTATTTTTCCCTCGATTATTCGAACACTCGGTAAATCGAAAACCTCTATAAATCGAATTTTTAGCTCGGTCCCCTGAATTTCGAATTATATAGTGACATACATATTAGAGTTATTTATTGTTAATCTTATTATTATTATAAAAGATTATTATTTTTTGAAGGAATTTTTTCAATAGTATTTTCTATAGTATAAAGCATCAAAAACCTCAACAGTGACTTCTGACTGGAGCGAAAAATTTCCACACGATTGTATAGTAAATTATTAATAAAGAGATTATAAGAATACAGATAAAATAAATTTGGTGAATATATGTACTTCGAATTTCCGAGCATTGAACGAATGATACTTCGAATTGTCAAGTGTTAGTGGCTAGTTTTCCCAAAATTTAATTTCGAATTACCGAGTATACTTAAATGCATTGTTTTTGTTCGAATTACCGCGTGATTTTCAAGGAACCTAGTATTTACTTCAAATTAGCGAAGGTTTCAAATTATTGAAGGTTTGAACTATCGAGAGTCGACTGTATTTACAACTTTTTAGTTACACTTTGCGTTGACAGCGGGTTGATGAAACGACGTTGTTTGAACGGCTAACGAGTTTCGTCGAGGACGCACCCATTGCGATATCTCCTGAGATAATGATGATGTTCAAATTTTGATTGTTTTTTTTCAAAAATCCCCGAGACGAGTTGTACAGATAGTTCATGTTTCAATTAAATTTTTTGGTATAAAGGTGAAAAAATAATTTTTTATTTTATCGTTTTTGAAAATTACTTAGTAAAAAATCGGTTAATGAAAATAAAATAGGTGGCTGTCTTCAAATCTTTCGAAAATAATAAAATAAAAAATGATTTCTTAAACATTTTTACAAAAAAATTGACTTCAATTAAAATATGAAATATTTGTAGTCCTTGTCTCTATGTGAGCCTTGTAAAAAAATTAATAGAATTTGAATATCTCAGGAGATATTTTGGGTAAATCCTTGGTGGGACACCCTGTGTACTTGTGTGATACTCATATTGCACAATAATGTAGGCAAATGTTCACAGGAATACAGTTTACTTCGACGCACGATTACCTGCGAACAGTTAATATAACGATTAATAGTCCAAACATTTTAATGTACTGAAGTTGATAATAAGTTTTGTAAATTACTATAATATACAATTATAATAATTATATAAATGTTCATAAAGTACAATTATAATGATCATTAGCACGTTTAAGTTTGAAGTTTGTTACAAACTTATATTTTGATACTAAATTTGTTCGAAGAAAGTTACAAGTGATACACTTCTTATCTTCCAATCAATGACATAATTTTCTCTTATCGTGGTAAGGTTCAAGCGGAAGTGAAGTATGTCAACAACATTGATCAAAAAAAGTTAAATCTTTCTTGTTTTTTTTTTTTAAACATTTCACTTTATTGGTAAATAACTCTATATTTATATGTATACTTTTATGTACCTTTATTTTGGTAACTTTATGTATGTGAGGCTTAAACACCCTAAAATATCTCGAAAAAATCCCAAGGAAAACGCCTTAATTTATTTATGATAGTTAGAAAAATTTAAAATTGTATAAGTGTTTTTTTTGTTCTTCTTAAATAGTTTTTTAGCGCCATTTAGTGGATAGGTCCACTTACTTAATCACGTCTTGATTACGTCTTGACCTGTGAATATTATACGATCTCTGTATGGAACACCTTACTACATAAAAGTGTGTACTGTCGATCGGAACGATTTACGTTCACTGCGCAAACAAATCGTGAAAATCGCTCTAAAATCTGAGGAAATTCTCTTGCACAAAAAAAAAAAAAATCAAACAAAACGAACCGCATCGGCCGGAACACATTTTCCGTCGTCCACGGGCCTACGTTTTGGACTGCGGCGGCGGCGGGGGGGGGAAGATGACATCGCATAATACACATTATTCATATCCATCGGGTACATAATATGGGCATGTGTGTACATTTTATAATACGACGCTTATACGTGCTGCGGCCGAACACCACATGGTCGGTAGGCAGGCACCGCCGCATTGTCTACCTACGTGCGACGATGACGGCGACCACTGCCGTCGTTGACTCGACGCGGTGCAGGATAATGCGCCGCACGCCCAGGGGACACAAGTGAAAACAAACGAAGTGTATAAAAACCCCTCGGAGACCACCAGGTGCACATTATCGTCGCCGTACTAACACGTCCGGCCGTGTTATATGACCCCGCGGTGCTCAGGAATGCAGTCACACACGCGCACGCGCACACGCACACGCGCGCACAATCACACGCATACGCGCGCACGCCCGCGCTACGGACGACCAGCGGCGGGTCGACAACATAATGTAGTGTGTATGCGCACACGAATTTTATGTACGATACGAATCGTAATTATTATTATATTTCCGCGCAGACACACGCGTTTCCTCGGACCTACGTCGCGCCGTCGTCAGATGCGTGCCGCGCCTCGTGAAGAATGTTTTTTGGTTTTCTCTAAAAAAATGAACGTACCCACGAGATTTCCGTCGGACATCCGCGAGTTCCCAACTCTAACCCCTCGACGGGAGAATTACGTTTTCCCTATTACCTTCTCCTATTTCCCTTACCTTTGGTCTCCTAAAAAAAAAAAAAATCCATCATTCGAAGAGGAAACGTGACGTATTTCAGTCGTTCCGATAAATCGAAAATAATGGTGTGGGACTAGTGATGGGTAAATACCCGATAAATAAATTTAGGGTAAATAACCAGGGTATTTACCCGGTATTTAAAATAAATACCCGGTATTTTGGGTATTTATTTTTATTGCGTTTTTCTATTTTATTTCAATGTTAAATAAATTGTAAAACCATTTACCAATATAATGTAACTAAAAAAATGTTACTTGCAATTTGTAATTAAATATTAAGATAAATCATGCTAAAAACTTATGTAGTGTTAAAGCTTTAATTATTTAAAATAAAATAAAAACAAATTATAATTTATATAACATACATTATCATGGTATAAAAGAATAAAACATAACAAAATCAACAAAATTCTCTTAGTAAAAATAAAAAATGCAATCCTTTGATTAATATTAAAATAGATAGGTAAACCAACTTCAGCAATGTGACGGCCGCCGGTGCGATAAAAAAAAATTAATACCAGATTTTGGAAAGGTATTTATGTCATGGGTATTTACCCAGGTATTTACCCAGGTATTTACCCGAAATAAATTTCTTACCCATCGGGTATTTACCCAGTACCCATCACTATGTGGGACACCGGGACTTGCACTCGACAATTCGAATATTTTTGTGCAGAGCTTCTATAATCCAAGTTGAAATAAATATAACTTACTCATTCAACTTACATACTCGTATTCGGTAAGAACATAATATGTTGTGACGGCAATAGTATATTATCGTTTCGTTTATCTTATCGTAGTTTTATTTGATGTATAATTTCCAAATTTTTTGTGATCTACTATGCGAACTCTATTGGTATCAATTATCATTTATCCTATAAGCCTCAGCAATAAGCGAACAGCATTGTCGCTATATGAACACTATGGGCCAGATTTTGATTAATAATGTATCTCAAAAGAAAATAACTGATTTTGAATAAATATATGTATAAATAATAAATACGTATATGTTAAATATGTATTATTTTCCAAGTGTACCTTATAGATAATAAACATCTATTGTAATAAAAATGTTCAACTTTCTTTAATTTGAATTATTTATTTTTTCCCTGGATAAATTCCTAACTCTAGCTAAATTGAAAACCTCTAAAAGTCGAATTTTCAGCTTGGTCCTCTGAATTTTCAGTACCGAGAGTCTACTGTATTATATTTGCATCTCGTAAACACCAGTGTAGTACACAAGCTATCTTGGTCGAAAGAGTCGTATCCCGAGTCTACGTTGTTTTTTAATCCTTTTTCTTATTCATTTTTTGACCATATTATTGAAAAATACACTCGGTTAGAACTGAGCGATGTTTTTAAAAGTTATAAAGTTATCGATACGTTAGTTATACTTATTCAAATGTTCAAGAGTTAATATTAGGAATTTTTATTGTTAAGAAAATATTTTAGTAGTGTACTTGTGTCAACGTCTAAAAATGTCTCTTTCAGTACGTCATGACGTGCTCAGTATAGCATAAAAAAAATAATAATATGCATGTACCAGTGGCGCAGATACGGTAGGACGGCGTGTAGGGGGCTTAACCTACTCTAGAACCAGCATTTTTTATAAAAAATGTTTGTTTGATGATACATTTCGGTTTCCCTGAACATTTCGATTGCGTTAAAAATAAGTTCTCGGAAAGTGCACGAAGTATTAAATGAGTTAGCTAATAAAATAAAAGTATAATAAATATTAGAATCTTTAATTATTTTTGAATTTTTAACCCTCCCTCCTCTCAAAAGAAAATCGTATCCGCTGTCGTACATACACCACGCGTTTAGGCTTGACGTGGATAACAGATATATTTCGGTGCCGTCACTCGGACCGCCAAACAAGTTAATAATATCGAGACCGTCCTTAAGGATTTTCAAGTCGAATTCCCGAAGACGAGCGTTGCGCAAAAGGATTGTCTAATAAAAATGCCTTAGGTTTTCCCCTGTATTACTCTAGAGTCACTCTACACTCGAACAACTGACAACGAAGACGAGCACTGGATGAAAAGTAAGTGACAACACCGTCATTTTGCCATGTAATAGCAATGTAAAACAATGTAAGAGCATGTAACACCATACTGTACGTAGTCCGAAGATACATTTAAGGAAGAACGATCACTTTTAAAACGAATATGTACAAATTATATTACGTATAATTTACTTGGTGTAAAAATAGTTTGAATGCAATGAAAACACTTGAAAACGAATAGACAAGTAAACAAAATATACTTCGTCGAAACGGTTAGTCCCGACCTAAACATTAAGTAGTACGTCGTCCGTCCTTCACCTAGATACGCGATGGACATTGCTCGTCATTGCCGCCGTAATTTTTAGGCGTCCGTGAATGGTGATGCTGCAGCTGTCTTGTCATATTCCAGCTCGAGTTGACCACGCTGATCGCTCATAATAATTGTATTTTTTATGTGAACACGATGTTGATACGCTCTTTTTAAAAATATTAAAAGCGCAATATTTTAAATTATAATGATTAGCTAATCGTTATAGCGTTCCAGTTGCGAACTTACGGGAAAGAGGGGTCCGGGTTCATCTCCCACCCCCCACAGGGTCGAAAAAAAAGAGTTATATTTCGACGAGTTTACTTTTAATAAATAAATGCTTAAAACAAAAATATAATAATTTTTATGTATTTTATTCGTTGTAAAATACACGATGGTAAACATAATAATTTGTAATTAATTTTTTTTACATACTTTTTTACTAAAATCGTATAAAGACGTATAAAAAAATACTCACTTAAAGCAATAATTGATGTCGGGTATACAGAGTTAAACAAACTACACTTCAGAATCTAAATCTATCGTCGAGACGTCGACTGTCCGAATTCCGATAGCCATCGGATTATTTTTTTACCACGATAACGTGATATATTGCTTTTAATATTATGTGCTAAAATAACAAAACCTTCTGTTTAAGTAATGTTCAAGTAAATACGCTTAGTTAAATTGATATTCGTGAACCGTTTAATTTTGTTTGTTCACGAGCGTATAAGAACATGATTGTAATTATTACTGTATAACATAAACAAATTGTCAATCCGCTGTACTTTATTTTTTGTTCTGCCGTCGGAGAAGACTGTGTTAAGCTTGTTATAAACTCTGTTATAACAATTTAAATATTTATGTAAGATTGGTCTGAAGTAGTTACGATCCACTTATTATCAACAAAATACCATTGACAATAGTTTTAATTTAATTGAGTAAAAATCGACTACATTTTCAGTGTTTAATAAAATAATTATTTTTTTCGACTTGTGATTTGAAGAGTACGAGACCTGGGAATATCGGTAGTTATCCCTTCCCCCACCGCCCTAGAGAAGATTTCAATGTAGGCGGGTTTAACCACTAAGGTGCTGGTGTTTGCAGTACAACGGTCGATCTAAATATTTTTACAATGTTTGTGCGCGCGTTCGTAGAAATACGTTCGTATACTCGTACACGCACGCACGCACCATTACTGTACACTTCATGTAGGAAAGTATTATTTTATTTATATTCGTTTTCGAATGCTATAGAGCTGGTACAGAACAAGGAGATTAGAATACGATCAAAAGCTGAAGTTGGTAAGATTTAAACACGTACCTAAATATATACGTATACGTACGTACGTTCCAGGTATTTATGACGGTCGTGTCGTGTCAAAGTGTGAATACAATAGGATTATTCGGGATTGTGACTATTACAGCCGTCCCGCGAGTCTGTTCTATACGTACCTACACACACACACACACATATATATATACGTCCGTGTACGAGTGCGGGATTTACAATGAATTATTGTAAGGCGTACGCGTTAGTTTAATGGATGATATTTATTTTTTTATTACGCGTATTGTGTGTGCGCGTGTGTACACGATCCGTTCTACGGTCTTGCGTATAGTAAAACGCATAAATGTGTATACCTACGTACTCGTAATACTAACCTAACGTTCCTCGAGCACAAATGTCGTCAAAAATATTGCGGTAGCCATTTGAACCGATTTTACGCGGGCATTCGGTTGCGGTTTAACTGTAGAGGGAAGGGGGTCTAGGGCGTCAGGACCTCCACCCTCCCCCCCAGGTTTTGAGTTTAAACTGTAAAATTAGTTTTTCTTTTTTTTTAGAATTTTCCTCACGTTCTAAAACTTAAAAGCTAGACGGTGCAACTAGAGAATCGACCCTAAATCTTTAATAAACAATTGAAAATGTACTAACTTTATTATTTTTAAAACTAAAATGTGGGCCCCAAGGAACGCTAGAAAATGCTCAATTTTAAGTTTTTACCAAAATAATTCAAAATGTATTTTGTTATTTAATTAAAATTGAACTGATATACAATTAATGGGAAAAATATTTTTTTACAAGATCAATATCCAAGACTCTTCCTAGAAAATATCCCTAAAACCGTCAATGTGGGCAGTAATTATTATTTTTATAGTGCAAAACAGTGTGGAATCTTTTCATTTTTGAACGCAATCGAATCGCGCGGAAACAACGAAATGTTAGTATATTACATAATATATTGATATGTAAACGATCAGACTCAAATATTGCACTAATTCTTATTATATCGTTGTAAACGTAATGCAATACAAAGAAAATTGTTCGAAATTAAGTACTACCAAGAAAAATGTGAAATTTTATCTATTCAGATACAAGAGCACTTCTGCTAAGACTTTCAGAAATGTTTGCATCTTCCATTTTCACGGCTAACGAAGCTGTCAGGGGTCGCGAAAATTGTGTGGTGAAAAAGGTGGACAGTTGAAGACTACTGATTTATACATAATATACACGTGGAATTATAAATTTATTCGTACATCTATTCACAATTTTATCTTATTACTATCAAATTCCGACGATTTCACTTCTTTCCTTTTAGAGTCTTAAACGTGATTCGAAATACTCCAGTCCTATTCGTCTATTAACGAATGAATAAAATTATTAGATATGATGTATTGTTGTTACATCGTGTCATTCGGATGATACGAGAAAATATATTCCTATTACAATATTATCATGTACTCATATGCGTGATAATAATAATATATCACTTTCGTGAAACAAAATTTTTGTCTGACAATTTTGTTAAATCACTTTACATCATTGGTGAAGTAAACATCGAGACGCAGGCACGCACATAGGAGAATTATTCAGTTCCGCGTGATAGCAGCCGGTGTCTACGACCAACGTCATTTGTATACGAGCCGTACGAAGGGAATTCATGGAATTCCCGGTATGAAGTCCGTATTTGTTTTCGTTTGTGTTGATGTCGCCTGATGAGATGTAATGATGTTTCGCTGATTGATGGTAATACGACTATGGTAATGTTAACGGCTTAAGGTTATGTCCATCTAATTAATCAATTGACGCGCATGTGTACGCGTGTGAACGCACGTGTGTGTGTGTGTGTCAGTGTTTGAGTGCGTATGCGTGTGTGTGTGTGTGCGTGTGACCGGACATAGAGGGGATCGTAAGGTGTGTATAATATCGAGGTGGACATCTTTCGGACGATATGTTTTTTACGAGTCCGAATATCGATGGTGCCGTAAAGGGTGTTTTACGTATGGGGAGACGTTTATTTTTTAGGACGCGTGCGTGCACGCAGAACGATTTTATATCAATGATAGATGGAGGATCAAGAAACATTGACCCCATGTACAAGCAACGATAGGGCGTTAGAGATTAATCAATTCAAAATGTTTTCAGTCGAAAAAAGTATTCGATTAGAGTTTGCGGGACTAATCTTGGTCTTGCAAAACCTACCCTTCACTTAAGGGTCGTCTGCATAGGAAATCAATCACTACGGTCCAAAAAAAAAAAAAAAAACACACCGCGACAGTATTAATGCGGAAGTGCGCCGAAACCGCATGTGCGTGACGTACGTCTTATTGTGGGCCGCCCACACTGGGTTCGATAGAAATTATCGCGTTTGTTGGTCGTTTCAAGTGCGTGTGTTCGTTGATAGCTTGCAATTTCTTCCGAATCATCAATCTCATTCATGGAATAGCCGCGAGGGTCAAGTACGTGCGTCCGAAAATGCCGTTGAAAAATAAAATACACTTTCGAAAACCCTTACGCCATAATCACTCTTAATATACGTCATAATGTATGCATGGAACTTAATAAAATTGTTGTTTTGTTTGTTGAGTAAGTCAACGACGCAAGCTAGTCGAGATATCATACTGCGTAAGAACGGTAAATGTACAGGGTGGTTTTTTAACCATGCTCACCCCTTTTTGTTGGCCTTAAAAATTCTTGAATTTGAATTTTTTTTTATAAATGCTCGAGTTACCACAAACCTGTATGTTTTAAATAACTTTTTCGACACATCATAATTCACAGAAAAATGCCCTCAATAAAATATCGCAGTGAATGATGGGCGTTTCCATTTGAAAAATAAAAGTTTTAATCGCCACAGAACACCCTTAAGATGGCATGAAAAAAAATGATAGATAACATATAGGTCTTATGGTAACCTGAACATTAAATAAAAAAAAATTCTAGTTTAGGCATTTTTTTTTGCCAAAATAAGAGGGGTGAGCATGGTTAAAAGTTAAAAAACGCTTAGACTCAAGAAAATTTGGAATATGGCCAACGGTAAATAATGTGTGGTTGAGACAACAATAATTTAGAAATGCGTAAGACGTGGGTCGATGGAAAAAGGGTTGCTGCAAGTCGCAGGGCGTGGTTATGGTTAACATAACACTTGCAGCCACCAGGAATAACGTGAACGAGAGATGAATGCATTTTTCTTTCACTTTACGTGTTGATGTTTCGCGATATGGATTCTATGTTTTAAACAAGCACGTGTGTTTACTGTTTTTATACGTTGTCACTTATTCGAGAGTTTGATTACACTTTTACTTTACGAGTACGAATACGATAATATTATTCGCGTCGAGCTTACGTTGATTATATATAAATAGGGCTAGGGACTTCATGCTCTAAAAAACCTTAAAATATGCATGCATTTATGTCCTTAAGAATTATCTTATATGCTCTTAAAATAATTTTTATTTTCATATACACAAATTCATTTACATTTTTTTACATTTTACACAAAACAAAAACAAATAACAATTACAATTAATTGTGTTATGAATTAATAATTTTAAAACCCTAAGGGTAGATGATTATTTAATAATTTTAATCTTTTTTTATTTCCAATTTCTAAAGAATTTATATTAAATATCATATTACATAGGTAAAATATATCGGTTGTCGCACAGCTAATTTTACATCAGTTTGTTTAAAAACACTTTATTTAGCTCTGGTACGATAAATTTTGGATTATGGCTCGATTGTTTGGAATCCATCTCTGCAGATCGAAAAGAAATTAATTGAACGGGTTCAGAATGGGTTCCTTAATCATATGGGCTACTTATTGAAAATTTGCTTCCCTCAACACAATTATCAACCAGTCATCGACTTTTTAAACATAAGTTCTTTTTGGAACATAGGCGGACAAGTACTGACCAAATATTCTTAAACAATCTTCTTTGTGGTAAGACTGATTCGTCCCGGCTATTGGAACATATCAATATTCGAGTTCCTAAATTCTACTCTAGATCCCATTCACCATTTCACCCCCCAATTTCCCGCTCAAATTTTCTCTCCAATGATCCTTTAACTGGAGCCATGCGCTCATCAAATAAAAACAATTTTGATCTTTGGCCTTAGAAGGAAAAAAAAAAACTTTTTTTTATTAATTATCACTTAAGTATTTCACTATTGTCACTGTAATATTTATAATTGTTATATGCAAAAGCCGATCGGCGTAAATAAATAAAATAAAAATAAAATAAAATAAAATAAAATAAAATAAAAAATAAAATACAAATGTAGCAAAATATGCACTGATTGGAAAAAAAAGTGTTAAATATTCAAAAAAATGTGCGAAATAAAAAAGGATTGCCTTAAACTGCTATTACTTTGAAACAAATTTCTATTTGACTTGGCTATGTCTTGTGTGATTATTGAAAAGCATGCAAACTCCTGTAAGTCCCTATCCCTATATACATAAACAATAAACTACCTATATGTACGTACATGTTCATGGTAATGCGAGTGCCGTTATATGGTCACGATGTTCGGTCGCGCAAAACTATACGCTTGTTCGTCGCGGGAATTTTACTGTCGCGCAACAGGATTCCCGTGGAAAAACAGTACGACACTGTTTAACCCTCTCTGTGTCTCTCTGCCTCGCTACCCCTCAACCGCACCAGCGACGCTAATGTCTAAAACATATTCCGCGTTCACGCTCGAGTAGCTCGCGCAGCATATGCGAGCGCGTAAAACGATTTATATTTATCATTTCGATCCGTCCAATATGTTCGGATGACTAATGGAAAATTATTGCTCGCGAACCACCCCCTTCAAACCCCCGTTAACAACAATAAGTACACACGTCCCTGTACTTCCCGGTCATTTTTCCCCTTCGGCAAAGAACGACGCGTTGTAGTTTTTAATCATTTCGAATTGATACGAAGAATACACGAGCACCAGCTTATTATTATTATTATTATTATTACTGTTATTATTTTTTTTTTTTTTTGTTAACGCCACTACTAAACCTACATACTATTATGTTGCCCCCGCCGCAGCCGTCGGGCGTTTAGTTGAACAGTGTGACAAGTATATACATACATTATATAATAGCTATACTGCTAGTGGTTTATACCGTGAAGTTGGTTTTTAATTATAATCAAGTGCATACTTCGGTTCAACGCGGTTAAGGTTTTATACAAAGATATTGAAATCGGTAGTGTACGCGGTGAACGTGAAATTAGGCATGTCGGTGATTACGGTCGAACGCGGTATTTACCGAAAAGTAAAAACACATAAAACAAAATACGAACACGAAAATACGTTTTGAACACTCACGTGCGCATTGTCCATAATCGTATTATAACACTTGTATTACAGTTTAAATACACGCATGAAAATAATAGTGATAAATCTTATGTATTCGTTGTAAAAGAGTATGGTATAAATTTAAACGTAAAGAGATAAATTGAATTCACGTTCGTATTTTTTTCGAAAAAAAATAAAATAGAAAACAACATCTATCGATACAATTTATGTTTCGGACTATAGTGCAGCACTCGTGGGTATTTTAAATCAAAATATAAGGTTCAGGCGCATAATTCACAATAGATACCGTATCCATTATACAACAATTTTTTTTTTTAAGCTCACCGGGTGGGTGTTTAAAATATATTGGTTTCAAAACGGGAATAAACTACTTTGAGAATTATGCACGTACGGGCGGCTCTCGATAATTTATTTATAGTAAAAGAACGGTCCATTACACAGGATGATATTTAAAACCCGATGACGTTTTTAAGGCGTTAACAGAAATCGAGATCGGTCTGTAAACTGTCAATCTCAGTACCCATATATTCCATAGAATAACCTGTTGACCCCGTTCACTTCAATTACTCTATACATTAATTTTTTTTTGTACGCGATTGCAAAGCAAAACACCATTTTTTTTTTTTTTTATGAAAGCTTTTGTCCGTATTCTCATTATGCTTTGTTTATGTACGCCTTTTATTATTTAGGGTTAATTTTAACTTTGCCTCTTCCAAGCAACCCATTTGTTATTTTACAATAAAGTTAGTACAATATATTTTATAAATTGCGTTCCACTTTATATTTTACATTAATTAAACATTTTTTTTTTTTTAATTCCCAATTAATTATTAATTAATAATACGCGTTTATAAATAGTTTTAGATTTAAATTTTAGTAGGTATTCTTACATCATTTTTCAACAATGAAAATATAATCAACTAATTAATTAACTCGGGACAAATGTCCGTCTTCCTGAGAACAAAAACCACACGGACTGTTTGTATGTTCTATTAATGTTGGCTACTTTTATAAATTATACCGTATATTCTTTATCGATCAAAATATTTCCTTTCAAATTATAAACATTTTACACTTATTTTTATTTTTTATTTTCAAAAACAGACACATTTAACCTATTTACAATTTATGTATATTATAATGATGTGAAATTTCAAATTATACAAATATTTGTAAGTTATTATTTTACTCTTTAATGATTAGGAAGAGAACTTTTAGAGTTTGGCTCATACAAAATGTTTATTTTAAAATAACAAGTTGTACAATTTATGGTAATTTTAAAAATCGTTTTCTTTCAAAGCTATTGAGTAATATTATAATCTCGCGTATACGATATACCCATATAAATGTCTGCCGTAAATAAGGTCGGTTAGATGTGTTCGTCTGACTTGTTATACACATACGGTTTCACATACGTTTTAAACATATTTACAATTATAATAACTTTTATTGTTTTTATTCGTCAA
Source organism: Periphyllus acericola (assembly GCA_949715065.1). Classification (NCBI taxonomy): domain Eukaryota; kingdom Metazoa; phylum Arthropoda; class Insecta; order Hemiptera; family Aphididae; genus Periphyllus; species Periphyllus acericola. The sequence goes on from OX454264.1 coordinate 68,563,792, forward strand.
TGAAAATACACGCTTATGTATAAAGACTTTAAAGGCGAAACAATTTGAAATCGCACTGATTCCCGCAATCATACATCATAACGCTTAGTGAAAACCGTTTAAATTGATTCCAGACTCGAATGTACTCGTTCTCGAGTGGAAATGTAAAACCGTGTTCGTTGGTATGGTAAATGCGCAAAAGTACTAAGGACTAACTATCGTTTATTCCGTTTATTCGTTAATAATATATTTTTAACCGATTTTTAAATAACATTGTTTGGAGCTTATACGTGGTCTTTACAAAGGGCTTTCGATTCGTCCACGGTACACCACACGACGTTTGACTTGTACTGAGTATTCGGGGACTCAAAATATGTATGCGTTATATTGTCCTGCAGTTATCATAATGTATGTACTGTAAACGATTTTGATTTGTTCTCTACTGACAGTAGACTACTGTTGTACACATATAAATATATTCTCTCACTTTTTAAAAAATAATTTTTAACTAAACCTTCCCTTGTAAGTAGATATTTCAATCTTTAATGTACTATTCATTTTTTTAACACTTAATAGTTCATTTAATTTAACTTGACGTTATATTATTACCGTGTATATATATAAATTATTTGTAATTTCTAGTTTATTATTCATAATATGTTTATATTATAACTGATATAATTGTCGCTATACACTTTGTATATACTTCAATTGAAACTTGATTTACGTAATAAAGATTATTATTATTATTATTATTATTATAAGTGTATGAAATGAGTTAATCAGGAGTGTGGAGAAAATTGAATACTGGATATGTTACGGGTAGAGTACGAAAATGGGTACTGTATTTATTATCCGGGTAATGTATACCTTATCTATATGAACTGTATAATATGTACATTATCTACCTCAAATATGTATAACGTGTACATTATCCAGCTAATGGACCACACATTAGCCAGTGTGCTGTAGATGAAGTAAGAAGTAGAAAAAAACAAAATTATATTCATCCAAAAAAATAAATAAATAATCACAGTTTTATTGGAACAGTTCAAATGTGGGTGACGTTTAGAGTTACAAAGGACCCCCCCATATTTACATTTACACTTATTTGTTAAACATTTACTTTTACTCTGACATTTCCAAAAACCTTGATCCCCCCCCCCCCGAAAAGGATTGTGCATTAGAGATTAAACAATATCAGTGCGTACGTTTTATCATAACGTATACTTAAGTATTGTATCTACAAAGTTCAATTGATATTTTATCGTATTACACGAACAGAAGAGAAAAAGTTATAATAAACAGACTCCGAATCAGGCACACTCGTCTAATACAATGGATTCCTCGTGGCAAAGTAAGAAAAACCGATGTGCTCTCCTGCGGAATTGAACAATCAGTGAATCACATTATTACAGAGTGCCTCAAGTACGCAGATGAACTCAATAATATCAACATCCCCAACACCTAGGGCGCAGTACTTTGACTGAACAAGGACACAGTCAACCAAGTTTTAAAATTCTTGAAAATATCGAAATTATACAATTAAACATAATAAATCTAATCTAGATCAATAATATGAACTTGTAAATAATTTCAATAGTTATTTTGACTAATGTTGTCGATGTTATTCAGATAAATAAAAATTAAGAGATAGTATATGAGTCGTATTGTACGGTTTTGTTTTATATGCACGAGATCGTCAGTATCTGGCTCCACGTTGGCAACTTTAAATCCAAAATCTTTTTCTACGTTCAATTCATTTCTACACTTCTTATATGTATACGATAATTCAAATGAATTTATTTCCACACATGTACGTGAACGCCAAATTGATTAGAATTTTCTTTTTCCTTATGCGATTTTTCTTCGCGTACCACTTTCGAGCTTTCTGCGTGCGGGAACGGTACGCGAGTTGAACTTCGGGGGTTGACGCGGGACGAAAGAAGTATAACAAATGTGATGATGCGTTCTTGTGCTAGACACAAACAACAAAGTTCCCAACCTTTTTGATACTACGGACCACTATGAGAACTTTCGATACGTCACGGACCACCTCAATTTTATACCTTATTTTTCTTACAAATAAGAATCAATTTTTTTTCACATATTTTAGAATTTTGATTATTATTATATGAATAAATTAAAAACAATGAAATTCTTTATAATAGGCTTTTAATAATGCTTATAATTGGTTTTTTTTTATTAAAGCTTAAAATAATTAAAAATTTAATACAAACTAATATTCTAAAAAAAATTTACATTACATTATTATAGTTATTTAAGGTAAATTACAAAAATTATAAAACAATTTAATGCGATTTTTGTGCGTTTCGTTCACTAACAAAGATATTCTTGGGTTGATACTGCTCAAAGCTACACGCAAGTCTTTAGTGGCGTCCAACCGATTTCTCTGTTTATTTTTAATGTAGAGTAGTCTAGAAAATCCTTGTTCGCACAAATAAGTTGTCGAAAACATGACTAAATATCTTAATGCGATTTATCGAAGCTTAGGGTACGCAATCGCTTTTTTACACCAAAACTCTTCGATATTTATGCCAGATTCAAACGTATCCTTACAGTTTCGATCGTTTTGTAACTCAATCAAATCTTCCTGGTTATTATCAGGTACCTCATTGATTTTAACGATAAAAGGGTTTTGAATCATATTTCGTATACCATTCGTTTCCAAATCATTATATTCTGGAAAATACCATATTAATTTTTAAGTTTTTTCAGATGGTGTAAAACGTTTTACTGTACCTCATTTACGAGTTCAGCATATTTTTCGTTATCAACCAAGCTTTTCAGTGTTTGAAACGTTGAATAGTTATTCATTTCAACTTTACTTATCCACAAATCAATTTTACACATAAACGCTCGAAGTTTATCTTCAAATATGAATATATTTGCAAAGCCTTCCAGTTTATTATTTCCCGAGCCTTGTAATTGCAAGTTAAGCTTGTTTAAATATTCGAAGATATCGACAAGATAAGCCATTATTAAAATATTTTTACATTTTGTAAGTATGGCTCGCGGACCACCTCACAATATCTCGGGGACCACCAGTGGTCCGCGGACCATAGGTTGGGAACCTATAGCTAGAGCCGGACGGTCGAACGAAACGTGGTGAACTTCGCGGTAAACCTCTTCTCCGCTGCAGCGGACGCGACGCAGTAAGGTGCAGATTACGTATACATATAGGCTTAGAGAGAATAAGTACAGTAAAATTTAAGACCATAATTCTCGGTTAGGTTAGGTACTTTAAAATATATTTTGCCGTGCGAAATTCTTATCACCCTGTATATACAAAATATCGTATATGCGCGTCGTTGAGGTGCGCGTGGGCGGCATATGCGGCTTTGGTAGATCGTCTGTGCTTCGATCGATTCAAAATCAAAAACGTGTGGTCATTTATGCGCTGTAAGATTATTAGACATGCTGAACAGCACGTAACCGACTGTACAGTGGCGTATATAGGATTTAATTTCGGAGGGGGCCGATTATGTATTTAGAGTTTAGGGAGAAATGACGGAGGAGGCACAATGACAAATATTGCTTAAACGCTAAAAGACCTTTGGACTATTTGGACTATCATCATTACTTCACCAGAGAAAAAATAAACTCATTTTTTTATTTTTTATGAAATGTAATGTAAAAAATGTATAAAAACTCTTCATTGCAGTAAACAATTTTTTTACTACAGTCACTCAAAATTAATTACATATTTTCTTACAAGAATAAACCAATATTATACATTTTAAATACGAGGTTTTGAATCGACATTTGTCTCTTCATTATGACGAAGCTGTCGTACCCACAAAACTTTAAAGCATATGGCTAAACGACAAACTGTGATACGATATAAATACTCGGAAACACGAAAATACACGTGTCTAAAGCACGAAAGCCTCGAACTTGAGTCTCGGAGATACCGCACACAATTGATGTCTGATCAACGATAATAAATAACAAAATTAAATTAAGACTTCTGTTCAGCCGTTCCCTTTCACACCCAATACAACAAGAAAAAACGAGACGGCCATCAACCGTCTCAGAATTGGTCACACAAATATAACACACTCTCACCTTATGAGAGGGGAAGACCCACCCATATGCGCGTGCTGTGGGGTCCAAATTACTGTAAAGCACATACTTACAGAATGCCGAATCTACGACACCGCAAGGCAAAAACATCAGATCGCCGACCACCTCACAGAGATCCTGAACCCAGAGCCCGACAACATCCTCAAAATCATAAAGTTTTTAGAAGACACACTATTCATAAACAACATATAATATAACTGTAAATATGTAATAATAATAACCTTTTAAGTAATGTAAATGTTAATGTCCAATGGCCTTGTTGCCGCGGATTATTTGTTTAATAAAAAAAAAAAAAAATAACAAAATGTTACGGTCACAGAATATATTAATGGTATGGTATAGCAGTGATGGAATGGCCCCGGTGCAGAGTGGGACAAATCAAATATTAATAGAATATACTATCTATTATTATCTATTATCTATTATTATAAGCTAAAATTACAAATACCGATAATTCCTATCTATCTATTTCTATCCGACTACACAGACTACAGGCTATACAATTTTTATTATCTTATCGCACAAGCGATTTTTCATTTCGGGGGGGGGGCGGGCCCCATCGCCCCCCCATATATACGCCCCTGCGACTGTACAAACACGACTGCCTACGTACGAACTTTATGCGGCCTAGTGTGGTATGGACATCTAGATGATGGTATAATATGTACCAGCTGTGATCGTATCAAAATGCCGTACACGCGGAAGTGTACATTTTACAGTTACCCGTCGTCCGTGTGCGATTCGATTATAATATTTCATGTTCGCGAGTAACCGAAGTATTACAGCTAGAGTAGACTCTCGGTGATTTGGTCTTGTATACTTCGAAAACCTCTATGATACGAAGAAAACGCTTGGTTCCCTCGGTAAACGATTCAAGTGCGAGACGGCCGGAGGCACTATCTGCGATTCGAAAACTTTTGGCCAGAACCAATGTAATTCAAATGTATTATTTGCTCAGGCGCTCAGATTGATTTAATTAGAAGTGGCCGTAGTTCAATATTATTTACCTACTCGTATTCAGCGGGAACACAAACACACATACATGTAATTATAGCATCGAAAAATAATAACGGCGATGGCATATTGTATATCGCAGTTTTCTTAAACGTATATTTATTGTTCGATAAAATATATATTCTGAACGGAATTTTCTAACAAAAATATTAGCCCCTCTTGGTTTCTTCTGTTTCCTCGATATGATTTGAACCCTCGTTAAATCGAAAACTTCCACGAATCGAATTTTCCACTAGGTACCCATCATGTATTTCGAATTATCGAGAGTCCATATACTGTACTGCAGACACGCATGCAACACACGAATCGTCGTCAATCGAGTCGTTATGATGTATGAAAAATATTGTTAGTCTTAACAATAATGCTGTTTTGTTTTGGGCGAAAGAAGAAACTCGACCGACTTTGATGCTGTTAATTTAAATAGTATTAACATTTATAACTAATAATAACACTAACACAACGTATATACGTGCGTCAAACGTATAAGACTCACTTGTCATAAAATGTGTAGTTTTATTGCACTTTAAAATATTAATTATTGTACTTTATATATAGGTACAAATAACTCGGCGATCACCTGCACGGATGAAATATAATTATAACATATCATTTATACATTGTATAATTTACACATAATCTGTGCAGGTGATCACCGAGCAATTTGTAAAATTATATAAACGTATAATATTATGTATTTTTGTTTAATGTAGAATATTGATTGTAAAATTGCAAAACTTAAAACGTATTTTACGTCATATATTTGTTTCTAATATTTTTAAGATTGCAGATGAAGGTATATATAGGGTAGTGATGAACAAATTGTTCGCAGGAAAGTGCCATTTTTCTAAGAAGTTACAAAACCGTTGTTGTCGCATTGGGTCGCATTATCCCTTATTATTTTGGTCGTCGTTAAATTAAACTTGGTTCAAGTCCCAGTTCACAAGTCAGTAAGCTAGCCGAGTAATTTGATTGGGGTTTGGTTATTTACACCGACATAAAGACCGCGTATTACGAAAAAAAGTGTTGATTATTTATAAAAAAAAAAAAAATGATTTCGACGTCGAGCGGGTAGGTATCCGAAAGAGCGTGGCAGGTTGACGTCCCCGGCTGTATGGGGTGTATGTTTAGCAGGATAATTAAAATAATGTGCATCGTAGGGCAAAGTTACATGTGTTTTAAGCGCACCTAATTATTGCGACCGCGCAACACTCGTGGTTACCGAGTGCAGGCCGCAGTACAGCTGAGACTTTAACTCGCAGACGTACAAGGATCCAGTGACTTGCCCGTGCGACTTTGCCGTACACAAACAATACGCAATAACACTACGTAGTACGACGTAAAGTACGCGGACAAGTACCGCAAGGGCGGGTACGGCGGTCCTAAACGGAGGGGGAAATTTACATAAATTAATAAAATAAACTAATAGAAATTGTCTTATTATTAATCGACATAAAATGAGTTGTGTACAGAAATCTGTCATACTCTCAAGAGAAACACTGGTGACATGAGTCTTATCGTTTTAGAAGGCAAAAACTTTTAATTTTGAGCATGAAACTTAATGAAAATCGTATACTTAAAAAAAACTCAATACCTATTAAACCGCATTGAAAAAAGCATTTTGATACAAACAAGTCGAAAAGTGTTATTGAATATCGGTATACAGTGGCGTGTTGAACTCATTTTTGATGAGGAGCAAAAATGTATGCAAGGTACCCACCACCCCCCCTTTAACAAAAATTCCACCACTGCAAAAAATAAAATTTTTACAAAATATCCGTAATATTTAGCACACTAGCACGTATGTCTTACACAAGTAAGACACATATTCGTATACGTATTAATATTTTCTTTCATAAACCTAGTCACCAAGGTGGCTAGGTATTTTGTGGCAAGGGGACCACCCACCCACCGAAAATGTTGAAGGAGCAATTGCTCCAAAATAATACCTTCGCCACGCGCCACTGTCGGTATGATTGTATATATTTTGTATACATTATAAAGAAAATATTGAATTTGCATTGAAATTTTTGCCGCAATTAATTTCAAACAGAATATTCGATACTCTTTTACGTACGGGGTGGGGGGGGGCAATTGCCCCCATTGCCCCTCCCTTACATCCGCCCTTGAAGTACCGAACCGAGTACCGCGTGTACCTATAATCTAACACGTCTGCGCTAGGATATAATAATAATAATATAACGCGCGTACGTACCGGGGGGGGGGAGGGGAAAAAAAAAAAAAACCAACCGCTATCGTCGTCGACCGTAGGCAGCGTATCTAAACCGATGTACACGTGTATACACGACTATACGTGTGTTATAAATCTTTCTCAATGCCAAACATTGACACGCACAATATAATATGTATAAAAGGTTTTTAACGAGCGCACGGCCGGCGGGGCGGGGACGACGAAGGGGTTACGGACGGGGCGGTTGGCAGGAGGTGCTGGACATTGGACTTGACAGGCGGCGGCGGTGGTGAACGCCAGCGGGGTGCCAACGAACGGCAGCCACCGACGACCCGCTGCGCTCTTCATAATAATAATAGTAATAGTAATAGTAATAGTAATAGTAATGATAATAATAATAATATCCCCGGAGCCGACTTGTCTGGCGCACATTACATTATTAAGGTTCGTTCATACCGAAGCGGTAGCGGTGGCGGTAGCGGCAGCGAAATGTAATGTACATACGTTTTAATACGAGTGCACTCACCAGCGCGATATTTTTATTTTTCGATGCAGACACTATATTTTTCGCTTACCGCTGCGATAATCAGTTGTGAATTCCCAACACATATTATTAATACGAGTATATCTATCAAACACACATCTATTCATCGTAATCGTACACCTTGAAGTTTACACCTCGCAGTTGAATCTAACTTTTTCTTTGGCTACTATTGATTTCATGAACCCATTTTCGTCTTTTACGTCTAAAAATTAAATATTACATGATTTTTTTATAATTTGTTATTGTAACAGCACAAACCGTATTTAAAAACAGTTGTAGCTAATATATTATAATTTTTTAGAGCTATAAGTCCCTAAGCCAATGGTACCTTTTTTGTTCTTCATCATCCATTACAGCTTCATCTGAACTTGAGTTTACATAATAAATATCCATTTATTTGGAATAAATGGATATTTAAAAATCAAAAAAGAAATTCCAAATATGATTTGGAATAACAATTTAAAAAAAAATATAGAAATTTGTTGTTTTATACTTTTTAAATATTAATATCAATAGGAAAATATAATAATAACAAAATACATGTACGCGCATGGGTGTCACAACTCACAATGTCGACTAGTAATTTTTGGCGAAATATTTCGCACCGGTTAGGTTAGATCGGCGGTATTTAAAAAGCGATAAATACCGCTGAAGTTACCGCCGCCGCTACCGCTTCGGTTTGAACGAACCTTTACGCGTACGCGCGACGGCGGCGGCACAGGCCGTGTGTTCTTGTAATATTTCAACTCGTAAGCCTGTGCACGCGAACGTTCACTTTACACATATATACTGTACACACGTATATTATGTACACAGGTAGGACGTAATGAACGTAAAATAATGCGCGCGTGTGCGTGTGATTTTGTGTGCGTGGTGAGCTCGCGTCGTTCTTTCTTACACCTGTTCAACGATATTATAATGCGACGCGTTTACCGTGTATACTGTTATTGTACACGTACGGCGGCCACCGAATCGTGAGAGATAATAACATTTATTATTATTATTATTATTATTATTAGAATATTGTAACTAACCGATTTGTAGGCGCGCGCGTGCGTTTGCGACCGAAAGCATTTTTTATCTGTAATGATTAAAAAATTACAATATATTATACAGACGTCTACTGCAGCAGGTATTATACACGCGTGTACGCGTATAAAACGTATATTTATGCACTCGGAGCCGACCGAAGAACTTGTTACCGCTATACGCGCGAGGAAACACGTACCGAGTTCGTTTCCAAGTGTGTATTTTTAGATCGTAAAAGTTTTCTAAACGGTACATTACGTAGGTAAACTATGTACGCAAGGCCTTCCTTAGGGGGGAGGGGGGACGAGCAGGGCCCAGGCCCTGGGCCTCGCGTTTGAAAAATTTAGTAAAATTGGTTTTATTTTATGATGTGTTGAGTTCTGATAGTGTCTGAGGTAGCTACCAAATTTTTTGTGTGATAAGAATTATTAATGTCATTATAATATGTTTATGGATAGACGATTTAATATCTAAAAGGCGTTTTAAGTATTTTCGCCCTGGGCCTCGCAAATCCTAAGGACGGCCCTGTATGTACGTGAAAGATATTCGCTTTTCAACGTGTATAGGATTGTTATTTACCGTTGTACTGATTTTTTTCAGTGACTATATGACCGCTGGACACGATTATTACGAGTAAAACTAAACGATGACGACGAACGAGAACAAATACAACAGTTACAGCTGTTAAATAACGATAATAGCCATCTTCCGATACCGAATTAATTAAATATTACAATACGAAATACTTGTTCGTCCTGGTACAAACAACATATTTTACATTATACGTCGAACAGTTTACGAGCGTTGGAAACACGAGCATAATAATATGCTTCTCGTACCAACAATATTTTCTTTTAATTATTGTAAAAGCACATTTAGAACCCATTTACGGATGAAATGCTCGTGATTTTTCCCTGTTAAAAACGTATCGTACGAGTTTACCACCTTGGTGAGTTGTAAATGGATTGAACGCTACACGCACACACACGTGACGCGTCTGAGAGTGTGAGCGCCCCTGATGAGTGTTTTGCGTATAGAGTACAAAATACTCTTTGAAGACACACAGCTTTCGTTTGTTCTATAAACTCAAAAGTGTCTGTGTGGGCATTATGAGTAAAAACTGCAAAATAAAGTCAGTGTACCTATATAATATACATATTTATTTATATTGTTGTATACACTGATGCATATATGCTTTATATACAGCGCGATGTATTTCAATGATATATAGACACTCACTCTGGGCCAATTACCGTATGTGTGCTTTTGATGACTGTATATTTTCCCAAACTCACTGTATAATATATTGACTCAATATTTTGATAAAAATGAAACTTAACCATTTTTCCGTAGTACGTTTATTTATTTTATTTAAAAATCTTTTTTTATGGATTATTGGACCACACTGAGATTACTCGTGAGGGGTTATCTATATCTTAAACATTTTCAAAATATGAAACATAACGTAAAATATATTTTCACTTTTACAATCTATAAGGACAAAAGAATACAACAACTATACATGGCGCCCGAGATAAATAAAAAAACTATGATTATAACAATAATAATGATAGGAAAGTATACCTTGCTCACAAACTACCAGTATCGTACTTATTATTATTAGCCAGTGTGAAACCTGATTTTTAAACAGAGGTATTTTGATTTTATAATTATATTTTTTTTCTAAATTGATTTTTAATTCTATATTCCTTAAAAAAAAGTCTAAAAACTTCGATTTATGCAAATCGAAAATCGAATTGGAAAACCTACATAGTTAGTTATGTATTATGATTCATGACTTCATGAGTATCCATAGCTTAGACGTGTGAAGAAGTTAGTACCTTAATCAGAACATTTTTTTTGTTCTCATTTATACGGTGATGTTAAAAGGATTTTTATAAATGTACGATGGAAAACAATTATGGTAAGAATTATAAGAAATGTCTTTATGATTTTTTGTGTAATTGCGAATGCCAATAACGCACTGCAACAATATCATTATAATGGTTATATAATATAATAATAATTATATAATACTGAAATGTTTGGGTGTATTGAGATTTTCTTCAACACGTTACAGTATGAATACTCTTATATCTGCATATTAAAAACATTTGCAGTTTGTACCGGTTTATAGGTAGGCACTCGCACATTACACTTATGCGTACGCTATAAAAAATATAATACGATACGATTACAGTTGATTGATGCGTTTTGTATACTTATCAAAATAATAAAAAAATAGTCGATCGGTTATAAAAAAAAATCGATCGGTAACTAATTTAAATTGTTATCTACATTAAAACGTGTGTAGCTCATAAAATGTTCCCACGGAGTAGGTTTTTCGGTCAACACGCAGTATAATGAGTTAGGCAGAATTTTAACTACTCAATCACAGTTGTCAGTTCCATAAGTCGCTTCTCATGGATTATCAGCCAATTTGGTATTTATACAAGTATTCATTATGTTTAGCGCAGTTGTATTCAATATAATATGTTTTTGTAACGTTTTTCAGCAGAAAGCTCTAATATTATACTAAAACATATTTAACTTTTTATTTGATCTATACAATATATATTTATACTGGGTGTCCAACCGATACTTACACAATATCTCCCGTGTTAATAGAGATAATCAAAATTTGGTTTTTTTATGATCATCCCTTGGCAAAGTCAATTTCGCTGACAATAGTTTGGTAAATATAAGTATATATATATATATATATATCATTAAAGAAGTTAAAAAATTAACTTCTTACAAATTTAGTTTTAATTTTAATTTTTATAAATTTCGAAGATATATCCATTTTATAGAAATTTTTTTTCTGAAAATTTCGACGGTTCAACTTTCAGTTGTCATTAATTAATTGATTTTAAATATTCTTTCTACATTACGAGAAAATAGTTTAGACACTATTTACATAATTTATCTGAAAAATGACGAGGTGATAATAATTCACATTGTTTCTGTGTAAACTAAAAAAATTATTAAAAATCATGAATTCAAGGACCTACACAATTTTCAGAAAAAGAAGCACTGTAAAATTGTTATCTTCGAATAATTTCGAATATATAATATCTTCGAGTTAATTTTTTAACTTCTTTAATGATAAACTTATATTTACCAAACTATATTGTCAACAAAATTGCCTCTGCCCAAGGACGCACATAAGAATAACAGAATTCGATTAACTCTATTAACACGGGAAATGTGGTGTGTGCAGTAAATCCCGGTGGGACACCCTGTATACAGAAATCAAAATAATACGCATAAATTATGTACAAGGTACCTTATACATTTGACTTCCATTAAGTTGAAAGTTTGACAGGCGAGTAAGCGGTTCGCTGGCAGCTGGTGTATTTTGCGCAAAAGCGCATTAACACAAAAATTATAAAAACGTATTCTTGTATATTACACAGATCGCGAGGCCCTGCATGCATTCCGCCTGCATCTTGCAGGATTAGTTTGAAATGAACCGACTAATGGCTGCTCGACTTACACCGCAACAGCATCAATAGTACACCGGATTCAGTTGAATAATAAGGTGTGGATATTTACACGCGACAAACGTATGATGTATTTATATATACGAGTACGCGCAAGCATAAAGGAAAGTTTTGGGACCATTGTTGTCCGTCATCGTGGTGGAGTTTGCACTACATGATATTACCAGGCATACGCTATTAACTATATATATAGAACGGCTGTCGCTGCAATGCGTCATTGTCGTCGTGATGGTAGGTATATAATAATGATAATGATATAGCAGGAATGGTATAATTAGTAATTCCGATTCGTACAAAGGGTGTGGCGAATTCACCGGGAAAAGTTCTAGAAAACGCTTTCGATTACTTATGTAAATATTAAATGTCACGAAAAAGTGCAAAACTCAAAAGTTATTTCGAGTCACTGATCGATAATGCGTGTTGCCACCGTGGTTATTTCAGCGAAAAATCTACAAGACGCACGTATCACTGCCCAAAGTGCATAAAATGATTGTGCTAGGGATATTTTTAAAATTAAAAAAATGTGCGTACAAAAACGCCTCAAGATGGGACACAGTGAGTTTCAAAATCGTCGAACACATTGCGCGTACAATATTTTCAAATACGATGTAGATAAAAAATAATTGATTAATTCCGAAGGATGTACGAAAAAATGCCTAAAAAAACCGTAATGCTATTGAGGTAGAAAAACGTATCCGAAAAGATGCATAACAACGGTTTTTCGATTCTTTGCAGTTATAACTTTGCGCTTTTAACTTCTCCGGACGAAAAATGCAATTCGCACTATCGGCACTATCGGCTCGTCGCGGCGGAGTGGGGTGGTGTCGACTATGCGCGGTCTTCGTGGGCGGGCGGCGGCGGCGGCGGTTAATGAGATCTCGTGCGCGACGACCAAAAACAATGGCGGTGGCGGCCCCCCAGCGGCGACGAATGCGCGCGGGGTGTACGCGATCGTCGGTGGAGCGGCAGCGGCGTGGACAGTGCCGGCGGCGGGGGGTGGTGGTGTTCGGTACGACGTACGACGCGGTAACCGTTAACGCGGTAGAGGTATCGCGTACGCCCGCGCCGCCGCCGACTTTCGGTCACCGCGCGGGCAGTGTGTACCTCTATATCGTCGTAATTATTATTTTCTCAATAATTATGTTTCGTTTTTTCCATCGCAATGCTGCGCACGCAACGCAACGCCGGCGGGGCGTGCGGTGCGAGCGGCGGCGCGCGGGGGATCGGCCACGCCGCTGCGGCGACACCGGCGTCCCCGCGCCCCGCTCGCCCGTCTCGCGGGTCCGGGCGGCGGCCAATAAAAACGTGAAAACCCCGCGGATAGGTGTGGTTAACGCGGTCGCGCGCGGGGCGAGGAAGAGAATCGTCCGTTCAACGCCACCGCCACCGCCGCCGCCGCCGTCGGTTGTTGCGTATTACCTACCGACTCTTCTGCGGCGGCGGGCGGCAGGGACCCCGCGGACGGGAGCGGCGGCGGAAATCGAGTGCGCGCGCCTCTATTTATCTGATTTTTTCCCCCGGATTTAGGCGACCACCGACCCGGGCCTCCGGGGGTGGCAACGGGGAACTTACCCCCTTCCCTGGACGTGATACGTAATTTTTGAAAATTTAAACTTTTATCGTGGTCCGAGTAAATGTTTCGTCGACATTTTGACCGAGTGATATTGTACATATATGTAGATTCAAAAGTTTCAAATTGAAAGACGAAAAACAACAATATACATTCATACGTCATGCAGGCCTTCATAATAATATATACGAAGTAAATTATAAACTTTTGGTACTTGATTTCGTTGTGTCTCTCCGTTACAAGATTCTGCGGGCCTCCATGATCACCAGGGTTGGGATTTTATAGCGTTTACAGTTTCATGAATATGCGCGCTATATTATAATATTAAATATCGTTAAATGTGCGGTAATAATTAAAACATAACAAAATGTGCAAAAAAAAACAGATTATGCGTAGTAATAGCAGCCGTAAATGACTAAAAATGAAAAAAACCCTATAAAATTCAGCAAATTACAAAAGTTTAAGAACCAAATAATACGCCCAATGCTCGCGTCAGCGCTTTCGTGCGTAGTCGGTCTATTTATTAAACCTTCATTATTTACTTTTAAAAAAATCAAAAACACGTTTGTTAAAATATTATTTCATAAAATCTGACCGATTTTAATTAAAAAACTGGTTAAAATGCAAAAATATCCCAAAAAGTTGTAATTTTTCTTTAAATAATTTTATTTTCCGTTTAACAGAGAGTAATATTTTTATTAATTTCATTACAAAAATTGTCCGTTTCCGTTTAGTAGAGGTTCCGTCTTAGAGAGGTCAATTTTATATATTATTTGCACTGGACTATTGGCATTTTCGTTATAACGAGGATTCCGTTTATAGAGGGTCCGTTATAGAGAGGTTTTACTGTATATATATTTTATTTATCTTTTACATATTTACCTCAATTTGTATTGTAATTGAATATATAATACGTGGGGGCAACTGCATGTACATTTGGTTGAGGGCAACATTTGAAGCTAAATTTGTTAAATGTCAAAACGCAGTCACTGCAGGTCAACACCACGGTTTTCATATTAAATAAGTTATAAGCTATAAGTTATAAGTTATAAGTTATAAGTTTATAACGATATAACTTACAACTTATAAATATATAAATACACACTAATAACATTATGACTTACGAGTTACAAGTCAAGAGATATATATAGTTATTTGTACATTTTCTAAAAAAAAGGTTCATTTTCATTTTAAACACCAAACATCAAACGAAGAATATATTAATCATAATCTGTGTGTTTATACACGTATATTATGTGTGTTGCGAAGAAATATTATAAAGCATTATAAGTTTGTAAATATGAACTCTACAATAGAATACATAATAACTTAATTAGTTTTTATATCATTATTATACTGTCCGCATGATGTTATTATAAATTATTTAAGGTTATATATATATTACAGCTTTTTTTTTTACTTCTAACAATATCTTATTTTGTACGATTTTATATATAATCGCGTTTACATACTATGTAGCAGTTAGTTCACTATGTGAAATTCTCCATAAAAGTTTTGCATTCAATATAACATGAAATTCAGTTTGCAGCCTTCGATCAGATTCATTTTTTATATGAAAAAAAAATCTTCCGCTCATCCAATCATGTTTGCGACGTTTGCGTACACTTTCAAACATTTTAACAAACTTTTTTTAGATGGATTATAATTTGTCGTTCTTATGATGACACTGCTATGATGCATATTATAACTAAGTACCTATACAAATATTTTGATGTAATTTAATTTATTATAAATCATACTTTGTATATTATAGCCAAACGTAACTCACCCACAATATCTTTTTTAATCTAATAAAATGTTTAAATAGTAAATATAACGTGCATTTTATAATCTCGTGTTTAGATTTAATATACTTCGTGTATAACATTGTGTATATAGGTAACTAAATGGATGAGTTAATATATTTACCCTTCAATGATAATGTTTTGAAATCAATTTACTGAAAATCAATATTCTACGGCGGCGCAAACCATTTTCAACTATGAGCTGAAACTATAAATATTTTACTACTACTACCACCGCCTAAATTTTTACAAATAGACCATTATGGCATTATTTTTTTTTTTTTAATGAAATTTCGTTTATTAAAATTTAAAATAATCAACAATTTTATCTACACCACCTTTAAGCACATGCTTGTGGTGGTGGTAGAGAGTTATGAACATATTATGAACAATTTAATTTTAAATAAGAAAAGCGGACGAGAATTAAATAATCAATACTGCATAATTAGATATACTTAAAAGTTAGAATACTTATATTAAATTATAACAATAACATATTGTTCCTTATTATCTAATCAAGTACTGAAAATAACCAGATCCGAATTTTTTTTCATTCCTGTAGTTATACGATTCCCTTCTGTATAGAATATTTCCCTTTTAATATTTACTGGCATTAAGTTGTAGTTTTTTGGACCTAGAGATAGTCAATGAATTTTTGTCCAAATGCTTTTTTAAAATACTTCATTTTGACATCGAATGCCCTATTCTCTCCTTTAACTATTACCTTTTTCATACCAATAAAAGATTCAAAGTTTTTAACTATATGTACAATAATTATTTTTTTATATACAGACTCAAAGGGTAACATAACATTATCTTATAAGGAAGTTGTGTTTTATGTTTTGAACGGGCGCACGACTCAACAGCAGATCAGCCTAGTGTAAATACATAATATGGGTATCAAAATATCATCTTTAGTGATCAATAGGGTGCGGATTTGTATGTATTAAAAATTCAAAAATATGTACATATATACTCGTATGTATTTAGTTTTCTCCAAATATGTAATTAAAAATACAATATATGTAAAAAAAAAAAAAAATGTTTTTATTCTTGAGAAAAAAATTACAAAATGAGTATATTAAATAAGTACGTAAATATAAATTATACAACACTACATTATATTATTATTTTATTAATATTAATTAGGAATAAACATTTAATTAAAAATTAAAAATTACAAGTATTTATTCATTGGAATCTACTTTGTCGTCAACAAAACAATTGACAATCATATACTTTTTTAGATTGTCAAAAGTAAATCGACGTCGATTACAAATTTAAAAGCCCCTAATTCAGCAAGACTAAATTCAAAAGAAGTTTGCGTATTGCTGCTGTTATGAATGTTTGCAATAGCTTCAATCGTCTTTAAACCTGGGTTTTTACTAAGAACTTGTTCAACATTTTTCTTAATTTTTATTCCGACCTCCCCAGGGGCTTCTTTCAATTTGTTGATGGTGTTAGAGACAATATCCAGGCTATCATCCAGAGACAAGTTTTGAGCTTCGAGTTTCGTAATAGAATTGTCAAGGAATGTAGTATTGGAGGATATGTATACTAAATTATTTTTCAATGACGTACTTTTAATTAAATTTTTCGCATTTTCTACTGAAACAGCATCTATTTCAAGTTTGGAAATCACATCTTCAATGACACTAAAATTGACCACTGATCAAGAACCAATTACGGTGCAAAAATATGGATTTTACACTCATAAATGCTTAAAAGAATTGACTAAGTGCAAGTGTGAATTTTTTTTTGTCATGGAACAACATAGTTAATAACATAAAAATATACTTTTTCTGCAACCATATAATTTATACATTAAAAATAACACATTAAACATCACATTCAAACGTTAGGTCTTTGCCGACGAAATCGATAAACTTTATATAGAAAAAAGTATTTTCCGGATATTATAAAATTTTAAAAATATTGATTTCCACGTTGTTCAACGCGGCGTCAGTATTTAGAAAATGCGTTCTCGTTTTCTTATAAATCCACACAAAAGATTGAAACAATTCGACCGCAGACACTGTACAAACAAAAATATTGAGCAGAAACTTAAACAAATAAACAAACAATGAACACTGGTGCAGATGTGCTCCGAAACAAACGTGCATTATAATATACGTGTAACGCGAACAACAAAAGTCGTAATGACAGAAAAAAAAATAAAACGAAAAAACAAAAGGTAAAAAAGACCTTAATTACCGGGCGCACAATATGGAAATAGTCATTGTCAACACACCGTGCGTTGTGTTGACGTACACGCACAATGGAGTCAAATTAAGATTAGGCTAGTTTAGACGAACTGTGATCCAGCGATGGAACACGCGGCTGTCACAATAGTGTACATTGTTCCGGCGTGTCGAACGCGTATACCCGACCCAATTTGAGTTATTGGAGTTTTTCCCCGCGCACACGCACAGGTTGTGTTCCTTTCCGCGAGCCTGTTTTGTTCGTCGTTTGCGTGTACAACACGTGAAGAATCTCTCGATCGTCCAGAACAATATATTTATTTATATATTTATTATTATATAACGGGCACAAGGCCCAATAGTGCACAAATACATTTTACAGGTAATAATTCAATTTAACAACATAAAGTAAATAAAAATTCTTAAGGTTAGGTTAGAAAAAAAAAAAATTCAAACAATATAACATTTTGACGACATAGTAATTAATAATTAACAAAACATATTAAATATAATATTATAGATCAAATATGGTAGGGTGCTCATTGGCCAAACGCATCATTCTATCCATTGGGTTGTTGTCGCCATAGTTGGTACGATGGAAAGGAATTACAAAAGAAATACATGATCTAGAGAAACGAGGTGGAACTCTAAAGTTAACTTGGGAGAGTAAGGAGGGACCATCAATATGACCATTTATTAGTTTACTCAAAAACACTAGATTCGCTGTCATACGTCCATCAACCAAGGAGATCAGTCCAAGCTTATTAGAGACAGGAAGGTAATCATGCTTAATATGCTGTATTCCTAAAATATTGGCGGCAGATGATAAGAAACGCCTCTGGACCTGCTCTATAAATGAAGAGTCCGTTGCCGTGTACGGATCCCAAAGAACGGATGCATGCTCAAGTAAGGATCTTACCAGGGAACAATACAACGTTTTGAGTGAGGAGGTCAGCTAGAAGTTCTTATTATATAATACACTAGCTATCCCGCCACGGCGTTGCCCTTGTATTAGTTTCTTTTTTGGCATTTTCAAAGGCCGTGTGTTAATGTTTAATTTAATTATTGTACTGATAATGCTAATATTACATGGAATTCATGATTTAATTGTGTGTGTGTGTGTGTGTGTTAATTGTACAGCACTATTCGTCAAGGTATCAATTACTTAGGTACATATATTATAATAAACCAGGTAATCGGCGACCAGCGATTGCTACACAGTTCAGTGACTTATAATTGAATAAATAAATAACCATACAAAAAACCAAATATTTCGGGGGGTGTTTGAACACCCAAAACACCCCCTGTGTACGTCCCTGCAACACACAATAGGTACAGGCGGTGAACGGTCAAAGTCCAAAGATAATGTGAAAAACGCATGTATAGCAATATAAAATCTATACAAACTTTTAAAAAACCCCCCTTTCACCCCCTTAGAGTTCGAATTTTTAAAAATCCTTTCTTAGTGCGCCCCTACATTGCTCAAGGAACCTCTGTACAAAATTTCAAGTCTCTAGACCCAGCGGTTTGCTCAGGTCGTTGATGAGTGAACAGGGGCGGTCTTCTATATGTACCTATATATAGAAGATTATCGGGCTGGTACCGAATTGGTTCCCGAGCTCTAACCCCACATGCCGAATTGGTTCCCGTTTGAAAAAGGTTTTTTATTAAGGTAAGCTGAATTGGTTCCCGTTTACATTTTACATTACGCTTTACATTTTCGTTTTGTACATATCCACCTATGTATGTTATCTGCTAGGTTCTTTTGGAATCCAAACTTGTAATTGTCAATAATCAACAACTTAGTTCCCTTTTCACTAAACATAAACTCCATAATTACGAAAAATTCAAATTCAAAAATATAAATTAAAATACGAAATACAAGTTACAAATTTACACGATGTGTTATTCAAGACTGTACAGTGCTCACTGCTCACCAACATTATTGTCATTCGTACATAGGATAATATAGACGATATACCATACAGCTATAAAAGTACATATATCTCAATCGTTATCTTAATTGATCGGGATATCACCGATAATTTGCTCAACTTCCAATATATAAATATATTTCCATCTTATTGTATATTATACTATAGATTATAGAGTGTAGCCGTGTAGGTACATTTATATTTTATACCGTCTAATTTATATTTTGTACCAAATTAAAAATTACCTGTACACAAACGGGAACCAATTCGGCTCAACCTAATAAAATAACTTTTTTAAATGGGAACCAATTCGGCCTAACTTAATAAAATACCTTTTTCACACGGGAACCAATTCGGCCAAACGGGAACCAATTCGGTCACTCCCGATTATCGTACACACGCGGTTAGGGACGAAACCGGGAAACAAACAAAACGAAAACTGAGAATTATTATTATTTTTTTTACTTTTATCACGACGTATTATACGTTTGCAATGTGTACACGCGCGCGCAGACGGTATGTAATAGTGAGACACGAGACAATGCACTACGGTGATCAGCTACGTGCACCTACGTGCATTATAATATCCGCGAACAACGGTCGCATAAAGTTAATCGTGCGGTACACCGAGCGTTGCCGATTATTATTAACCCGTCCGTCCTCCGACGCGTCATATTGTTGTGCGGTGCACGCGCGCCCGCTCCAGGTCGGTTACCGCGGTAGGGGAGGGGCGCGATACGACTGCGCTGATCACCGGAAATTATATCACCGGACAATGGGTAACGCGCGCGTTTAAATCACACGCTGGACAAATTGAAACCGGAATAATTGAAGTGATGCTAACGGACATTTCCGGTGGCCGTCACACACAGATTCGTTCGATACGCGCGTGCGTGCGGCGCCGCGTCGGCTCGAGATTTTCGTCTTTTCCGCGGTTTCGGCGGCGGTGCAGACAGTTCGAGAAGAAAACGTTCGCATACCGTGTGATAACAACACGATTTTAATTCTTAAAGGTTTAACGAGAAGAAATTACATTTCTTGTCTCTTTAAATTTGGTACTCTTGGTGAACAACCGATATGCGCACGTCAGTTAATCTTGAACGACAGTTATACTTGTGTAAATCTTGGAGAACGATAATATTGAAAAATATTTTTTTTATTTTTGAAAATCCCCGTGCCGAGAAACGAAAAAGGATGAATATAGTGTCATCGAAGAATATTCGTATAGGTATGATATAAAATCATTCCCATACGAGTTCCAAATATATTCCAGAAACGACTTATGCCACGTTGTTTGTAACATTGGAAAAAACATTATGAAAATGTATTCAGGTTTATGTTACCCGAATGGTTTTTTTGATAAGCACTACAGTAATATTTTTCTAAAAACTATTCCAGTGATGTTTGTAGTTATACTGTCGATTAACAGTTTGAAATATTATGTTACCGATATGTTTTTCATGTGACTTTATAGGTACATTTGGTACAGATCCCCCATACCTTTCAAATTAATTATTTTCATATACATTTACAATTTCATACTCGAGTATAATAATTGTAAATAAATATCACAAATTAACGCAATAAATAACAATGATCACCTGTGAATACACTTATTTTTAGATGTTTGTAACAGACAACAGTATCTTAGAATGTACAGTTATTATAAGTATCTATGTATATTTCACATTATGGCACAATTAAATTACAACTGTTTAATTATTGGTAATTTGAAAAAAAAAAACACTTAAATTTAATATTATTTAAAATTATATACTCGTAATATATGGTTCTGATTCTGATTCAATTAATTAAGAGATGACAGCAAATTTAACTAAATGTCACTACTTGTTTATGCCATGCTTTACTGAAGTTTTCCAGTAGTTAAACATTGCACTTATTAGTTCATATATTTAATATGTTTACTCATCAAAATACTGTCCATTAAATATGGTTTTTTTTCTAACCGTAAGTTTTGTTATGTCCTAGTATTTTAATTTAATACTGTGTCCATGTCTAAAGCTATTTTTAGATCATCGCTAGACACAGATCTTATCGGTAGCCATTTACAAAATTTGATTATGCTAGTGGTCAACTTTTCTGATTAATTTTCCTATGTATGTGTAATGTGTATAGATAAATATCTCAAACGGAATCATACGCACTTATGTGCGTATCCGTTGCGATTCCGTTAAATACTAAGCAGTTTTTTATTGATTAAACGTTCTTAATTAATTTTACGAATTAAAAACAAATTTATTTATGTTTATAGCGAAGCTTACCGGGTACATTTAATATTATGTGTAAAGGTGTACGCGGAGTGAGAGAGTGGACGAGAAAGAAGTGCGGAAGCCGGAGCGTTGGAATTGTTTCGGCATTGTTTAAATGTAAAAGAAAAAAAAACAAGAAAAGTTAATTGGTAAAAAGAATCCCTTCCATAGAAAACGGGAATAATAGAAAAAATAGGAATTAAAACTACAATAAGTTGCGAACGCCATTGTATAGTGTATATAGGCTGCACAAAAGCTTTTCTTTCTTTTTCCGTGTCCTTTTACTTAAAAATCTACAACAGGGATGTTGAATTAATGGGCTGAACAGGACGCACGGTAGGGAATATAGAGGGATGAGAAACGGAAAGGATTGACCAAGCAAGTTTTAATTGAATACCAAGGTTAAGTAATAAATGCGCAGCCAATACAGCCTTATTGTTTTCGAGTATTTTTCGAATAAATAAACTTACACAATATTTAAATTAATCAAAAGACAGATTCAATTTAGCATTTACCTGTATTATACTCTACATTTTTTTTTTTTTTTTAATAATAATCACGTTTGTTTAAAAATGAATTCGTACAATACTAAAAAATTACAATGCACTATAATTAATTTAGCGAGTTAAAAATGAAAAACTAAATACAAAATAAGTATACATACCATTTTGTATACCTACTTTATTTTTTTAAGATTATAATTTATTTTTTTTGTACATTAAACTGTAATAAAAAAGCATAAAAATTAAATTAATTGATGTCTTTTATTATATTATTTTATAGCGAGATGAATATTATTTTAAATGTATTATACACAAAACAAAAGCAATATAATAGTTATTTAGCTTTGCAAAATTTCAATTTAAAAAAACCTTCAGAAAAAGAATCACAATCACGTCTTGAAAGTATTGAATTTCTGCCTTGAAAAGTTGTGAAAATGAAGTGACGCCTTTCGAATCGCGCAAAAACTTCCACGAGAATATTTTTTTCGGCCAGGAAGTGTGAGATTCCTCGGTTTCCTACAGCAGTAGACCGTATTGACGGATGACTATATTATAATATTATATCAGATCGAGTTTATTTATCTATATCGAATCGTCTTCGTCCATTTACTCAAGACAGAGTTCAAACAGAAATACTGCATGTAAATATAGTGATCGATAATTCACATAATTCTTGTAGGATGACTTTTTTGGCTATTGCCGAAATTGGTGCCCTATAGTCCGGTGTAAACACGAATTGAAATGTCCTAAGAATGGGCGAGACTGTGTTATCGAGGACTAAAATCGAAATTAAACAATAATATTATGAACCGAACACTACGATAAGTCAATAATATCATATTATCGTTGGTATAGAATTCATTTTTTATTTTGAAAGGGTCGTTTTTCTGAGGGGGCGCTAAGGGTGGCGGTCGTCCATCATTTATATTTTTCGTCGACATACCCGGTCATCAAAGCTTTAGTGCGGCTTAACAACTTCTCACCAAATCAAGAGACAAATTAGAAATATGTGAAAAAGGAGACCTAAGACTAATGCTGACATATATTGAGCCAGATATCATTTCGTTAGCAGGAAACCATCAACCTCAGGGCGGTCATTAGTCACATAAGTATTTTTTGTGTTATTATTTTATATTAGCAAACTCGGAATCAAGTTACATATATTTCATATTATTAGCGGGTATTTAAATTCAAAATTCACTAAATCGTAGCGTTGAACTATATTTTTTCTTCAACTAAATATCTTATTAAAAAAAAAATTACTGGTCGGGGGGGGGGGGGGTTGTGAGGTTTTTAAAATCTAAATGGGTCGTTTAGTAGAAAAAGGTTGGGAAACACTGGACTATAGATTTTTATACCGTAAATATTGTTGAAATATTGCGGTAATTGTGGATTCGTTTATAACTCATAAACGGTCGTCCGTCTTCTACTACGCGTACCATGTGCAGCCGGTATATTATTGTGGCATTAACATTATGATGTAAATGTATAATATTATCGTGTACATGATATACACGAGGAATAATAGTACACCGTACAAGTGTATCGGTTTTACTTGTAACACAATGAATCTATTATATTATGTATATTTCGTTATTGTTAAAGTTATCTTTCATCCTTTTGTCACGCCTTAAATAAAATATATATTTTAATATAGATACGTCATTGTGTGTTAGAAAAAAAAAAAACGACAAAGAAACATACATGTTAAATTCATTTTAAAATCATAACCGTTTACTTTTGATATAAAAACAAATCTCAATTTAACAATTTGTACACCTTATACGGTAATAATTACATTACATATGGTCTGTTTACTTTTTCATACGTACATTGTATCATTATTGTAGCTACAGTATTATCATATTAGTATTAAATACTGGTCTGGTCATCTTGTATATTATATAGAATACATTTTAATCGTTTGAGATGTTCGGTAATAAATTATTTCTTTTACAGCTATTTACATACATATATGTCTGTGTATAAATAATATTAGTTTTAAAATGAATAATTTAAAAAGAAATAATACTACGATCTATGTGGTACTCGATCAGTTGAGCGTTTTTATGTACGCTTTTTGTCTGACGTTATTATATTATATTACAAAGGATGGCAATTTTAGGGTCAACTAAATGATGTTCTCACACAATGTAACTATTAAAAAATTGTCATAAATCAAAACTTTTGTATCAGTTTTATATTTTTGGCTGTAGACGCAGTCTACATAGTCGCATGTTACCACTGTTTGCTTCTTAATATGTGCTGTCCGCGTCGTATTATTTTTTTATTTCTTATAGTATCTGGTAATGTATTATAATATTATCAGTATCCAGTAAAATAGTACCTACTCGTTGTACACAGTTTGGTAAAAATTAAAATATAATTTTTAAAAAAAGTTTCTTTAATTGTTTATCTACGCCGGAGATTCTCCAACTGCAGCAATGGTACGCGACCCAAAAGTGGGCCAATCGGTTATATTTATGGTGGGTCGGTTTACGTTTTAAAATGAGTAAATCAATCTTACAATAAAGTACGCGTCAATCGTACGTACACGTAAAAAAGTAGAAAACATTTTGTTTAAATACGATTAAATTATTACGATACAACTGTCTTTTCCGTGTTTCTATATAACGTACGCGTTTATTACTTTTCGTTTACGTCCGAGTTTAGTTTTGAACGCGAAAGATCGAGAAAAAAAGGGTATTGATTATTGTGGGTCGTCGAAATTGAAAAAAATTTCCGAAACGGGTCGTACCGTAAAAAGCTCGGGAACTTTTGATCCATGTGAATGGTATTCAGGGCTCAGACAATGCACAATCGGGACTCAAATATAAATACACGATAGAGGATCCATTGAACTTCATAGCCTGTCCGCACTCTTGCGTGATATTGTGCGCATTAAACAGACTTCCGGAGAAAATGTGTACGAGGAGTATGTCGAACAGTCCAATGAAGTTCACACAACACCGCAAGTACCTATAATGTTACTTATGAGCACTCGCGCGCGTGTTCGTTTGATGAATATAGGATTCCGCGAATCGCCTCAGCCGAGTACAAAAAATATTAACGCTCAGAACAATGAACTGCACTTAAACCCGACGAGATTCGCTGCCAAATATTAATATTATTGCTTGAAATATTTAATTTTAAGACGGTTAAGTTAAACCATATTTACATAGTAATTATAGTACGGGTACTCGAATGACTATGTAACGTGTATAATGATTATATTGTTGTTCTTATTTATTTATTTTTTTTTTTTTACCACCATCGTGTTATATTTATTACCATATCGTGGTACGTTCTGTTTGAAATTATTTTAAATCATGTTAATGATGATAATTTCAATAACATCGCGGTGTACTCGGTTTAAACGATTATGAATTGTATCGTGTTTATAAAACACAATAAGATTTAATAAAAAAAAAATCTCAATTGTTATAATAGAGAGTGCGAGCTCTCACGCACACTTATTTGTATCATACGGTGCGGTTTCGGCGGTGTCATTAAAATCTAATTTCTCAATATACATGTATAGGGGCCGCCACATAAAAATGATGGATTTTCGACTAAAAAAAAAAAAAATAAATAAATAAAAAAATTGTACAATAAAAAAAAAAACCGAACAATATGCATCATTAGTAGTAAGCCTACTTAGCCCCGTAATCACTTGGTACTTTTTTTTCAGGCGTTTATTTTCAAATTAACGCGTAGTTCAGTGCCATTGTATCAAAAACACCTCTATACACGCCGTGGTGTACACGTTGAACTCTCTTTAACGCGCTGCTGCAATGAAGTGGTGGTCTATTGAAATCGTACGTAATGATTGTTATTTTTTTGTATTATTCTATTGTGAGTATTGTGTTATTTTATTTACAACACATTTTATAAGTACGCAACGTCAATGTTTCTCGCTATACAGCAGTGTGTTTTTATTCATATCTATTTCGATGTGACCGCGAGATCGCTTTTAATCCGTTACGATTTGTTAGAACCGTGAGGTTATTGACAAAATGCAAGGTTTCGAAAAAAAAAAACGCGACGCTTTTTTAAAAGTGTATCACTGCGTTCCCGAGTTCTACGCGAGATTCGAGCAGAACAGGACGCTCTTGTAGACAGCTCGCACGTTGCTGAACGTAAATTGTTCAGTTAACATGCCACGTGTTGAAATAACGCAAACATCGACTGGAGAGCAAGAATGGAAAAATGAAAAAAATCGTTCGGATGACTTACGCGAAAAGCGTGTACAAAGAAAATCCGAAGAGGTGCTACGACCGTATATTTTACTCGCAGCACTCTCATTATTGCGCCGCCGACTCTTTTTGTTTAATAGTCTCCACAATAGGACATAATTTCATAAGTCAAAGAGTTGGCGCGGGTTCGCGAGTACAAACATTTCCATCTGGCGATGAAGTTAAGCTATGCAAAACGTTGCTTGAGGCTGAATGGGCTGCTGATTTCCCCTTTCTTCGGCGCATAATACCGCGGATTGTTATGGAAGACGAAATTAATGAAAAAACTATAATTAAAAATATTTAGATTGTTTAATCACTGCAAATACGCATTAAGGAGTTATAATTGAAAACAAGGAATTGAGAATTTTCCCAATGCCATTGTGCCGCGATAAATAAACCGTGCAATTATACGATCCGTGAAAAATACATCGCGCGAACTGCCGAGATAACGGAGAATATTATTACGTTTTTCCGTAGCGCGCATAATTTACGTACCGCGAAAATATGCCGATTCCCGAAGACCGCCACACGTCTGGTAGGCATAGGTACAGGGCCGTATTTGGACATTTTACACCCCGAGGCAACATATTTTAGTCGCCCTCCCGTAACCCCAAAAAAAAAAAAAAAATTATCAAAATAGTTTTTCCAATAAATGTATTGAAGACTGAAGTATAAATAAAAACATTTTTTTTTTTTTTGTTATTAGATACGCCATAATATTTATTTTCAATATAAAATTGCCACCCCCCCCCCCCCTAATAAGGTAAAGAACTTGCCGCCCCGGGCAACAAGGGAAACTTGCCCCCCCCCCCAAATACGGCCCTGCATAGGTACCTATGACATTTCCGTTGGACTAAAATAATGTACGCATGATTTATGGTTTCACTAATTTTTAGTGACCGGACCTCGTTAGGGGTGATCCGATGTAAGGGTCGTCCCCGTGATCGACCGGCCGCGACAGTCGGTGCGAAAAAAGAGGAGAGGAGAGGAGGAAGAAGAAGAAGAAAAAAAAAATGTTTTTATGGGGGAACGGGATGATCGGTCGGTCCACGGGGAACCGGTTGTACATTGTATTATAGGTGTGTTTCGCGTGTGAATATTTTCCGTCGTTATTGTTTCTAAAACGGCTAGGGGGATGATACGATATATTTTGTCGATCTCGTCGCCGGCGCGATGACTACACACACGGTATAATACGTGACGCGGCCGAGTAACCAATAACATGGTAACGTCGCGGTATTGAACGTATTGTATACTCGCGCGGACTCGTTACAATACCTACGATTTGCGTACGTACATTATTGTACGTTTTGTGTTCGCGGGCAAACGTGCCGAACGGTATTATGATGATATTACATTACCCGTTCTGCAGACACTGACGAATGATAACGGGCACGCGACGAGCGCTGTTCAGTAATCAATTTAATCGAACAACTCGGGGGAAATCCATTGAAATGGTAAAACGCGAAATCGGATTTCACAAAGGACGGCCAAAAGAAAATGCACGCACAAACACTTTTCCTTATTTATTTATGCTCGCTTTCCCCCCCCTCCCCCCCCAAAGCGAAGCCGAATCACAATGTGATTTCTCGCGGCGGCGCTGAATATTTTTGCAAACACAATGCGCGTCCGCGACCGCGAGAACGGAATAAAAAAAGCGGTGGTATAGAGCGCTGCACCATGCAAAAAGGACCGAATAAACGCCTTTCAGTTATTTTCTAATCAAGTGCTCTTTTATTCGCATCCGAATAAATACATATGCGCACTGCGGCTCGATCGAAGGCGCGGCAACACAATAATAATAATAATAATAAAAATAATTTTAGTAATAGTCATAAGCTCGGGGTTGGGATTTTACAGCGATTGCACATTTCTTATAAGACCCTCGATAAGTAGAAGGGTGAGCTTAGCATTTAATTCAAGATACAAAGAACCGGAATTTCAAATTTTATATTGCACTAGCTGACCCGGCAAACGTTGTTTGTAGAAAAAATATAACTTACTTGTTGTAAGTGTGTAACGATGTGGTAAATGAGTGAAAGAGGCATGGAGCGCTGTGAACGATGAGGGAATATAAAAAAACCAAAACACCAAACATTCATTTTGTAAATTTATTATAATTTATTCCTCAAAATTATATATATCATTAATAATCAATTACGACAGTAACACTAACAAACAACATCAATTTCTTAATGCTATAGCGTGAACAATATTTTTTGTTAGCCCATCTTTCGCTAACACAAAACTGCCTTAATGGACATACTTGCAAATGTATTTGATACTCTTCACAGAACTGCAGAACTCAACATTAATATGCGCATTGAATGTCTTACTTAGCAGAGGCAAATATGGCACCACCCAACGATTGTCAATGTCAATGTCTGTGTTGCTGATGTTTTTAAAAAATGATCGTCCGCCATTGTCGGGATTTCTTCGACGATATATTGGATATCCGTCGACATTTCTGATCGTATCGTTAAAAGGCCATAACTCCGGAACCACTTATCGCTCAGCATACAAACTTAGATATTAGCCGATTCCCAGACCTACTGAATATGCATATAAAATTTCATAAAAATCGGTCAAACCGTTTCGGAGGAGTATGATAACTATAACATTGTGAGTTGTGACACGAGAATTTTATATAAAAGATTTTTTTTTTCAAATACTTTGGTGAGTTTAGTGCTGTTTTTGAAGATTTTTACTTGTTTTTTTTTTAAATCAAAATAGGTCATATGCTACGGAATAACATTATGTCAAATGAGACAATCTTGTCTCTATCGCAATTGCTGAAAGGTCATTTTCGACCTTCAGAAAGTTGAAAAATTAAATGTGCTCTATGACGGAGTCTAGACTGAATACGGTTAAGCAGCTCTATTAAATGTCCATAAAGATAGAAAAGTCGATTTTGATTTAGTTGTTAATTAGTTGGCTAGAAAAAAAAGAATACAATTATAACAGGACTGGTCAATCTAATTGTATAAATTACATTGTTCTAAGAGTTTAAGAATAATGTATCCAAAATTTAGTCTTTAAATACGATCATCAATATAGACTATTTATTATGTAATACTGTATCGCCTGGTTTTGAAATTGTTTAATGACGTACATAATTTATGTACGTCTTGTGTAGGTATTAATAAAAAAAAATATATGTCAAAAAGTAACAATATTTTCTCGCGCTAATCATTATAGGTATTATGAAGGGGGACCAAGGGACAAGGGAGCTCATATCTTTCTACAGAGTATACGTGCGAGTAACCAAAATATATGCTACCTACGTCGTGGCACAATTGATTTCCCCGACCATATAAACCTCAAATTATTAGTTGGTTTAAACTATAGCATATCGTGCGTAACGAGATTTCCATGGCCGTGGTCGAACAATTCGTCGTTTACGATCAAGAGATAATATTATGCATTTAATGACTTTGATAACTCGAGTACCGGAGTACTGCAGTAGCACAATACTAACCGTCGACCACGCGTCGAGAAAATATTGAAAGTATAATTCGACAGAATCCGATTGTAAAATAACAGGAATAATAATAATATGTATAAGTTATGTATCACTCCAGACTGTAATCTTCTCCTTAACACTTGCTCTATTTCTATTATTCATTCCATTATAAAATTTCATCGATTCCTCTGGATTCCTT
This sequence comes from Periphyllus acericola, assembly GCA_949715065.1. Lineage (NCBI taxonomy): Eukaryota > Metazoa > Arthropoda > Insecta > Hemiptera > Aphididae > Periphyllus > Periphyllus acericola. Next base: position 68,594,342 of record OX454264.1, read on the forward strand.
GTTCAAATTTATTTGTTGTCATGCAATTATTAAAAACAAAAAAAAAAAAACTATCGTTTTTTCTATGTCTAACGTAATCGAATCGCAGCAATTTTTTACAACGAAAGCGAAATAAATCGAAATTATAAAGAATACTTACATAATGTTGTTGTTTTTGCAGTCGACGATGACGTTAAATTGGTGGTTCGTACGTGGGCGAGTATTCACAATAAGTAATAATAATAACAACTATAATAATTATAACTGCAAGGGCGTCGATGCGCCGACAGATTTATATGAAACTGCGGCATGTGATTATACTTAGGACACGCCACTTAATTGCAGCGACAGATTTTTGGTTGGTGAAAAAAAAAAACTCGTACACAACAAATTATAACGTGTAGTTGGAAGTTTTGAGTACTATAAGCGATAAGCATAATATTACCTATTATCTAATATAGAAATATGGGAGGACGTGTTATAGCTGCGGTCACATTGGAAGTTCGACTCACGCAGCTGCAGACATTTAAATGTGATACGTAATATTAGGCGAAATCCTTATATTTTACTTACATTATTAACTATCCTTTCCACAATTGATATCTATCAGCATGTGCCCTTATATGCCGAGTGTGTACTCAATTTAGACGTGATCACAATGTTCGAATTACCATGAAAATTATGTTTTCAAAATGTTCTTTTGTATGCCACCTTAAGTAAAGTTTTTTTTTTCAAATGGGAACACCATATTACTTACGCTAAATATTATTCAATTAATTTTTAACATTTTTGGTAAAACCTAGTCAAAATTTGGACCAATATTTTTGGAGTTGTAATTGCGTATAAAAAGTGTATAATTCGCGTTATCTCGAATTAACAGCAATTAGCGATAACATATTAATTACAAATCATATCATGATACAAGGTATTAAAGTAATATTTTCTCTGTTGCTTAAATTAGAATAATTTAAAAACTACTCGATCGAATTTTGATTTCGGTAAAATGTACAGTAAAATTACCCTCACAGAACAACGTAGTGAAAACGGGGTGGTCTCGTTTGAAAAAAAAACTTAGTATCTCCACATGACGTACTCAAGGAAGCGGAAAAAAAACATAGTGGAGAACTTATATTTTAAGGTAATTTGAATATTAAAAAAAAAATTAAAATAAAGCATTTTTACAGCCAACAAAGAGTCACCCCTAAAAAAAAAACGTGTACTAAGACCACTGAAGAATGGTCCAACCTTGTAGTATGACCTCAATACCTCATCTGTGGCGTCGCATAGATTCTCGACGAATAAAGTAGTCCTGTACGATAAGGTACCGCAGCTGTACAAGGAACTGTGTACCTAAGGGGAATTTTTTTTCACGATATTCTCGTTTCTCTTGAACGAGCGTGCGCGTGCGCCGAACGGAACCTATGCGTTTTCCCCACGCATTCATAACACCACTCGTGACAAAACAAGTAATCATTTGACGCGTCATATTCTGCGCACACGCAGAGTATCAGAAAAAGTCGGTAAACAGTTTAATTTTTTACGATTCCCCTAAAAATGAACGTACAATAAACGATTACCAGACGAGAGGGGGAGGGGGGGGGAGATAAAAATCAAGTACACTACATTAAACACGTCAGTCACGTGTTGACTGCGCGGCCGTCATTATGTTTGCTGAAGTAACGTTCGTTGAAACAGAACTGCTGTTGTTTTTAAATCGGTCCTGAAAACCGGCCACATCATGTTGCTGCGGGCGCATAGATTTGGAGGACTTACGCCCGTAAATCGACGAAACCGCTGACGGTGAAGGGTTTTCCGCCGAAATGTTGTCCGCGTAATTTTCAAAAACGCATTCATATTTTACGTTCGGAAATAGAAAAACGTAGAAACAGACAATAGAACGTTTCAAAACCGAAACTGAACATCTTGAGTACGCCTATTATGGCCCAACGGACTTCACCACACGTTCCCTACCTCTTCGTTGCGACTTAACGATCAATAACAAATACCCGAGCAATAACGTGTAAAAAGCGCTATTGTCAGTGATGACGGTTCGTTTTCTCACATAATAACGTAACCGTTTCACGCGTGTGTACAAATGTAATTGTAACTCGTTTGTCTATACACGCTCGTCCGGGCTCGTTTGTAACAATACGTAGTGTACGATGGGCATTCGAGTTTTAATTGTTGCGTAAATGTGTTGTGTTATAATTTATATCCGATAAACACTGCCGGGCCGGCCAAGTCGTCTAGAAACCCAACGGTTTTGCTTAAAGCTATTAAGGCTATTTGCAGTGACGACTATTTGAATAGTCCTTGGACGAGTGCCACCGTTACGTCCGATTAAGATGATGTTTCGACGAGAGCTTTCGATTTCGAGTACACGAACGCCGAACCACTTCCAAATATGCAATCGACATGGGGGGGGGGTGCGATATTAATTATTATAACTGTTCGTGTATTATGATCCAGGCCGCTACTGATATACAATATATATATTATATATATATACACAATACGCCGTGAGTTTATTGTGACGTATAGTGAGCATATAGAGTCTGGATCATATTGGTTCCCAACTCAACTCAAGGCACGGATCACTTTTAAAAACCGTTGGCCACTGCAGACCGCTAAATATACTTAATTGATGATTCCACGCCTACCTTTTGTATCCAACACATTTGTGTGTACAAATATAACTACGCATTGGACGTTAATCAGTCGTCATCGGTCACGCGCAAGTTTAGATCCGACCACGAACGCGAATGATGTAGATACTAGATACCCATGTGCCGAGTCGTAAGACGTGAATAAAAAATAATTTCTTTGCAACAGTATCGCAACGAACTGCACTAAACGCATAGGTACATAAACGTTTTTAAAATATCGTCACTCTGAAACGCATTTGTCGTGTGATGCCAGTATGCCACTATGTTATAACTAGGGCTCGGAAGTTATTGCACTAAAAAAACGTTGAAAATTGATTGCACTATTGCAGTAAAAAATAGCCAAAATTGCCCTTAAAAATTACACAAAAAAAAGACACTGATTGCATTTTCGGCATTTTTGACGTCAATACGAAATAATAATACACAAACGTATAATACTACGAAACACGCAACGACACTAAACTACTGAAAAATGAATAAGTGAAGACTGAACTAAAATTCTGTTTATAAACTTAAGACTACAATGGTACAATCTACAAGTCTCGGTATATCGTCATATTTAGTTTCTGGAAAATAATGTATTAATAATAACCGCGGCATAATGACTAATGACTAATGACTAATGACTAGAGACCGGATTTTCATGCAGTAAAAATCAAAAAAACATGCAGTTAAGTGCCTAAATCGTGCAATAATGTATTTTTTGCCTAAAATCGCTTAAAACTTACCAAAATTGTGTAAACATTCAAAGTACATTGATTTAAACCCTTAAGTTATACTTTATTTATCCAGTTTTTTACACTATTACAGGATTAGCAAAAAATTTGTGAGTCATAATTTGTCCTTTCTCGTCATTTATTTTTTTAAGACTTTCTCCAATAGTTTCAAATATTTCAATTTGTTTATTGAGGGATAAATTTCGGGTTTCTAACTGGGTTAGTGCCTGGGGAAAAGTTGACAAATATGATTTTATGAATTATGAATTATATCAATTTTTGGCATTTTAAAAATTTGTTTATTAAATTATTCATAATGAAACTATCACGACACTAACCGATTCAAGAAACACTATCAAACACGGACAGAATACTAAAGTGCTAATGGCCGGGGATTCCAAATTATTATCTAAGTTGCTATCATTTATTTTTACCACGGAATACTAATAAATTGATGTTATTCTAAGAATATTAGCAGCTTGTGTTCACTTTTTGAAATAAACAAATGTTTACCTACGAGTACATACCTGTATGTAAGTAATATAATTTTATGTACCTATCTGGCTACCTATATACATATATATATATATAAATATTATCTATAGTTTATACTATCTAATTTTAAAAATGCAGAATATGCAATTTCATGCAACGAAGTTCAAAATCGTGCAATTTAGAATAAAAAGTGCAAAACGTGCAATTTCGTGCAAAATAAAACTACGTTTAAATTAATCTACTTCTCATGATTCGGATTTATAATTTGTTTTTATATGTTTTAAAGCAAAGGAAAAAATTTGCAATTGCACTAGAATCCGGTCTCTACTAATGACCTTTATTGATAAATGAGGGAAATTGAATCACAATTTTATAATACATACATACATACATATGTAAATAAAACTCAAAACTTCGAGTTATCCACGAAAATATTCGAGTTAAACAAGACTTTTTTATATTGTTTAAATAGGAAATTCTAGGGACCGGGGTAAAAGTTCGAGGTATCGACGATTTCGAGTTAAAGAAGTTCGAGATAACCAAGTTAGACTGTATATAAAATTGTACAATAAATGAGAAAAATCAACAAAATTCCAATCAAATAGAAAAAAATTTCCAAAGTTGCAATAAAATTGAAAAAATGGCCAAAATTGCAAAAAGTTGCACTAATAAACTTTTAGGTATAAATTCGTACTTGCATGAGATTTAAAACCTACTTAGCAATAGGAAAAAGCAATGGAAAAATAGTTGCAAACGCAACAACATCCGAGCCCTAGTTATTACTAAGCCACATTAGACTGGAGCTTTGACATCAGTTGTCGAAAACAGCTCGTACCTTAAAGCGTAATATTAACCAATAGCTACAAATCGAAAACACGAAACTTATGTTTATCATGTTTACAAGTTGAGGAATAAGTAACATTGTGCGCAGTCGTCGTAGACCGGTGTGTAGAGTAGTCAGTTCCGTCTTTACCCAATGGGCACGTGGAATAATAGAAATTACAACTTTAAATTGTAAGCTGTAACGTCATAATACGATCGTCTGTACAAAAATAATTCTAAATTCTAGATAAAAAAAACTTAGGTGAATGGCAATGTTAAAACGTTATTTAAATAATGCTAAGTGAGGAATGATATTACACTAAGTAGGTAAACGATAAGTTTTATCAATGTAAGTTGTAACAGTAATATACCATTTCTAATTCTGTAAAGTATACATAATTTTTAACAACTAATAAAGTCATCATTAGGGCAGAGAAGTTATAGGATTTGCATGTTTTTTTCTGAGCCTCTATTTTATAGCAAACCAAGATATAAATAGAAGTCATAAGCCCCATAGTTGAAATGTTAAATTTTTTTTGCATATTTTTGCATATTTTAAACATTTTTAAAAAAATTGCATATTTCATGCATATTCTACACATTTGCACAATTTTGAGGGGAAAAATTGCTGAGTATCATTAACTGATTCAGTAACAACAGTAATATTTGCAAAAAATAAATTGGACGAAGTTGCGGGGGACGTTGGAATGAAAGTAAATACCAAATTTAACCAAGTTTTGGAAAAAAATGATGGGCTTGCAATAATATTAAAAAATTAAAAAATTTTGAATGGAGAAAGTTCATTTTTATATTGGTACATTTAATATTTATTTTAAGGATAAATCCAAGATTCAAAATTCGAAAAATCTATACTGGGTGCTGACAATCACCGATCATTCGGTGTAGAAAATACTAAAAAAAACATTAGTTGTGCAATGCAATGATTTATCTTTTACATCTAATTTTTTTTATTTCACTATGATATAATTTTTTTGTGCACATTATTCTGCACGTTTAATGGATTTCAATGCATATATTCAATTTTTTCTGTGCATATTTTTCCAATTTCACCTCCTACAACTTCTCTGCCCTAGTCATCATATTAAATAAGCTTCTTATATTTTTATTCGACTTTTTTTAGGGACCTACTAAAAGGGCCCCTGCATAGCCAAAGACGGCTCTGAGAGTAGTGGGGTTTTCGGGTACCACGGCGGAGAGCGATAGAGAGATAGACACGTATCGCATTTGAATAGAGTAGCCGAATCATGAACAACTGGTGGCGGCCTCCGCGGCGGCGGCGGTGAGCAATTCGACCCGCGGCAGGACCTGGCTGTGTGCTTTAATGTACGCGCGACCGAGCTCTTAAACGGCGTGTGAACGTCCAGGTGCGTTACCATCTCGGGCCGCGCCGACAGTGAACACTACGGTTTTCCCTTCACGCGCACGCCGTTCGATTATTTATCGTTATTCCCGCGTACAAACAAATGTGTTACAACTCCCGCGCGCTATCGCGGACACGTTGAGATTCTGTTTTTTTTTAAGGCTTCGACAACAATGATTTTCAGCCTAATTTATCTCTTAAGATAACCATTACTAATTATGTCTTACATTGTTTTAGAGAGAAAAAAATGTATACGAAAAAATACAAAAAATGAGTAGATAAATAAATAAAAAAATAGTAAATTCACTTATCATTCTGTATTTATATCTTATACATCTTATTCTATACTTAATTATTCTGTTTTTCATTCGGTTACTTTTCACGTGCGTCTCCAGGCAAAGGCGCGAGTTCGTCGGTTGATACGCACGAGGCATGTGATTGTATAAGAGAAATTCAAAAAGTAATTCACTTTTCTTTTTTTTTTATAATTTTCGTCAGGTTCGAAGATGCCTGTTTCTGAACATTTCACTTCTCAGTGTCTCAGTTGGATTCAAGATTTTCAGTAATTTACTGTGTTAACAGTAGGTACACTATTTTCGTGTAAACTGGAAAAATCATTAATGCTCGAGAAGTTAATGAAAATCGAAAGTTGAACCGTCAAAGTTTTCCGAGGAATAAGTCCTATATAAAATGGCCATCATTAAACTTTTAAATGATTTCAATTTACAACGGGTACTGATGTCGATTAAATATTTGTATCCCCGTGAGTCTTGTATAGAAAAACCACGCAATTCGATTATCTCTATTAACATGTAAGGGAGATATATCGCTATGTGTAAATGCCGATGGGACATCCTGTACACACTACACAGGTACGAGTGGTAATCCGACTGCTGCTGTCAGTGGCGGTTATCCTATGGTGCATGACGTGTTGCTTGAGCAACACATACAACATTTGGTGGGTGGGTGGGTTCCTGGGTAGGTGGTTGGATGGATGTTGGGTACTTGGGTAATTTTTATAGTTATATGACTTATAATTAAATCAAAACAATACTAAATACTAAAAAGTTCTGGAATAAATCGGACAATAATAAATGCTATAAAACTGCATCGGACTGTTATAGCTTGCATTATTAAATACATTTCCTGATTAGGTACGTAACTCAAAGTAATAAGTTATAAATATAATTAATTTTGTAACTAATTTATAAAATAGAGGGAAATGAAGAGTTATATATATATATATATTCAAATTATTACGCAATTATAATGCTGATAACGATGATAACACCCAAAAATTGGAAAAATATGTGAACCAGTTCTCACTAATTGAATATTGGTAATTTGTATTTGCTAATAAATATTTGAAGGTGGGCGGGTCCTCAGAAATATTTTCAGCAACACACATTATTTTGAAGATAGCCGCCACTGGCTGCTGTACCTACACTTACGTTTTTAAAACACTTCGAACGCGCGCCGCAGCGGCAACACGGTCATCGCGGAAAACGCGTCGCGGTGACTGGACGATATTCTCCTTTGTCCTTCTCCTCTTTATCGTTATTATTATTTTATTGCCCCGAGAGTGACGCGTTGTCCGACGACCCGCCGGTGGTACACGACGATAATATTATAATGCGCGCGCGGGGAGACAAAATACAACAATAATGATAATAATAACGGGGGAGAGAAAAAAAAAAAAATACGTTTCATTATTAATGGTTACATTACGCCTCGGCCTAATGATAGCGGTACGACGCGTACGTTCGTGCACAGGTTTCCCGCGCGCGTTTCGTCACTCTACACGCCACTTTGCACCAATCTATGTTTGTTACGACCATTATTTCTCTCGGCTACGACCAGTGCCGGACCGGGAGTCCTATAGTGCCCCTAGGCGGTCACCCGGAGTAGGGCGTACTGTTTGTTACACATATAAATAGTTTTTATTTACCAGTTGTTGTTCATCACCATGTTTACCTTTACAAACATATAATAATAATAAACTGCTAAGTGTTTCAAAATGTCCTTTTCTCGTTCAAGATCCAAATTAATTAATGACCATCATCTCTTTGAAAACCACATTGAGGATATTAGTATCAATAAAGATCTTGGGGTAGTTTTTAAAACTGATCTATCATTCAAGTCACATGTCGATCATATCTGTACGAAGTCCTTAAGAACTCTTGGCTTCTTAATTAGGAATACCAAAGAATTTAAGAACGAACAGTGTCAAAAAACATTATATATTTCTTTAGTTAGACCTACGTTGGGATACTGTTCAATTATTTGCAATCCCTCACAAGTCGGCTTGATAGAATCGCTTGGGCGTGTTCAAAGAAGATTTTTACGTTTAATCGCATATAAGAGACGTTTGCATTCCATTCATCATCCATCTGAGTCAATATCCCTTAATTCTATACAGGATTCCCTCAAATTAGATCCCCTTGTTAATAGACGGAAATATACAGACATCTGCTTTCTATTTAAATTAATAAATGGTGTTATATCTTGTCCAGAACTATTACAGTCTATACTTCCATGTTCCTAAATTCCATTCACGTTCTTGTACCACATTTGAAATCCCTTTTCACCGAACATCTTACGGCACTTATAACCCTATTGATCGAATAGCCAGAGAGTGCAATAATTTAAAACTTGATCCGTTTACTATGAATAATTTATATTCTTTAAAACACTGTTTTTAGCAGCTTGTCATATCACTAATATTATCTATATTATCTTGTAATTGTATTTTATGTACTTAATTCTTACTACTATTGTATACTTGTATCTTTATTCTACCAATGTTATTATTATATATTTTTGTCACTGTACTTGAGCCCAATTGGGCGTTTACACCAAATAAATAAATAAATAAATAAATCGCGCTTATCGCATGATTAGTCACTGATTGTTAGAGCCCGGAACTTCATGACCTATAAGATGTCTGAAAAAAAATTTATAAGATGACTAAAAAATCTAATGCGTCGAAAATCCAAATATTCCAAAATAAAATACTAACAATGACCACCTAAGGATCAGCTCCCCATATCCCCGAGATAACAGAAACGGCCAAAACGCACTATGGCAAATTGAGAAACCAGCTTCGGAACCACAACCATCTACACCAGGGGTCACCAACTAATTTCTTTGGGGATCCGTTTTGAAACTTACCAAACTTTCCGCGGTCCAAACAGTTTCAATGACTTTTACACACGTTAATAAATAGGTATAAATATTTTATAAATTTATAATTGTACTTATTTATTTATTCAAATTGTATTTTACACACGTTTATAAATGGGTATACACATTTTTTAAATTTATATTTATATTCATTTATTTATTTATTCAAATTGAATTTGCAAAAAAAAAAATATTACACTAGAAATGTTTAATTTTTAATGTGAAAAATTACATTTTTTAGTTTTTACGAGCCTCCTAATATTTGATGTGAAGTTGGTGCAACTGATTTGCATTAACTCGTTAAGATGTTCATCTGTTAACCTAGATCTGAAATTGTTTTTAATAAAGTTCATCTCAGAAAAAGCGGCTTCGCAAACATATGTTGATCCAAACATTGTACAGTTTTGAAACCAGGCTTTTTAGTTCTGGCTATTTACTTGGACAAACGTATTTCATCCAGACCGGATCGTACGATGTAAAGTGTTGGCGACTTGAATACATTTTTCCTTTAAACTCGATAAAATATACTAGGTGAGCGAATCGCTCTACGCGCGACTAACGGTGTTCAAATTATACGTGCGAGTCATGACGGGTTAAATATTTTTATGTTATTATGTAATATAAATTTTGTATGACACATTTATAGTTTCTATATAATACAAATTTAAAAACTACCACGTGGATAAGGGTCCTTAAAAATAGTGTTCGCGGTCCGCCAGTTGGTGACCCCTGATCTACACGTTCGAAATCTTTCGACCGATTCTATTCCCCGGAAACCGTCCCAGAAGACTTTAGGGATAAATGGCCTCGGGATCTAATCCAAACCGAATCGTCTGACACGGTAGTATTACCGAAATCCGAATACAAGTTCCGACCACTGGACGTTCTAAACACGTTTCTTCTTCAAAACACCGGGTCGACTAGGAAATAGTACGTATAGTAGAACAATCATCGTCTACGCTTGTTGTGCCACACACTTTATGTGGGTACGGATTGTAAGATATTCGAAATGGAAAGTTTAAAAACAACGTTGCTTTAGCGTGGACCGGGCTTATTATGTTAATACGTTAAGACTTTATTCGACGAAACACTGTAGGTACTACATATTTTACGTGTATACCCTTTCGCATTTCGACAATATCATGTCTGACACACGCGTGTAAGTGTGTAATGCGATTTAAACCTTATATCGATTCTCTTTACGCGGACGACCGGAAGCGATACGCCTTAATATTTTAAACGCATGATTAAAGCCCACACGTTTGCCGTAGATTGATAGTCGGTACGCGCACTTGCAGCTGGGACAACCGTGCACCGTCGGTCGAGCGGACGCGTGTGCTTGAGTTCGTTCTTTTCTACATTTCATTTTCGGCATAAGCCGTGTGGCACATCAAGGAAATTAGTTATGTACATATTTATATACTGCACGTATATAGCAGGCGCTAAACCATTGAGTGGCCGCGCATATTATATGAATAGTAATAGTACACGATAACTCGAGAATCGCGGTTAGAAAACGGTTCAAATATATATATATACGAGTATATATAATATGTTACAGTTAAAACCCGAAATTCGTCAAAACTAGTTTTGACTAGTTAAAACTAGAATTAACCAGGATTTCAAATGTGTTGATTGTTCGACAAGGCGAACTATCGTGGTATTAAGAGTTATGTGGAATTTGTACTTTTACTTTACACAATCAGCGATTTGTTTCACACCTTGATTATTATTTGTATTTTCCATACAGCCGTTTATTATCACCTCTTCATCCACTAAATATTATAATATAAGTAATTTGGTAGTAAATAATAAAATTGTTTCAGGTCTGAATTTAGTTGTTGTAAATAAGTACCTATTTATAACTGTCAAACAAGTTCCTGACAATCAAATTACTCTTCAGCCGCAACAAAATCATCAACGGGATTAGGGCAAGGATTTGTAAGGTGTACTTGTAAAAATTCGTGTGGGAAAAATCGCTGTTTTTGTAAAAAAAAATATATATTATGTAACTCAAAATACCACGACAGTGTTTGCCTTTTCAAAATAAATAAAACAAATAATACTTATTTTAAATTGAATTTGGTTTTTGTTAAAATTGTACTTTAAAAATAGGATCAGTATATTAAAGTTCTGTTTAATTCTCCAATTTAACTAGTTAAAACTAGTTTTGACGAATTTCGGGTTTTAACGGTAACATATATAATGTATCGTACTGTATATTGTCGTTTACCGCTCTTTTGAGGGTATCGCTCTACCCTCTCTTTAGCGATCGAAACTAATAAATATTAGTTCAATTATTCAGAGTTGATGGGTTTTCAAAATAAAACAATAATTCACCCCAAAAGCCTAATAAAACACAAGAATCGAGCGTGGCGTGTGCTTCGACCAAAACATACTCAGCCCCGGTCTCGTCCGACCGGCTGTCTTAAATAGTAATTTACAATAATATGCTACCTCAGCTCATTTGCTTCACTGGCCTATTCTTCGAATAAAAATTGTCTATTTGACAATATTTATTAAAATTAAATTTTGGTCTAGTTTCGGGTGAGACCATTCTTTTATATAAAAAAAAACGGGACTAACAATTTTTGGATGACTTATAACATATTAAGTACATGATTAAGTTCATGGAAAAGAATATCTACATCCACATTCCAATCAGTTTGTTTTTTATTATTCCACAAAATAAAAATTGACTTTTTAAATATCATTCCATGCTGGACAATTTATTAGTTAGGTGTACCGAAATATTATTAATTCTTCAATGTGTCATAAAACTAGTTAGTTTTTTATATAAATTATTTTTTTGAGCATATATATTTTTCATCTTTAATTTTAAGAGTAGTGAGTGTACACTGAAAGCTTGTATTTTTTTTTATCTTTCCACATAGTACTTATAATTCTTCTGATACTTGACATGCATGTATGTTTTCCCCTTATATTCTTCTTATACTGTGATAAACAACTTTTAATTGATATTCTATAAAATAAAACCATTTTATGAATACACTTCAAAATTCTGGAAACTGGTGGTTGAAATATTATATTTATTTATTGATCATTTAATAATACGGAAATAACGGGATAGAAACTGGACCATCTCATAGGAACGGGATAAAAAGCGTCCCGTTCGAAGTTTGTCAGGAAAGCAGGACGTAGTGATCAAAAAAAGGACGATCCCGTTATAAACGGGACGTATGGTCACCCTAGTCTAGCTGGTACAAACTCAATATTTAGTTCAACGTGTGTTTTCGTGATTTTTATTAGAGATCGGAACAATATTGACAAATAACGGTCGCTCGGAAAGATTATTTATATACGTCAGAAGTGTTGAGAAAATATAGTTGTTCGTTTCACATGAAGCTCGTTTGTAAATTTGCTAGATATTTATCCTTTTTGGTCTAGACGAAGTGTCTTAAGTGTGCACTACTACTCCGCAACGTAGCGGTGAAGTTTGAAAGCTGTCGTTGACTAAAAAAGTTGCTGCGGTCGCCGAATTTTTTTTTTTTTATAATATTCATTCGACACGAATAAATACAAGTGCGAAGAACCAGATTATGTAAATGCGGTTTAATCCGATGTCAAAAATGGATCTAGATATAAAACTATAATTCTCATCCGTTATAGCTCTACGGTTGTTGTTCAAAAACAAGTTTTTCTTTGTGTTTGGTTTATTGTTTTCATGTTAAAAAAAACAAAAAAACAATCCCCGCGTACACCCATGAATCCGTCTGTGGTCAACATTTTGTGCGCTCTGAATGCAATGTTTTGACATGGTAATTTTTCTCTTATTGGACGAACAAAAGCGCACCGAAGAAGGGGTCAATTTACTCTCACCCTAACGGCAATTTCATATCAAACCCCACAGCAAATCCACAGTAACACCAGTATTATTGTGCTTATAAATAAGTAGTCTCAGCTGTTCAAACGTAAGTGACATTCCGGAGGAGTTCACAAGGAAAAATGTTTTAAAATTAATCCGCGCCGATTCTATACAAATTGTTTGAATAGTAAAAAAAAAAATTGCGTAAAACGTGGTTATGTATTGTAAGCGCGAATAGAATCTCGTATAATAATTGTCGTTTTTATTAATCGTACTTTAATGTCATCTCAAAATCCGAGTGAACGAGGAACGTATTATATCGGTTTTGTCATGACCGTGCGCTTATGTTTTTATTTTTTTTTTGTGTCTGCGTACACGACCTGAAGAATTGCACCGATATGTATATAGTACTCTTTCGGTAGGAAATGTCGTCTAGTTGGTACTCTGTGGGAGCGGTGAGGGGTCGTATTTTTTAATTTCTCAACACTTTACCGAATAACTTGTCAATTGATAACGGTACGAAGGATACTAAATAGGATACTAAATATGATACTATATAGGATACTAATATACTATATAGGATACTACTCGTATATAGGATACTATATATAAAGATACTATATAGCATAGGTACACGCATTTTCGTGATGTTTTGTGATTGATAGATCCGTAACTATTTAGAATTAATAACCGGGTACAAAATAAATTCGGAAATATCTGAATACAGTTTTTATCTTTTTAGTAAACAATATTATCTCGTTGCTTGGTTTTTTGAGTTTAACACTGAACGTGTGTTGCTCATCACTTACAGTATCATAATACGATCAATTCGAACGAATATAATATTTACATCAAGATGAATAATAACTTTCTAAGGTCCGTGTATGCCAACAGTAAACACACGTTAGTATAGTTACTGTAGTTGAAGAGTTGACGAGCACTTACCACTGAATATGGTGTACAGTTATTGACGGCACCGATTGTAAATGGAAAAGTTTTCTTTTTTACGTGTACACTTGCAATAATATTATGCAAACACAGTTCATCCACAGGTGCGGTTTTTGTAATTATCTGGCGCACTCGGGTGAAGCAGGATTTCAAGAGGTGTTTGGTCGATTGTGGGATATACGTCAATTCACCGTAGCTAAATTCATCGCGCGTCAAATGATCGCGGTCAATTCATCGCATGTCAATTTATCGTGGTCGCAATTAATCGCACGTCAATTTATCACAAGAAATATTATTTGTCGTTTACACGATATACATTTAACATTATTTACAAAATGTACAATTGCAATTGAAAATTATGAGCTATTCCTTGTAAATATAGTCGTCGATAGATCTATTTTCAAAATCATTTATAATACTGATTACATTTCCATATGGATTTCGTGTCATTTTCTTTTTCTTTTAAAAAAATGTGGTCATCGTAGCAAAGCATATCCTTCCCTTCCCTTTCTCAGTTTTTAGAATTTGAAAAGTCATAATAGAATAATTTTATTATAATAATAAATGAGCGTACTCGATAAATACACGACGGGTAAAATGACGATTTGACGGTTGTCATAAGACTGAGGCTAGATTGCATTAGCAGAGATTAGCAGAGTTCAAAAATCATAAAAACGATAACACGCGATAAATTGTCGCGCGATTTATTTATAACGCGATAAAATGACCACGGTGAATTGACGCACGATGCATTTAGCCGCGATGAAATGACGTGACACCTGATTGTGATCGGGTCACTTTGGACTTTTCCCAAATGACAGCATATCGTATTGTAATCGGTCCACATCAAAACCGTGCACCGCGGCGACAACACAAACTGAACAAATCCATTGCATTTGCATTTATCGTATTAATCGCTATCGAATTATGTTTTATTTTCATTATTATTTAAAGAATTTCTACAGTCTACGCTTCAAGGCATAATAAGCAAATTAGACACGTTACATCCGTAGAAAAAAACAAACACAACAACACGTTATACGATGTTAATTAATTTTTTGCAAAAATTAATTATAAACGGTTAGCTAGTCGTTTAATACATCCCAACACCGTTTTATCTTGAGTCGACGATAGGGAGCTCCTGCAGGAAGTTGAGTGATTGAAGGCGTTCAGCGTGTGTCTTTTAATATTACGCTATTATAACAAAAAAACCTAATGGAATAAATGTGTAAATCTTAATCTAAAAATGCGTATAGGCAGGAAAGTAGAATGCGTCATTTTATTACTATTTTCTTATTTTTTTTTTCACCGTTGGTTAACGATTTCGTGGCGTGAAAACTTCAAAATCGTCATTTTAGAAACTTTAATATGCATTTGAAAACGTTGAATTCGATTCATTTGTAACAAATTTCCACGCGTAAATATATAATATATACGAGAATCATGAAATCAAATAAATGTAATGTAACGATTGTTGGGAAAAGCACGGCTAGCACAAAGAGCTCGGGCGGCTCGAAAACCGACCCACGCAGAACGGTCGATAATACACGGGCGCGGAACATTAAGCTATAATAAATATTACACGACGTTTATAAATAAATCGTTAGTGTTTAGGCGCGCGAATGATTATTATAATTATTATTATTTTTTTTTCTATTCGGTAGGCGGGCTGCACGCTGAAGAAACTTGTTTTAGAAACCGATTTCATGAGACTAGTTTCATATTTGCGTACACCGGTGAAACTAAAAATGTATAGTTTCGACAATGTTGCCTGACGACGAGGATGTGTTTATGTTATATTGGTGGCTTCGTAACAAAAAAAAAGGAAACGTAGGTATTGGATTCATCCACTTGTAAAAGATAAACAGCATAGTAGCTATGTAGTTACTATGTTGTGTATACTAGGTACAGTGTATATAATATAATATATTATATTATATTTATTTATATTTATTTATTTACGGGCGGAGCCCTATACAACAATTTCACATTATATATTTTACAATTTACAATTAAAATAATTAAAGCAAAATAACACACATAGGTTTAAACCAGCGTCTCAACCTTTCTTAAGTTACCGCCCCCTTGAGCAGCTATCAATTTTTTAACGCCCCCCCCCCCCCTATGTGAGAATACTAAAATTTAAGATAATATGGTGTGATAAAATATAATGTGCACGCACAATCGCCAAAATAATAATGATAATAAATTGGAAAAGATAATTTATTGTGCATTGCTCAACATAGTACCTACCTATTATTTTTTATAGTGATAGATAGCATTATATGGATTATCAAGTATGTATTATTTTTAGGTCGCACCATGTACAACGATTTTGCGTGAACACCATCGCCGCCCCCCTACCACCCAAACATAGTTCATCGCCCCTCGGTAACCCTTCACCGCCCACTGGGGGGCGATATCGCCCCCGTTGAGAACCACTGGCTTAAACAAAACGTTAATAACAATAATTATATAAGTACAGGCCCGTCGCTAGGGTACAAGCAATTCATGCGTTGCTTTAGGGCGGCATAACATTTTAAAGAAATTGAGGCGGCAAATTGTAAATTTGTAATATTAAATTTCCAAAAAGACAGCAATTTAATTATTATTTTGCGTCTTCATTGTTAATTGTTACCGTTTTGCTATCTCGTTATGA
This sequence comes from Periphyllus acericola, assembly GCA_949715065.1. Taxonomy (NCBI): domain Eukaryota; kingdom Metazoa; phylum Arthropoda; class Insecta; order Hemiptera; family Aphididae; genus Periphyllus; species Periphyllus acericola. The sequence goes on from OX454264.1 coordinate 68,611,017, forward strand.
TAGTGAATGATCACAATTCACAATGTATAATAAATTAGTATAGTGTTACAGTATACTGATATACGCACGTCGAACACTGTAACGTGTACAGTACAAAGTATAAGTGTATTAGTGTATACGTATAATGTATGTAGAATGTAGATACATCGTATATGTAGATTGTATACAAATTTCTGTTAAAAGTATATCAGAAATAATTGAATTTTTAAAAGAATATCGAAAGAATGGATTTTTTAAAGTGAAATTAACTGCTAAAGAAATTGCATCAGTCATAGGAATATTGGATTTAATTCCCTCAAGACCATCAAGTGCGTAAACGATTCAAGAAAACTAATTTCAACTATGAACATAAAGACGATAGTCCTCTTCATAACCCAGAAAAAAAGTTTGAAGTAGACTTCTTCAATACTGTAATAGATACAGCTATCAATTCATTACAAGACAGGTATATCCAGTTAAATAATCATTGTTCTAATTTTGGTTTCTTGTATGATATAAGTATTTAAAAATCTTGGGAACATGAAACCATACTAAAGCATTGCGAAGATTTAGGGATATTACTATCTTCAAATGATACTTCTGATATTGATGTCTTTGAATTATTTGAAGAAATTAAATTATTTTGTCAACTAGTAGAACCAAATAGTTCTCCAAGTAAAAATCTTGAATATATTTACAGTCATCAACTTCAGGAAATTTATCCTAATATTGCAATAGAGAGAAACAACTTTTATTGAAGCGAGCTGCTCACTACGTGAGTTGCCAATAGACACAGCATACTGATCAATACATAGATACATAGTGACATAGTGAAATTTACATAAGTTATTAAAAATATAGTATTATATAATATCTAGAGTTTATAAGCAACTACTAAATTTAACAATTAGCAATTCAAAATCTATAGAAACTTATTTCACTGCGAATATAAATGGTAATTTATTATGTATAATTAAGAATTATTTTTACAATTCCAGTGACGGTAGCGTCTGCTGAAAGAAGTTTCTCTAAACTGAAACTTGTAAAAAATCATTTACGATCAACAATGAGTAACGAACGTTTAACTGGATTATCAATTTTATCCATTGAAGCAGAGTTGGCACAAGAACTAAACTTGGAAATTTAGTACAAAATTTTGCAACAAAAAAGGCAAGAAAAGTTAATTTACAATTTTGAAATATTATTATTATTATAATTATAAATATTTTTCTTAATTGTATTTTCGTTTATACTAACAGTATGTATAATATTACATTCTCGTGTATTTTGTACTTTTTAAAGTTGTATTTATATTTATGGTTTTGTGTATTTCTAATTTGTAAATCAATACATGTATAAAAAATTTTAATTGTAATATTATTATGCATGTAAATATTTAATTTAGTATCTTAGGAGCAGCATTAAAATTTTCGCTTTAGGGCGGAAAATATCTTACGACGGGCCTGTATAAGTATAATGATAAGTATTTAGATTTTTAATGTAGTAACACCTAGTTTTACCAGTCTTGATAAATAGGGCTCTCATTGGCCAATCTCATCATGCGATGTAGAGGACCATTTCTTCCATAGTTTGAGGTAATGCGAGAAGGAACTTTGATATTGATCGATTAAAATATGATAAATACCTATAAGCATAAATAATATGTATAAAAACATAACATGAACGTGTACTTACAAAATGTATAGTATAATTATATGATTTCGTATAATTTATACGAAACTTTATTGTTAAAACCAAAATTACAAGTTTCACGAAACCGTGGTTGCGCAACCATGTGAAATTTTTGTTTCGTGAAACTCGGTGTGCGTATCTGTTTGATTTTCGATTGAATGGTTTCACGAAACTAAAGTTTCACATTTCATGAAACTAGTTTCTTAAAACTAGTTTCTTCAGTGTGCAGCCCGCCGTAGTACGCCCGAGTACAATGAAACAATTTCGATTAACTCGCAGGCGGAAATAGAATCGTGCATTCGAGTGGGCCATTTCGTACATGAATTTTTTTTTGTCGTCACTATTTTGTCATAAAAAAAGGGGTTTTATGTACGAATTCACTCGATCGACGCATTTTTTCAAATAGAAGGTGATATCTACTGCAATGGTTATGGTAATTTTACCGCAACTATGGCTTATTGATCGACGATAATCCAAAATATCACTTATCTAAGACAGACCTATTTTGAACACAGCTTGCAGCTTTACTTGAAAAGAAAACGAAAATCAATTTTGATGCATTACATTTACATGTATGATAATGTCATCATTAGTTTATACATTTGTCAGTTTTTTTTTTTTTTTCTGGCATTAGGACGTAGGTCCGCTTGTGAATTAACTTTACAACATTTCCACGAACAACGGATGCGCGTAATACATAATATATGTACACGCGCCACGATGTTCATAGAGTTATTATTATACCTATACCCGCACCGGAACGACCGAGTGCGCTAACTAAGAATAATATTAAATATTCATGCGGCCGTACATTTTGTTCGGAACGTAAATACATCGCGAACGCGTGTATAATTGGATATTTCAGTGTACATTATGGACGTTTTGATTCGACAGTCAAGGCCGTAAATGAGGGCGGGGACCCACACCCTGAAATTATTTTAAAAGTAGAACAGTTTTAGAATATTGATTATTCTTCAATGCGCGCATTCCTTAAATTTCTAAAAAATTTGGACCCACCCCCAAAGTTTGTTTTCAGTTCAAGGGAAGTACAATTATTCTGCCTCTATAATAATATTTTTCACAACATTTCGTAAACGTTTCAATCGCGAAGTGATTAGATATTTTTTCGCACGGACCTCACAAAATCAAATAATATAGATCGCGATTAAGTGATGATCAACTGAACGTACTAATAAGAATTGGTGCGACGAAAACCTGAAGACTATCATTCACAAATTTCACATTAAATTGTTTATTGTTAGGTTATATTACGTGGTTCTTTTTTTAAAAAATTTCCGATTTATCTTTAGAACATGTCTATAAACTGAAAAGTATTTCTACATAAATTGAATATTTTTTTTGAACACAAAACCAGACCGCGGGTTAAGCATTGCTGCTGCTGCATACTTACGGTATATAAGACGTATCGGAACAGCGTCGAGTGCAGTCTAACGTACGAGACAATGCAGTGCTCGGCCCGATGCGTTTTCCAAAAAGTGCTCCTAAAAAACCCTGGGGCAGGGCCGCTGGGCAAATGTATCCCGCTCGCGAGACATACTAGACTTGTACCGGTACTGCGTATCGTGCAGGGTCGGCGAACGTTTTACGGGTCGAGTGACGCGTTCTCGCAACCGAGCTTTCGAAAGTTGTTCACGTGCCCGAAGTAGAAGACAAACACGTTTCATCGGGGCGAGAAAAAAGTTACCGACGCGCTATAATGCGTGCGATTTTCATTGTTGTTTCGCGGTGGACGTACATCACACGGTCGGTAATTTTTTAGCGAAATGACATTTAAACACGTTTTAATAAATTCCATTTACCCGTCCCCCCCTCCCGCTCGCCATCGAAACGTCGCCAACCTTACAGCCTTTGGCACGCGCGCTGCAACAGGTCTCTCGCCCTCCCCTTAACCCCCCCCCCCCCCCCAGCGGCCCATAACTTCGCGAATATTATCGTCATGCGCGTTCGGACGGACGGTTGTTCGCGCGCGACTCGGCGTTAAGATTATTCACGGCGACCGAAGAAGACCTGGCGTGTTTAAAATTTTAAATCGTAACGCACAAAGAACGCCGTCCGTGTAAACGTTTTTTTTTTTTTTTTGCTTTATTATTGCTATTGACACGCGTGAACGGAACGGATGACGAGCGGACAAGGTTACCTTCGCGTTGTAAATTCTTCGAAGCGGGGAAATAATAATTAAAAAAATTAAAAAAAAATTACAAACCGTCTTAACGCGTGCACGTATACTGGTGTGTGGTCGTCAACGGGAAAACCCGACGAAATGTCCAATAACCACGATGGTACCGGAACTCTGTGCCGATAGATTGTTTCAACGTGACGCGTACGGTCACCACAGCGATGTGTTGACCGGTACCGGTAACGCGACCATTACCCCGGTCGCGGTCGTCGTAAAATATCGACCTACCCCGGAGATAAGTCACTACTGTTAACTGAAAACGAGCAATTTGATAGTATTATTTTCCACTACGGTTGTGCAACGCGTGTGCAGGCAAAATGACGCTTTCCGGATGATCGACGATCACTTCGAAACGGTCCGAAATAGTACACATCGTAATGCAATATAGCAGAGGTATTCAAACTTTTTCATCCCAAGGTTCCTTTGAGTCTTCACAAAATGTTGACGGCTCCCAAATTATAAAAGACAAAAAAATCAATGTTTATATGAATGTAATTTATATTTTATACTAATTATTTATTTGCCATATTAAATGTATGAAAAAATTATAAATAAGTAGTTATTGTAGAAAAAATTGTGATTCAATATTTTATGTTTAGTCTTGGTAAATATAAATCAATATACATAAATTAAAAAAGCTATATTTAGCGAATGATTACTGTAGACAATTCAATGTTTCCCAACTGGTGGGCCTCATTATAATAAACGTTTTTCGTAAAACTATTTATTGGTTTTCAATTACATGACGCGACTCCCTTCGATAACTCCCGCGACGCCCCTGGGAGCCGCGACGCACAGTTTGAATACCTCTGCAATATAGGTATTATTCTAGTTTTCGGTCCAACAGCGAACGCTGTTATTTTTGAGACGTGTAAAAACTGTGTACAGTTGAACGTGAAAAGGCTACTCGTTTTGCATAGATTTAAACTGGAGAAAAAATAAATAAATGTTCGTGAGTGGTTATAATGCGAGGAAGCCGCTGCAGTGACCGAGTCTACAATCTAAGGCGGTTCTGCAGGACGCAAGTTCCGTCGGGACACGAATATGTTTAGAAATAAGAAAATAATCCTTAAATGCCAATATTTTTTTCCCCCTCGACAGTCAACTATAACGTATTACGTAAAAGAATAAATACCGAAATATGGACGCATTTTCTTTAATTCTTATCTGGACTCTAGTGATACAACTATAGATCGAGGATTTTATTAATCTAAAAATGGCACAAAAATACCCTAAAGAAAAACACTAGAGCGAAAAATGATCGAATAAAATGAGTTCAACGTTTATTTTTAAATATTAGTAAAACGATTTATTTAAACATTTGTATATGCGACACATTGTGAAAAGTTGTACGATTGTACTGAAAGAAGTAAAAATATTTTAAATGTCACCGCACAGGAATTTGATTTGAATACTTTTATACAGTATGTTTACTGCGCATGCAATTGCTCGAATAAAATGGCCTGAAATGAACAATATAAAAAAAAAAAAACTGTAAAATAAAACTATATTAGTAATTATTGTAATATTGTTTTTATTTGATGGCTATTATCGAATTTATATAATGTGAATGATTATAAATATTACTCAGACTTCTTAAGATTATAGAAAATGTTTCTGAAATTGCTAAAAAATTACCTAAAAGTTTAAAAAATGCAAAACAATAACTTTATTAGAATAACATATTTTGCAATGGCTCAATTATATAATGTGGGTGCGTCACCACATTAAAATGTAACTTGTCAATGAGACAAAAGAACATAAAAAAAATCATCTTGAATAAGCCGAAAATATTCCCTTCATGTGAATTATTTAAAATGTTAAGAGTGCTTAATATTAATATTAACAATTTATACAAAAAACTAGAAATCTCCTTTATTTACAAAAATAATTTATTTGAAACTAAAAATCAATCTTGTAATTTCAGAAAAAAGAAATCTTGAAATAACATTCGTTAGCACCAATAAATCTTCAATGTCCTTCACGAGTTAGTTTAATGTCTCTAAAGGTGTTTCCAAAAAAATTACTAATTTTTTCGAATTATTCATATTTTAAAAATAAGTTAATAAATTGGTTTTACAATAATTTTTAAATATACATTAATGAAATTCAATAAATGTATATTACTCGCATAACACTCGCAGATTTCTTATTATATTAAATTGTTTTTAAATGAAATATGTTTTGGTTATCTTATTATTGTTATTTGTTTGTCTTCTTAAGTGTTAGTAGCGTTACTTATGATCTTTGCATCAAGATAAATAACCTATACAATATACATAGTATACAACTGTACTATACATCATATATGGATGGTTTAAATTTTTTTTTTACGATTTTAAGGTAAACAAAATGATGACATTTTTTTAAGTATTTGAAAGGATCTATGAATACTTTTTGTTATCAAGTATTCAAATACGTATTTTAAATACTTTTGAAATCAACTATCTGTATTCGAATACTTTTAAAAAGTATCTTTTACAAGACTGGTGAAATCTAGATATATATAATCTACAATAATCTAATACAACTCGACTGAATCGGGCGGGAAACGTTGTTCGGCTATTTCTAACTTTTTAACCGGCAAACGGCAAAAACGTTGGTACTTAGGCACGCCGCCCGTACGCTTGGACTGCCATCAATCGTTCGTAAGCTACGAGATAGGCCAGAGATTCCCCACCAGGGTGCCTCGAAATTATTTGAAATATATTTTTTAAGAAAAAACGATCTTATGAAAAACATTGCACTGTGAGTAATAAAACAGACTATAATATAAGACCTATTGTGTTTCATATGTTTTCTATCGGATAGGCGAACGACACAAAACATAAAAAAAAAAATATGGTCTCGTCGAATCGCGCGTATTGATTATCACGGTGTGTCGGTTTACTTACTTGCATTGTTATAGTACGTCCGTCCGTTTGAGTGTTCGGACGACAATATTGAAGTTGTTATAATGTAAGGTGCGATCGATTCCACCGCGATGCAATACGGACGTGCGCAAATATTCTTATTATTTTTAATCGTCGTTGGACCGCGGCACATTATGTTTCTACAACAATGCGAAATACCACCTGGTAAAACAATAATAATAATAGTAATAATTACGGCTAGGAAAGTATAGGACTTTGCCTTTTTTTTCATGATTTACAAGAAATAGCTTTTCAAGCACAAAACATGATTCGGTCATCATTTCTTAGCACTGTAAAGTCATTTTTTTTAATTTTAAAAGCATATTTTACACTTTCATGAAATCTGAGTAATGTTTTCGTTATTTTGATTTCATTCAAATCATTGAAATAATTTCTCAATTAATTTGTATGAAATACCGATTGTTTATCTATCTCACTGGTCGTCCATATAATCGTTAAATTTAATATTATGCCGGCGTTGTGACGAGTGATTTTTTTTTTCTTGTAGCTCTTTTTCGGTCATTTTAAGGGTTTTTTTAGATCGTTTTTTTTATCCTTTGGGAATTTTAAGGTCGTTGTTTTTAGGTTTTTTTCACGCCATCAAAATCGTAGCTCACTATCGGTAATAATGGTAATAATAGTGCGCGGCAGCTGCTGTTGTCCATTACTGAAAATCCACAAAGCTGACACGCGTCGCGTACAATGGGGGAAAGTGATGATAACGTCGGAACGTCGTCGATTCGACCGGTTAGGTACGCGCCGCCGTCATCGCTTTTAACCGCGGCCAGTGGCGTATTTTGTATGCTTTTTAGGGGGGTGTCCAGTTAATATAGGTAATAGGTATATACTTATTTGCTAATGTTTTAAAATAAATGTACATGGACATTTAAAATCCAACGTATTAATATTTATTAAAAAAAAAACATCATTGTAATATATTTATATCTAAATATACACAAATTTCCGCTGAAAAAAACAAGTGACACAGACGCATGAAGGCACGGGCCACGGAGCCGCAAGATAAAAATATAAATTGCATGTATACTGTAATAGAATAATAATAACATAATATAATTTAAACATATTAATATACATTAGTACCTATATAGTAATCATCATCGGTCACAATAATTTAATAATTATTACTATATATTTTGTTTGTTACATTCGATATCAGTGGTGCTATAAGAATAACAGTTTTATAAATAATTAAAACTATAATAGGATAATAAGTACATTATTTAAAACTAAATTAATTTTTTTCCTAATTAGTTTAGGACTTTATATAATATTAAAATAGTTCATAACGAATCACATATTTTTATTTGTCAAATTCCCTTTAAAATTTATCAAAATTAAAGATTGAATTTTTTTTTTGGTTTGGGGGGTGTCCAGACACCGTGGACACCCCCCCCCAAAATACGCCACTGACCGCGGCGAACCATGGGCTACGGCTACCGTGTATGCGAGTTCCAGTGGCGTAGCCAGGGGGGGATGTTTGGGTGTTATAACCCTCCCTCTCAGCCGTATTTATATCAAAAATATAATGTTTATAATATAGGAATACAATAATTTGGTCGTGGTAAAATGTATTCTGTTATGCCGTATTTACACACTACCACGGTTTAAGATAAACTTTATCTTAAATAGTGCACACAGTGTCGTATTATTGCACTCGTGCAGTCGTGCAGATAATATTTATATTTTATACTACACCATCATATTGTGTTTTAAATAAATATTTAAAAGTTAAACGTACATTATAATTTATTTAAACAATTTATGAGTACATTTCAGGAAGTGTGAAATCCTCCACAAGTTACATTTTATTACAAACTCCCCCCCCCCCTAAAAAAAATCCTGGCTACGCCACTGGCGAGTTCTGACAAAAATTCGTTCTGACGAGTTCGGTCTGAAATCCCCGTCAGAACAAAACGGTTACACTGTGCGCGTTTTTTGATATTCTGGCGGTCGGCACGTTTCTGCCACCCAGCAAATATGGACCAACTCGATGAATTTTACTTCCTTGAATGTCCGTTAATGAAATGATTGTTGTTAGATGGTGGAAAAACAGAGCATGTCAACCAGTTATTTTCTAGAAGAGGCGACAAAGGAGAGTTTGAAATGTCCCACAAACACCGGTTCTCACCGAACAAAAATTTTACAATATTTTAAAATTAACAGTCGAAACAAATCTAAATTAATTAATCGAATCACGTAAACATAGACGCGGTTTGCACGAAAAAATCAAACTTGTTTGAACGCTCAACTGATTCTGAAGACATCGTGTATGTCTTGTCGACGGAATAGTATAAATGATAGACGAACGCCCCCTTGGGAAGACCACCCTTTGAAAATAAGAAATGCCCACAAGGGGAAGGTAGCGCCCACGCTGGGAATCAATGATCCAACATAATCGTAATACGTAGCGGGTACAACGGTTTATATACAACAAGCGGTTCGCGGTTTCGATTGAATGGTTAAAATGAATAATCGTACTTCGTGTCGCCGGTCGCGCGTCGGATTTCGTACAGAAGTAACGGAACTTCGACGTAAATCAATTAAGACGATGCCTTCGGACGCGGCGTGTGTCTGCTGCTGTGGTTATCCCGGGAATTCGAGGGTTCGAGACGAACATATCTATGTGTATATAAGTACAGTAGAACCTCGATTATCCGAACTATAATAATTAGCGTATCCGAACATGAAAACTCGTATCCGGCGCCGGCCGGTTTATCGAATTTATCATAACATTCATAACTATCCCTTTTGGTTTATTATTTGTACTTTGTAGTGCATATTATTATTATTATGTACGTATTTTACGTGCGTCAATCATCAGTAGATGAACAAAACGCAACGGGCTTATCTAAACAACGTCCTCGTGTTTAACCCGTCAGTTTGGTTCGGCTCTCTACCGCACGCACATCGTTATACACACGTACAAATATATTACGATTGTCAAGTATGTAAAATGTCTAATAAACGTAAACGTCATGTTCTTACGATGGAACAAAAAATAGAAATTCTTGCTAAACTGGACAAAGGTGAGACTAGCCACTAGCGTATCTTTAGCCCGTCTTTATAATGTAGGTAAAGCAACACTTACAGATATTAAAAACAATCGTCATGCAATCATAGGTTTTGCGTCAAAGATGGATAGTGGTGATGGAATAAAAAAATAATAAATAATATACGAGTATAATAATAAATATTTTTATTTTATATTTCCAACAATCGAACTTTTTCGTATCCGAACTAGGTGCGGTCCCAGTTAGTTCGGATAATCGAGGTTTTACTGTACATAATTAGCGGTGTAAACAACCGAGGGGGTGCGAGTATAGGAAACACGATTGTATTATTCAAAATAATCGTATTGTAACAATATTGTTACATATACTATATATATATATTACTTTTAGTATTACAATTATAGAAACATAATATAAGCCAGTGGCGTGCGGTGATATTTTATATTGGGTAAGCGCTTAAATAAAATTGCAATACAATTTTCAACACAAAATTTACTGACTTGTGGACACGTTGACGGTCGACGACAAAATAGTTTATTTATTATAAGTATAGTATAGACAGTATAGTATAATATAGTATACTAGTATATACATAACTTATAATAAGTATATTGATAACAAAAATAATCCCATATGCATCGTAAGAATATTGGAATTCCGTTTTTAAAAATATCGATAAGCGCTCTGCATAGCGCTTTCAACCATCACGTAAAAACGTGTATATCCGCTTCTACCACAACTGGTCATTCCTATAAATAACGATATGGGAAAGGCAATCTAAAATACTGGCGCTTCTGTAGAGAAATTGCCTATACGAAAAAAAAAATCATTTAATTTCTTTCTAAATCTGATAATTTTTTTTAAATTGAACACAAAAATAAGAATTAATAAATATTGGTAATTTTAATGTAAACAAATTGTCATTTAACATCAGAAATATTAATCTTTTTATTTTTTTTACTTTTTGGTCGGGCATGCGCCGCTTGCCTTTTTTTTTTCTGTTTGAACCGAGGGCCGAGCGGGAACTGTTTTCACATTGCTACACACTCGGCCCCCATCGTTTATTGATAAAATCAAAATATATATACAATATACATACATGGCCCACTTCAATTGGCCGCGCAATTATACAAATTGATGCCAAGATTGAAGTGAGGCCGCGACCGCGCTACAATAAGTTTTACAATTATTTACAACAATTAGTTTGTTCTTCTTCTCGGATTTGCCATCTCACTGGTTTGCCCTTTCCTCTGCCTCTCGGGTTCTCTCGTCTTGTTCCTTTTCACCTAGAATGTTCTCAACCATCTAGAAGAAGGCTTCCATGGCCCTGGTCGAGGCCACTCTCAGGTTCTGGATCGTCCTTTGGTTGTCGATACCTTGGGTGTCTGGGCCGCATATGAGGTCCTGGACATCGGAAGGTGACGGGTTTCTGCCTCCGAGAAATTCACTGACGCTGTGCCGAAGAGGCTCCCAGTGCGGACAGTGAAATAGTGTGTGCTCAGCAGTGTCCTGTGGGCAATTATAGTATAGGCACTTACTATCTGGAGCTCGACCCATACGGTGGAGATATTGCCTGAAACACCCGTGGCCTGTGAGAGCTTGGGTCATGTGGAAACTCAAGTCTCTTGACGGCCTTGAGTTCCATCTCCTGAGGTTGGGAAGGACGGAGTGCGTCCAAGTAGCGGTATTCGAACGACTCCATCTGGTCTCTCATGCGCCGCTTGCCTAGCTTGTCCTGACCGCACGCCACTGATATAAGCTGACTATACATTAAGTTCCCCCCACATTATATTGTAAGGCCTATGGTTGACTATTGATATGTAAGAGAACGTCAGTTCTCCGCGATTACCATCACGCTAACTAGAACTCCGTGTAACTACGGAACAGCCATATGATTGTTAAGTATGCCAGTAAGTATTAATAAACCATTATAGATTAATAATTATCTTTACCAATACGCATTTATTTGTAATATTAAGATCCTATATACCATTTATGCTCCCGAGCTACGGTTAATTATATTCAAAAGAACCCAAATTGTTCCCTGAATATCTTATATTTAACGGGTCATCCCCGACCACGTTACAGTATGCGTTGCTCGGCGCACGGCAGGGTACACCGCGGTGCAGATATTTTTTCGGTTTCGTTTTTTCTTCCCGTTCGTTTGCCCGTCGTCTCTGCGCGCGTAACTACTTCCACGTGTACGTCCTGCGTAGTACAACGACTTAGGTTATATTATACGTATTTTTATACGTCTATATATATATATATATATGGGGCGTATTACGGTGCGCGGACCGCGATAACCACCGGTATACCTATACTGCAGGCGGCCGGCGGCGTCTTGGAAGAGTCTCCGCGTGCACAACAAAGGCTCGCACAATGGGGCCGGCGATTGTGTTGTGTTGTCGCGCTGCAGAAGAAAAGGTGGTGGCCGACCACAGATGGTATTATTATTATTTTTATTATTATTGGTACAATTGACACGAGGGGGCACCGCGGGTACGTCCCTTTCACACGGTCAACAATGGACGGGTGTTCGTGCAACGCAGATAGACGAGAGTAAAATAATGGAACGAGTGGGTAAGCGAGTGAGAGACAGACAGAGAGCGAGATGGAGGGACGGACAGACGGACGGACAGGAGACAAAAAAAAAAAAAAAAAATAAAGAGAGAGTTTAGCGTAATGTTATCCGCTGGGTACGTGAAACACGGTGCGTGATGACGGTCGTCTATACCGAGAGTGCAACAACTATGTATGGTGCAGATGATGACCTTACAGTCACAATCGTCGGAGAGCATTTATGTAATACTGTACGGTATTACATTGTATAATGGATGCACGGCGAGCGGGTAGTCGAGATGGAGTGTATGCTAAGCGGGTGCACACTAGCTGCCGCGGTATTTAACCCTGTACGCGAGTTGTCATCGCCGTCGCCGCGGTCGGACGCGGTGGCGGGCCTCGGAGGGACTTAGTCGAGGACCGACGATTACCATGACAATGCCCGGGGACCGAACAAAGACCGGTAGGCGACTGAAAACCGCGTACGGGGGAGGTCGGCAACCGGAGCGGCGGGACCGTCACGAGCAGGAGAGGAGAAGGAAAAAGGATATTATTACGGACTTCGGGGCGCGGTGTGCGCGTGCGCGCGAGAAAGAGACTGTCATACGCTCGGGGACGAAACTATTATATTATTATTATCGTCATCATCGTCGCGTATTTCTTCTCTCGTCGTGCGTACACACGAATGTAAAGACTCCCGAGTGAAAAGGATCGGTGGCGGCGCGGACCCTTGTAACAGATATTCTTTTAGTACCTACGTGTATACTATATGTATATATATATATATTATATCCTTGCGTATAATACAGTTCGCGGTGTTTTTGAATTAATCCTCCTGCACACGCGATGAGTGAGAGAGAGAGACAGAGCACTCGGGGATAACTACCCGCTGTCTATACATATAAGGGTACTGCGGTGTTTTTGTTCTCCGCACACTGCATAGTGATAGCTTGATCCTGTATACTTCAAAAAAACATGATAAACGTGTAAACGAGTGCTTACCTAGTGTAGTAGGTATAAACGTTTTCTGCCTGTCGGTGGCGGTGTATATAACGAAACATTTTGTTTCGGATTTTAAACATCTCCTATCTGCCTGAGAATAATTATCAAAGCTCCTTGGTATGTCACTAACAAGCCAATCCACCACGACCTAAAAATTCAAACAGCCCACGAAACTGCTGTGTCATTTTATAAAAGATTCCATACAAAAACTCACACCTCCACCCACTCATCGGCCAGCTCGGATCAAAAACTGTTCCAGACAATCCTGTGAGACGCCTCAAACGAAACTGATCTAGGGACCTACTTCAATAATTTTAAACACAAGCCGATCCAGGTTTCGCAGCTGTGCGCCTTCCTGTTCAAGCCCTCATGTCACCAAAAATTCTATTCATTATAAAACCATAAATCTTACTTATTGTACAAAAAAATGTATAGATTGTAAATATTCAATAAACATATTTCTAAAAAAAAAAAAACATCTTCTACATACTCTGTAGTCTTGTTGACTGTTGCTCGGATTCGCACGTGTTAAAAATACCGAACGATATTAGTTAACAGCTTAGAATCGGGATTTTGTAGGCGTTCGCTTTTTTTCTCTTTTGGTCGAACGTTAACGAAACTTTGCTAGCCGTGTACGTTTGCTTTATACTTCGTAGAAAAGAATAATCGACATTTTTTTTGATTTTCTTTTTAAAAAGATCGCCGCCACAGGATACTCCTTGCAACAGATCCTACATGTTTTGGAAAATATAGTCATTTATGTGTACACGTTTTCCATAGATCAGAATTTCAACAAAAGCACAGCTTGTGGGCGAGCTTTTGAAATCACTCCGTATACTCCATCGACGTATAATTTTTACACCCGAACGGTTCAAACATCTAAATATATATACGACACATTTATTATACTCGAAGCAGCTATATCGAAACCAATTAATTCGCATTTCACTCGACCTTGTGCGAATATTTTCAGAATAAACTCGATGCGGTTTCCGAGAAATCGAACTGATGACAAAATAATGCAAGTGCACAAACTACGTTCGAACTTCATCGTAATAATGAACAATAATTATTATTACGCGAGCGCGAAAAAAAAAAACAAATAAATAAATACGCGATGCCGGCTGCAGCGCTCGGAGATTGCGAGAACCGCGAGTGTTTAATAATTGAATGTCATCACTTGCCGCTACCGTTATTGGATTTCAGATCCGCTATATTTATGCACGGTTCCGTTCGCGTTGTCTTTGCAGCTACTGCAGTTTTCTCATCAAACGATACCGTGTTCCGGGTATACCGGCGCTCCGATAAATGCGTGTATACGCGCGGCAAAGCTGAACGTTTTCGCGGAACGTATACACTCGTGCGAATCGTCTTGTTCGCGTGCAAACGGTTTGATATTCGGTGAAAATTAAAACGATTCGCCGACGGTTTGTCGGGAAAACTTTCCGCCGATCGAATCGTCTCGAGTGCCGAGAGAGAAAAAAAAAACCGTATTGTTTCAAGTCGAAACGGAAATACTCGTAGCAAAAGTAATGAATTCAAAATGAAAACGAACAACTTGTCCCGTCTCGCTGCGCGCCGTTAGTGTACACACTTCAGAGTCGTACACTTGTATAGTGCGTTGATTTTTCCAATCGGTACGAAGTGACCGCTTGCACGGTGTATACGTATGGTGTTCTGTTAAACGCCTGTACACGGTAAAGATGACATTTTTCGTAGTAAATTAAAACGATTCACTGGCAGTTTGTTTGGAAAACCGTCTGTTAATCGAATCTCGCTCGAGTGACAAAAGAAGAAAAAAAAAACATGGAGTCAAATACCTACCATCAGGGATGGCAAATCCATGGCACGTGAAAAATTAAAATATTTTTGGGAAAAAAATTTTGTTATTCTGAGAAATGGATTAGAAGAAATTCTGTGTGATAGGGCGGTATACAAATTTATCGTAAACATAGGGAATAAGATTTTGAATATATGGAATGAAATCCCAAAAGATTTTTCCACTTTAAAAATAGTAGCATTAGCTGTTTTGTCTATTTTTTCTTCAACATATTGAATTTTATAAAATCTGAAACCGACTAACTGATGGTTGCAGTGCAGCGTGTACTTCATTAAAAGTTACTGATTATAAGCCAAACATCAACAAATTAGCATCAACTATTCAACAACAAAAATCACATAAAAAAAAAATAATTAACAAAGTAATATTATTATAATAAATTGTATGTACCTAAAGTCCTAAACCAACCTTTATTATACTAATACATTTATTATACAATCAAATAACGATAGTTTTTTTTTTTTTTTACAATAATGAATATAACAAAATATTTTTCATGGCACGCTCGAGCAAAAATAAAACGTAATTTCTGGCACGTAGTGTTCAGAAAGTTTGCCACCCACCCCTGACCTATATTATCTTAAGCCGAATCGGAACAAGAAACGTACGGAACGTTAAAGTTCACGTCGCAAGTGTGATGAATTAAAAAAAATAAACGAAGTAGTTCCACCGTCTTACTGGGCACGGATATAACATTTAGTGTAAACATTCCCTATGAGTCTAGGGTTGCCAGATTTTAAAATCACCAAACCGGGACATCATATTATTAAATAACCTTTTTTTTTAAAAAAAAATATTAAAAAACCAATACATTTTTTTTACATTAAACTACATTCATACAATACTAATACTACTTCATCAAAAAGCTGATCGCGGTTTACAATTTCAGTTTAAGACTCAAGTTTAAAGTTTCTGAAGCTTTTAAAAAATTATCCCATTTAATTTAATTTTCACCCACCCAAAAAAATGTAGATGCATTACCAAAACTATTTTCCCACAGACTGATACATGCTGATACATATAAACATAATATAATGATGTAATGATATTATGTACAATATTATTCCATATTTCGTTATTGAATAATACAATATTAAGGTTATTTTCGCTCGGCTTCCATTAACCGGGACAAAATTAATGTCCGACCGGGACACCGGGACATGCTGTGAAAACCGGGACGAATGGCAAGCCTACCTATGACGATTCTTCCCACCGATACGAAGTGACCGCTCGCACTACCGCTGATCGTTTTTTAAACCGTTCAAAACGATTTCCGCAGGGGCGTAGCTATACATTTCTTTTTGGCTAGGCCCACATAAACCTTCCACTGTTAGACACGGAAGTGGGGACTAATCCCAATGTTGGTATTGGCCTCCTATAATTTCAAAGTTATCAATGATTATTTTTATTTATCATTAATAACTTACGGCAAAGGTTGCAATTTCTATTTATCAGAATACAAGATAATTTTTTATAATTATTAATTACTATACTACTCGTAACTTACAACATGTACGTATTGTCCATTTATAACATATTTTCAAAGTCAAAATTCTATCTTCTTTATGATAGCAAACCCATCAACAACGGCCGATGGACTATCGATAAATTGCTCACTTATTTCCCTTTCTATGGAGATTGACGTAAAATCGTTTAGCCTGGGAATTTTTATAGTTGACCTGAGGTATGTTTTCATTCTTCTCATTGTTAAAATACTCCTTTTTCTATTTAGAGAAAATCTGGATAGGCCCGGCCCTACCTACTGGCTACGCCCCTGGATTTCCGTTTTCGGATCATTTCGATCGGTAGGGCAAAAGCGAGTATGCCGTTATGTTGACGATTTAACTTGGTTATGCGTGTCGATGCGACCAGCAGCGCTTGAAAAACCATCGACCGGTTCCCATTCAATTGCACCGCTATATTTTGGAATTATTTCAAACGTCTTCCGGTAAACTCGTCTTTAGCAATCCACTTGGGCGGGCTTTGGTCACGTTTAGAATCGTTCTGAAAATTGATTTTAGAAATTCCGAAACGTTTTTGAGATAAAAGAATCGGCGTCTTACTTTTTTTTTTTTTTAGTTCGATTAACAGTCACATTTTTTTTTTTTTTTTATAAGCATAAGTACATTTATGTTCATTTATTGTGTTTACGGTTTTTGTTATTATTTACGGGTAGGATTAGAGAAACGTTACTTTTAAAGTGCACAATGTCACAGGAAGTGCTTTATAACAGTACGTCTTAATGTCTTATTGAACGGCTGCGGTATTATTTCCAATAGCGAATCGATTTTGAGAAGAAAAAAAAAAAAGCACCCGATACATTTGTAATGTAAATATACAAAATATGTATTGTACGCCGACATTTATCATTTTGAATCCCGGCGCACATACGGGTCCTATTCACCACCGGTTGGACGCGATATGCTGAGATATTGTTTTCGCAGACAAGCCGTTATACCGTTATAGGAACACGTCCTGTGAAATGATGCGTTATAATAATGTACGTACTATTATGAACTATATTCAATAGAATTGGTTTTAAGACCAAAAAAAAAAGCTTTTCAAACACGTGTACAACTGCTAATATTTTAGTCTTTGACACGTTATGTTCAAAAAAATAAAAATAATATTCTACGCCACGCATACACCACACGACCGGGGCAAAACTGTGACCGTTATAAGAAAAAAAAAAAAAAAAAAAGCAAAAGATTATGTGTACACAGCAGTGGTTTTCAAATTGTGTGCCGTGGTCTTCTGAAAAATGTTTTCCGTAGACGACCCGAACGCATTGAATTGTGATACAAGAAAATAAATACGCGTTCAACCGTTACGCATTTCCTATATTTATATATTAATAAATTGACAGTTCTATCCTCTCTTTAGTAATCAAAGCTAATAGATATTAGTTCAATTACTAAGAGTTGATGGGTTTTCAAAATAAAACAATAATTCACACCAAAAGGCCAATTTTAATTAAAACAAAAATTAAGCGTGGCGTTGTAGTCTCTACACATACGTGCTTCAAAAAACACACACACACACTGCCCCGGTCTCGTCCGACCGGCTGTTTTAAATAGTCATTTACAATATGCTACCTCAACTCATTTGCTTCACTGGCCAATCCTACTAATTTTTATAATAATTAAATTTTGGCCTAGTTGGCATATACAACAGTAGTATGTAATTTACAAAATATACTCGATCGAGTTATAAAAGTAATTGATTCTATAAAGAGCCGACGACCTCTTAAATGAAGCCTATTCGAAAAAAAAATTGTAAAAATATGGATGCAGACTATTCAAGATTATTTTTATACAGCGCAGTAAGATGGCTTTCAAGGGGCAATATTTTATCACGATTTTACAGTTTGAGAGGGGGAGTTACTCGTATGTTTAACTATGGAAGAATCCGAATTCAACTATCATGGGGATGGAGAGTGGTGGACAAAGTTATCCTTCTTAACTGATTTGCTTGAGCCTCCCAATAAACTAAATTCAAGTATGCAAGGTCGTGATAAAAATATACTTACATTGTCAGACAAAATGATGGCTTTCATCGAAAACTCAAGTTAATCAAGGTAATTTCATTATGTATCCGCGTACTGCTTATGTCATCAACAGTCGAGCCTATCGCATTGTTAGAAGTAAAAGTGAACAATTATTGTCCAAGTAAAAATATTAAGAATTACGACTATGTGTACGAGACCCTTTCAGTGTGTATATTAGTGACTGGGTCGATTTAGAACTTGCTGAAGAAGAAAATCTCTGTTGAATTAAAAAGGATCGAACATTGCAGTTGAAACTCGAAGAGATCACCCTCAATGAACTCTAGATATATGTTTCTGAAGAATACCCGGAAATATCTATAAAAGCGCTGATTATTAATTTTCAACTTCATATATTCGTCAACAGAATGCTTACGAATATAAATATGAAAAAACGAGAAAAACTAAATTCAATGGAGGAATAAATGCGACGGTGTCTGTCAACTATTTGTCCGAGAATTAAAAGATATTCGTACATTTGTCATTAAATGTGTGTACCGAGTGCACTCATCTTTTGTAATTGAATTTAGAAACTAATACAATGTAATCATAATTAATAAAAATGTGTTAGCCCATCAACAAGCACACGTTTCCAAGAATACGTATAGAGTTGTGATTAAAAAAAAAATGTTGTTCGTCTAATTAATAAGTGCGAAAAAAAAATGGTCAGTGCGCCGCGAAATGTTTTTACGAACACGGTGTGTTGTATACAAGTTTGCAAACCACTGGTGTAGAGGAATGACACGCTATGAAATCGCCTCGATATGATGTTAGATAAAAATATGCTCATTTAGTATTTTAGTGTTGGCGTCGATTCGCGTATCGGACGAATTGTTTTCGAACTCGCCAAGAGTGTTTTCGATTTTAACCTTAAAGTTTTGCTTCCTTCAAGGACGCGGGCCACGCCGAACCGCGCGTTTTCGATTTATTAATATTACAATATACTGTATAGCATGGTCGTTCGCGCTTCGGGACAAATCAATCGGGCGGTCCTGGTTTTCGCACAAACACCAAAAAGACAACTAGTTTGCGCACATAAGTACCACTCGTTTGGGCACAGTTAATCTTAAATTTAACAAATTGTTTGCGCAAAAAAGTACCTTAAAATAAATAAATATAATAGGCACATAATATTTACTATGACAACTTTAAGCTACTTCAAGAAGCGTATATCTAATGTGGTACGTAAGTACATTTTCCTTCCCACTTTACAGACTTAGGACTATCTATGAAAATGTTTGTTTTTTTTTAAAGTTAAATTATTTCAATCAATCCGTGATGATTACTCCGCCTAAAGACGCGTGTTGTACACAATACCGAGCGCGCTGTTCACGTTGTCCACGATTGTTTCGATATAGCTTATGGGGTCGAGACAAATCGATAAATACGGACACGACGTTATGATAATGTGAACGCATTGTTCGATACGGATTTACAAGCGTGTAACAATATTCAAATTCGAACGGTCTTATCGTGCATCGTAACGCGATCTAGATAGTACTACGACGTTGCATGGGTGGCCACGCAGTGTGCCGTCATGTGTGTTTATGTGTGTGTACATTATGTAAATATATTTAAATGTAACACCCCACGTAAAGGTGACGGTGAAGTGACGCGTATAGCACACGTTCACTATAACTAGCTGACCTGGCAAACGATCGCGAGTTAAACGCTCACCGGATTTCACGATTACTTGTCGAACGCCGTGGACAAACATTGCTCTGTACCGATTTTTAAGTGCTTCAAGTCCCGAGCCCCGCTCGTTATTATTTTACTAATTGTGTGTTCACATAAAAAAAGGTGGTTTGTTACCTCTTATATTTGACCCCCTCGACCCCTTGGCGGTGGATTGGGGGGTAAAATCCAGGAATCGGTGTTTCGGGCACTTTTGGAAATGAAAAACGTTCAAGTCGACGCATCGGGTTGAATCATTTAGTAGTCTACGATGTGCATATTATGGTCGTGCGTAAACGGTCAAGTGCAATTGCGCCTGCACATGTGCATTGTATACGCAACGAGTATGTACAATGATATATTATATGTACAGTGTGAAACGTCTAGAACCATTGTTCGCCAAAAACTACCGGAATACAATAATATAGTGCATGAAGTGTTTTTCTCGTGAACATTTCACGTCAATCCTGCGATACATCCGGTCGGGTTGGGTCGGATTATGAAATTCGAAATCGAGGCTGGAGCAAAAGAAAAACAGTGACTTTGCCGGAAAGCAAAGACTGCATTTACAAAGGGAACAATGCACTCTTATAATGCGTTTGACCGCCATAGAAATCGATTTGGGTGTCAAACTATTGCCACTATTCACAGGTACCCGTGTGTTGTATGTGCCAACTAGTCCAAAATTTAGTTATTATAAAAATTGGTAGGATTGGCCAGTGAAGCAAATGAGCTGAGGTAGCATATTGTAAATTAATATTTAAGACAGAGCCGCGAGCCGGTTGGACGAGACCGGGGCAGTGTGTGTGTGTGCGTGTTGTTTGAAGCACGTATGTGTAGAGACTACGACGCCACGCTTAATTTTTATTTTAATTAAAATTGGCCTTTTGGTGTGAATTATTGTTTTATTTTGAAAACCCATCAACTCTTAGTAATTGAACTAATATCTATTAGCTTTGATTACTAAAGAGAGGATAGAGCGATACCCACGAAAGTGCGGTATACGACAGTGTCTTAAATATTAATTTACAATATGCTACCTCAGCTCATTTGCTTCACTGGCCAAGCCTACTAATTTTTATAATAATTAAATTTTGGACTAGTTGGCACATACAACACGTGTATTATTATTGTTATTATTATAACTTTTTTTTTAATTTACACTTTAGCAGTGGCGAAGGACAGACGTGCAATATTGATTTGCCGTATGTAAATTACGTTTGATTTTCCCACATACGCGTGCATCCATATGCATAAGACGTTGTTTCACGACTAGGAACAATTGGAATAATTTTTAAATGTAATTAACAGTTTGTTTTAAATATTTTTTCGGGAGAGAAAGTTTATTGTTCTACCAGGCTTCTCCATCGACGCTACTTGTAATGTTTCGATCGGGAAGTGCACTATATTCTCTCACATTTTGATATGATAATATCGATGGATTAAAAATTTCGATTATCACACAAAAATCAGTGTTTGTACCTATGTACAATAGAGTAGTGATGCGAGTCCCATAAATTTACCATGTACAATTAAAAAAAAAAAAAAATTAAACCGTACATTATTTTTCAAATATCGAGTGACTACTCAATTTGTATGTAATTTTATTCATTGACATAACATCATGATAAAGATACGAATTGAAATGTTGATAAAAGGATGATAATTATAACTTTTAACTTATACCTAACCCTAAATAACACTAATTATAACTAATATTATAAGTTATATAACTCCAAATTAGTGCAATAACATAAGGTGTATTTGGTGTCGACTATATTTTGAAATTAAAAACAAAATAAAATATGAATGCTTTAGAACTTTTTCTATAATACTCTAGGAAATGTTTGCATTTTATATAATTTTTTATTTTTATTTATTCAATTTATTGTTGTATTTATTTTATTGAACATTTAAATAGTTTCAATAAATTATACGTATATTCGATAATAATTTGTTTTCATATAATATATATTATTCGTATATTATTAAGATCATAAAGTACATCGATTTTGTTTTTTTCACATATAGAATTATGATACTCTTAGAACTGTGAAATCAATATTTTGTGTTTTTTTGTAAACAAAATAATAAAAAAAGCTTACAACATAACAGAATATCAAGTTAAGAATACTGAAGAGCCTCTGTAAACATCGTAATAAAATCCCATTAGAAAAATCAATTTACAATTGAGATAAACCAATCTTAATTTTAGCCGGTAAAATTGTTCGGCAAATTGCCTACCCTAAAAAACTTTTGTACGTTAAATTCACATGACCATGTAATAATATAATAATAGAGTTCGTAATTACTAGGGCTCAAGGGCGTAGGTATAGATTATTAATGGAGGGGGTTTCAACATAAAATTATTTGTAATAGGCTGACGTGAAAAAAAAACAAATACAAATACTAATAAAAAACTTATAAAAATAAAATATAATATAATAAATAAATAAATAAATAAATAAAATAATATAATAAAAATATTATTTTTAAAAATTTAATTCTATAAATGTAAATTTAAACGTTGCCTACTTTGTATTAATCTGTTAAATATTTGTAAAGGATCAACAATGACGTCCCTATAAATACTTAAAAGAGCTAGGCCAGTTAGTCTCTCTTGACCAATGGTGTTTCGTAAATACGTCTTTAAACACTTCAATGTAGAAAAGGAACGTCATGCACTCACAGTAGACACAGGAAGAGAGGCCAACATTTTAAGAAGAATATAAATGAGAGGAAAAAACATTTATCACACTTTTCCAATGTTTTAATTGCATTTAACTCATTTAAGTCATCACTTCTTTCTTCCCACTTCTTGGTCCATAATTGATACTCGCACAACAGATTTCCAAGTTTTTCATCGTGCAGATATATCTTATGTATTTCTGTAAATTTTTTTTTTCAGCATCATTTTTATTATTCACATACTTTGACAGTAAGATTTGGAGGTTTCCAAGATCTTTTCGTGATGGTTGGAAAATCTGGCTGCTTGTTCGCTCAGCATATGATCAAGAAATGGATAGTAAACATTTATGTTATAGTATATTTCGGCTGTCTCTACAGGAATATTGCTTCGTCTTTTTTGTTGGTTTGTAATTCTAGGTACTGTAAGTGACTCAATACCTAAAAGTTGGATTTTCGAATGGGGGGGGTTTGAACCCCCAACCCCCCCTATCTATGCCCCTGCTAGGGCTAGGGAAGTAGGGACTTCATGCTCTAAAAAACCTCAAAATATGCATGCCCTTAAAAATTATCTTATATTTTCTAAAAATATTCAAATATGATCTTAAAATTTTTTTATTTCAAAAATTACAAATTTATTAATTATTATAATAATTTATTATTTTAATTTCTTCTTCTTTAAGCTTGCCTTTAAACAAAACAAAAACAAGAAAAAATTTTAAATAATTGTGTTTATGAATTAATAATTTTAAAAAGTAATTTAAAACGTATTTTAAAAGGTAGATGGATTATTTAATAATTTATATTTAGTCAATTTTAATCTTTTTTTTTATTTCCAATTTCTAGAAAATTTATATTAAATATTGTATTATATGAGTAAAACATGTTAAATATGTATGAAAAATACAAATATAGTAAAATATGCACTTATTAGAAAAAAGTGCTAAATATGAAAAAAAAAAATGATTGCCTTAAACTCCTACTACTATGAAACAAATTTCTATTTGACTTGGCTATGTTTTGAATGATTATTGAAAAACATGCAAACTCCTATAAGTCCGTAGCCCTAGTAATTACTAGTTACACATCTTCGATTACCTGTTTCGTTGCGATCATCGAACGGGTACATCCGATCGTATGAGCGTACACCGCAAGTGAGCATGATATTATTTTATTGTACTAGATTCGTTCTCACCGTCATGTTGAAGAAAAAGATGATATTTTACGAGCCGAATAAAAGCACAAATCATTACGTACAAAACCCCGTTTAAAGGTGTTTTTCATAATTAAATATCATTATTACGGCTAGGATTGTATAGGCTTTTGACTTTTTTTTCATGATTCACAAGAAATAGCTTTTCAATCACAAATTATGATTTGGTTCATGTGGTTTTAATTTTGCATTTTTTTTCGCATTATTTGGACATTTTGGATTTTATGTCCTTTTTTACACTTTTATGAAATCTGAGTAATATTTTTGTTATTTTAATTTCATTAACATTTACATTAATTTCGTTCTTAATTAATTTGTATAAAATACCGATTGTTTATCTATCTCATTGGTCAGTTGACGATGATAAAACCACTTCTATGCAAAAATAATTTTCGATACCATCACCCGATATCACGGAGTTAAATTGAATATCACGACAGTGATGTGGTGGTGAGTAACTATGTACAATTTTTTTTCTTTTAGCTCTTTTTCGGTCATTTTTTACCATTAGGACATTTTTAGGTCGTTTTAAGGTAATTTTTTTAGGTCATTAAAATCTTAGCCATAACCATTAATAGATAGGACCACACTGGGGCTACGCTTTGTATTTTCGCGGTCTTTTTCTGCAAAGTTATTGACGGATCAATTTCAGACGTCTAATTGATGTTTCGGCCGAACAAAACGGTTTCGCGTACGTTATTGTTCGTTTCGCGTCGGTGCTGAGCAGAGCTAAAACAAACGATACGAAATAATAATAATAATAATAATCATAATAATCATAATAATCATAATAATAATAATAATAATATACCCGTCAGCGGAGCAAGTGCGCGCCGGTGACTTGATTCGCGTTCGCGGGGCTCCATTGTCTCGCCTTTGTTTACGTACATAATATAATATTATATTTTCAGCGGTGCGGTTCGGTCGCAATCAATCAGTTCGACAATCGTAAAATGGGCTTTTATCCACACGCACGCACCAGCATAATAACGTACGACGCGCACTACAATTGGACATAACAATCGGACACAAAGGATTCAGGTGTCTAACAATAAAAACTAAACCGAATGTACGATATATATGTGTACGATTTTTTCTTTTTTCTTTTTGTTATCCCTCGTCGGGGGCGGAGCCAAGGACGTCGGAGGCCTTTGTGCGGGCAACATATAATTTTCACATCACCTGGGACCTGCGACAATGGCAAGGTGTTTGTCTCGTCGTCGTTATTCATCGTGAAGCACGCACGCACGCGTAGGCCGCTTGTACCCTTCTCCTCTACACCATCGCATACTTACGTACCGGCGATCCAAAGGCGATAATGTGTGTGTGTGTGTGTGTGTGTGTGTGTGCGTGTGTGTGTGCGTGCGCGCGCGTGTGTGTGTGTGTGTGTGTGCGTGCGTGTCACCGGGGGTGTGTGTGTGTGTGTGTGTTTTTTCACTCTTTTTTTTCTTCTTTTCTTTCCGAGTTTTATTCCGTTTGTTTTTTTTTTTTCTCTTTCTTCTCGTCGTCACCACCGCCCACAGGAAATAACCAACACGAATCGCGAACGATTCACCAGAACCGTATTGGCGTTTACACAGATTTATAGCGCACAGACTACGACGTATTATGCTGGTCCGCACCACCATTCGTAATAAATTATTTATTATATCGCGTCACACGTGAAGACCGCTCGCGTTCCACAGGGTACGCGGCCACCGTGGTGTAAGACAAACCAGACATTGTGGCACGTTCGTCCTGCTCTCGCGCGCACTCAATAATAACAGTGAGGTGTACACATACCGCGCGGCGGATACAAGAATGCGGAGTCCCGCTGTTCGCGGACGGTACACTTACGGTGTCGTTTATGATTGTACGAGAAATCGAAAATGATCACGACCTGCAGTACACGTATACTTCAATTTTTTCAAACCCACCGAACCTAACCGCCCGCCTCTTTAATCGTTTTCGCCGTTCGCACCCGCTGCAGTAGAACCACGTCACAGATAGCGGGCCATACACGAACAGTTTAACCGTCGGATCAGGAATGTCATTCCAGATGTGCCGAATTGTCCCGCCCCTTGGAAATGTAACGACCAGATATGTAGGTTTATGTTCAAAACTTTCCTGCGGTTATGATCCGTCCCTTCATCTTTCGCCATGTTAGAAATATTTTTTGCCATTCCTATAGACATTTAAGTACTGTATAAGTTGTTCAATTGTATGTCATATGATAATTATTATTTTTTACAAATCATTTTTTCGTAGTATGTACTTTTTTGGTCTCCTTCCTAAACGCGTTTCTTAAGTTTTCTATTTCGCTTTTCACAAATTCAGTGTTAGCTAATGGACTAACTGTACGTTGATAAGCTTTATTTTTTAAGTTTCTGTTAGTATACACCTTACTTTTTAGTTGCCATAAACAATTAAACTTTTTATAGCGACTAATGAACTCTACGAGTAAATCCTTACTCCACTCAGAAGACATAGCAGAAATAGATATAAAAAAAATGCATAAAAGTAAGTACAAATCTAAATTATTATTTCAATAATACAAAAATTAGCAACAGCAGTAGACAGGACCACGACGCACGTGTATTTACTGTTTATAACTAAAACTGTGGTCTGTGAACTGTGACCGTCATACACGGTGCAAGTCGAATATAGTCCAAAAATATCTTTAGCGATGACGTTCAAATGCCTTCAATTCAAATTTTTATCCTTTACACGTACGTACCAACACGACCGATTTGGTCGGCCAAGGGACAAATCCGACACTTAATCTGTTCGTGTATGGCCAGCTAATTCGAAAACGGCCGCGGACGGTTGTACGTTGTACCGGTGACAATAATAATAACACGTGCGTGTTTATATTGCTTTCTTTTAACAATCGAGCTGTGCTAGTGGTCACCGCGGTTAGGGGTTCGCCGTGGCGCGCACATGACGTTTTTATACCGCTCAATCAGTACCTCGAACACATCGAGTTGTTACGACGTTATAAATAGATATTATATCGATCGTCTTAGAGCCGCGTGCAACGAGAGCGTATGGCTCCGTGGAGGTACAAGTTCCAATGCGAGTACAAAATTGCTTTTCAATTTTTTTTTCTACCGGAGCTGCCAAATAAAAGTCGCTAGAGCGCTGTGTGTCGGAGGGTCGCACTCGAAAGTCGGAGAAAGCACGGCTTTTGACATTCGACTTAACAACTAGTGATAAGATGCATATCACTAATCGAACAGACACGCAGAAGTTGCGATAATATACGTTTCATTACCTTGTTGTACATATATCGACGGGCGACTTCTGATAGACAATAGGGAACCGCAGGGAAAACTCAAAATGGATAAAGGAATCAAACGTATCGGCAATGCCGTCTTAAGGCATGAGCCCGAGGCCGGTATTTGAAGGACCCCAAGTTTACAAATCTACATTATACTTACAAAATATCATAGTTTTACAATTTTTTAAAAAATAAATATCGAGGGCAAAATATTAAAATTATTGCAATTTTATCCATGAAAAGAGAAACATTATCACTGATGTTTACATATATCAATTTTGAATGTAAAAACGGACTGTATATAATTAAAAATGAAAAGTATTTAAAGATCAAAATGACAAATTGAAATCAATACTTATGTACGAGTCGTAATAAATGAAGTATGTCGCATCTACAGACGGTACTTACCTATACTTTTTTTATGACAGTTATTTTAGTTTTCGTCTTACGAATTACATTTATTGTTTAGTATAAAGTGTAATTCATTAAGAAATAATTCTTATGTTCACGTTTACGTTTTAATCCAGAGAAAATAACTTTTTTGACTGAAAATTTTAAAATTAAAATAAATAATCAAGTGTTAAGTATCGCAGATTTTCGGTCACATTTCGGGTCACTCGTTTTTAAATAATTTGTATATTAATAGTACTAATATGCACTTTTATATACTTGATATAAATAACTATGTTCGACCGAAACAATATTTATCAGCATTTGCCATTTAGATTAGATATAATATACATTATTCAATAATCATATATGTCAATTGACAATACCTGATCATCACGCTACACGAGTAATTAAACATTAATTGGGCATTTAAATAATAATTTCGCGCGTGAATAATTACCAATATATTATATCTTACGGCTGAACCGGAAATAATCGAGACGACGAAGAGTAAACCTTAAGGAAATACCTAAAAACGTAGCGTATGTTCCCAACAATAAGTAGCAATAAGTATCTCAACAAGCTGTAAGCATTAAAACACTGTACATAAAAATTAATAAACAGTTATATTATCAGATGAAATCTCGGATAAAATGTATGTATATAATATAATAACACGATAAATGTCGATAATTTCGAAAAACCAAGGAACAACTTTTAAATACGCCAGCAGGGCCGTATCTGGAAATTTTACGCCCCGGGACAACATATTTCGCCCCCCACCACAAGAAAAAAAAATTATCAAAATAGTTTTTCCAATAAATGTATCGAAGACTGAAGTAATATATAAATAAAAACATTTTTTTTTTTTTGTTATTAGATTCGCCATAATATTTATTTTCAATATAAAATTGCCGCCCCCCTAATAAGCTAAAGAACTTGCCGCCTTGGACAACAAGGGACACCTGCCCCCCCCCTCAAATACGGCCCTGCACGCCAGGCAATATTGTACGTACTGCTGGTCCTAAGCTTGTCAAAGTGTAAAGGAAAGTTTTAGTTTAAACAAGTGACCGCGAGCGCGAACAAAAAGATTGCGACCGCAAATGTGCCGGCCGAATCGGTGCCGCAATCCTGGGTGTCGGCCAAAAGGCGGCGAAGAGAATAAATATAAAAAATACGAACTTTATACGGTTTATGAAATAATTATACCGTAGTGCGAAACGTGTACCCGGGGGTCCGTGTGTGCTGATCGTTCATCGGCGGTTAGTTTAGGTCTACGCGGTTACGTCCTGCGTGTGGCAGCGTGTACGGGGTTAATTGTGATAAAAAAAAAAAAATGGAAAATCTTGTTGCGCTCTCTTCGGTCGAAGGACTTCTCTCCGACGGTCGGGATATGTAAGTCAGCTGCACATAGCTATGGAAAAAAATGTCTCGTCGGCCGCGGACGAATATGATCTGTTAACGATTATCGCGATCTCGCACCGGCAATGCAGTGTATTATGGTGTGACGCGCAGGACCGGATTAACATAGGTGAAAAGGAGCTTTTGCTCCCGGGCGGTAAATTTATAGGGGTGGCCGTGGCGTATAAGTGTGGATGTTCAAATGATAAGTATTTAGTGAATTTTTTTCTCGATCTTGAGTCGAGTAGTAATGGGTTTAGTTAATGAAAATGCCATACTTTTATTTTATGGAACGCACTTACACGGACTCTATATCGCATATTATATCGTCGTGGTTGTAATGGAATTAATCACAGTATACGTAGAATCATATAGAATAGTACTATAAATATGACAAGAGAACGTGTGAAAACGTGAGAACGTCACGAACGTGTCAAATAGACGATTTTTGTGGTTTTGTCTAATCGATTTGCTGCAGCGTTCTTATCGTCCTATCCTATTAATTGTATATAAAGGGTGATGAAATAATGTGATCAAGCTGCAATGAATATTGAAATAAGGCAATAGAAATAAATAAAAATGTGAAATACATAGTTGAACTATGCCCAAAATCGGACAGTTTTTTTTAAAAATAGTCAAGTTGTTGCTCAGTCAAAATTATGCACATCATGTACAGCGACCTTAGGGAAAAAAACATGCAAAGTGCAACGGAATCCCGGCCCTAAATTAATTTCATAAAGAAAAGTCAAAATACTTTTGGGACCGCGTCCGCTAGTATAGATATGTACCACTTGTGCGGTTCGTATATTTAACCTTATTCGCTGCAGGAACCCAAGTGCACACAGCGGCTGTAACGCGGGAACTCACCTGCAGTTGGAAACTCCGTTTCGCTTCCGGTCGGGTTTTTGGCGGGTTCCACGCCTGCCGGAGCTCAAGTCGTCGGAGTCCGTGTAATTTATAGCCTGTCCGAACGCCGTCGTCGGACCACAATGGAGTGACGCCGATGACAACGGATGAAATGTAACTTGTACACATCACATTGTGCCGTATTATGTATAATGCACGTGTATTATATGCGTATTGTTACTGGTTCCGAAAACGACCCGTAAAACTGATAATGGATAATGTCGCCGCCACAGCACGTCTTTTTACGCCGTCCCGTGCACGAGTGGAACACAATACAGTACAATAGATTTTATATACACTCGTACCTGCAGTATATACGACGAACACAAAGTGTACACATAGTGACTGGACAGTTTGCCGTCCTTCGAAAGGCTCGGAAGAATTCATTTCGGCATTTAATCGTAGCACACGCCTGTGTACGATAATATTCTATTATCATGCCACCGGCCGATTTCCGACCACCAACCCCGCCCATCCGTCTTGTTCGGGTACTGCATTATTCACGTGCACGCGTGTTCACGCTGCTCTTGGCATTTCTTGTGCGTTTTCCCACCGTGAAACGCGACGGTTATCTTTCGGAAACTTAAACGATCGTCGTCGTCGACAATCATACGCGCATGTTTTTTTTTGAAAACATAGTTCTGGAAAAAAAAACATAATATTTATAATGCGTGTTTAGCTTATAATAGGATTATCGAAGCGCAAATTAGTATATTTAATACGAATTTAAATGTCTTATCATGTATTCGTTTTATTTTATTGTTATTACTTATTAGTTATTACCTTATACTTTATAGTATAATAAAACACACAATAAGAATTTGTTGGACATTCGTAAACGAATAGTTGACGATCCTAACTATAACTTAAACGAATTTATGAGGGCTTTTGCTAATAATGTAATTGTTAATTATTAAATTTTTTTTTTAAATTTGTACATAAATAATTTTAGTCCAATTAATTTAGACCAAAATACTGGTATGTCCAATACATTTTAGTTAAAATACTCGTTTGTCCGGTTCGAAATGTATTTCAAATTTATATTGTCCAATCGAAGACTTACTGGAAAGTTTTTTAAAATATCTGCATGGCACATTTCATTTAGGGAATAGATATGTACTACAGTGTCAACGGTGTATTTTTAACTTATTTTCGTACAAGTATACTATATTTATTTCCTAGTGACCAGCTAGCACGTTCGGTATCGACGGCAACACCGTAATAAAAATATGGCTCCGAGAACTATGTTGACGTCTAAAGTAAATCTCTATTCATGACTATTGTAATATTTATAGAATATCAACAATTACGTATACTATACTTGGTCCAGCTGACGGGTACACCGACAATCGTATGACCATAGGTTAAGTTTTTACCCAATGTAAAAACGTTTTTGTCTACAGACAATGTTCTGACCGAAATATGAATAAATGTACAGGTTTATATTTGTTTAATTATGATTTTTAATGTTTTAGGTAAAAATAAACAACGCAATAATAAATCTGTGGACAGCTAAAGATAATTTACTATACAGTTAAAACAATGTACCAGCTGAATTCTCTTGCCTCGTCGGGAGACATAACACTATTTTAGATTAGAGCAATATCTACTTCGGTGTAAAAAAAATATGTAGGTTGAAAAAAGCGCGTCGTATGATGATATTTTTTCACTATACCTATTCACGTATACACATTATACTTCAATCGGTAATCATTGAAATCAACACATTTAAAGACAATAAAATATTTCCTAGGTGGAAAATCGTACACGTCCATCCCAGAGCCTAAAACGGTTTGGACACTTTCTAATGCGATTTTCCAAAAGTCTTTTCTTATAGCGGATGCCTACTCCATTATAGCTTTGCTGTATGCAACGTTTCAGTCCGATCCGTCCGGTGGTTCAGTCAGGACATGTTCTTTAATGCGTGCAGATAAGGTGACTGTTGGAATATTGTTATCAATCATTTTACATGAAATCGAAATAAAAAAAAAAAAATGACAAGCGCAAACTTTATACATCTTGACGATGAAAGAGAATATAACATTGATAAACATTACATTTTATAAATTCAACTTATCATTACAGACGTATCTAAAAACATTACGTGCATACAGCCGTATAGGTTGAAGTGCACTATTTTTTACACGTTTCTGTCTGTTGGCTATCGACACGACCAAACTACAGGGTGTTACGACCTAATGCATCTGATCTGTGCATAACCACGCGTGTTTGCGTTGCCAATCCTTCGGAGATAATCTCATAATTTGTGCCTTTTTGTGTACTCCGCCGTTATTGTATGTACACGTGTGACGGTCATGCACTACGAGTCGAGTTGACAAAGACTAATGTCTTAAGTAATGTACATCGTCGAAATAACAACTTTTAAGATTTTATCACAATGCGCACGAGATAAATCCATAAATATAATGTCACGAACGTCGCGTGAGCTTAGTAAAGTTACGCGAGTAGTTATAACAGTGTGCCGGTTACGAACTTTGTTCGGAAAAATGATTTTCGACTATAAGCGCTGACTCATGTGCGGGGATTCCACACAGCGACACACTATATTATTATATGAATCGAAGTGGTTAAGGAATTTCAAAAACTCGAAGAGTTTAACTATTAAAAGATCCACGTGGTGTTACGTGCTATAATAATAATAATAGTAATAATAATTCCTATTTTTTTTTTCACGAACATCTTTCATCTTTTACGTAGAGGTAAACAAAACGTTTCAGACCGTACTGCCGTTCGATGAGTATTACGGCGTACGATTGTCTGATCTGCACTAAACGTCAACGACGCGTCTAATGCGTGATATATCCATCAATTCATCCTTTCACGACTACACAGTATATCGATTGCAGCGCGTACTCGAGAGTTGTGAAACCCGATCTCGGAATATTGTTCCATCTCATCGTTGAACGTTCAAAATATTTTGAGTGTCCCGATGCGTGCGTATACTCGTATATAGTACCTAAACGTATACACAAAAAATCACGTGGAAACTGAAATGAATACATCGGCGGCTGTGACGCCGCAACGCGATTCTCGGAATATAATATTTAACGTACGTTTCAATTCAATTGTAGGCGCACATCTTTATTCGGCGTGTTTTTCGCCCCCCGTAGAAAGGGTTTAAGTTTCGTTTAAGACACTCTCGGCCGAGAGAAGGAAAAAGTTGTCTACAGCTTATTTCAATATTCACGATAGTAACGTTCGATCGCGTTGCAGTTTTGTCGACTTAAGCGTCTTTTGCTTATGACCCGTGATCAGGACACCGACTGCGTGTATACGTACATATTAAGGTGGTCCTTATTTTTGAATTTTAAATTTGTTGATGTAGGACCCTCTCAATTGTTTTAATTGTTATAAGAAAGTAATTCTGGTTCAATTAGGTCTTGATTATTCAACCCCTTCCCGTGCCCCTGAGGGGTTGAAAAACAGCCAACAGGGGTAATCTTGTTGTTTTTCCAACTTTAATATATATTATTTCTTCTTCTTCCTCCTCTTCCAAAAAATGTAAGATTATATTATTGTTATTTAATTAATATATATAATTACTTGTTCCATTTTTATAAATCTGAAACGACAAATCAACGAAAAATATAGGTATACGCGTGTGCACAACGAAATACCGAGCTGGACTAAACTGAAAATAAATGGCAGCCGCAGCATTCAGTCGTATTGTAATTTGTAGGATAAACCGTACATTAACCCAGTGTTACTTAAACTGTGTTCCGCAAAGCTTAAGTAATTTTTTCAAAAAAATTACTTTAAAATTTCCAACTAAAGATTAGTAGTGGGGAAAAAAAGATTGCATCATAGACGTTGTCGTCATTTAGAATCTGTTCATGGTGAACTAAAAGAAGAAGAAAATGTGGAATTCTTGCTCGAAAGCGTGACGAGCTACTAAAATCAACTGTATGGTTCAAACCACAAAAACCGTGAATGAAAAAGCAACCGAGGCTTATGTTGATAATAATAATGTTGTTTGCAAATAGTCCTAAAAAAAAAGGTGAAAAGCCTACGAAAAAAAAGTAGTGGTTCCTTGATAAGAGTGGGCATCGAAAAGGGTTGCACGGATAAAAAAGTTTAAGAAACGCTGCCTTAACGGACGTATTCCATGTGAGCACACGCACATGCGATGGGGAAAGAAACCCGGGCGACACCTACGGGTGGGTGCTTCGCCGGAGCCGGAACGAGGGGCGGCCGACTCAACAGTTGGCCGAGAAACGGCGGACCGCGGTCCTGACTCGTTGCGCGCGACAACGCATTCATCGGCATAGCGCGCACGTCCGGCGGCGGTGGCGCTGTTGCTTCTCGCCCGGATAATGAATCGGCGGGCGACTCCTGCGCCAGGACAGATGGCTACAATACGCGGAGTACAAAAGGAGGGCCGCGCCGCCCGGGAGCACAATGCGCGTCGCCAATCGGGAAAACATTGGGTCGTACGTGACAATGCTCGCGTATATACGTACATAAGATGTGTAGGTACGTGTGCACAGTGATAACAATAATAATAGTGGGTTCGATCGATTCACAAAAGAGTGTTTCGCGGAGGGCGAGCGTGCGCACAAAAGAATCGGGTATAACGCGCCCCCTCTGCGCCCCTAGCCGCGCCGTAAACCCGTCACGCAGGCACGTCGCAGCAGCAGCAGCAGCAGCGGCGGTAACCCGCGTCTCGCACGACGATTTCTCTCGGAGATTTCGGCAGGCTTAACGACGCCCTCGCGTGCGTGTGCGCGGAAAAACCGTCGGGAGGAGAAGAAAAAAAAAAAAAAAACAGAAAACCGAACGCTAAGCCCCGCACCGGGCTTACCAACCCGTCCCACCCGCGGCCGACCCCCAGTGCCCGTTGTTCGCCGTCGCCGGCGAACAACGGGGCAAAAGGGTTGAAGCGAAAACGAAATCGATCGCCTTCGCTTCCGTTGGACGTACTCGATTCTATACTTGAGCTGTAACCTGTTACACCGCCGACTCGGGATTTTTTTTTCCGTGTACCATCGAAAGCGTGATTACGAGGTAACAAGGTTATCCATGAGGCCTGTAGATTTTTAGAAGACGACTTGACCGTCAGAAATCAAAAACCCTTTCCCGACCGCTGTACGGCTCTCTCGTCCGGTCGCGCACGGTGTGCAGTACACGCGAATACGCGTACGCCCGCCAGTTAAAACGATTTAATACGGTGTAGCGCAGGCATCAGTGGCGATAGGGGCGATCGCCTCCCTTCCCGGGCATTCGTTACTTTTTTAATTTAGTATTTTTATGTTAATTTGATATTTAAAAGAGAAATCGAAAAAGAAACACTTATTTTAACATTTATTGCATTTTCTTGCGGGATATAGTTGCTACTATAATGGATGTAGAGATCTAGCGGCTATAATAATTATTAGAGTTAGGATGTTGATGACTTTTGCATTTTTTTTCCTTTTATTCTGTACAATGCTATCCTAGCTAAAAATTTGTTTCATGCTCCCTTGATGCAGAATATTCTAATTTTATTTTGCATTTTTAGCTATAAATGCATTATTTTTATTTTTTAACGTCAATTTTCAACATTTTCAAGTCATTTTTTCATCTTTTAGGGCATTTTTTGTACTTTTTATACAATGTGGGGCATTTTTCACAAATTATAGATTTTAGGGCAAATGTTACATCCAAGTTTGGAAACAAATTAAATTTATTAAAATCTAACTTTGGATTTGGACTATTAGTAAAAATTTATATCATTTTATCGCGTTCCGATAAGATTTACTCTTTGAGTGTTATATAT
Organism: Periphyllus acericola; assembly: GCA_949715065.1. Taxonomy (NCBI): domain Eukaryota; kingdom Metazoa; phylum Arthropoda; class Insecta; order Hemiptera; family Aphididae; genus Periphyllus; species Periphyllus acericola. The sequence goes on from OX454264.1 coordinate 68,647,081, forward strand.
TGATGAAACGAGTGCTCTTTCAGACATATGCCGATCATACACGCTTATCGAGTATTATATTTATAAATTGTATGGAATAAATCCGATAAACAAGATTAAATTGACATAGACATTAGACCTATTGATTGACGTGCTTATAATTGCAGTAAAAGGAACTATTGTCAGTAGTGTTTCGGCATTCACCGTCACCATTTAACCGATAATTTAGATAATTCAGATAATTTTTAAGGTCATTTTTCGAAGTTTTTATGGCATTTTTGCACTTTTTTAGGGCTTTTTTGCATTTTTTTTTAGGGCATTTTTGTGTGTTTTTTAGGTCATCAACATCCTAACTCTAATAATTATACTGCCGGATATTATTATATTGGACATGTTTTGAACCAACCACTCTGCAGCTGTGTAATTAACTCTTTCGGTTTCCGGCACAATGGTTTTCGGGGAAATCGGGAATGATAGTTGATACCACGGAGCACAATGTTGATATGATACAAATTAAAAATATTATAACAAAAATTGATTACCTTGTACGGTATTAGTACCGTAGTCCTTCAGTAGTATTCTGTGGTAGGACGGACTGTACGGTATTGCAGCAGCTTACGGTTTTCAATACTTGATCACAACGCTTCGATGAAGAGGAAACAGGCTTTCGTCTGTGGACGTATATTTTTATAAGTATGATTTGAGTTAAAATTTCGCCCCCCCCCTACCCACCCCTGGAAGATGATCTGGATACGCCCCCGGCAAGCATAGGAATTATTCGTATCGCTTCAAGTTCATAAGTTTCGAAACGATAAGCTCCAAAACAGTTCTCGTGGTGCATTCGACCTTTTAAGTTGGTATTATATTGTGTGATTAATGTTATTTGATTGCAGTACAAAGTGATTTTTTTTTTTAATACGTTTTTACAACGTAATACCGAGAGATCAAACCACACGTTTCACGGTATTGGACCTCCTTTGAAATAATACAATCTTCCTTCAGGAGGGAGGCCTTATGGGTATACATATACTGTACACTGGGTAATCCGTAAACATACTGTACACATTATATGAGGTTGTTGTAATATTCGAATTAAATCAATATCAAATATGTTCATGTGAATATATAAAGCGAAGGGGATTTTTTTTTTTATATACGAGACAAATCGGAAACGCATATTGTTTCGAGAATCGTTTAAAATCTTGCAGTCTATTTAGATAAGTATAAAAACAAAAACAAAATAGTACAAGCGGGAAATTTCGAATCCTGCGTGAAACGCCAAAATAATAAATTGTTTTCGTGCGCGAGTTTAGAATTGAAAAACATTTACTGATAACTGAATGCCGTATACATTTAGACGAATTCGACGGTGGAAAATATTTTCGATTGTGACTGCGTATTCTGTTTTACATGTGTACACATGAATCAAGCTCGTACACAATGTGTTGTGTAATTGTACGTATGATTGTTGGAATAATAAAGCATTAATGGGCATTCGCCGCGCACTTGGAGCTATTATAACTTCAGAAGTTATTATACTTCCTACGTCGTACATAACACCGCGACACATTGCGCGTACGTGTCTCAGGGTAACAATCTTGTTTTCACGTTTCGAAATCCGTACGGTTTAATTAACATTGGTGAATTCTTCTCGGGGTGTGTACGAGACGAACATGTGACGAATCAATATTGCCGTTCCAGGCGAACAAATAATCTTACATGTGTACGCTTCGCTTGCAACGTGATTACGCTATTATAATGATCAGGGCTCGGAAGTTGTAGCACTAAAAATGTTACATTTTAGCTCTTAAATATGCAGTTAAAAACTCCAAAATATGCGCTAAAAATAGTATTAATAATCAAAAATTGTATAAAATGTTTAGGCTCATTAACGTCTCGGAGACTAGTTGGACTGGTTGAATTATAAACTTAATACTTTAATATTATAAAAAGTTAACAAACATGAAATATTATTCGCTGAGGCCTATTTATTTTCAATACTTTAAATATTTTTAATAATATGGCTAACCAAGTAAAATCATTATTTTCAACAAAATGCGATTATATCCTATATTATGTGAAAATATACCCAAAAATAGCACTAAAAACCCTAAATTTATCAAAATAGCAATTAAGATTGTAAATATGCAAAAAATAGCAAAATTAAATTTCGTGTATGACATCAGATAGGTATGAAACATAATTGTATCTTACTGTGGATGTTCTAGGACGAACCAAAAGAAATATTATGCATTTGCTAGAACTTCCGAGCCCTGATAATGATTATTGCCGTAACTCGATATTATGACGATTGCATGTACGAAAACGCGTTTCGGTGCTGCACACCGCGCCTATACATACCGGGCGTATCGTATAATGTGTACATATTGTGCGCGTTGTACATTCGCTTGTTTACTGCAACAGTGACAAAACTCAAAAAATATGATTTAACACAAAACCAATTCGAAAATTGAATGTACAATAAGACGATGAGAAAACATGTTTCATGTTTGTATTGCTCTAGAAACGTATTTCAATGGAAGGAGCGTGTTATAACACACCATATTCATGCTTTCAATGCTCACCTACAACAATATTACTGTTGTAAAATTAGGAGTCGGTTTGAGTTCTTAACTTATGACACTGTTGATGCGAAGATTGATTTTAGTTACGAGTTATCTGGTGGTGTGTCGTTGATGCAAAACTTTTATTTTTGAGTTTGTACCTAATCAAATGTATTATTTGTAGTTATGACAAGTACAGTAGACAAAGAGACAACAACACTATTATTATTTACAAACAACTCAAAATTTACGATTTTTCAATTATGCCGTTGTGGTAGCAAACAAGCGAGTCATGTGTATACAAGTATGCGCACGCGCGTATGTATTATTGCACGTACATGGTAAATATATTTATAGGTTAGCGCGTGTGTAAACGTAAGTCGTGCGTTTTATCGTAACATTATTATTGACGTTCCGTTCGATCGGCGCGGGGGGGGGGGGGTTCCTTGCGCGTGTTTTCAAACGATCAGGGCCACGGTTAGAAAAAACCACCCGACCTTTTTCGCCGGGCCCGCCGAATTTGGATGAAATGTTTTACCACCAGATTACTTTGAAATCGTGAATAAGATCACTTCAGCGGCAACGTTGTCACGTGTAAGTCCATGGGCGTGCGCATACCCTGAAGCTCTTTGAGTGGCGAAAAAAAGTGTAAAGAAGTAAATTCAAGTAGGTACACCGTTATGCACACTGCATTAATTTAATTATAGTTCATATAGAAGAGATAATAGAATTGTATTTGATTTTTTTGGAGTAGTACAATTAACTTATTTATTTATTGAAGGAAGTCCAAGAACACCATGCGGTTTAGGAACGAACATCAACTGATATCAATGCATCGTTAACTATTAACGCAATGCTTTATCTACAAGACGGGCCCGTCGCAGTGTCGGTTTAAAACATAATTGTATGGCCATTTTATTAGCACTTGAAGAAATAGTAGATAGAACAAAACAGCCTAATGTTTTTTGTGATTATATCCTATATTATTTATTTATTTATATAAAATCAACGGGCCAAATCCCTTTAACACAGAAAGAAAAACATTATATATGAATTGGCATAATATGAAAAATAGACAAGTGATAATAATAAAAGTAAAAAATAGTAGGAAATACAAAGACAACATTTAAGTAAATAAAACATAACTATAAAATAAATATTTATGCACTATGATTTAAAAATAACAAAGATTTAGATTTAAATACTTGACGAGACAAAACGAAAAAATCCAAGACTGTGGAGATTCTATTGGCGTTAATAATTGCTCTTGAAAAAAATGAATTTTTTCCACTATTTGTATTAAAATTAGGTGTATGGAACAAATCAGAATTACGTGCAAATGCACCTACAAATAGCACTAAAAATCGTAATTATGCGAAATAAAATTTCGTGATGACATCATATTAGTGCGAAACATATTTGTTATCCTACTTTGGACAATCTAGGACGAACCAAAAAAAAAAAAATATACATTTGCTAGAACTTGTCCGAGCCCTGGTCATAAGTTATAACCTGTTACGTAGGGGGTAAGGCGGCGAACGGTGGCGTTCGAAATGCGCCTCCGAATCGAGGGGCGGGCGTAAAGTGGTGCTCGGTTTATCGGCGGCGTACATAACTTACGATCACGCGTAATAATAATGACGTGGTGGGCGATATGCGGCTTCAGTTTAATTGAAAAACTTGTACGACGACGGAACGTTCGCGACCTGACGACGGTCGAGTGGCGTCGGTACGGACTTTGCGGCAAAAAAGAACATTCGGCCGCGTTACTCGGCGGCGCGCCCAGGCCGGGCGGGGCGCGGGGCGGCGGAGGGAAAAAGAGACCGAAAACAGACGATCAATTGAACCACTTGACGTGGACTTTTAGCCGGTAACAATGACGTCGGTTTACAACAATGATATATAATAGCCGTTGAATGCTGCGAGGTACGGGAGTGAGAGAGAGAGAGAGGCGGATAGATTGTATCGTAGTGCTGAGAGCGATAGACGCGCAAGGTCTTCTCGTTTAAGTGTCGTCGCCGTCGACGTGAAATTGAATCGGCGGCAGACGACGACCGGTGCGTTTATAATATTATTATACGATTATTATTTTTATTATTATTATTATTATTATTAGTGTTACAGTGGACGTCCCTTGCGAGACCCACTTCGGGGCCATCACGAAGGCGAGACGAGACACGAGAAAAACTGATTATTCATTTTATTTCGTTGTTCCACACATTTTACCCCGATTTTAGATATTATGTATTTATTATTTATCAATACACTTGTTACTTTTGTTTGTTTTTTATAGCTCACCACTATTTTGCCAACGCACCGCTCGTACTTGTATGTTGAATATCTAAACTATATGATTACAATAACGATAATTGCGATTAATATTGTTGCGTATTCACGAGGGTGGGCTGATAAGTAATGCCTCTTGACGTGTAGCTCCAGAGCCCAACTTATGGGGGGGCTAGGGGGGCTGCAGCCCCGGGCCCCGATTTTATTTGGGGCCCCGGGCCTCTGTTGATATTTAATCAGTAAAGTGGCACTTTGAAATTTTGATATTATTGCTTACGTATAAGTAGTTTCGTTTGTCACGTATCGTCATGGAATTTATGATTATTCTCTAATCGATAAAATTAGATACAGGTATTAAGTTTTAAGATAAAGTTGGCCAAAAGCACTTTATCATTATGATTAAGTTAGCATTATCTAGAAATATCACCAGTTTTCCGTTTTTGTGAGCGTTTTTTTTACAATCTATTAAAATAAATTGAATATGAAAATCTCATATAGCGAAAAGACTGTATTTATAATTTAAATTGATGATTTAGAATTTAGATAATAATTAATTTTGATGCCCCATCAAAAAATTAGACCCGGGCCCCAAAATTCCTAAGTTGGGCTCTGTGTAGCTCTAAAACTATTATAAACAGAATAATGAATTAAAAACACACTCGTAAAGTAAATCATATGATCTTTATTTACATACTATTATTTTTCAACATAACTACCTTCTAGGGTGATACATTTTTGCCAACGGTTTACTCGTACATAATGCATGAATTGAAATCGCTGCTGCGGTCTAAATTGTAGAAATGTAGGCTCTATATCGAAGTATATAGCACACATAACTTTTTTAAAACTAATTGCGACCTTTTACCAAAAACGTCTTCGCCATTTACAATTTTTTCCGAAATTTCAGGGTCCTTGAGCAAAATTATAGATCTTATAACCTACTATTTTTCTTTCATATGTTTGAATACGTCTGGACTGTTCATGGCTATTTTGAGTCTATTATAAGCGACCGAACCATATCCGTGAGTGGCGAGTCTTAAAAGTGGCGTCCACTGTGTTATTATTACGTTACACGGTGACCGTTGCATCTATAATAATAATAATAATAATAATAACGCTGCCTCGTCGTGTACCCGAACATATAGGGGGGCATTGTTTATTTAATTTAAATCATTTGTACAGTCGCGTACCACACCACCGTTCAAGAGTTAAAAACACATTCTCGACGAGAATAATATTATAACGGATGAACACGCATGTAACGCGAATTGTTTCTTCGGGGCCATATATTTTCGACTTGCCCTTGCTCATAACCAGCGAATCACTCGTAGAGCCCTAAGTTCTACATCATTTATATTTTTCCAAGAACCATTATGTAATAAATGTAAGTAATGTAGTACTATTTGCGTACGGTCGGTTAGTACCACGTTTCGCCGAACGGTGAACGAACAATACGTTTTACCGTGTATTATATTATTCAGCACGAAACGATGTCTGTTACACAATAATATCATATCCGCGTACGAGCGCACCCGCAGTCGAGAGTACCAATATCAGATACAGTAGAAGCCGCTTGTTAGAAACACTTTGGGACCGAAGTGAAACGTGTCAATTAACCGATTGTTTCTAATAAGCGATTGGTTTGATTTGTACTATTAAAAATGTATGTCTACGTTTATTTAACTATGTACGTATATTGTATAATCTAAAAAAAGTATATATGTATAATGTATAAATAAAAAAGTATGTACAAATGTATATATTTACTATATTATTTAAAATATTTATCGGTCGAGATTTGTTTATTTGCGTCAAGTAACTTCATGGCCATATTTTCATATGAATAATGCTGCTCAAAACCTATTTCATCCGCACAATAGATTTAGATCTCAGATTTTTAGAATAACGAAACATTAATCACCTTTACGTACGCACGCCGAAGATGAACTAACGATACGTACGGGAAAGAGCAATCTTATACATCGTATAGGCCGTACTGAAGATAAAGTACGGTCTAAATATAAACGTAACGTCGTTTATGTCAATTGACATTCGCCCAATTGTTTCAAATAACCGATGTTTCAATAATCCAATTTATTTTCAATGTTCTAATATACGGCCGGTCCGTCCCGGTACGTTATGTTTCAATAACGCGATTGTATCAGTTATCCGTGTTTCTAATAAGCGGCTTCTACTGTACATTGATATATTGTTTTTTACGCGGACCGTTAGACCAGAAAACGGCTGAAAATAGATTATTATCAAACGACGTCCGTGTAGGTATATACTAGATCCCGAATAAGTGCATGTGCGAGTCCGCGGGTACGTGCAATTCGCATTGTATTTTTTTTTATCACGCGATTAAAAAAGGGTTGCGGTTCGTGTCTTCGAATAACGGATGAGCGAACGAAAATAACCACCCTACGGCGGCCTGCTGCGGACTAGCTACTATAGACGTATCCAATATCGGGGTGCGGATGTGCACACGATCTTTACCCCAAAAACGTATCGGATGTCCGATAAAAAAATACGCGTTCGTGCACCGAAAATCGACATTCTTGCGCTACGACAGAAATATTCTTAAATTGTGTTGACGTTCGAAAGTACGTCAACCGACGAAAAATCTGTTATAGTTGTTTACGCGGCGAAAAACGGACCGACCGACGGCGACTTGGTTCGCAGGCGTGTTGCGCAATAAAAACGTACGCGAGTTTGTTGGGCGACAATTTTATTGTTTTTTTATCATTTGCTCGTGGCGGGGACTTGATACGCACGTCAAATGATGTAGTGCACAAAAAACCTTACGAATATCTAGGTATTACGCAAAATAAAACCGCGAAATAATTGTAACACGTATTCTTAAAAATCGCGAGACACGAGCACTAAAAACACGTCGAGATATGCACGTGAAACATAATTTAAATTATACCACCTCTTGGTGAACGTATTACATATTATATATATGTTTCGAACGACCTTTCGACTGCTCGAACGAAATTTGAACCTTTTGAACATTCGCTGCCTAATTACTGTACACACGCATATATAGCTACATCCGGATATCACTTTAATAGTAATAATATGATGCTCGCAGTGCGTTACGTACGTTAAAATATCTAACTATATAACGCAACATAATAACGAGTTATGATTGACGTCGGCTAGTATATATTATTCAATTAGTGTTCAGATATTCAAATACTCCACGGGCGTCGCGAATCGGCCCACAATCCTGCGGTGAAGCGGGTGGGCAAGGTCGAGACGTACATATTGATGTGCTACAACTACGTAATTTGGTATGTATATGAGCGCAACACCATTCGTCCTTGGCCGTGCGATGACGTATGATAATAGATTGCCGGTCAATACCGAGCGTCTTATCGGAGAACGGTTGTGGTGAACCGCGGGCGAGCTTTTTAAAGTATAAGGAATTCAATGAAAAGTCCTATCAAATAAAGACACCGGAGTCGCGTACGACCCTCGGGTGTCCGAATGTATTCACATAAGACCAACACATAAATATTGGTAGCAGTCACTTTAAACTACGTTTGGCGAAAAATAACAAAGAAACTGATCTTGCACTAAAACACATTAATAGTGATTCAAACGTCGCTATGTAACGTATTCTGTACGATTTGAGTGCTCGGCGTCTATACCAGGACTGGCTCGTTGGCGCTAATGTCCGGCGAACAGCGTCCTCCCGTCAGGTCAAAGGAGCCCGTTCAGCATATTCCTTTTAACCGACGGTGTATATAGTTCGTATGAAATACAATAAGATGCCATTTAATACTTATAATAATACAGGTACTTATCATATACCGTCAGGTGTTCGCAACAGCCCACACAGAGTATTGCTTGTTGAATATTTGGTTACATTTCTTTGGTTGGTCAGGTTACAATCGATACGGCGTGGAGCCAGGGCTGGTTAACATAGGTGCAAAGGGAGCTTTTGATCCAGGACGGTAAATTTATAGGGACGGCATACAAGTTGTGATGCTCAAATGATTAATGTTTAGTAAATTTTTTTCTCGATGTCGAGTCGAGTAGTAATGGGTTTAGATAATGAAAATGCCATACTTTACATACAAATACCTAGTCACTATAGTCAGAGTTTAACACTACGTATTATGTAATAATACATGTGATTTTTATTTTTAAAATATATAACTTTATAACATGAAATTAAAAATTCTACATACTTACATGGACTCTATATCGTCGTGGTTGTAATGGAATTAATCACACTAATCACAGTGTCCGTAGGATTATGTAAAATAGTACTATAAAAATTGCAAGAGAACGTGTGAGAACGTCATGAACGTGTCAAATAAACAATTTTTGTGGTTTTGTTTAATCGATTTGCTACAGCGCCGCCGCCTATGTATTTTCCTGATCGTCCTATCATATTCATTTTTTACGGAGGGTGATGAAATAATTTAACTAAGCTGTAATGAAAAAAGATAATAGGATTAAATAAAAAAGTGAAATACATAATTGAAGAATGCCAAATATTGGACAGTTTTTTTTTAAAAAATGGTCACACATATTCATACAGTATTAGATGAAAATTTGAAATATATGTACTTTTCACGGCACCTCGATCAGAAGTACCAAGTATTCGTTGCTCCAGGGCGACTCTAATCCTTGATCCGGCTTTGCGTTGAAGCGTTTCTCGTCTTAATCCATGACCGGCTATGATTGTTTTATTATTTTTATGTATTCGTATGGCAAATATTTTAACAATATTTACAACTCATTTATCATAATAAGGATTTGTGAATGAAATATTTTATTGCCACACAATAGGTTCTGAAACCGTAACGGGTACGTTTCCAGGGTAATTTTGGCCGCTTACCGGTCGTACCGGGATTTAAGACATTTTGAATCGGCCACTTTGACTGCTGCAAATCGTTTTGATGTTTAATATTACATTTCTATACGCGTTCATCTTGGCGTATAAAATACGAGAACGGTAAAAACGTTTTATTCCTATTTGAGTATTTATTTTTTCCCTCCTAAGACGAATACATGTTTTGCCGTACGTGTATACCGTATACATGTAAATAAAAATATTTATCGTTATTATAAATTAGGTACTTATGGTAATTCACAAACCCTTGGTCTTGGAGATCTATAAAAAATTGAACATATAAAAATTATTTACCTATTATTCATTTATAAGTTCAATTTAAATAAAATAAAATTAATGGAATAGTGAAGTACATTTCGAATTTTTTTTGTAAAAACTAAAAATTGAGTATTTCTATGCGTTCTCCGGCGCCCACAAGTATTTCAGTTTTAAAAATAATAAAAAAAAAGGTACGTTTTTAATTGTTTGTTAAACATTTAGGGTCGACTCTCTTGGTCCTTGAGGCTTTTAAGTTTTAGGAAACGAAATAAAAACTCTAAAAAAAAACTAATTTTACAACTTAAACTCAAAACCTGGCGGGCACAAACCCCTGGACCTCGCCCCTCCCGTAAAACGTACGTGTTACTACAATATTATATTATTACGTTTGTAAATCAACATACGTACCGTACGCTGCAAGTCGGCCGCTACGGCGCGCGTGGACCTCGGTAAACGTGTTGCACTGGGCGACGTCATCGGTTTCTACAATATAATATTGTTCTTGAAACCATTTGAACGGTCCAAGGTTGCGCTCGGACATTATTGTAATTGTTTTTAAACGATTTTGATCTCTTCGCCGACCACTTGGTTTTACGGAAATCGTTTAACGTCACGGCGCGCGCACGGCAGCGGCGGCTTAAAAATATTTATGTGCGCGTAGGACTGTACTACGCGTCACTGTAAATCGTTTTCCGTACAGGTAATTGCTTTCGAGTTAACAGTATTATGTCCACGACGATTGGCCGCCGAGTGGTGCGGAGTTGCTCGGCAAGGAAATACACAAAATACCAGTGGCGTGGTTACGAGGGGCGGTGCGGGGAAGGCGAATCGCGCACTAGTTAATATTACATTTTTATTTAAAGTGAAGAGTAAATTAAGGACCACTTCGGCTCAGGAGAGGTTATAGACTTTAATACTATGGTAGATACAGGTGGAAAAATATGTTGTTGAAAAAATAGGTTTTCAAAATTATATTATGTTGATAAGCTTGCAGAAAAAAATCTTCGTATTAACTTACGGTTTTTATGTTTACTTTTCATGAAGTACAAAACTGAATATAATTTCAGTTGCTCAAGTTTTTTTTGTCGAAACAAATGTGTGCAGCAATAATTAGATTTGTTAATGCATATTTACTTTTTTTTTTTCATTCAAAGTAAGAACAATTTAAAAAAATTCGAACGATTAATCATTGTAGGCTTGGCCGAATAAGACTGTAACAGTACTTATAATAAACGAACGTCCTGCGGAACTTTAATTGGGTCAAGCCATGACCTACGACAAGTATATAACGTTATGTTACTACGTTGTATCTATAGGCCCGACCGATCGGTCGCTATCGAAAGGATCTACCGAGATAGTGTTGCAAGTTTTCGTTTTATGTACTGCAGTTTGAAGCCGATTGCCGTTGTCAAACTCGAAAACACGAATTAATGCTATAACATGAGTGGCCAATCTACCGCTCGTATTTATTCGCAAGTAGAAAACATTTCCATTATTGTAATTTGTATTTAATATGAATACAAAAAAACATGTATTGGAAGAAGCAGCGTGTACAATATTTACAGAAAATGTTTTATAGCGTTTTTGATATAATATTTAAATACGTATCTGATTATTTTTCAATTTTTTTACCTAACCCAGAGGTTTCCAACCTTTTTAGACACACGGCACACTAAAGTATTTTCTAAAAATTCGGAGGCACCCTATAGTAATATGTCGTGTATTTATACTTTATATTTATATTTTATAACTTCGGTTTTCCTCGACTAAGTGTGACTAAATAGTATATTAAACACACATATAATTCACACAACTATTTTATAAAAAAATAAAACACTTTTAACATTAATTTTAAATTAATCAAAGAATAAATACAGTCAACAAATCTGTAGGTAATCGGAAATTAAAATAGATCGAACATTATACTGGAGAACCACAGACTGTATAAAAAATATTGTGTTGTATGTAATCTGCGTGTTATTACTTATTATATTAAACGCGTTAACACACTCAGGATAATATTATTTTTTTTAATTGTGAAAACGATATATGGTTTGCTTCGTATATTTGAAACTATTTCACGGCACCCTGGTTTCGGAAACCTCTGAGCCCTAACCTGACCTTATGAATTTGTTACTATTTTTTTTTTTGTAAGTTTTTCATAGTCTGGATTATGTGTGCAGTTCTTTTCCTCCGGCTCGTGGCCTTTATGTTTTTTTTTTTTTTTTACATATATTGTGCGACTCACGAATTTCTTATTGCTCCTCGCCTCCTCCGTTACATTATTGTTATTCGATCGAGAATCACCGTCGGAAAGATTACGATTCGGTTGTTTTAAAACGGGAATGGAATAGAAAAACCGCATTGTTTTTCTTCGCGCTGGCCAAACGCACAGCGCTCGAGTTGATTTGTGCGCGCAGTAACAGGTCGGTCGCTGTTTACTCCGAGGAGAGAAGAAAAGCACATTAATTAGTCGAACGCGCACTGCAATCGACACGTCAGCGTCTCACATACCATCGGCGATCAGTTCGCTGTCAAAATTGGAAATCGAACATCACGTAGCGACATGTCGGACCAGTACGAAACAACGTATTGCGTGACTTGCCGTCAAAAGACCAACTGGAGCTGTCAGCCCACGCTGAAGCAGACGAGGAACTGCAAGGCCGGTTTGCGCGGGACGTGCTGCAAGTGCAACAAGACCAAGTTCACGTTCGTCACCACGTGCTACTACCGCACTAAACGGTAAGGGCGCGCGCATCCTTCTGTCCCCCCCCCCTCGCGTCGTCTCGCGGTCCGGCCGCGGAACGGTGTAGGTCTTTCGCGGTATCTCAACCGTCGCACGACAGTTGTGAGCTTTTCGTTCGAATCGTAATCGTATCTCGCCGCGACACACGACCGGGCTGGAAAAAATTCAAGTATCGTAACCCGCGCCGTCGCACGGACAATGTGCGGTCGTCGTTCCCAGTCAGCCCCGGGCGATCGCGGTCGGTCATGACCAGAGCTCGTGAGTTCATGCTCTAAAGAATGCCTAAACAAGTATGCACTTATGCACTAAAAGCTGGGAAAATGTGCATTGAAATATGCCTTTAAAAGTTCAGAAATATGCATTTATTATCGTCGGCCGAGAATATATTTTCACCAAATTCATTTACTAATTGTCTTAGTTTACAGGCCGATAACGGTTTTTCTTTCGGCATGATCGATAATTTCACGACGTTGAAAAATACGTATATGAGATTTTCGAAATATTGTTAAACTGAACGAACATTATGTCACAATAACGACTGAAATATAGTCTAGAACAAACCACTGTAAAAGTATCAAGAAGATAAGAGTCAGATGATAATATTACATATTGTTACAATATAACATAAGATGTTTTCCACTATAATTGCTTAATGCGGGCTACGTATCTATACGTTTTATTTTTAATAATTTGATGTTGCGAAAACTCCCATGTATTTTAAACTGTGTAAAAATATAAATTATTGCATTTTGATCAAATTTCGGTAAAAATATGCACACTAAAATAGAAAAATGCATAAATATGCCAAACAGTTAAAAAACCTCTAAATATGCAACATAAAATTTCACATACTTAACCACAGTACCGTGAAATGGATTTCTATGTCACCTAGCATTAAATACGACTTAGCAAGATTGATATGCAAATGCATGAACTCACGAGCCCTGGTCATGACGTTGAACGTTTAACAGCACGAAATCGGTCTTGTCTCGCCGTGTTGCACGTGTGCGAGACGGATACGACTCGTGTGCCGTTCTCCTAAGTCCGTTTCAACCGTTGCCATCGCCCGTTTCGGCGCAGATCCGCTGTCCAGCTGATGCAATACCGGTCGCGCATAAGACCACATAAATGTTATCGATTCACACCAAGTATAACTTATCGATGCGTATGACATGATCAGTAACCGCACGGTGAAGTAGTTGGACACTTTCAACAATCTTGCGGTAACGTACACACTACATACTTACCGCGAGTTTTGTTACAACACAGATCGGCCCATAATGACATTTCCCGGTTCGACGCGTAACCCTCGGTCAATAAGGCGCACGTTGATAGTGGAACAGTACCTTTGCAGTCCTTGGCTTGTAACGAAAACCCAATCTCCACACTGGTTTAAAAAACGTCCGTTATCTAGAGAGATTTCATCGTACGGTATAAGTTTGCGCAGTGTGGTTTCCGTTTTTAACATTTACACGCAGTTTGCAAACACAAAAAACCAATTTTCATGTTACCCGACCCTCCGACCTGATGTATGAGAACACGCTAACCCCCCCCCCTCCCGGCAAATGTATTATGTTACTCAATAATACGCGTCTGATTTGCGCAGTTTTTAACAAACATTAGTTCATTTAATCTCTTTCCGTAGATTTGGATCAACTAATCAGACGAGCCCTGCGACGGTGGCGCCGGCGACTTCTCCAGATTCTACTGAAGATAACAAAACAAAATGAGATAAAAAATTAATAATAAAAAAATTTTAATAAAAAATAAATAAAAACCAATAGTTTTGATTTTAATAGAAAAATAAATAAATTTTTATAATTTTTACAAATAAAAACGAAGAGTTAAAATCTGTATCGGGTTCAACTATATTTTCAAAGTGCACACTTACAGGCAAATATTCGATTTTTTCCAAGTACAATTTGATTTATACCTGGTGACTTCAAATCGAGATATCGAAATACCTACGATTTATGTAATATTATGCACTACTTTATTCTTTACGTTTGTATCAGAACATTCAATCGCGTATACTCAACATTTGGAATTTGTTACAATAGTATTTTACACCATATTATTATAATAATAAGAGAGAAATATTTTATTACAGCCATAGGAATTCGGCCGAGTACAATTTATATACTCTCAATCGTTTGAAATAAGACGCCAAGAATACCTTAGGAATATTTCATAGCCGGTAAAAGTGTGTAAAAATCTTAAAATAAAATTTCAAATTAATGTTTTGTATAAAAAAAAAACTATAAAGAGCTCTAAAATCTACTAAAAGATAAAGAAAAAAACTAAAAATTGCCAAAAAATTCGGAATACATTTTTTTATTCTCATTCAAAAGTGCACACTGTAACAGCAGGTTAATGACCATACGAGCATCGTACAGCAACCTTTGGAAATTAAAATGCAAAACGCATCGAAATCCTCCCAGCCCTATAATACATGACGTTAGTCGCGTTACCGGTTCTCAGGTGCTTCTTTACACTTACAATGCGTACGTGTAAAAAGAAAGCTACTGCGGATGATGACACCGAGATATATTGCTGCGGGGTATATTACGGGTATTAGTGCGCACACGCGTATATATTATTATTACGATAAACTTATGTATGATTTCCACGCGATGACAGGTATTTTAACGTTTAAAAACCATAATACATATATTATATAATCTTACAAGTGGGCATAGCTAAACTGCAGATATCCGCATAACAATATGACAAGAAAGACGAAACGATAAAACGGGATAACTTATTGTACTGTATATTATGCAGACGATACCTGCTGCAAAGGCGGTGATTATTCGCAGTCATCAATGGGTATAAATTTACTCTGACAACAGCAGTGTACATGCACCACATAACAGCGGTGTGTATAAGTACATAGCCCGTAACAAAAACGCAGTACACATATTTTATAACTTATGTAGGTACGCACCTGCCGCCGAACCGACCTACGTGAAGTGCGGCGCTCCTCCTCACGTGAACCATAAGCGATTTCGGTACACATAAATTAACGCGCTAAAATGCCGTGCGGGTGAAGTGCACTACGTCTGCACGAAGATCGTCTTCCTCCATATCTACTCGTGTTTCTGCCAACCGTATAGGAAAAATTTGGCTTTTTAATTTTTTTAAAAACCGACTGGCAAGTTGAGATGGTTTCGTTATTACAAGGGTGCCATTTGGGGAGGGAGAGCAGGGTGTGCCCTCGCACAACCTTACGATTAAATCTGTGACTGGTTTGTGCATTTTTTAAAATTACGATTTATTTTCTCCCATTCTGTCCGGCGGTGGATAAAGTTATTAATAGCAATGAAGATTTGATATATTATTAAGATAAAGATTCTCGCGAAGTATATATGCACGATTTTTTTTTATTTTTATTTATTTATGATCAAAATTAGTAACATTACATTAAATTTACATAATATTAAATAATTTGATTAATTTGATCCAAAAAGCAATGCTTGTGGTGGATCAAATGAGTTATAAATCGTTGACAAAACGAAGAACAAAATAAAAAACAAAAATACAACAAAATTGAAAATTGATTTGAAGCAAATAAAAAATAAATATTTACCTACAATTTGAGGGATTTATTGTTTCTCAAAGAATTTGATAACCGATGATTTTCTTGAGAGCTTATCCTTACCTTCATTGGTATGTAATTTGGCCCTGCGTAAATTTCCGCGCACCCTTATAAAAAGTTGAAACGGCGTCCCTGTGTTCTTATAACGATCAGTGATATCGGAACGTGGAGCGAGGACGAGGGATGACTTGCCGCACGTATTCTATTATCGCTGATCGGGTGGCGTTTTCTCGAGAACACTTCCTCGTATTGACACTTACATATGTCGCACTTGTTTTCATTTTATCGTTTTCGTCGTTAGTATAAAAAGTGCGGTGTCCTATATTATGCTGCGTACGTAAGACGGAAAGAAGAAAAAAATGAATCGTGTAGGTTCGGGGCTGTGGGAGGGAGAAAGCATATTATTTCCACGGAACCTCGTCGTCGGTTGCGCAAGTCGCGAGCAGGGGTTCGATTGTAATTCGCTTAACAACGGGGCCGAGAGCATTATGTAACGGGAAACGAATCGTCTGAAAAAAATAATTAAAAAATAAACCGTCTGCCGATCTCTGATCTCGACACGTCATTCGGTGTAGGTACTATATATAGTATTATGTACCAAACCGCGAAAGCCGATACGCCACGTTTAAGTAGGTTCCTATACGTGTATAATAATCGACGGCGTGTGTGCGGATTTTTCAGATCCTTATCGGAGGTCAAAGGTCGGTGTGCGCGCAGAGACTTTTGCAAAAATGCTCCGGGTCTCTCCATGCATGTATGCGCGCGCGCGTTCGCGCACACGACGCACGTAAATGGAAAACAATCGTCGTCCCGGGCAAACGGAAAGGAAATAAAGGAGAAAGGGACGTATGAAACGAAAAAGGGTCGACCAAAAGGGGAAGAAAACACACACGCCGCGACACGTGCAGGTAAAAACGCGTGCATTGTACGCACGTCGCGAATCCGCGGTGTCGTGTCATCCGTCTTTCGCCGGGGGCCGCGATAATCGGTTTCGCCCTCGATCCGATTCTCACCGCGAGATTTTCGCACGAGATTCGCGCCCATCGGAGGCACGGTGTCGCGTATTATAATTATAAACTATTATTGTATCATACACCGTGATGGAAACGCAGCGGTTTTTACGTTTTCCGTTCGACCGCGCGATGCGTTCGGGATAACATGTGTATTTTACCATAGGTCATATATACCGCAAGAACCCGCGAGACCGTGCATGCCGTACACGCGGTAATAATATCCTGTTACACCGTGAACGTCACGGTTTTAATACTCGTCTCGCGTAATCGTTTTTTTTCTTTTTTTTTTTCATTATTTTCAAACGCGGTCACCGAGGGAGCTAAAAATCAGACAAACGTCACACACACACACACACACACCCCGTGTGTCGTATATATATAATATGTATATTTATAGACACGAGTTTACCGTACGTAACGTATTATTCAACCGACGGGGCGGCGAGACGCGAAATCCGCTGCCGCAATCATTGGTGCACACAACAGCCCCTAAACCGCCGCGGATACACGTTTTCGATCGCACCGGGTTTTATTTATTTATTTGTTTGTTTATTTATCGCCGAATAACGGTTGTTAATTTCAAAGCGCAATCAAGCACACACCGTCCCCGAGATGTGCGTAAGCACGTAAGACTTGTGTTTTCAAAAAGCGTGTACCATACACACGTTTCCAGGAAATAGTTTTGCGAAACGCTCTTGTTTGCATCATCCCCGCAGTCGTGCATCACAATAGAGACCTCATCGTTCATTCGCGGAATCCACCACGGTGCACCGTAGCTGCAGTAGTTCGATTGCAAAAAATGTGAAAAAGAATTCGAATGTCGTGTAAGCCGATTACGTGTTGATGAATCGCGAGGAACTCGCGCGTTCACAATAATTAAATTTGATTAAAACGTCACGCGAGCATTTTACATCCCTCGGATCTTAACGCGCGTCTCGTGGCGGAAACAACCGTTTGCACGGAGTGCGCGAGAGACAATACTGCAGCAGCAGTTGGTCTGCGCGGGGCATATTAATATAATATTATTGTCATTACGATCGTGCTCCTCGGGGGTGTGTACGGAGAACACGGCGTGACAATAGTAGCGGGACCGGGAAGGGTGCGCTAAAATCTTAAACGAATGTTGGTTATAATAACGGTTCTGAGAAAATCGCTGCTGCGGTAACAATAATTATTCGTACACAAATAAGTACATTAATCACGCCTGCACGAGACGCAACGGAGACGACGACTGTACACAGGATATTATAGTATGTGTATATATAATTCTGTCAAAGCTCCTCAAGCGCTTTATATAGGTTCACGTGAATCCGCGTGTCGACATATACACGTATAATATGTGTATTATACCATCGCGCGTTCGCTATTGTCTCAGACACGTGTCGAGTTTATTACATTACAATGAGCATCGCGGCACACGGAACGCCACGTAGGTGTACCTAGGTGTACCTATACATTGTATACTGTACGAGACGAGCTGTACGTTCTCATTGTGCGCCTTACCGCGCCGGGCTACAGCCATAACGATGTGCACAATAGGTGTCAGAAGAAATCATGACCGATTTTCGGCTGTTTCGAATTTTGACACCGTGAGCACATGCGGTGTACAAAACGGTTGAATTGTACGATGTGAAGAACGTTCGAAAACCCACCCCGATTGATCGCAATGTTGTAAAAGCGGAACGGCCATAACGCCGAACGCGTATCGAATTATTCCGATTCGAGTTGTTCCGGAGTGCACCTAAATCATCACACGTCGCGGTATACCTATACCTACACGAGGTCGTGTACGCGATCGGGGGGCGGGGGGCGCCTGCGGCAGCTACGTACCGCCTCTGTCGAGTTTTCTTCTCAAGCCGTTACGTGCGTGCACCTGAAACCTCCGGATACCGGACACTCTCGGTCGCTGCTGAAATCTCGTCGGCCGTTCACGGAGGTGTCCGCTGCTCGGAGGCAGAGGTATACCATGTGTATTACGTATTGTTCTGGATACTTTGTACGCAAGCCAAACACTTCTCCGTTTTTAGCCGAATCGGCTTAAAAGTTTCGAATATAATATGTACGCAGGGTGCGGCGGGGGGGGGGGGGGGGGTTCTGACGAATTTTAGTTTTGGCTCGTTAACCAAGCATTAGGAA
The DNA here is from genome assembly GCA_949715065.1 of Periphyllus acericola. NCBI lineage: Eukaryota > Metazoa > Arthropoda > Insecta > Hemiptera > Aphididae > Periphyllus > Periphyllus acericola. Next base: position 68,666,531 of record OX454264.1, read on the forward strand.
ACCAACCGTATATCATCTAACACAAATATCATATTTAACTGTCATTAATAGCATTTTTAATTTTTGAAATTAAATTACTTAAGTGGCCGAATTAATTTTCTACACGTTACGCGCGCTATCCGTTCTCGTGTAGATCTACATAAGTGATATAATACAAACCAGTTTGTTGGTAGATTAAATTTCACGATTCCAACGATATGGTGCTACCAGCCATACCGTGCGTGTAACTATCCAATGGCCGTTCTTAGAAGAATGTTTCCGAATCGTGTGATCTCGCGCAATGGCGAAGTACTGCCTGGTCACAACGTTCTCCAGATTTAACCACCACCCGATTTCTTTTTGTGGGATTTTTTGAAACCTAAAGTGTTCAAAAGCAAGCCGCAAACGTTGTTATAAAGTCAAATGAAAACACAAGACGGGAAGTTACAGCCATCGGTGTGAATGTGAAACAAAGAATTATGGAAACAGCCGACTGCATAGAAGTTTAAGGTGGCCACAAGTGATGTCATTTTTATTAATAACAATTAAACGCAATAGTTGCACTAAATAAAATATAATTTGTTTCGTTACTATGTCTCTAATGCTAACGAACCTGAATTAAAACTCGTCAGAACTCACTGCCACACCCTGTGCATAGGTATTGATCGACAGGGGGAGGTGAGACACATCACGACGTCATGCGCGTGACATCGGTCAATCTATTACCATAGTCTTAGCACGAGTACCTAATCTCAACAATTCCGAGTGCATCAGTGCGTGCCTATTGCGCCTGACATTCGGACCATCACTGCTCAACGCTGTTGTCCAATAATCAAGCGTTCACAATATGCGCGATCACGCTTCAGCTTATGCTTCAAGTAATTAACGTCATTATGTTGCTCATTTGACAAATACGTATTTTATGAAATCGACGACAGCCTTTATATGGAGTCCCGCATCAGGGCTATAAATATTAATCGGAGAACTTAAGAGTACATAGTGCAGCGATAGTCTTTAGCCGACCATATCCAAGGGATTCCACTTGATGACTCTGTCGACGGACATTCGATTCTGTTTTACGAATAGCGAATAGCGATAACTGGACATTGGTATACAGCCATTACTTGTATATATACAATAAGCTCTTCCATTAATTACTAAACCTAATCTTTGTTGAGTCCGGTGTAAAAATCTATAATATCGGAAGTATTATGTTGATACAGATCGACAGAAGATGGTGTCTGAAGAAAGTGGCCACATTAAACACTTTGAGTGAAATCTGCATTTTCATCCCTTAACCAAGTGGGAAAAATCACTATACCACTATTATACAGTATACACAAGGTGTGATGCAAGTTGGTATGAAAATTTCAAAAATCAAAATATTGGTTTCATTATTGAAAGAAACGTATGTTCATATTAGAGGCTGAGCGTGCCAAGAATTAATACTGGTAAATTAACAAATTATTTTAAATCGGATAGGTAGTAACGTATAATATCATATTTATATATATTTATTTAGCTACATTTAACTGTGTCGCATTATCGTATTAATGAAAGTTTCTGTCGTACACTTGACCATCCAACTTATTACTTTATAGTCAGTATGATTACCACGTACGCTTACCCTGTCTTATAAACTGACATTTAACTTGATCATATCAGACCAGTAATTAGATTTTCGATAGAGATACGTTGACATTTCCATAATGACACTTGTACCATTCGTGAACCTCGCAGCTTTGTGCAGAAATGAAAAATTCAAAAGTTATCTTTCCCAGTCGGTCGAGGAACGAAATTTCAAATTTTACTATAAGATTTTAACGTGGCCCGCCCTATTACAAGACTGTACTGGAACAAAAAAATGAATATCTACGGAGATACTTCCATCGGGACAGTGGGCCACCCTGTTTACAATGCTATACATAGATGTTTATTATTGTGTGTGTTATATTATATTAAAGCGATCTCTTCCCAGCCTCTTGTCTGAGACGAGGTTCATCCTACTCATTTCCTATAATCATATTTCGATGAATGATATCTAAAACGGTTGTACAGTGTTTCAAACGTCCGATAGCTGTACACACGCACGCACACACTTACAAAAACACTTACAAACACATATCCTTGTAAGGTGTACACAGTGTGTGTGTGTGTGTGTATTATAATAATAATTATGCTGTCAAAGAACCACCGCGCTGTGACAACCGGTCGGATACTACGCACTCGCTGAGGTGGCCCATGCACGCCTATGTACGTGCTGCTACTCAACGCGACGTTAACTCCCGCAGAGGGTTTCGTGTACGGTGGGAAATGAAAATAAAAACATTATAATGTTATGCGTACACCACCTCCGGGCGACCGCCCTGCGTAATACGCCGCGAGTTATAACAACACGAAGCCCATTGAAACGCTAAACAATGCGTATAATACGAGGCGAACTTCCGCGGTAATCCGTGATCCTGAAACGATTTATATTATTTTATAGGTATACCGTTCGCATTACACGGGCGTGATTGCTAAAGAGAATCTCTGCGTAACATACTAAATATATCACCCGCACGACGTATGGTCTTTATGTGTCCGTGTCGTTGTTGTAAAAAAATACTTAAGTCATGTACTCCAAATACTACCTCGAATACATTTAAAAAAAAGTATTCAAAATACTTATCGGACAAATATGTTTGAGTAATAATCGAATACTTTTTAAATAACCACATAATATTAAATAACAATTTATTACTGCTATACGTTTTCATTACATTATCCTAATTGATAGATTTATAAATATAATATCGGACTGTAATATTGTATAATACAATGCTAATTAGTATTACAATTATGTGACGAGTATAAATTCAATCTAAATCTTAGGATACTATTTGTTTATTTACATGAAAATCCGTAAGAATTACCATAAATCATTAAATAAACCACAAAAAAAAATTCAAGTATTGTATACTAATAAGTTTTCAGTACAAAAAAAAATAGTATTTTGAGCACTATCATAAACTTGAGATTGAATGTATTTAAAAAAGTAAGTGAATACTCTTACTTAAATACTTTACAACACTAATCTATGCACACGTGTACACAAAACTACACTTTACGCAGAATTAACCGCTTTGTACAATTTACAATTTTTCAATTTTAATCGCGCTGAAATTTGGTGAGTATGACTAGTTACGGAAATTACTAAATAGGCGTAGTAGAGTCTCATCTTCGACTTTTTTCAATGTTATTTGCACTTAACCGTTTCAATTGATTGTCACAAATCTGTCTCAAATCTACAACACTTATATACTAGGATGAATTATTGCCGTATTGGATTTCATTAAAGTTCAGACATATAGGAAAAAAACCTATACAAAGGACAATACTGCCTCTTGCACACAGTTTTGTGTTCGGATAAAAATGTATTTTCTCCAGTACCTATTGATTATTTATGATATAATAATTTTGCCTACTTATGCAAACGAACGAGTGCGAAAAAAAAATAATTTTTTTATCTAAATCCAAAGGGTGTACACTTGCCGCCAGGCTCGTGACATCACTGGACATGAATTAACATAATTTGAAAACAAGAACTCGAGCTTATAAATCGTTGATTTCATCCTAATCCGGTGCAAAACAGCGCATTACATCAAAGTCGAAAACAGTTTAGTCACTTGGAAAAACGTCGTTGTATTTGTTTATCGTGAATGTAGGATTTTCCACGGCGAAGACATCGAATGACTTGAATTCAGCCACACTAAAATATATTGCCTTCCTCCACAGAGTACGGACTATTGCCGGCCCCCCCAAGCCAACCCTTACACACAACCCCGGCGATAGATGTTAACGTCGCGGTTGGTTAATCGGTACGTTTTCAATATGTCACGCGTTTTACCCGGTTCGTTACGCGTTCGTTACCATACGAGAAACGCGGAATAATGAAGACGTTGTGTTATTCTACACAGTACGACCATGTGCGACGACTACTGCGCGCCGATTACTCAACGTTTCGGGCGTTTAGGTGGCACACAATGGCGACGCGGACGCCCGGATAAAAAAATTAAAAAAAATTCCGCGATCGCGTACTATCGCGTCTCATAGCGTCGTACATTGATCGATGATCACCGTGCGAACGATCGAGGACTTGAAATTTTTCTGACAATTTCACCGGAACGAAGCCGCTAACCTGGGCCGGCAATGGTGGTGGTGGTGGAGGCGAGAAAACCGGCTCCGCGATCCCGGAATGGAAAAGATGAAAAAAAAAAAAAAAAACCGAATTCGAGATTGTTATAACGCGTACATATTATTATTATTATTATTATGAATGGTGTTTCGGTGTGGAGTATATATAGTAGTTAACTCTCTCACACAATACGTGTACAAAAATGTGACCACAACAGGTTTCGTGTGTTCGAGGAACACTGGAGCCGCAGCTGTCCCGCGCGCAGGGGAACATTATATTATTATTATTATTATTATTATTATTATTATTGTATGCTCTCTTCGCGCGTCAATGGCATTTTTCCCTTTATTGTATTATTATATTACAATAATACAATATGTATATAACATAATACGTACTTATTCAGAACTGACCTACGAGCATTATATTATTATTATTCGGCTTGTGTGCGTGTACCATTTTTTTTTCTTCTCTTTTTTTTTTTTTAACGCGTTCGTATTTTTATAATATTATACTATTAAAGAAAATAATGAATGAACGAATGAATGGCGTTTACACGCTGTGGAATAACACACGCATATACTACTCACCGTACGCGTCGTATTATAATCGCATATATACGCGTGTAAACGATATGCTCGTTTTTTTTTTTCAACCGTTACCGTTTCAACACGAAACGATATAGGCGATACATCACGCTTAGTCATGACCGTATACCATCACGCGCACAAATAATAATGATTAGATGTGGAACTATAATAGGGCTGTTTACGCACGGGGAAAATGCTAAATTCCGCCCCATCGGAGACCGAGAGCGAAAAATACTTCCCCACCATTTCTTTTCTATTGACTACCATTCCAGTATACCTACTAATTACGTTTTCATATCGTATATAATATTATTTTTAATTGATATTACGTTCGTTGTGAGGGTATCATTTTATTAAAACGATTTTTCGTATAAATCTGAGGTTTAAAACTTTATTCTCCTGGCTTTCATATTGGCAATTTCGTTCATCCCTAAATATTTCGTTTTCAGTTGATAATATAATGCAATTTGCATTGGATTCATGATTTTTAAATAATTTTTTTTGTTTACAAAGAAATAATGAAAATTACTATCACCAATATCACTCCGTCATTTTCCGGTAAGGCTTGCTGATAGAGTTATTATTATTTAAAATGTTGTAAATAGTACTCTACTATCTGGTAAATTAAAAAAAATCAAGAAGTTAATGAACATTGAAGTTCAACCGTCAAAATGTTCAGAAAAATAAACCCTATAAAACGGTTACCTTGGAATTTCACAAAAATTATAAATATAAAGTTAATTTTTTAACTTCAATAATACACTAATATTTATCAAACTATTATCAACAAAATTGCCTTTTCCCAGAGATACTAAAAAAAAAAAAACAGAATTTGATCATCCTTACTTACACAAGAGATATCGCTCGGTATAATATCCCTCGGTGGGACACTATACTTAGCACATGATATGGACGAGTAGCTCTTGGTGTTATTGTTGAACACATAAACTTATCAATGATAGTCATTGTCAGTGCAACGTTGAGCGGCTCCAAGCCTTTTTTACAGACACCTCGTATCTTGAGTGGATTGAGAGCGCCTACATTTCTTAAAAGTTATCCACGTATCCACTCTGCCCCTCAAATCGTTTGAAATAATAAATAATGTAACCACATAATTTTTAAAAAAAACATTCAAACCAAGATACGAGTTGAATTATTGATTACATTCGTCTTGTGAGTTTACTTTTACTTGAATTCTACAATTATTACGATTCTTACAACTTTTAAATCATTCTACGCGGCCATTTTTATCCGTTAAATAATATAATAGCTTTTTCAACCAAGCAGATTTATCATTAACTATTGTCTCATTGGTGGTAACATTTTTTGGCCTAGATAAAAACACGACGCCGGTTCTCACGTGGTAACATTTTCGCGCATAGCATGCCTTCGCTAAAATGTGATGTTATTCCCATGTTATGTTTGCAGAAGATCATGCCCAATGCTGTCTGGGGACTATGTCTTCGTCCTCTACGGTATTAAGACCTACCTAGACTCAATTTTGGTGATGTCAGAGACTACCAAGTTTTATATTAGCATCCTCGAATTTATATAAGTTTTATTTAGGTTAATATTTCCTTCGATGGCACGTCTGTCCTTAACTGCCGAGTCGTATAATGACAAGCACATTTTTTTTAGTCGAACTGTAGAAGTTGGTGACCCCAACAATTGGGCCCGATAATCCACCGCTCAACATCCAGACTTTCCGTAATGCTCTAAACAACTCACCCTTTCCGGTGTGTCTTAGGTGCCAAGACCCATCCAGGCGTCCCGAAAGACAATGTAAGCTATGGCACGGTCATCAGATAATAACGTGCGTATTTCGACTGTTTTATTTCTGCAACAGGCAGCAGCGTATAACACGGAAGATTTATCGTCACGTGATTATAGCCAAAGTCGCATACGATTTATCGTTTAAAACCGAGTTTTATTTTTATTTTATTTTTTACGACAACAAAACGCGAATCCGATAACTCAACAGAGCACCCTGTCGGTATACATGTAGGTACATACCTATTATAAATGTACACGTGTGCGCTCACCGCGGACCGTCAGCAGTGCATGCGTGACAAATGACGTGTACAGCATATGCAATACTCGTGATCGTATCATTTGCATGTGTTTATTATTACGTCTCCGAACGAATATATATATATATATATTATTAAGTAGTTAACATCCGAGGATAAACGCATCGATTATTTCGTCGCTTGGGTACACGCACTGCGCGTATTTTAAAACGATAATATTATGCTGAACCAACGCTGGACGATGTATATATGTCTCTACGTTATTATAGTCTATACGACGTGAATCGGTTTCACGTCGTCTATTACGACACTCGTCAATTATTCAAAAAGTACGGTTCGCACCTTTCGTTCTTCCGCATTTCCAAAGTCTTTTACTTTTAGTTATTTAAGAAAACGTTCTTGTACATATACGTAAATTATATACGACTCGATTATACGATCAGTTACGTTAAGGTATGATTTTTCATAACCCGCCGATCAGTCTTTTAAAGTACTTGAGTAACAGTATTTGAATAAAAGTATTCAAATACTTTTTAAGTACTCGAATACGCATTTTAAATACTTCTGGAAAAAATACTTGGACTTAGTAGTTTAAATACTTTAACAGAGTGTCTGTATTTAAAATCAAATACAATTTTTAAATACTTTATTTAATCATATCACATTAAAATAATAAATGAATACGGTCAACGAGGGAGACTATAAAGCCTCCTTAGCCACGGAGTGAGGTCTACAAATCGGTTGACTAAAAATCAGATTTGACCGAAAAGTGATAAACGTCGTGTGTTAACAACTAAGAACTATCGATAAATATTGATCATATGATCCTGCCGGAAGTCCGGAACGTAATTATTATGAAAGAATATTTGGATTTAAAAAATATGTGTTCAGGATAAGGTGTCGGCGGGGGCCGTTGTACCATTTACGTGTTAGGTTTTATGCATTCGCGGATGTGATTCGTTCAGCGCGGTAAGATTGTTTGAAATGAAAAATACTGACGAGACAACGGCGTGTTACGCAATAATCTGAATAATAATATTGATAATCGATAGTATAATATAATATTGTTGCCGCGCTTAATTAGACGGGGCGCCGACGATGATTATCGCAGAAAAACGTGACCAACGGTGTCACGTGTCGCGCGCTACTTTGGTTGTTATCTTTTTGGCAAATATCGCTGGCCACGTTATTTGCCACGCAACTGCAGGTGTTTGCTACTCCGATGAGCAACGGTACGCGGCTGCAGGGTAGGGGGGTCGTAGTAGCAGTAGCAGTAGCAAACTTCCCCAAAAGCCAATTAACTTTTAGGGCTAATTCGAACATGAACGTGGTATACGATATATATATACCTATATACATGTACGCGTATTGATGTAACCGACTTACGTATCGATGGAATGGCATATAGGTAGTAGCACTGTGCACGACACAATGGGGCGGTTTTGGAAGTCTTTTCTCGGTCAAGTGCAGCCGGTACAAAGTATATTTTCCTTCGCGCAAACACTCTGCAGCGGACGAACGCATAGGAAAACGTTTGTAGGTTTTACGTAAACGATTCATTTTTATTTTTTTTCACGAACCGTATAAGCACAGCGAGATTTGAGAACGTTTTATATCATAACACGAGAGAGCGAGTAAGTACTGTAACGATCGTATTTTATTTTATTAGCTTCTAACAATAAATATTATAGCTCAACAATTATATAACAATAAGCATTATCAATATCGACTGTAAAATAATTTATAGTTTTAACGAAACAAAGAATGAAAGTAATAACATTACATACAATTGTATAGTAAAAAATAAGATCCATATTTTAAAATATCTATAAATAATATGAACATACAAATTATAGAGAGAAAATTAATAGATAGATAATGTGCAGATAAGTTCACAATGTGGCGTAATTACGAGTAAAGATATTTAAATTGTTTTAAAATATTCGGGATTTCGTAGCTAAATGTGGTTAATAATGTTTCAATACTTGAAGAAGGTTGAGAATAATTTTGACCGGATAAAGTGATTTGAGCATAAGATGGTTGATTGGTACCAAAGGAGGTTGTAGTAGAATTGTTTTTACGAAAATGAGTTGTTATGAGAGGATCACGCCTAAATGGAGGATTAGGACGTTTAAGTTTTTTATAGTAAGGGCAACCTTTCACCTTTGTAATTGGCGGTGTGACTGCCATTACTGGAGAGTCGCGTGGCTTGGTACTGTAACGATCATTGTCACTATTACTATTCCATAGACATAATAAAACGCTCATATAGACATTAGGTTCACCCCATCCACAATTACTATACAGTAAGGCCTATGGCCAACACCAAGTATATGTATGTACAAGAGGACGGCAATTCTCCGCGATTACCATCACGCTAACTCGAACTCCGTGCAACTGCGGGACAGCTCTACGACTGTTAACTTTGTCGGTAAGTCTTAATAAACATTTATACATTTAAAACTATCTGTACCAATATGTGCGCATTTATTTCTAATATTCAGATCCTATGTACTATTTATGCTCCGGAGCTAAGGTCAATCATATTCAAAAGCACCTAAATTCTTCTCCGAATATCTTATATTTAACTGGTCATCCCCGACCATGTTACCGTACCAACCTACTCACGAGGAAAAATAAAAAAAGCAGTAGGAGGTGATTGTCCTCGCAAACATAATTAGAATAATTAGAATAATTATCGCGCACTGTACAACAAGTATATTATGCGAGACTTTAAAAATGAATTTGTTTGTTGCTCATTGGCTCGTTTATATGAGCGCGTGGAGTCGTGGAACCTAGGTTAAAACGAAAAGTTCGCCTTTTGAAAAACATTAAGAGTACACAAAAACATATACAAGCGCTTGACGTTCTTTATACAGAGTGTTTCACTCGAACGGTAACTTATTATTATTTCAGCCGGATATAGTCTCGGATCGAAACGGGACTTTTTTACGATGGTAGTGAGTACTGGAATACACATGATTGTGATTATATGTACCAACTCGATAGAATAACTTACTGTTGTAGCTGTAAGTTTAAACAAATATTCAACAAACAAAATATCGAGGTACTTACACAAAAAAGCGTATTCATAAAAGTTATTTGAAAATAAATCAACATTTTTGTTTCCGGATAGGTGTAGAGTGAAGTGTAGAGTTTACAATATTCGTTTGTTATCAAAATGCATTCATAAATTGGTTTTCAATATTATATTTTTACAGTTCAGACTTGAAGATTGGTGCATATGTTTTGCTGTTAACCTAATACATATTAAGGAAACCAAATTCCTTTTAAATATATTAAATGATTTAAAAAAATAAGTGATTGAACCCAGCGTATAATTATTGTAATAACGTAATATGCAAAGCTGTCAAACATTGTTCGAACAAATACAGTACATATGACCATATTGTTAAACACAAACAAGAAATTACATACACATAGTCATCATACACATTGTCTAGTTTTGTTTAAAATGTTAGTCTACACCAGTGGTCCCCAACCTTTTTTATTCTACGCACCCCTTGTAAATTTTCAAAAATCCCATGCCCCTCCCTTTAAATTAGAATTAAAAAGACCTTTTTTTTGTTTTAATGAAACAAAATAATTATTTTTTATTAACTAATGACATATATTTTTTCATCGTTCTAAAAATAAAATATAAATCAACTTAATCTTAATGTCTTAATAATATTATTTTTAAATTTTTGATTACAATTTTGGAGAAAGCTAGAAAAAATTTAATGAGAAATTTGAGATTGTTTTTTCCTCACCAAGTCCATAATCCTTGGAGATATTATTGACAACGCGCAACGCATATCATTTTCCACATCCAATCAATTTTTTTGTTTGCTTTTTATTTGCAAAAGTGTGGAAAAACCAGATTCACAAAGATACGTAGATACAAATGGGATTAATGTCACTTTTGGATAAGAGTTGATCATTAATTGCCAAAATTCCATTAAAGATTTTTCATCAAATATGTCTTTTGCACTTGAATCCGTCTTAAGCTCCAAAAATTCATCCTGATATTCATCAGGAATTTTTTCAACTTGCAGTCTGAATGGATTTCTTACTAAGTCCAAATCATCTCCGTTGATTTCGATTTCTGGAAAGTATCGTTCAAATTCTTCCTCTAGGGCAGTTAAATGTTGAACAATTTCAGTCCTAATTGATTAATGGAATTTTGGCCATTAATGATCAACTCTTATCCAAAAGTGACAGAAAAAGCTCTCCGTGCATTAATCCCATTTGTAATGTTGTATATACCTTTTAATATTACATTACCTGCATAGGTCAATCATTATAAAATACTCGTAAAATTGTTATCAATAGGCTACCGTCCGAAAACTAATTTATTGATTTCAATTTTATAAATAAAATATTTCTTATTATTTCATCATCACTTAATTCCCCCCAAGCAACACATAAATTCCCCCCTAGGGGGGAATTCCCCCCCGGTTGGGAACCACTGGTCTACACCGTTCAATAATACTGGACTGGTTCACCCGAGTCGTTTAAATATGATATATAAGTTCTATGGCGCGCGCGTCCTCCGAGTCCTCCGAAAGCGTTTTGAAAATTGGCTCTGCAGAAGTGCAGAATGAGTCTTCTGTTTCGATTAAAGATCATCCGGCATGAAGTATAATATAATATTTTACCGCTTGAGCGAAACACACTGTATAAACATGTAATTTGTACGCACAGTGCGTATACATAATAGTAATAATAATAATAATGTGTTATAATATAAACATGGTGGTTCTTACACGCATTACGTAATATAAAGGTCATTCGGATTTTAATTAAACGAAATACTACTACTGTATACTACTACTACTGTATACTACTACTACTACTACTACTACTACTACTACTACTACTACATATTACCGAGCGACGTTTTGTGCAAGTCGTATTATGTAAATAATAATTATAATTAAACGTTGTACGGAGCGCGATTCGGTCGAGTGTTCTTCAATCGCAGTCGTCGCCGCCGAAGCCGCAGTGTCGTGTGCGCGTAATGTATATATAATATATGCGCCGTGCGGTACGTGGCGGCAGGAGTTCAAAACTGTAGTCTCGCCGCGGGATGAAGGGTCGCCTTTGTGCGCCGACGATTTTGCATAATGATCGCCTGCACGGTTCTTTGCTCCCGATCTCATATTAATCGTTTTACACTGTTCGTATCGTTACAAGCGTTGCCCCAGCGGGGGCGCGTGGAACGCAGAAGAATATCCCGTTGACGGGGGTGGTCTGAAAAAAAATTCGATTCGCTCCATCCAAAATTATACAACCATATTTTACGATAACAAATTATTTTAAGCACGATTATCGTACGCGCAACGACTGTGGCGCGAAAAACCATTGAATTGTTTACCGTCCCTTCGAATCGAAATAGTTTTCATTTCAATTTCAATCGTAATTAAGGATTACGATTGACGCCTGACGGACGGTTACGCGAAAAACGTCTGGGAGGTCAAGAGACTCCTGCAGGAACCGCCCATTACGCCTTCTGGATACGTGCTTAAAGCGCGACTAGTGTTGATTAACATATTTTATAATAATGTACGGCAAGTTGAAAAATATGACGTGCAAGTATACAGGATGATTTTTTGACCGAGTTCACCCCATTTGGCCATTTTGGCCGTAAAAATGCTTAATTTTGGATTTTTTTTTTTAAATGTTCAAATTACCATTAAACTTATGTTTTTAATGACTTTTTTTTTTGTACGCAAACTTAAGGTTATCATATAGCTATACAGACTCTTTTTTTTGAAAATAAGAGCAATACTATACTAAACAATATACGCAAAATATTAATCAGCTCATATTTTTCGGAATTTTTGATGTAGTTAAAATTCGGAATAACATTTTTGGAGTTATTTGAATTTAAAACTGCATATGAAAAGTGTAAAATTTGCATCGCCTCAAATTAGCAGCAATAAGTGATAACATGTAACTAACAATTGTATCATAGTATTAGGTATCATAATACTATTTTCCCCTGTACTTAAATTAGAACAATACAAAAACTATAAGTTTCAATACATTAAAATTCACAGAAAAACAACTTCAACAAAATACCGCGGTGAAAAAAGTGTGTTTTTATTTGAAAAATTATAGTTTTTATCGCTACAGGACACCCTTATGGTGGAATGAAAAGAAAAACTGTGGGAAAACATGTATGTAACGTGAACAATGAACATTTAATAAAAAAAAATACAAATGTGTACAAAAATCTGTCATACCGTCGACTGAAATACTGGTGATGGGTCTTATTGTTTTAGAATGCACACCAACTTTTAAACTTAATTAAAATTATTGAAATCAATATCTACCAAACCGTATTAAGAATCGATCAACTTTTAAATCACTTTTTTTGTGAACAGGCAGGGGAGGGGTGTATTACCCCTATTGCCTCTCCTTGCTTTCGCCCTTGCGCAGCAGGGACCACTTGGAACGGGATAATTAGCGCCCTTAAGCGAACACCACGGCGGCGCACCAGCTAAATTTATATAGGTAACGCACACGTATTGTTGTTTACCTAACCGATTCACGGGCACCGAGTACACCTACCTATACACACGTACAAGTGCGCACAATAATAATGTGTTTAGCACACCGTGATGCCTACGCTCGACCCCGAGGAATATACAATGTCGTGTAATGCGTCGTTACGAATTTACAATGGACGCGTTACACGAATACTACACCCCGATATCATATTGTACCGCGTACAAAGACGCATTTCTCCGAGACATTTACGCGCTAAGTCGTAGGCTAAAACATCATTATATTACATATAACAGTACACGGTGTTTCATTAAGGACGACGGCTTTAATCTCGTCATTGTACTATATCTATTAGAAAAAATCGACGACCGAACGTGTATATAGTAGCTATAGCGAACTGCAATCTCCGCTTTACGCACCACATAATATATCCTGACGCATACGTGTACGTGGATGGATATCAAAAAGTCCAATGTAATATGTGGATCCGGAAGGCTATCGCTATTGTTTTGATTGCAAAATACACAGCGATCGGGTAAAAAGAGACCTTTTGACTCTGGGTAAAAAGTATGCTACACGTTACGGTTACGCGTTCGGCGAAAACCTCGGTCGTATCCAGAGCCGGATCAATGATTACAGTCGCCCTGGAGCAACGAGACGCCATGAAAAGTACATATATTTCAAATTTTCATCTAATACTGTATGAATATGTATGACAATTTTACAAAAATAGAATACCATATAAGTACATAATCTTATTAACTTTTCAGTTTTAAATAGTGATTGAGCAACAGCTTAACTTTTTCAAAAAAAAAAATGTCCAATTTTTGGCATAGTTCAATTATATATTTCACTTTTTTAATTATTCTTATTGCCTTTTTACAGTATTTATTGCAGCTTAGTTAAATTATTCCATCGCACTTTATAAACAATTAACAGGATAGGACTCTACGCCGTCGGGACGATTAGACAAAACCACAATAATCGTTTATTTGACACGTTATGACGTTCTCACGTTTTCACACGTTCTCTTGCCATATTTATAGTACTATTTTACATAACTCACTGTGACTCACTATAACTCACTGTACACTGTGATTAGTGTGATTAATTCCATTACAACCACGACGATATAATATGCGATGTAGAGTCCATGTAAGTACGTAGTATGTTTTATTCCATGCTACGAGTATAAAGTTATTATATATTTTAAAATTAAAAAATCACATATATTATTAACTCTGACTAGTGAATAGGTATTTGTTTTTTAAAATAAAACAATGGCATTTTTATTAACTAAACCCACTACTACTCGACTCAACATCGACAAAAAAAAATTTACTAAATATTGTAAAATGGTAAATTACTTCGACATATATATTTTTAATATTACGTTTACATTTCATTCGGATAGAATCCTATAAATACGCGTGCAAATTCATAAATTGACCAATTTTCAAATTTAACTAAATCCTAAAAATGTAAATCCGCGTTCAAGGTAGATTTGTATATTTGCATGCGAACCCGTACCTATTAGTTTTACGTGTTACTAAATATACTCAGAAAGTGAAATTAATGTAAACACACGATCGCACAACAACATAAAGTCGCATGAGTGTGGTATAATAATATTGTGGGAATAAAACGTGGTCTTAATTAACATTCAAACAGCTAACCTGTCATTGGAATAAGTCAACATTAAAAGGGGTCTTAAAAATAAGGGCGGAAGAGCACTCGAATGAACATGAAGATCGATTAAAACGAGCGCAGCTGGCGAAATCGAAATCCGCAGGTTCATTAGACGTAGGTAAAAAATAATGATATGCGAAGGGCAATTTCATCGTAACCGATACCGAAACAGGAAAAGACCTTTTCTTAATGTAGATCCGATGGTTATCCGAAAACTCATTAAGGTCATGCCATGTCGATTGTCAATTAATGTGAACAATCGGTCCTCAAAAACCTAAGGTTTTCCTGTGGCTTGTGAAATCGATAAAGAACGTGGCTAAATCGACGACTATTGCTGAACTGTTGTGCTACAGCTACTACAAGCAATTATACCGTATTCCGACTTCCGGCATATTTCACACAGTTAATGTCGTTTTTATCCTGCAGTACTTACATATTAAAATAAACGTGTTATATATACTTGCCGGAATTTTAATCTCCATAAAAGTAAAACGTTCGTATTTGTTGTTTGCGAAATTTGTCACGTAAATTTGTTATATAAACAAAAATAACAACAGTATGCTATTTCGGAAATAAAACTCTGGTCGTGTACACATCTTACACCAATAACTATCGATTAATTTATGAAAATAAAATACTAAAAATACTAACTATATAGTGTGTCACTAAATAATAATAGCGTTTATTTTTAGACTGTTGTGTACAAGGGTAGAAGACGTTTTATAAACTATAAAGTATTTCTATA
Organism: Periphyllus acericola; assembly: GCA_949715065.1. NCBI lineage: Eukaryota > Metazoa > Arthropoda > Insecta > Hemiptera > Aphididae > Periphyllus > Periphyllus acericola. The sequence continues at coordinate 68,682,257 of OX454264.1, forward strand.
AAGTGGTTTCTGCACAAAGGGGAGGAACAGTGGCAGTCTTTCTTTTTGGATATTTGCCGCTTTATTCCGCTCGGCCACTCCATCCAGAAAGTGCTATTTCGGAACTTTTAAGTTACAGTTTTTACATCATCGGTAAATATAATACGGAAAATACAATTAAATGTCAAACACTTGATCCGATAAAGTCAAACGAAAAAGCGTACAAGAAACCACAGTTTCCTTAAGACCGTACCGAACGATCCGTCTAATTTCTCTATCACGTGAATATCCTGTTGTCCTTATTTCGAACACCGTATAACAAACAGATCGAATAAAAATAATCCAAACGTAGTTCCAACAACGGTCTCGCGTGTCGTGCGCATGATCATGTTCCAATGCTTAGATGTAAAAAACGAGACTTAACGAGTTACAGTAATAAACGTGAAAACTCGTACGCAATATGTGAAACATGCACGTGCCGAATCATTACGGTCTCGCGATCGAGAAAATCACAAAAAAAAAAAAGAACACGACTTATTCTTGACTCGCGCCGCAGCGATGGCACACCTATGCGTGTACACACACGTATATTATTATGCATTACATATAAATAAATATACATATCGTATACGCGGGATGTCGGCCAGAAGGTGAATCACCTTTGCCGCCACTATATATATATATATACAGCATACACGTGCATGGTTGTGCGCCTCTGTTCGGTCTAATCGTTGGTCGCGTGTATTTTTTTCTTCTTTCAAGAGTTCCGATTGCACGACAATAAATATTTATAAACATAACGTATACATAATCGTATACACATATTTCGTTTGACTCGCGACCGCACCCGCAAGGACCTGCAGCAGCAGCACCACCACCACCGTCACACCGCGCGATCGCCGGGAGAGGAAGTTGCGAGGGATGTCACGTACCACGTGTAATATATGTACGTATATTTATACGCGTACACGTCCCAGTGTATTATAATATTTTCGGTCAGGTGTCTTAAGCGGCCACCGGGAGGACTTCCTCGGACGACCTCACCGCCGCCGACCGACCGACATTAAATTTATTGGACCGGTCTATGTTTTGTACGTAATAAAACGCATTGTGTATAATAATAATAATAATAGTAATAATAATATGTTATACTGTTAATGTAATAAACGTATTCATATTATTTTCTCCGCGCGCGCGAGCGTTACGCGTACACCTCCTACAGCTACGCACAAATCGAATTCATCTCATCATCTCGCCCGTCCGTTCTTTTTCGTGAACGGTGATCATTATATTGGACCGGTGTCTATACAGTCTCCGGGCGGCCGTATCAGCTCAACGTTTCCTGACGTAAGTCAGCGCGCACCGGGTGCCCGCGTTAAGCCCCGTGGAAAATGACCGTGGCGTGAACAATGTACCCGGTCTTCGCGGAAAACATGATTTCGGCCGTGCTTACAGTAATCCGTTTGTGTGCATCGAAACGTACTGTCCCCAGCTTTTCGATGAACTGACCATAGTTTTGATCTACCGTACCGTAAACCGTCCCTTTCGTCCATCACAACTACGCCCGTTTCGGGTGGTGATCGGCAACGTTGCACTGTTCGACTCCGACTACCTCCGGTATTTCTGGAGCCTTTGACGCCCTCGATCGCCATACAGCGTCGCCTCGGCAGCTGAGTTTCAAATATTATATCGAAACAAAAAGCTGCTCAACCACTCGTCGTTGTCGATTCAAAACTTGCAGAGAACAGCGACGACATTTACAACATATTTTTTCCGTATACTTGGCACACTATTTAAAATTGAGAATCCAAACAAAGTCGATCGGGGCCCACCTTTAACGCCACAACTGCCTGGCCAATACGCCCGGCCATAATCGACTTTTGTGGTCACCCAATCATAAAGCGTGTAAGGTACGCACGGACGTAAACGTCGACGAAACACGTTCTAAATCACTTGGATGTCCGCTACTTATGAACGAATAATAAATAAATGTATGTGAAACCGTACCGCATTGTTTATTATACGGCCCATGACGCTTTAGAGCGGTGAGGTCATCGAAGAGCCCATATTATAACTAACGAAATATCATCAGACGGTTTTAAATTATTTACTAACAAGTCGTCCGCCTTAGACGGTCAAATATAAAATCTACCAGCAAATTATGATAATATATTAATAATTTCACACACATATGGCTCTTATAATATAGTATGAAGATGATTTGTATACTTGTTTTTTTTTTTTTTTGCAAATTGGACGCGCATTCATACAGTCATGCATATATTATCGAATGTAATACCGTGTGCTGACAAAAAGTCGGAGCATTGCTTTAAGATTCGCGAAAGGATTTATATCATAATATCGATGTGGAATTACAGTATAGTAGGGCCAATATACGAACAGTTAAAAAAATCCTGGGAAAGTAATCTATTCCGATGGAAAAAAACAAAGGTACTACACGGACGACCACTACTAACTGTTTAGAATATTTTATTGGACGATAAATATTTTAGGTTCATTATAACGATGAGGACACGCGTTATTCCGGGTTAACCGTGTGGATTTTATAGGCATTATTTCCATTTTGTGTTTTTACAGTAGCATTGAAATATATAGTAAGATGGTCAACCGTTCGAACGCGGTATTATGGAAATTTAAAAAAAAAAAAACAGTTGAAATCGAAAAACCGTGAGCGGTTATAGTTTATAGAACGTAAAAAAATATAATCACCGTAATCGCTTTAATACGACAACGCGGACAACTGAACCCAATAATCCAGAGATTTATTGTTCAAAGTTTATGTTTTTATTACCTATTTATTTCTTGATTTTTGAGTGCAATATATTTGTATTATATTTTTGCTAGAAGCTCTTTGTTTTCGCCAACTTAAGTCAAACGATCGCAGTACGGGTACATTATACATTATACGTACAGCGAATATCTCATAATTTGTACAAGTGTACATGAGTATATGTCATATGTGACTCGTCTTGTTGGAGGATTACCTACACGCATTGTTCGATGAACCATTAAAACGTGTTGCACGAACAGCGTAGTCAACACGGCGACGAAGGAAAACAATAATTGATTTTTAAAAGTATTACATAAAGAGACACACGGTTGATGTCATTCAATTCGTACGTGCATTTTTGCACACGCTGCAGGTGTTGGAGTAATTCCGAAAGCTTGGCATACATCAACTTGTTCAACTTATGCAGATTTTTGTTATTGAAGTGCAACTATAATGTATATATAATATATATATAGTTGTATGTATATAACTATATAATCTATACAAATATTATTGTGTGTTTGGTTGAAGAATATTTGGAAATTTTTTTCCGTCTCGCGTAAGTCTGTATGCGTTCACGCTGTTTGTTAACAAACAAAAACTGGTTTAATAATACACTCGTAAACCATTCGACTATCTCAACGTAACGTAATGCGTACACACGTAATAATAAAATGTTATAGACGTTCACGGTGGCGCGCACGAAATTGCAGAGAAACTATAATATTTAAAATGTAGGTAAAATATATGTGCATTAATAACGTACACACACGTCGTTGTTCTTGTACACAGCTACCGCGTATTCGAATGCGGCAGAGTTAATGACACGTTTTTAACGTGTATTTGTGCACATTCAATGTTTCCAAATCTCGTCGTGAACCAAAGGAAAACAATAACTATAAACATATTTACGTGTGCTATACGCGTGTACTACACTTGACGTAAAATCGTGCTATAATTTACTCATATAAGTAAGATAACTCCTGGGCCTCTACGCGAGTTTTTCTCAGTAAAGCCCAGTAATCCTGATGATTCAAAATAAAAAAATAAAAAAAATTGAACTTTGTTATTTCATAATGTGTAATAATAATTCATAAATAGTGAATATAGTTAATTACTTTAATTTTGATTGTTCCACGGTGTTTAGAAGAAAAAAATAAGTACGTGCAGTTAAAAAAATATGTTATGAGGTAAATTAAATTTTTTTTTTTAAATTCTATTTAGCTCTAGTTTAGCCAACTTTGGGTATAAAACACAAGTTGATCCATCAAAATGGCTTTAAAGTTATCGAAATATCCGAGTATGATGTTCAAAATAGGGGTAGTCGTTTAAAAAAATGTAAGTTTTGTCACGCATGTGCAAGATACACTAGTTAAAAAAATTGTGAGTCATTGGAATTTATGATCCATTAGTCTGGTTTAATGTCACGCAAACAGAGTTGAAAATCATTTCACAGGGTAATGATTGGTAAAGTGGCCCCTGTTTTTAAGAACACACGGTATATGTACACGCGCTTGGGGGTCCATTTCACAAGCATAAGTATACTTAACTCGTTTGAAACGGTGATTTATTCATTAGCTAAACACGCTGAACACTGCAGCGCGGCTGCGGCTATAACAATATACACAGGTGTGTACATGTGTATTGTACAACACAACTGACGTCGAATAGCTTTGCCGTTCGTTGTACACGGTCGCGGAATGTTGACGAATTAATTATTGTTGAATTATTTATATGTTGACAATATATAAGCATACGCGGCACGCATTTGTTTCAAGACGAATGTCGAATCCTGAGACCGATCCGGGGGTGGTATGACCACGTAGGTGCGTGTACCACGCATAGCTTGTACGTTTCGACTTGGTTCGCACACGTATTGGGTGAAAAAAACTTACTCCGCCGTTGGACACGTAATAATAATCTCTTTTAGGTTATATATTGTTATGTTTTTAGATCAAGGAAATCGGTCGGGCAGACGCCGGCCGAAGAACACCGCACGTTTATCCCATGCGTATTGACAGTATACGTATATCGTATATGTTATAACATGAATCGTGTGAAGGTATAATAATTTATTTTCGATCAAATCGAAATGCGACAACACGGGCTGTTGTTGTTGTTGCTTCTCGGTTTTAGGTCGCACGGCCCTTTTAACCCCACGTGAGCACGTATGTACCTATATACCTGCCACTGTAAGAATTGTAAAATCTACAAATCGTCAAATGTATAGGATACCTATATACGTATAATATTATGTTTTTTTTATTACAAAACGTTTAGCGTACGCTATGAAATCTCAAACGAGTAAAGGTTCGCTCAAACCGAAGCGGTAGCGGTGGCGGTAGCGGCAGCGAAATTTAATGTACATACGTTTTAATACGAGTGCACTCACTAGCACGAAATTGATACCGCGGCGAAAATGTTACCGCAAGATTGAGCGCGATAATTTTATTTTTCGCTGCAGACACTATATTTTTCGCTTACCGCTGCGATAATCAGTTGTAAATTCAGATTGATAGCGGCGATGATACAGTTAAATTTAGATGCAATGTACTATCAGTTGTAGTTAATTTTATTTTTTTTTATTCTAACAATTAGATATAAATACTAAACATTTTATATATTATTATAGTATTTATCATTTATATATTATTATAACCTACCTTAAAGCAATAGCGAGACGTTCAGGTGGAGGTAATGGCACACGAAAATGAGTCGTTTCTTTACGTATATCATCATTAATAAAATTTAAAATTTCATCAAAACAATTTAATGTCATTCGAAAATAAATAAAAAAACGTTTTGCATCATTTCGTAATTGAGGCATTAAATGATTAAATTCACCTAAACTTTCTCTTTGGCAATTGATTTCATGAACCCATTTTCGACTTCTACGTCTAAAAATTAAATATTAAATGATTTTTTTATTATTTGTTATTGTAACAGCACAAACTGTATTTAAAAACAGTTGTAGCTAATATATTATAATATATTATAATTTTTTAGAGCTATAATAAGCTATAATAAGCTAATTATAAGCCTATGGTACCTTTTTTGTTCATCATCCATTACAGCTGCTAACAGTAATACATCTTCTTCATCTGAATTTGAGTTTTCATAATAAATATCGATGGTTTGTTGTTTTGTACTTTTAAATATTAATATTAATAAAAAAAATATAATAATAACAAAATAAATGTAAGCATGGGTGTCACAATGTCGACTAGTAATTTTTGGCGAAATATTTCGCTTCGGTTAGGTTAGATCAGCGGTATTTAAAAAGCGATAAATACCGCTGAAGTTACCGCTACCGCTTCGGTTTGGACGAGCCTTAACAAATACCACGAAGTATAAACGTGCTATTACTTACAAGTCCGTTTAAACTATTATCCACGGTGCTACTTTATTCCAAGTGTTCACAGCTGTGTTATAAATACTGTGTATTTATTGTGTTGTCCATGTACAATTATTGTTGACGACAAAAATTGGTTGGTGGTTGCGTGAATGATTACTGGCTATTTAATGAATAGAAATAGTTTAAATACATCGGATTCGAATAATCAATGCTAAAACTTTTACTTGGAGGACGGTTCAAAAAAATATATCGCTTCCATACAAAGGATGCATGGATAAATGTTAATAAGAAGCAATAACCACTGGGTCAGGTTAGGTTAGCATTGTTTGAAATATAACTAATGTATTATTTTATTTTATTTATATTTTAGGTTTTTATTGAACAAGAAATTCAACATGTAAAGGTCCTAATTAGTATGAATAATTAGTATAAAGTGACTATTCTACTTGAAAAATAACCACTAAATATATATTTACATTTTAAAAATGCAAAAAATTAAATTAATTATTGTAACTGTCATTTTTATATCACTACTTCTCAATGACGATACATGGCATTAGGTCTGAACAAAAGAAGCTTTTCATAAAAATTAAAAAAATAAGAAAATGTCCACTTATTCGAACTCTATTTGATAATGTTCAAAATATAAATTTTTTTTAATGATTTCAAGTAATACCATAAGTGGGTTCGAAAGGATTGAAAAAATTTTTTATTTTCTTTTAATTTATTATATTACCTCGATATAATTTTGATAACGAAATTAAACTTCGCTGTTTGAGTCTAGGTTTCGGATAAATAATCGATATGTATATGAAAATTGAAATTTAATATTTAATCATGTTCTATATATTCTATAATTATTGTAAATCTTCAATGTTTATATAATATAATTTATGTACACTCTTTGCTCGAAAGGGCATAAATAAATAAATAAATAATAAATATTTTATTGATATTTTAGATTTTCATTTGGGAATTCATGATATAGTCATCGGAATAAAAGCAAAATACCAACAACTATAAGAAATTCGATTAGAAACTCAACCGCAGCGGAATAATATTGTTGGAAGAACAGATCGTATAAAACTACAAAAATGTTTGACAAAAGCGTTGCGTGTGAGCAGATGTTGTTTCCGCGTATTTGATGGTTCTCGAGAATACTGAATAATACGGGAAAAGAGCAAAACTATCACTCACAGCGCATAACGCACGCAATACGGTTCGAACCTTATATACCAACCTTACATCGATCTTTATGTACACAAACAACGTTTATCTGTATATTATATCGTTTAAATTTAGAACGTTTGTCAGTCGGCGCGTACGAGTTTACCGGCTACTGATAGAAGTGTACATTATACTATAGTAGTGTAGGCATATATAATATACACGTAAATACGAGCCCTCGATGGCCGCAGCGTCGTGGTCGAGCACAATGCGACACATTAGCCGTATCGTATTTTTTTAAAACACTGCGACGAGCGAAAAAAAAATCCATTACCGTATTGTTCACCGAATAATAGCCGTGCGTGTGTGTGTGTGTTTGTGTGCGTGTGTGAATTCGAATAAGTTTCTGAAGTTCTTTTTATTTCGAAAATACACTATCAATTAAGCTTCTATTGTCGACCCGAACACGAGTGCGTATAATCCTTTTATGATTTTTTTTTTCCACCAGTCCGCTATCCTTTTTCATTGTTGTCATTATTAGCGATAAGTCAATGGAAGGAGCAGTGTGAATATTTGTGTTATTACGGTGCCCGGGGGAACCGGTTTCGCCGGGCGGCGGCGGAGTGGAGTATAATATTATATATTATTATTATTATTATTATAATATATTCCTTTGTTGGGGCGCGTCGTCCGTTTTGTTAATGGCCTCCCGCGGCCGCTAATGCCCGCCCGATGGTGGCGACGATCGTCGTCGTGAATACCTACGATGATTATCATTATTATTATTTCCTCACGGTTATATCACTCGGCCTACATTGTTGTCGTTGTTATTATTACCTACCATTATTATTATTATTATTACTATTATTATTATCATCATTAAAGTTCCGTGTGCTTACATCGACGCGATCGCATACCGTATGACTGTGCAGTTGTTCTATTGCGCGCCGCGTGAAAATCGATCGCGAACACCGCGCACAAAATGCATCGGAATAGTTCGAAACCGATGTGAAATCCGCGTTCGCGATCGTCGCCATAATACTCAGTGGCGGCTCGTAGATGGGCGATCGCCCCCCTTCTAAGATTATATTGTAGTAATGTAGTATAATATTGTCAAAAGTAAAAATTGTGTTTCCTATATTTACACTAATAAATATTACGAAAATCGGAAAACATTATTATCTGATAATGGGAGTTTAAAAATAAATCATTCAACGCTGTAGCTTCTGAGAATCGATAGCCAATATCAATTTGCCGGGACTCGCGAGGGCTTTAAAGTCGCTCGTCATTACTATGATCGGAATACAAAAACTAAGAAGGGGAACACAATAATAATACTGCCGCCGGGCGATGATTTAAGATTTTAATCGCCCGTTTTGCATGGATTCCTAACTTGTGTGTGTTTATTATACACTCGAGCGGTCGTAACTCCAATCAATTATTATTAATTTTCAATTTGGTATTTGATTTTTTTTTAAAAAAGTTTGCATTTTTATTTTTCTATAAAAAAGTGTTGACAATTTAAAATATATATAATAATTTATATGTATTAACTGGATTTAATTAAATAATTATTTGTATTCGATATTTTCCATAAATAAGCAATTTTATATCGCCCTCTCACTTTCCAAGTGCGCGACACGTCGTCAATATATATTTTTACGAAAATCACATTATCTGGTCTACCATACGCGACAGGTCGCAGCGTGCAAACTTTTGGTCGCCGCGGCCGACGACACTACTGCTGCAGAAGCAGTATACCCGCGACACATCACGACGACACCATGTCAAAAGTAATATTTTCGCCGTCTGATGATGAAATATTGGTCCAAGAGGTGCAAAATAATCCTGTATATTATATAATATAGCAGATGCGGATTATAAAAATGTAATAATAAAAGTATTAAAATAATTGTAGATGCATACCTTAAAGTAACAGCTAATTTTTCTGCCGGTGTTATAGGCTTTTTGACTCGGTTGTACAGTTAAATGTTCTTCAACCAAAGATAATATAAAGTTAAATTGTTCATAATTAATTCGAAAATATTCGCGAAACTTAACATGGCTGTTTATTAAGTGTCGATTAATTAATACTAACAAATCAATTTATCCATGGTTTTTAATTATTATTATTTAAATTTAACAATTTTAAGTACACTTGCGTAGTGGCTAGTGGCGTAACACTCTTGGTACACTTACAATATTTCGGTTTGTGATGACTAAACGAAAAAAAAAATTTACCGTAGCGGCATGTCGCGTCTTGGAAACCACACTGGTCGCGCCTTGCAGACCGTACTTTATACCGCGGTACGTCGGGTACGCAGTCATTTTTTCTCCCGCGAACCGACCGAAAACGTTTCGCGACGGAGCGAACGGCGTTTTATTCTTTGTTTTCGTTCGTCCGTTCGCCGTTCACGCCGTTATACCACGGTACACGCACAGGGGTGGCTCGCGGTCCGAAACCGGACCGTGGAGGGGAAGTACATGGACCGCTAAAAATGTACCACCGGGTATTGCACGCACGTATTCGAAACGTTTTGATCCGTTATTTACGATACGTTCGATGGTGATTACGATGACGTTCATTGTTCATCGCTGTTCGCAGTGATAGTAATTGTCTTCCAACGACACTTTAATGTGAAAACAATTCCGACGGCATAGGTCGCAGCGTGTTTTTCAGTTTTTCGTCAGACCTCACGCTAAAGGATTTGATAAGAGATCCAAAGACTCTGCACCGATTGAAAAAGTTCACCTGAACCTTGAAATCCGCACCCTGCGCCTCGATTGTTCTTCAAGAGTTGGACAATTTAAAAAACTTGCTCAGGAACAAGGTAGATATGTCATTTCTGTTTTAAACAATAAAATCGCATATTGTCGTTCGAAACCAAATAATATGCATTATAATATTAAATAGTTTACCTTAAATGGTTTTTAATCAGAAAAATGTAAAAAATTGTTAGGTCGTATTGAAGGTTTTTTCGGACCTCGAGACTTACTTTTAAATCATCCGGATCTCCCATAGAAACCAATTGCCGACCCATGCACTATAATATAATATCACGCGTAGCATTACTGTGGCGGTGCATACGTATGTATTATAGTCGCCTCACGTCGCCAAATAATTTCCACATACGTTATCATGAAGATTTCCGGTTGCGAGCGAACCGAGATTACCAGATTAATAATGCAATCACTTCTCCGACATCCGTTCCCCTTTTATAATAATAATAATAATACTATATACATATACATAGTACGCGTTCTACGCTGTCACAACGTAACGCGTCGTGCGTTGGAAATAATAATAGCCGTGCAATAATGGTACAAAGCGCTGAGACGTATTTGAATGTTCAAAAATTATATCATTCCGTTCAGTAGTTTATAAAAATAGAATCAAAAACCATCGCATACATCGCATATAATAGTACACTGTATTATAATAGGCATCATTATTGTGTACGGCAATAAAAGAGCAAAGAGTTGTTTAGCTCTTTGCTCTTTTACATGAGCTAAGAATAAAAAAAAATACTAAAAATATCAGCTCTTAGCATAACCGTCATACGTCCCGTATTTCAAATTCTGCCCAATTATTCTGACGAAAGTTATGTACGAGACGCATTTTGTACCGTTTTTTAAAGTCTGCCCTGTATTGGTCACGTATTGTCCCTTACCTACTGTTAATGCGTAACTTATTATTCAGTAAAATCTCTAATTTACCACGGTCTTTTTGGGCAGTTATTTTGATCATTTTATCGGATACATTATTATTATTTTTTGTGCATAAATACTTTGCTCGTACTTTAAACCTTGATAGTTGCATCAGCTTATTTCGTTATTCGAGTACATGAACAAAAATAAGGTCATTCAAAAAGTGCGTTTAAAAAAAAAATAATAATACCACTAGATATTGTAAGATGATAACAGAAAAGCACATTTAAACTTTATCACACTACTAATTGTGCATGTAGGCGATGACGGACGAAATGATTATAGTATCGAAATAGGTATACTATGTATATATTATAGTCTTTTTATTTTGAATTCAGATTTTCGATGGTTTTTTTTTCTTTTTTATTTATCGAATATTTACAATCAATAAATTTTTTTGTACAGCGAGTAAAATTTTTGATTTTATATCAAATAATTGACGGAATTTTGTGACACATGTGTTCAAACTGAAAGGCAACTGCGAAACCTGGATATTTTTGTTCTCAAACGCTTTCGAGTACACCTTTTAATGGTATACTATATGCTACGGTGAGGTACGATAATCGGGTAATGTATACATTACCCGAGTAATGTGAACACTACCCATGCCTATTGGATAAAGTAAAAATAATATTAATAAAATGTTTATTTTGTACATTATGTACCTTTGAGTGGATAAAGTGGCTTAATAAAATATCAATTGAACTCTGTAAATATAATGTTTAAGACTAAAAAATGATTGTGCCTATTACCGATGATCAATACTACGAACTCGGAAATAAAAATGGCACTCTTCTTCAACTTTATTCAAGAAATCAATTATCTGCACGCTCTGAGCAATAAGTAGATATTTTAGAAGTGTTGGCCACAAAGAAATCTTTGCACTAAATCTCTAATGCACAATCCTTTTTCCGGTGGTCAAGGTTTTATAAGATGTCAGTGTAAAAGTAAATATTTAACAAATAAGTGAAATGTAAATCTGGTGTGGTCCTTTGCAACTCCTAATGTAACCCACATTTGAACTGATCCAACAAATGTCTGTGTGTGTTTAATTTTTTTTCGGATTAATATAATTTTATTTTGCTACTCCTTACTTTATCCACAGCACACTGTATAATGTGTACATTAGCCGGATAATGTACGCATTGTACATATGTTTGTGGTAGATTATGTACATACTATTCTGTTCATGTGGATAAGGTACCCGGGTAATGTATACGGTACCCATTGCACCGAAAACGATTTCGCTTGGACGAACGGAAAAACGGTGATATGCATATATTCGCTCTACCGCGTGAAGCTATGACGGTCGCACACACGAAAACTTTACTCATAAACTAAACTCGGTGCGGTTGTACATTATATAACAATAATATAGAAGACCGTACCGGAACATTAAATTATTAACCGCCGACGTCGGGGCGATAAATTATAATCATTGTGATGGTTCTCGTGCCGCCGCCGGTTGTTGCTTTCGCGCGCACCGTCTAACCAACATTTACCACCTTTTACCGCGGTGAAGCGTTCCGCCCGGGACTTCGCGCGCGGGAAACGACATTATTCGCGTAACGTAACGGCACCGCGTGCAATCGGAGTCGGTCATAATGTCAACGTCCATCATCGGATCGAATAAGACCCGCGCCCTCCTACCCTGCGAGAAAACGTTCTCGATCGGATCTCCGCGTTTGAAAATACTCCCCCCGCGTCAAGGGCGGATACAGAGGTCCTAAACGGAGGGGGCAATATATATATATATACATACAAATTAATAGATAACTAATAGAAATATAGTCTTATTATTAATCGACATAGAATTAGTTGTGTACAGAAATCTGTCACACTCTCAACAGAAACACTGGTGATGGGATCTTATCGTTTTAGAACGCAAAAACTTTTAATTTTGTGTTTGAAACTTAATGAAAATCTAATACTTAAATAAACTCGATACCTATTAAGGCATATTAAAAAATGCATTTTGATACAAACAAGTCGAAAAGTGTTATTGAATATTGTTAAGAAAATATTGAACTCGCGTGAACGAAATGTTTGCCACAATTAATTTGAAATAGAATATTTAATACTTTTTCATGTGTACGGGGGGGAGGGGGAGCGATTGCCACTATAGCCCTTCCCTTGTATCCGCCGAGTTTTCGTTTACTCGACCGAAATTCGCCCCTCGAGCCGAGGAATTTTCACCCCGAATTGTTCTTCTTTTTTGTTTTTCGCTCCCCGCCTCACGGCTCCGCGTGTAAACGACGGACGATAATATTATGTTCTACGCCGCGGTAAGACAAATAATACGTGCGGCGCGCGGTGCACGGCGGGCGAAGGCGTGGACGACGTTTTTACATACTGTTGCTTGTAATCAGATCCAAATCGTTCGGGTACGACAACGGCCGCACACCGGTCGCTGTGGCTACTGTAATTCCAAACCGGATTCGGAGACGCACACGGTTCTTTGTACAAATGTTATTCGTGTTTTTTTTTTATTTTATTATTCTTTTTAAACGATATTAAGGTGTCGAATAAAATGAAAAAAAAAACGACGACGACGACGATCCTACGCGAGAGTATTTACACGAGTATACAGGTATATACGTGCGTGTGTACGTTATATTATTATTATTGTACAAACGGTTCACCGGCGCGGGCCCCCGTCGCTGCGGGAATGGAAATAAATAATGACGGGAAGGGAGAGAAGGAGAAGAAAAAAAAACCCGACGTATGGTAATTCACGCGCGGAGAGAACATCACGGCCGTACGCGGAATGTTATAACACCATTATGTTTTTTTCGCACTTGACACTCGGTCCATCGACGGCGGTCGGCCGTGTTACAACAAGTGCGCGCGTGCAACTGGTTGGCGCCGAACGCGGAAAACAAACGAGCACATAATATAATAATATTGTGCCGGCGCGGGGTCGCGTGCTCTGTAGGATCTTAATCGTGGGCCGATACAGAGGTCCTGAACTGGGGGCGATATATAATATGAATTAATGAAATTAATTAATAGGAATAGGCATTAGAATTGTTTTATCCGACGCGAAAATTAGTTGTGTACAGAAATCTGTCGACAGAAATACTGCAGGTGATAGATCTTATTGTTTTAGAATGCATAGACTATTATATTCATTTTGAATGTAAAACTTTATTAAAACTGAAATCAACACCTACTAAACCACGTTAAAAAAAAAAAAAACATTTTGATCAACTCTTAAATTACATTTTTTTGTGAACGGGGGGAGGGAAATCCTCCCCTTGTATCCGCCCTTGGCGTAAATGGTTTTTATTAGATCTTGACATTACAAATACACGTGCATTGGTACAGATAATTATCATTATATAAACGTTCATTACGACTTACTGATAAAGTTTATAAAGTAGAAGGCCGTCTCGTAGCTGTACGGAGTTTCGGTGCGCGTGATTGTGATCGCGGAGCACCGACGTCCTCTTACATACTTATTATCGGCCTTACCCTTACAAATAAGTGGTGACTCGTACTATGGGGCACACGGGAATGGGCCCCACCAACTAATTTGAAAGAAAAAAATTTATTGGAGTATTCATGTTAAATTAAAATTGAATTTACATTACTTACGTGATAATATAGCGATTAGTATTTACAATGATTTATTAAATTTAATTATTATTTTTTATCATGGGTACATACGTCACAGTCGAACATTTATCGAGTATTAACTTTTCAAGTTTACCTCTTGAAAAACAAGGTTGAAACAAAAGAAGTTACAGTGTCAAATTTAAATATAATACAAATTAAAAATAGTCCAGAGAGCTTAACAGAAGTGTTATTATCAAAGACATTTATTCAAAACATGATTGGTTATGTGGTTGTTCTATAACGAACCGTATTGTTTTCCTTGTTTACTTTTTTGTCAACAGGAATAAGGGGTGGTAAGTTGTAACAGTGGTAAACAAAGGGAAAATGTGTGCCCCACCTCCAATGAACCCCACGAGCTGCAACTGCTTACCATAGTAAATGTGAACGGGGCCGGGGTAACTTAATGTCTAGTCAGCGTATGTATACACATGATGTATATAGAATAGTAATAGTGATGTAACGATCTTTACACTTCATAAATGATTTATCATGGTGTCCCACAGAGATTTACATAAAGCGATAACCCTCGTATTAATAGACATAATCGAATTCTATATTATTTTTATTTTATATTTTATTTTTATAATTCAAAACAATCGAAACTGGTTTGTCCCTTTCGACATATAACAGTAAAACTATGGATTATTAAATTAATATAGAGTTAAAGACATTATGAATATGGCACAAAGTCAGTCATTATGATATGGATACGCAAATGCTGTAAATATTTTAGCACGTCACGTGTGTGTGTATGTATGTGTGTGTGTGTGTTTGTGTGTGTGTATGTGTCTGTATATAACAGTATAGCCTTGATAATCCTGCATATTTTTACTACATTCAGCTATGATTTTATTTTTGGATTATAGTCCCTTTAATAATTCAATGCAAGCAATGTTAGAAATCTTTGAAATAATGTTTCATGGGAATAAACAAAAAACACTATGACGAATTATTTATAACCCATATAGGCTGCATTGAATACATAATGTGTCATGGGATCCAGTAAAAGTGTAATAAATTTAATTTATCTGAATCCTAACCAGATGTCTAGATAAATTTGTCGATAATCTGGCGTTCTGAATCATGTAGTACTAGAGTCCTATACGTGTCGGACTCGAATATACCGTATCCCTTTGTGCGTGGGCGGCGATCTCTCGGCAAGGTTTGCGATTTCACACGACCATATAAAATATATGTACGCTGTGTAGACGTATGGACTTAAATTATTAAAAAATATATATTTAACATAGTATCTTTTTACCATTTATTGTTGATATTTTAATTAAAATTATAAGCGCGCGTTACACGGTTCAAATGTAGTGTAGTAGGTATGTATAGCTCTATAGGTATAGGTACTACTGATGTACAGTAGCAACTTGCGTGTGCGGTGAAGGCCAGTGGGAATTGGTCGGAGAAGAATTTATGGAAATATGATTTGAGTAAACCTAACGTAGGTATAGGTATGCCTGTACGAAAAATATACCGATACAACCATATACGTATCCGAAGAAGTAAAAAACAAATTATCAGTTTACGAACCGTCATTTGGATTTGGAGATCATCATCTTCGCATTGCAACGGTGAAAGCGTTTCCGAATATTTCATAATAATTACGGGCAATCGTAATGTAATCCGTATTTATACGCATGTATTATTGCTCACAACTGGAATCGTCGCCTCAAAACTACGTTCTGATATTGAAATATTGCACGTACTCACGTCCGTCGGGTCGCGACGCATTTGTGTTTCCTAATTGCATTTTACAGTAAAAATACGATATGAATCACGGGTAATTATTTCAACACTGCCACCATCTTTAAAAAGAAAACAAACAAACAAATAAATACGTTCCTTGTTTCACTCGGAATCTAAAAAACAACTGGTAGGTTAGTTTCTGAACGTCAACTTTATACATAACTTTATCATATATTTAGCGTTTTTAAACGCACGAAAAAATTGCGACAACGATTGCTCATATGCGTACTTGACGCTGACAAGTTGATGAAGTTGACCCGCAAAACCGGTTCTATTATGTTTTGGAATTAAATTTTACTTCAGTTTCAGACGTACAATCGTAATGCCGGTGCACGGTTTCCTCGGTTTCCTCGCTCGACGTCGCAGTCCTAGAAAACCGCGGGGTGCGTACAGGTACATTGACATTTGTCCAGGCCACTCACCATTCACAAAAACATTTATTTTTTTGTAAACAATACAATAAAATATTAAAAATTATGTAATAGAAAACAAATAGGTATAGCAGAAAGCCTAGGAAACAAATTCATTAATTTATAATAATAATTTAGATAATTGCTTAGATTTTTCACCAAATGCGTTTATAATAATATCATTATCTAATTCGATGAGAATTTTTTTTCCATGACCATTAGCATAAAAGATTCTAAATGTTCATTGGTCATTGCATTTCTCAATCTGTTTTTAAAATATTTCAATGTTGAAAATCACCTTTCACACGCATGCTTGTGTAACAGGGAGGGTTAAAATATATTGATATGCTATGTAGATATTTAATATCGGGTAAGCATTTGCAAATAAATTATATTTAATCAAAACGTTATAACAACATATAACACAGTTTTTATAAGGCTTGTTACAAAGTTACATAGTATCCGTATTTTCTAGGTCTTCATTTACTGAGTCACTTATATATGATTGTTCATAATAATCATCAACAGATTTTTTTAAAAAAATACCATGATTTTCAAAAATTAACATTCATAGTTTTATTTTTAATTTCATTTTCACTTAAATTAACATCAATAAATGGTTTAATTCTATGAGATAATTTTGTTAATTATTCAGTTAGAAGTAAACTTTTAAATAAATTGAAATTTTGATTTTATCAGATATCTATATTTAATATTTCATATAATTTTGTGTCCAGAGCTTTCTCAAACTATGTTTTCAAAATGTAAAATTTTTGTATTAATAAAATAATACGTATATTATAAAACATTTTATTTTTCTGAATACCACCAAGCTATAATATGGCCTGGCCATCTGGAAAATTCCAATTTCCAGACAACCGGCCACTACGCCCCTGCCCCGAGTTGGTCGATTTTACGAGTTACATGTTACATTTGAAGAGGAATTCGGACGGACAACCGCACGTGAACATAACGTCTCCGGCATGAGCGTCGGATAGAACTGAAAATCAAATATTTATTAACCAACGACAGTGCTCGATCGGTGTTTACGCAGCATTTGAATCGATCTGAACACCATACAGCTCCGGTTATTATTTTGGCTCCAGGGGTTTAAGTGAGTGAAACGCGCGCGCGTATAAAACGATAATAAATCAACTATCCATGATTTTTATTTATGTTTGTGTATGAAAAACAACTTTTATGCGTGTATCACGGTGTACGGACATATAAATCACCGTATCAGCGACGTCTGCTAAAATAATGCGTCTGCGGGCAGAAGCGTATCCAGGAATTCTTTTCGGAACCGATCAGTTACGTACACAATAATTATCACATAAAAAAAAAACCAGTAAATACATTTTGAATAAAAAAACAATTATTTTTAATGTTTAAAACCATGAACCGTACATTTAAATCGGATGTAGTAGCGTTTTATTTTATATTATTCGAGATTATATAGACAATTATTTAAGATTTCCTGAAATTTTGGGCGGCAGGGACTAGAGCCACCTCAGCACCTCCCTCCCCACCAGATACGCCACTGTCTGCGGAACATAACGTTATCTAGCTCCCGCGATCAGTATCAAAGGCTGCGCACGTTACATTTAGGTTACACATATACGTATACAATATACATGCTATAGTAATGGGAAACTGCAATCCTCGCCGAGATATCGCCGCCCTCGCAGAAAGGGACCCGATATACTCGAGTAGGTAAAATAATATTACAAACACACACACACACACACACACAACATAATTTTATATACGAATAATATTATCGCACGTTCAGCGGCACTATTCATCGGCACTATCGTGTATTTGTGCGTGCTTGTACGACATACCTTCCTATATATTCGCGGCGCATGCAGAATATAAAGCATTTATTTATTTTCCTTGGAGCGCGTGCAGTAAGTATTACACCCTTATGTATGCATGATTATTATATACGTGGCCGTTTTTCCCATCCATTTCGTTCTTTCTGTTCAGGAATCCGGTTAGACGAATACGTGGATGAGAAGGAGGAGTGGTGAAAGGGTGAAAAAAAAACTGAAAATAAAAAGAATCCGGATAACGCGATACGATCCCTCGACGAATGTTTATACAGAAAGGACATTGCGGGCACAATGGGAATTAAACCGGTCGATTATTACTATAACTGTATTATAATAAGGGTACGTCTCCCCCGCGCGTGTAACAAGGGAGGTGAGCGCTCCACGAGGGCGGCGGAATCGGCGCAGCAGCGAAGTGGTGCGCGCGTAGGCGGGAGGGGGGGGGTTGACGTGGGGAGACGAAAAATATGGCTTTTACTCCGATGAACGGCGGCGTGCGGATGGACGTTAGACATCGGGTCATTCAGTGGAACGTTCTTAAAATATTTTACACACGAGTATACGTGTACAATGTACATTCATATCACACCGCATGGTAATAATAACAATAGCAATAATAATAATAATAATAATGATAATAGTAATGAAAGTAACAATAATCGTGCATTATACGTGTTATTATGTTACAATAACAGACGTATCATCGTATCGGCGTCATCGCTACCTACCTAATATACTATACTATATCAATCTTCGTATTATTATACTGTTGCGGACGTTTAAATGCACTGCGAATGATAAAGCGGAGGTCCTGCCGTCGCGCAACAGGTGCGTGTGTAAACGCGTGTGCGACAGTGGCGACCGAATGTCTACCCCCGTGACGTCACGGTCGTTGCCGGGCCGCTACTATGTACACGCACTTACATCGGCGGTTCTCATACTGTTCCGCTCCGCGGACACATCTGAAATAAATCGAATTCTGACATTACGCTGTGGGGCGGGACCATTTTCCTCCGAAAATGAGATACCTTTTTCCTCCACTGACCGTTTTCCTCCAAAAATATTTTGGACGCATTTATCAGCTTAAACATAGCGAACTACAAACTGTTGCGAGTCTATTTTCACTCGCATTTTGAAGATAATTTTTATCGAGAAAGCCCGAACATATTTCTCAGGCCAAATACTGCAAAACAATTCCGAACCGAAATATATGTTAAAATTAGAAGTATTTAAAAATGTCGATAGACTATCGAGCAAACAATCGACGAGGCAATTGATAAATTACAATAACAAAAAATAACTAGGAATTAAAATTGAACCTTAACCAAACATTATACAAAAAATAACGAATATATATTTTATTTTGTATATGTAATTATTCTGGCGCCCCTCCCTACCTCGCGGTACCAAGGAATCTTCAATATTTGGTATGAATCTTCCCGTATAAAATGTTGAGTGTTTATATGAAAAAAATTAATATTAAATCTTCGAAATAAATACATTTTAAAAATTATATATTTCAGGCCTAATATTTTACCCATCAGTACAATTCTTGTACAGCCCTATGATGGGAATATAAATACCTAGTAAAAAAATACACATAGAATCATAGTAAACACGGCTCTGTAGTAACACAAAGGAAAACTAAAGCGTAAAAAATATCGAAGAAATCCCACACTTTTCAATTTTCTTAAACTTAATGGTTAACCACTGAATGTCTGGAGAATTATATTTTTTAACAATCTATGTAGGCTTAGGTGAAAATAAAATGCATAGTTGCCAAGATCTACAACTTGTCCCAGTTCACTGCCACGGGATTCGCCGGCATGCGTTCTACGATCAAATCAAACATTGATTGTATGATTGTACAATAATAAATGTTGATTTGTACCTTTATTGTTACCATTGTACTAAGCAAGTCTCACGAAACAGTCATAGTAACGGTATAGTGCATATTGCCACGAATTCAAGTTTGATTTAATTTTTATAGCTATGAATTACTCTGTACAATTTTTTTGTTTTCAATGAATTAGTTTTCTTTTGTTTGATCGATTTATTAAAATTTATTAGAAAAAGGTGGTAAGCTAATATTTTATGTGCCCGACGCATGGGGAACAAAAATTATTATGGTATACAAAAATATTAAAACCCTCACATAAATACTCCGTATGTCGGCTAATTATTCGTCAGAAATCGTGGAACAGTACACCCCAAGTCCTAATTTAAATTTCAATAACAGTAATAATATTTTTTTTTTCAACGAATCAATAAAAACTATCGTCTATAGGCCAGTCATAAATATTTGTTGCTCAATAAACGATGATAAAAAATTGATCGCATATACTAATTTATGTGTCTCGTGAAAAAATTGATTTTTCGACTAACGTTCAGTTATTTTGGCGGTATCACAGACGATATAAATATATATCGTTGCGCACAATTAGCGCGTGTTATATTTATAATAGTTATAATTAAGTATCACTGCTTTATAATATATGACTCCCACCCGGTATATATCATAATGTGCATTAGACGTATAGGGAGACGAGAGTACCCGTACGAGGCCATATATACACGCGTCTGAATAATGAACATTGATTTTAGAACACTATACAATCGACGAGAGCGTAAATGAATTAGTATATAAATAATATATAATTTGTAGGTGTCACGTATTTATAGTTTCAATCGTCTAACAAGTTGCGAAAATAGAGCACGCGTGCAGAGTTTTCAACGACGCAGTTTTACAAAAATATATTATATGCACTACTTAAACGTACCTTGTTTAAGTACATTTTTTTTCATCGATCTTTTTCAACTTCGATAACAAAGATTATTTAGCTGTTTATACGAGTATGATTTTTTTTTTTTTCATTTTATGATTCGTATATGTTATTTACATTTACTTATTTTTTTTTTTTACAATTTTCTTACATTGTAAATTCAATTGTATCATTCAGACTCTACAGAAAAATTTTATTATTTTATTAGTTTCATCTGTATTCGGCCCCAGGCTCTTCTGTACGCCGCTCGAGTATATTCTTTTCTTTTATTTTTCCCTCGTATTAACGGCATTCAGTAAGTCAGTGTTTTATTGTTATTTGTGTGCCGCATGTTCTACATATTGAGGGTTCTTCCTTGGCCATCAGGTAACCGTGGGTCAGTTTAGTGTGGCCGACTCATAGTCTATTGATAACAATTTGATTTTCTGTTTTTAACTTTATGACCCGTTTGTGTATTGTTTTTTTTATTTCTCTATGTTTAAAATACATATCAACGTTTCAGCCTTTAAAACATTATTTAGAATAAAGTCTTATACTTGAACGGCTTAATTAATTCATGGTTATATTGATAACAAATCGGATAATTTTTTCGAATTCTGAATGTCTTACCATACTAGTTACATTCAGTGGTGGCATTAGTTTCTAGAACTCAAAGAGCAATAGCTTCATAAAACCACCCGTCCACCAACCAAATTACCTTTTACCAAACTGTATTAACAATATAATCACAGATTACTTGAACGCAGTGTTATATTACTACTGCTGCTGGTAGACAGTACCACGTGTATGAGCGTTGTAGATTAAGTGTAAATCGTAATTCACATCGTATTGCATTCACTCCAGTTGACCGACCAACCCATGGTGGTAGACACATGTCCACCCTAATTTTCGGTACCAGGAACGATTGTGAATGCGACAGTAAGTGAAATGCAAACAGTTATTTTATTGTTGTTTCGGCGGAGAGATTACATCTACAATTGTGCGCACGGATAACAACTTACGTCATGTACTATGCGGACGACACGAGAAATTGTTAAAAATCGACTCGACGTATTGTATCGTAGAACGCATTGTACAACGTAATAATATAGTGTTGGACAAACTGCAAGAAAAGGAAGTTCAAAAAGTTCTAGCGTACCCAGATATTATAATAATATGCAACGGTACACAATATAAAACACCGTTTCAGAGTGAAATATGATTGTATTCGAACAGATTGTTTTCTATGGGTTTAAAAGCTATTCATTCGTACGCAATCGTGGAAAGAAAACAGGAATAATAAAAAAAAAAAAACGTGTACTGCTAATTCGGAGATCACGCAACGCTTGCTCCGTAAACACGGCTATTTGCGTCCATATGCGTGGTATAAAGCGAATAAGAAAAAAAAAAACGGTTAAACACTCGAGTTCGCCGCCAGACTTGTCGTTGAAAAAAAAGAGAGAAAAAAGGAAAGGTATGTATACTTGAGTTTCCACCCGTTTACGGTGCAACCGTACTTATACTTCGGTTTCCAGTCAAGCGACTAATGGTTACCCCAACGGTTTTTCAACTCCCGGTTAAGATCATTGATAGGAGAAAAAAAAAGAGTACGAGCGGCACACGCCCCAGAGAAGAAAATATAGAACATATAGTAAGCCGTGGACGCAGTGGGTAGTATATCGTATGCATTATATCGGGCGTGGGCCTCCTCGCAGAACTTACACGCAACAATAATAATATCTCATATTGCTGCACAGGTGCCTATAACATGGTACATTATGTGTCCGCTATTATGCTAAACACCGCATAGAGAGGTATTACGGTATCGCACGCAACCTCATATATTGCGAACAACGTTGACACACATATTTTATCTTTCGGGATTATTCCACAATGAGAGTAGTTTTTAACTCATAGACCATCACTTCATCGTCTACAACAGCGTTTCTCAACCTATGGTACGCAGAACGCTCGAAGAGGGTGCGCGAAGAAAATTCGCAAAATTTTATTGATTTAGTTTTTTGTATCTGCATCGGTTTTTGTGTACCAACTATCTTATTATAATGTATTTATAGTAATCTAATTGATCTCTTCGATTAATGCAATTATATAGGTACAATGGTACATATATAATTTTAATTTTGCTCATTAAATGCTTATATAATTATATAGTTCCTTACCAAACTTCATAAAACGCTTCATACATAACCGATAATGTATACACTTTTTCGTAAGCAAAAGCAGAGTTCACTGAGTTAAGTAGTACGTGAACATTTTCAAAATGTGAAGGCGGTACTCGGACATTAAAAGGTTGAGAACCGTTGGTCTACAACACGCATATTCTTGTATAATTACGATTTACGAGTAATTACATTTTTTCGAATTTTCAGTACAATATCGTCACTGGTAAAAACTCGTCTGAGTGACGACACGGTGGTTACAGATTAACTTTTGGTATTTACTTTTCCGTCGACCGGTCGCTTATAGTTTTCGTGGTCCTAACCGTGTTACCGAAACTGTAATAGTTATGCTACGGAAAATAATAAAATTTTACGCATATTATAATGTTCCGAAATAGTGTTATTTGGACAATTTCATGCGACAAGCCACTCGGAGACGGATACATAATAACGCGTCGGATACAACACGATTCATTGTCATTCATTTATCATCATGCGCGCCACTACCGTATAGAGTCTTTCGGTCGTGACGTGTGCATTGTGTTCGCTATTATTTTCGATTTAGTATAATGACAAATGCTACCAGACACCAGTTATAAATGTTAATTATCCGAAATAAAACAAATAAATCGAAAACAATTATTTAAATATTCACTGTGCATGGGATTTTTATTGAAACGCGTCCGATGTCGATGCACGTTGTGTTACATGAGTCATCCGAACATTCCAAACCGTACGATTGATTGATTTCGGAATAAATCAAACACTGATGTTTCGTATTCATCACGTTCTTTATATTCTACCTTTTTTTGAAACATATTCGATTCATCCGATCGGAATTAATTTGTCACACATGCTGCGATTTCCTATTACACGCTGTCGATGTTATATCATTATTAGGTAGTATCATTTTTTTTATTATTACTATTATTATACCTCATATGACGTGTTCGTATTTTTTTGTAATTTCCGCAGAGATTATCCAGAGTCAAGACGATCGAAAGAAAACGAAACGAACACACGTTGCCATATCAGCTGGTCGACAATATAGTTTCGAAATGCAATCGCAGATTTGTTTTTACAACGACCTTCACTGGTTTCGTTTTTATTTCAAACTTAAAAAACGGATATCCATGATGGGGGTCATACAAATATAATATATGTATACGATAAATCAAATTCGGTTACACGGCGAGTCCGCGAAAAGTTGTGTTGCATTGAACTTTACACGTACACATTATTCTAATAATTCATACAGAAGGAGCTAGAAAGAATATTTTCACAACTTGAATGTGAAATCAACAAAATAAATCATTGAAGTATGTGGAATATATTAAATAAATAACAACATATGTTATACCGTTATACGTATTATACATATATAGGTAAACCTAAAACCTTATAACTGTATACAAATAAATACAAGTACCTGCGTCCTGCATGTACAACCTAAAAATAACTGGAAAATTGGAGGAAACGGGATCTCAAACAATCGGTTTTTCAAAGTCGATTAAACAATTTTATTCATGAAATACACGAAAGTGCGGTGACCTTTACCCTCATAAAAACGTTCCCAGATGTATTGAACCATTTCCTTGAATTATTCGAGCGCTGTTGAATGGTATATTTATTTTCTTTGTCGTACCAACAATAAGGTAAAGTTATAACAACATGATTGAAGTGAATCGCACAATAACTTTATTTTCACTCGTAACTCCAATACTAGATTACAAATATTATGAACTATCGGGTTCAAATCATGGCATTTACAGTCGTTGGCTTTTCGAAATGTTTGTTTAATATACATATACAAGCAATTACATTCAATACGAGTACAAACAAATTTTGCACAAAAACCGAAAAGAAAAATTCCATTTAAAACGATTTTGCGCAACATTATGAAGTTCAAAATTTAAACTTTCACGCCAAGCTAAAAGTCTCGGACGGAGTCCGCCATTACAACATCGGAAGAAAAACAGTCAATATACGCCTGCGTCCTCCACTTCCTTAGGTCACACTATAATAACAGACGCCGAGGATTCGTCATCAGAAGATAAAGATCATTAATAATTATTAATTAGTTACTTATAGGTACTCGTACATTGTATCATAAATAATATCGCTGTACACACATTATTATCACTATCGGTTTTAATATAATTTATACCTAATTAATTAATAAAATTGTAAAACTTAAACACATACCTACTTGTAATAGCACCGGGTGTGCTAAAACATTTTGTAATTATAATAAATAAAAAATAAGAACAAAAAAAGTTCAAAATATGTAATAATACATCGCGTACAATAAGTTGTAATATATTCACATTTTATTACGTATCTATTAAAATAAGTACTTTATAAAAGTCATATAATATAACCTTCAATTGAATGCGATTCTCTTCGTATGTACATCCCCTAAATAACGATGTCAAATGACTTCATTTTTAGCAGTCACACCCCTTTTAATTTTACATCACATCTATACTTTCTGTTAGATAAGAGTATCCTGTCATTTCACGTGTGGAAATTAGACGCAAATTACAAAATTGGTTATTAATTATTATACTGTGCTTTATTCGCAAACAGATATAAAAGTGTACCTATTATTTTTTTCAAAAGAACTTATAAATTTAAGCTTAATAAAGAAATGTTTTTTGTTGCAGTGCAACACAACTCAGATTGATTGTCTCATCGAACGAACAACTTTTGCTTTAAAAGTCTAAACACACCGAATAAAGTCTTCATATTTTTGCTGCAAAGTGAGACTACATATTATGCACATTTTTCTTTTAAATTTTAAATAATGTCTATATACTCATTCTCACCACGTTACTTGACTATGAGCTCTCGACTTAAATCAATGTTTCTTAATCTTATTGTGTTCAAATTTAGTGCAGAATATTATTCCGAAAAAACGGTTCCGAGAACGCAACTTTTCTATAATACGCATTATGCACGTACACTAAAGGGAAAACGTTCCGCATAGTATTGTTTTCAGGTTCTTAGAATAATATCGTTGTCGTATCACACAATGCATTCGAGTTTCGACAGTTATGCATCATTGAAAAATTTAATTGAGTATTCAAAGTATCTCATATTAAAATATGAGACTCGAATGAATATTAGACAAAGTTTAAGGAAAAGTATAATACAGGAATCGAGGATCGCGATGTAAAGCCAAAACATCAAAACTTCTATATTTTATTATTTGAAGAAAACGTGAATCTTGTGAACAGATATTTATGCGCGCCACGTGCATACTGAGCTGCGTAAGTTTCAAACTTTTTTCGCTGTGCAACAAAAACTTGATAAATAAGGGTCTGCATTCCCTGCGTATTGTTGTTCGCAGTCCTTCGGGGTATGTTTTGCAAAGAAATATTTTTATTTATTACATCTCAAATTAATTTGATTACTGAGTACTTGATCGAATATTATACACGTATATAATTAATTATGTATAAATATTACAAAAATAATTTGGCGAAAATATTTAATGTACTGAAATTATATTTAAACATTTTGTCAATCGAAAAAAAAATCAATCAAAATCAGTAAAAAGATCATTATCCTTACGAAAATCTTGAATTTGATGCTCAATATAAGTTATACAAGTATATAAGTAATTTTCAAGATTCAAGCAAGTGCAAGAATCTTCTCTCCTCAGCAAACTTAATAGAAACTTTTTCCAAGAAAGTCTAATTTTTAAGAATAAAGCAATTTAATTTTTATTTATAATTTATAATTATAACTATACGCAGTTTATCAAATAAAAAATAAGAATAAAAGTGAATAAATGTGTTATTCTATTTTACGAATTCCTCTATAATACGAATTATTTTAGTTGCTTCTTCGACTTCGTCGTATGGAAGTTTCACTATAATATAAGATGATTTCGCTTGGAAAAAATTAAATACCGTAGCAAATAGCTACGCGTAAAGACTGCACAGATGGTAACCACACAAAATTGATACCACAGAACACAGATATACGGCTCATGTTCTACGTTTGTGAGAGGAAAACAACACGTGCTGGTGTTCTCCTTAATGTGTGATCCCATTCGACCACGGGGCGTAACGACGCGAGATATGGATAAAAGATTTTGACGGAACACTACGGTCGGCCAAAATAGTTGTACGGCCAAAATTCGATTGTTCCTTAGATGATTGATTCCTCGACGGTCTTGATGATCCTTTAGCATCGGTCGAAACGGTACCTGAAGTTTTTTAAATGTTGTACTAAACAATTGCCTGGTGTCAACGTTTAAAGTTATAATAAGTCGTCAACGACTTATTCTGCCCTGCACACTGTCGCCCGAGACCGAGAGTATTGCAGTAGTGTTCGGGGAGTATTTTTTTTTTGAAATCTCCCCTATAAAAATCAATGCCTAGCCGTCACCGCGGCGCGATGACACACCGAACTGTAATCGACGTGCGTGCATGAACACAGACCGCAGTACACAACAATACGCAGAAACGGACGAAACAAGGGACGGAGCGCCGATGTGGTCGTTATTACTATGTAAAAAGAAAATAATATGCGCACCGGGAGGAGTGCGTATTTTTGTACACAAACGCGTGCACATGCATATGGCAAATACGAGTACGTACGTAGCTGGTTACGCGCGCAGTATCTTAAGGACGCATTATATTACCGTATAAAATATTATAATTGCGTGTGTACACTGCAGCAGACAAGACGGCGAGACGATCCTTAATGATCGCACCGCAGTTCACTATTTCGCGTGCCGTGGGGGCGGCGGCGGCGGTGGTGGTGGGGTTCGTATAACGACGTCGACGAGAACACCACCGACCTTATTATAATGACGATAACGCGCGCGGATATATTTACAATATGACGTGCGCGTAACATGCGAACATAATGTATTATTATTATGTTTTCTATCCGTTGTTATATTTTACTCTCATATCCGTGGTTGGGTGTGTGTTATTTAGGACCGAGCGACGACGATCCGACTCGGGACTCCTCGAGGCACTATTGCACTGCACCAAGTGAGTGTATAGAAATATTAATAGAGATAGGCAAGTGTGCGTGTACGTGTGTATATGTGTGTCTGTGTTTGTGTGTGTGTGCGCGCGTGCAAGTACATAAGCATATACATGTATAATATATATATATATAAATTATGCATATTATAATACGGTGTACTGTAGTGGTTGAATCACGCGCTCGCGTGCTATATATACATGCATACGATGCTGCACACGGACGCATTTACACACTAACACGCGCACGCGCACACGTGTATTTGGTGAAGGCGGTGCGGCGAGGGAGGCAGAGAACACGATGCCGACGTCGGCGACGATATAATAACGTGAAGTTTGCCAAAGTCACTGGTGACTTTTGTTTCGATGGGCGGGGAGGCGGGGCGGTCTCCCGCAGCACCACGGTTCTGGCCCGCGACCGGAAGCGCGCGTCGGAGGCGGTGCAGGAGCGGTGCGCGTACAAAAGAAGCTCTTCGAGCGGAAATGAAACGCGACGGTGAACGCGACTTATTCGCCGCGCGAACAAGAGAGGCGCGAGCGGTATTAAATTTTCGGTACATCGGTCCATTATAATGTACTATTACTATTATTACTATCATTATCATCATTATTATTATTATTATTATTATTATTATTATTTAGCTCCGACGTATTGCATTATAGAACCGTAATAGTACTGCTCGCGTACGTGTCGCGCAAATCTTTTACAACGCGCGGAACACCGCGGTCGTGCGTGCGAAGACGTTTAAGGTACGGTTTCCTAGACGCGACAGGTCGCCGCGATCGGTCGCTATGACCTGTCGTTGACGCGTGCCGGTTTCCCAGGCGCGACTGGTCGCCGAGACCAGTCTCCGGTGACGTAAAAAAAACTATCAAATTCTATATCTGTAATCAGTATCATTGTGGTTTTCGTGCAGTGAGTGCTAGTGTTTTCAAGTTAAATTTTATATTCATTATGAGTATGAATACAATTATCAACAATAATAAAATTATGTTACTTCTTCTCGAGGAAGAGGAAGAGGACAGTGGCGTAGCCAGGATTTTAAAATGGGGGTGGCCAAATCCAAAATAGGTACCTACTAAAAAAACATAATCAACAAATAATAATAAAAATTCATTTTTATATTAAGTTTAACATGTTTTTATTTTATTATAATTAAATTTAAATTTACAAACTTTATTTTGACCAATCTAATAATAAGAGGCGTCGATGAGATTTTGATGAAAAGACTTTGATTACTTCTTCTTCTGTGATTTTTTCAGATTTGTTTATTTTTGCCATAGCTAACCCATTAAGTCTTTCTTCGTTCATTGTTGATCTTAAATAATTCTTCAATAATTTAAGAGTTGAAAATGTGCGTTCTGGTGTCGCTGATGTAACCGGTAAAGTTGCAAATAATTGGAGTAGTAACTTTATATTAGGTAATACATTTGTACAATAACGTAAAGCTTCCAAAGCTGACTCTGGTTTTTCTGCTGTACTGTCTTTCCACTGGTTTCGCCACATAGTTAATTCTGCTTTTAGGTTTATTAAAGCATTTTCATGAAGATCATTTTCATACAGTGATGCAGCACTTAATATGGAGTCATTATTGTATGCACTAAAATTGGCAGGGATTAACCCTTCAAGTGCTATGACTTCTTTCAGTTGCTGATTAAATCTAGTTTGTAGTTGTAGTAAAATACTATCAAGGAAAGGAATAAAAATTGATATTCGGTAGTATTCCTCAGGACTGCTTTCTATGTTTACTCTAGTTGTTTGTCGTCCACATACACGCGGTGTTTTTATTTCAACATTTACTTTGCTAGCAATTGAAGCTGAACAAATTGAGCATTTTTGTTTTTTAACAACCAAATTAAACAATGGGAACATCTTTTTTTCGGACGTCATAATGATTATATTATAAATAATAATAATTATATATATTAGGTAAATGATTTATGTATACGAAACTACGAGACGTGAAAATTACAAGGCGTACGTCGGCGTGGTACCGCGTATGATAAAATAACGTTCTTTTATCATGGTACGGTGGTCTAGAATCGTGAATATTAGACCGAGTTAACTACTATGGTAGTACTGTCGCCACACTACGATAGATAACTACGGTGCGGTGACAACACTGTGACCAACCTCGGTGCTACGCCAGTACGCCACTAGTTGGTATCCACACAGTGAGTACACCTTAGTTCACTGGACACTGGACACACCATCAGATTTGATAAAAAAAAAACTGATAAGAAAAAATTACCATCGAACATAATATGGATAAGAATTAAGAGCAAAAGCGAATTCAACGAATTTTTCATACGTATAAAATAAACAATATAATAAATTATGCATAAACGTTTATACAGCCGATGGGGGGGGCCATGGCCCATTGGCCCCCCCCCATGGCTACGCCAGTGGAAGAGGACGATGAGTTATTAATCACAACACAATCAGAACAGAGAGAAAAAGTTGATGCACTTTTTCTTAATAGGAAAGCTGAAGGATACTTTGAAATTTTAATAAGTAGTAGCATTTTTCTCTCGAAAAATGCAATTTAGCCATATTCATGCACGCGATGATCGAAATTCACTACCCAAAAGTTGGTTTGTGACTAAAAAAAATCGACGGTCGCGCGCATCGGTCGCAATACACTGCTCTCGGACCGGTAGTGTCGCCGGTCGCCACGATAAAGTTCAGTCGCGCGAAAACAGTCGTGCGTTGGAAACCAGATAATAGAAATTACATACTTAACAGTCGGACGGCGACTGTCGCAGCGACCTGTCTCGGCGACCGGTCGCGTCTAGGAAACCGTGTCCTACGTGAATCCGGCGAGTCCGGCGAGCGCACTGCGGTGCGTGCGATGCGGCGACAACAATAAACAAACCTGTGGTAACATGTCTGCGTTTCCAATGTTATCAGCCGTCGCCGCTCGTACGAACGATCGAATTCGTTCGGACGCACCGGACGGTTTGAAAAAACAAAACGGTTTGTTTTCGTCACCGCACGTTGCTGCGTTTGTACGATTAGATATTATTATTATATTCGACATTATATTATATATTATAATAGTATTTTCGTCGTTTAAAGCATCGTCTGCCCGTAATTGAGGATACAAGTGGTAAAATTCACCGAAAACCAAACGATCGTCGTAAATAAATGAATTTTCCCTTGACCTTTTATTTTTTATATAATTTTTGTACAATAAGTATTTCAATGTAGTGCTTTCACTCGGTAACATTTTTTTTTGTAAATTTAGATTCATAGTGAATATTGTATATTTTTGTTATTAAAGTGTAAATTTACTAAAATTAAAAATGAAAACGCACTACCGTCTACTACAAAGTCACACTCATATTTGCCATGAGTGCGACCGACGAATTCGTTCGCACCGCAACGCATCGCCGGACACGCCGGATTCACGTAGGACACGGCGTTACAGCGGTCACCGCGGTATTTTCTCCTCGACCCTCCTCGGTCCCGTCCGGAAACCGTTCGCGCACTCCGAGCACGCGGTCACGGCGGACACAAACGCGTACGTCCGATTCACGAAGCGTAATAATAATAATAATAAGAAGCCTTTTCGAGGCCGCGACATTGTCGTGTGTAACCGTTTTATACCACGAGTGAGAGCTGTATGCATGGTAACCGTGCATAAAACGGTCTCCCCCTTTTCGCATCCCACACACGTATAGTCTAGCGTCGCCGTTCTCGAAAACGTGCAGTGTACCGTAACGGAAAGCGACATTTTCCGTCGAATTATTTTCGGGTTTTTCTTTTTTCCTCTTTTAAAAGCTTTTATACGGCTGACGGGGCTGCAGTATTCTACGCATGTACGTATACAGATACCGCGGCTGAACGGGTCGCGGATGTAACTGTCGTCTTGTTACGTAGGTTCAGTTCTCGTGTGATTATACAATAAACGTTGATCGAACGGAACAGAGAAACACTTAATATTATTATATTTTTACAATCCGGTATTATAGCGGCGTGGTGTACCAGGAGGCGCGCAGGACACAACCGATCGCGGCGAACACGACACAAAACGATCTCTACCGCATACGTATAATAATCTTGAATGACACAATTTCAAATTCTACGTCAGGTTGTGCGCGTGTGCACGCGTCTATGCGTGTGTGTGGTGTGCGTGTGTGTAACACGACGATTTTATTTCAAACAAGTGACCATGTAATCTGTATGTGTATAAACACGGAAAATACACACAATAATGGAATTCATTGGATTTGAAATCATTATGTACAGACATCCTGTCGTTGTGCATATTATTATAATGCCTGTTACCCGAAGCGATCAATCAATAGGTGTGTATACACTTGTCTGAAGTCCGTGTTGAACGGGGTGTTTTCTGTACGCGTATCATATTTTCAATTATATTTCGGTGTAGCACTGCTACGCCTGCGCGGTAATACCCGAGCGGTTGATTTAAATATTGACAAAAAAAAAAAATGTAGTAGCGTTTAGATCCTGTACGGACCGGTGTCGATCGTAATGCAGTCGTTATTGGTGGTGATCGCAGCGGCTTTGTAGTATTTTTGACCGGTTAACGTTACGAGTCGTCTCATTATATCCCGTAACTACGACTAATAAAATATGTATAGTAAAATGGGTGTTTATTTTATTTCCACGCGCAAAAATTATGACAAATAACGTAACGTTTCCCGGATAAAATCGGAACCAATATTATATTGTTACCGCGAAGCACGTGGACCGGTACTTTTCTACGCTATATTGTTACACAAGCCATAACTATACATGTTCGGATATTCCTTACGGTGTTGCTCGAATGTAAAGCGAATATATAAGCTAATCGAAACCAAAACGTGCGTATAGTTATTGTAACGTATATTTTATGGACGAGCATGTTGTGGAGCGATCGCGTTATTCAAAATTGATCCTCTTCGTACAATGTATTGATAGTATACACGTGTGCAGTATTATATTGTATTCTCTGAACGTATTATTTAGTACGAAATTCGAATTAAAAGGAAAAAAAAATGAATAGTAACATATGTCTTGCAGTGTGCTAACGGAACTATACAATATAATCTTTTTTCGAATGACCACACGTATTATCAAAAACGTAAAACGCATTTCGGAGAGCTTCTCGCAGTTAATTTTTTCACCAACAATGAGATACTGCTCGGACAAAGCACAATTTTTTTTTTTCAATCTTTACACCACTGTGATTTACGGTATCTTCCTCGTAGACCAATAGCAATAATAATCATATTAATATATAACTCATTCACGCTGTGATAATCTCTCCGCTTGTTATTATAGCACACGTGTCTCACTGTCGACGCCGTCTGCCTTCAATCGTGTTCAATACCGTTGTCGGACGTACATTATGCGCACGATTGTTAGGTACACGAGCTGCGCTATACACTCATATATATATATATGTATACGTTGGGTATTATTATAACGTTATGTCGGTTACACTTTTTCTTTTTTATAAATCGAACGCTCGCGCCGTTTCCTCGCACGTCGAGTCTTAAAATCCGAACCGTCCGTACATTATTGTGTACACATTGTGCCGCGTACTGGCGTCAACCGCGTATCATAATGGTTGAAGCACAAAACACCTCCACGTGTTCACGAAATAACACGGCGAACAC
Source organism: Periphyllus acericola (assembly GCA_949715065.1). NCBI lineage: Eukaryota > Metazoa > Arthropoda > Insecta > Hemiptera > Aphididae > Periphyllus > Periphyllus acericola. The sequence continues at coordinate 68,716,448 of OX454264.1, forward strand.
GTCGGTTTTTGACAATGACCAAAATCCGTTCTGAAAATAGAATTCTACCCGTTTTGCACACCGAACACGTATACGTGCATTATGTTCCGCCACGCGGGGAGCAAACCGAAATATTTATCGTGCGGTCTGGTTACAGAAACTATTATTATAGATACACCGCACGAGTAAAGCTCAATATATATATTACGTACCATGCTATACCGTCTCAAACGGTACGCACTCCATGTAACGTCCTTTCCGACGTACGTACGCGGCCATGAAGCTCTACAAAAACGTTTCCACTCAGACCCGTCCGCAATTACCGTATAATCGTCCTACGTCAAATTCGTCTGTTCTCAACATCGCACGTGACTCCCGAAGACGTTTGAAACGTAAAATAATGATGCCGAGACCTAGTAAATGGTCGAAAGACAATTACACTTGTCGTAAAAAAAATGTATCCGCAGCTTATGGTGTTAAAATTGCGACAAAAACAAAAAAGACCGCTGCAGTGTCTCGCGGTATAGTCTCTCTCGTAAATGTCGGGCGGTCGATCAAGACGTGTACTACGCAATGTATCGTGGTGCGCTAGAACGATATTCGAATGTTTATGATCGTGACGGCTGCCGAAGCCTGCAGCCTGTAGACCAGCGTTTCTTAAACTGTGTTCCGCGGAGCTAAAGTAATTTTTTCAAAATTTTCAAGAAAATTACTTTAAAATTTCCAACTAAAGATTAGTAGTGGGGAAAAAATTATGTATAATTTACGTAGTCGTCATTTAGAATCTGTTCATGGTAAAATTAAAGAAAACAATGTAGAAATCTTGCTCGAAAGCATGACAAACTATTAAAATCAACTGTATGGTTCAAACTACAAAAACCGTTAGTGAAAAAGCAACCGAGACTTCTTATTTTGTTAGGTAAATACCTTTAACACAATAGTATTATATAATTAGAATTTATTTGCAAATAATCCTTAAAAAAAAAGCTAAAAAGCTAAAAAAAAGTAGGGGTTCCACGTTAAAAGTGGGTATCAAAAAGGGTTCCATGGATAAAAAAGTTTAAGAAACACTGCTGTAGACGGTTACGGGCAACCGCGGTAACCGAACGTCTCACGACACGCGGATCGCGGTACGCATTATGGTTTTCGACTAGGTCACCGCGAGTGGTGACAGCTGGACTTCACATCGCTCTCCTGAGATGACGTGCATCATCCGCGGCCGTATTCGCTTTGGATGACGATAAGTCCGTCGAAGGGGAAGGCCGGTGGCGCGAGATAATCATGTACCGTCTCTCCGACCCCCTTAGCGGCAGTAGCAGGTGAACGCGTGTACAATAGCTTTTAGCGGACGTATTTTGTTTTGCCCGCGCGTGTGCGGTGCCGGTAAAGCCGGAAGTGCGCCATGGGAACCACGTCGAACGAAAAGCGTGGCTACCACGCGCGTTGCCGGAAAGCGTCCGTTTACGCGTGAAAACTGAAAACTAATAACGATAAAGTCCTCGCTATTGGTTTTTGGGGTCGACTCAGCGAGGCCGCCTGCATCGAGACTCGTCGATTAAAGTCGTCCAGACGAAATATTAAACGAAAACAAAAGATCACTTTAGAACTTTATTCGGACGACGTGTTTGTCATTATAAAACGAGCTGTAACTCAGATCACGGACTTATTTTAATGGTCACATGTGGTTTTTTTTTTTCGTTACTTGGTTTTTTATTCGATCCCTTACGGCTTACACAATAGAACAATAAGAACAAATGATGACTAATAATAGAAAAAAAAAATAAGTAAACAAAAAAATAATAGGCACATACTGCTCGTTGTAGAGACCAGTTCCCCGTGGAAGTACTACGAAATTATATAAAATTGATTGGTTAGGTTCACAGATCACGATACCACCACTCCTTTAGTATTTATTCATTTTTTCCGGATTTTCTAGGACAGGGTTGGTTGATGGTACAAAGATTTCTAGGATTTTTGTGGTGGACTCAGCGATTGTTAGATCGTTTGTAATGCGTTTTGGCTATTTCAGTAACGTGTGGCACTTTAAGATCAGGGCGGAGAGGGAACAGAGCTTTGGATTTGAATCTTTGGATTCTGTTGATATTTGATATTTTGGCAACACCTCGTAGCTGAATGCTACACGTGCGCATATGGGTCTAAGTAGAAGTTCGCAGTGCAGGAGCTTGTCGGGGGTTCATGTGTTTAGAAGTTATGAATGGAGACGGAAACTGTCGTTTATGGTACTCGGGTTTTGCTAGTTATGTGTGATTGCGAGGTAAGTCGACGATCAGCACGCTCAAATTAATTGATAGATTACTTGATTTATTCAATTACAATAAATGCACCAACAAAAGAGAACAAATTATAAAAAATGCTAAGTTCAAACGTGTAGTGACACGTCGATAATACATATACATAATATACAGTAGAAACCGTTTATAATGAGGTCCCGGCAAAACTCCTATATTGTATGTACTAATTTGTATCGATTATTATGACGTCTGTATAATGACTGTACGGTTGTTATGACGGTTTTTTTTTTGGTTATATTGGAAAAATATTTTTCCTATGATGACTTTATTTTATCAAAGGTACTATTACAACCGATAATACCGATAATTTCATCATTGTGTCTCGTCGTCAGTTGATTTTTATTTTATCGTCAGTGTACGGGTAATCGTAGTGCGGTGTACTGTGTTTTGAATAAGTGTATTGAATATTGTGAAATTGTAAAATGGGCAAACGAAAGCTATTCACAATTGAAGAAAAAGCTAATGTCATTTCTCGTTTAAAAAAAGGTGAAAAAAATTCCGATATAGCTAATGAATTAGGCGTGGGTCACTCTACAATTTCTAACGTATGGAAAGCTCGAGACCGAATCGAAAAAGAGTTTCAAAACGAAAAATTATCAGTTAAGAATCACATACGGATTTAGACACTGTTTTATTACGACGGTTTAAAAATTTTCCATATTGAAGTTACAATTTTTTTTTTCGTCATTTTGGTTGTAATGACTACCGGTTATTATGACCGATTTTCTTTGGTCCCTTGAACGTCATTACTCATTACCAGGGCTCGTGAGTTCATGCATTTGCATATCAATCTTGCTAATTCGTATTTAATGCTAGGTGACATAGAAATCCATTTCAAGGTACTGTGGTTAAGTATGTGAAATTGTATGTTGCATATTTTTGCATATTTAGAGGTTTTCTAACTATTTGGCATATTTATGCATTTTTCTATTTTATTGTGCATATTTTTACCGAAATTTGATCAAAATGCAATAATTTATATTTTTACACAGTATAAAATATATGGGAGTTTTCGCAACATCAAATTATTAAAAATAAAACGTATAGAGTACAAACGAACGTATAGGTACGTAGCCCGCATTATGATATGAATGGAAATTTTTTTGTTATTCCAAAATTTACTTATAGTATTTTTATTTTTTAATCTACATGTTTTTGATACATATTTTTAGATTTTTAGTGCATATAAATGCATATTTGAATGCATATTTTCCCAGCTTTTAGTGCATAAGTGCATACTTATTTAGGCATTTTTTAGAGCATGAACTCACGAGCCCTGCTCATTACAAACGGTTTCTACTGTATATACTCGTATACTGTTATTCACTGCGTTTACGGTACCGTCGGATACCGGTACGCGTGTGATATTGAACAGGGATTGTCAACTGGCGGCCCGCGTACCTTTTTTATCTGGCCCGCGCTACATTTTCAAATTACTTCATATAATTTTAGCGCTTATCTGTTTTTAATTTAATTTTATTACATTTTTCGATAAAATGTGGATATAAATTCTTATCTAGTTTTAAACTAAATTATTAAATGTCTAAATATGGCGTAGCTAATATACTATTTATTTACATTTTATTGGTTGTCATATCCGTACTGCCGTAGTGTCACACCGCCGCGCCGTTAGTACTATTATTTTCGTGTTTTGTAGTAATTATTTAAAAAATGTCCGCTAAAGAGCGTAAAATCAAAGACGAAATAAAATTTTTAACAGCTTATGGGAGAATGAATATTTATTTAAACAAAAAAAACCTCAATGTTTAGTAAGAGTTTCAACTACAGACATAGAAGTGGATTTTACTAAATTGTCTATTGAAAAACCTCATCCTCAAGTATCACATTAAATAATAATTGTAAATATAAATAAATCAAGATAAAAAATAAATGTTGGTAAATTTGAAGGACCTTTTTTTTTTTTTTTGCTTTCTCCTATGCACTGCGGCCCGCTAGATTTTAAAGTACTTAAAAGTGGCCCGGTAGTTACTTTGAGTTGCCCATCCCTGACATTGAGCAAAGGCTTCCTCCCGAAGTGCGGTGCCCCCTTCGACCGGTCGGCACGTTGGCCCGCCGTGAACTGATTCGGCCGCGTCGTCGTCATCGCCCCGGCCGCACAATGGACAGATCAGACACTCGGATTACAATATACGAGCGCCGAACAGGAAGTGAAAGCCACTGGTTTGTAATAATTGGACTCTTCTCTTCCGTTCCTTTTTCGCCCGATAGGTGTGCGTATATCATAAGGCACTCTCCGCCAATACAATATACCATTATGTCGATCGGGAACGCGCGCCTACCGAGAAACCCCTAGTCTCGAGCGCGGATAATATGTTCGCACCCGCAGCGAAGCTACAGGGTGCATTGTTGGTACGGACCGAAGAGGATTAAATCGTAGCAGTCGCTTGTAATAATCTTCACGTGGACGAAAATAAAATAACGTTTCGCCGAAAACACTAATGCCGTACCGAATCGGACACAATAATACGTTGTGCCGCGTTGAATTTGTTTAACGCTCCTTCCTTGCCGGACACGGATGTTTATCAAAACGAATTACGTACCGTAGAGTTATGTCTTTGTGCGGCGGCACCGGTCGTTTTCGATTACTCGTATTTCACATCTGAACGCGATTGTTAACGTTTTCCGTACGACTCGCGGCTGCTAATGATCGTTCCAGCAGCCGGTCGCAGCGGCGGCTCTAGAGTTTGATTCTGGGGGGGGGGGCCAAAAACATCACACTTTTTTTTAATATTTAATAATATATTTATTAAAATTAGTGCCACATATTACCCACATTAGTCATTAAAATACACAAAATTGAAAATATTATACAAAATAAACATATCAAAATTACATAAAAAATTACATTACATTTGACAAAACAAAATCTAATTTTCGATTTTTATTTTTAAACCGTAATAATGAAAGCGTATGAAACAGACGACAAGAAGTCTCTCTAACCAGAGCGAGAATCGGACACTCTTTTCTAACCCATGCCTTTTTAATTAGTAAAGAGCCACCGCCCATATGCGACAAATGCCAAGCAGACCTTGCCATATAACACATCATCAAAGACTGCCCCTTCTATCAAAACATTCGGAACACATTATCAATTCCTGAAAATCTAGATGAAGCTCTAAATGAAGATAACTCGACTAAAATCTTAAACTTTTTGACAAAAATTAACATTGTAAATAATCTTTAACACCATGTACATACAACTTGTATATACCCAAATGATAATGTAATCTACCCATGCATACAAGGCTAATAACCATTAGTTGTTGAAGCCTTTTTTTCTCTACAATAAAAAAAATAAAAATAAAAAAGCTTATCATATTATATTAAAATTGCCTATTTTTTTGGATTTCGGGGGGGGGGGGGCATGGCCCCCTGGGCCCTCCCCTAGAGCCGCCACTGGCCGGTCGACCGTGGTCTCGAAAAATTCACCTTTTTCACATAGCGTATTCGCTATGTACACTTAATAATAATATGTACTTGTAGTGATACGTCATATAATAGCATCACTATACGTGGTATTACGCTATACTACTATGGGGTGAGGACTTTAAAGAATTAATTGCATATTTTTCTATCAGATGCCTAGTAAGTAGCAGCTGAGTGCGCATAACATTTGTTTCGAGGTACAGAGAATCCTAATCATACATTTTGGATTTAAGTGCTATTTTTTAATTGTTCGAGAACTGTTTGCATTTTTTCTTGTTTTTTAATCGATATTGGTCGTGTCTTATGACGTAACATTTTAATAAACGTATTTTTTAGTTATAGTCAATCGAACTTAAAAGTTTTAATTTTTTTTTTTCATTTAGTTTTTATAAGCTACATTTTAAAAGTTTACAATATAGAGTCTGTATTATAGACCATACTAAATTGTCCGATTTCACGGGCGCAACCTTTGTTATTTGCTGATTTTAATGAGGTTTTTCGTCTGTTGCGACTGCTATTGTTGCCGGACGACGAGTGTTGAAACTTGAAAGCATTTCTCTCGGTGTGTCATTTTTAATTTTATCATGCAATTAAATCGTGTACTCTTAATCATGTATGATTATTTATTAGTTCTTTTACATAATCAGTGGTTACTGATTATGTTTACTTATAATTTAGTATGATAGCACACAAATGAACTATAAATGTGATTTCGCTAACACGCGCGCTATGGGCGGTACTCCTTTCGCCCAAAAATGACCTTCCTCTTTTTGCCCACGTCCACTTTTCGACCAAAAATGAAAAAATAGTATCCTCTTTTCGCCTACAAATAAAAATAATAATTGTATTATTTTCGCCCACGGTTTCAAGTTTTACATTTTGTAAACCACTGTCTGAAAATTTCTCGACTGACTATATATATACAATATTAATAACAATCAAAAACCCTTCGGTGCACTAGACCGGCCAGGCCGATAACAATATCTAGATTGCATAGGTAATACGTACGACATATCTAAATAATTTATGGACAGATTTATAATTGATACATGTTATACATAGATACTTATTTTTTTTTTACACAATAATAAAATAAATGATATAATAATCAATAGTGATCACTAGTTCGTCAATATAAAATAATATTTTAGGTATTTGTCATTTATTTTTATGACGTCGTTAAAAAAAATGTAAATGTAAATGAAATCCATTTTAATTTACATTTACATTTTTTGTATAATTGAATGCCATTGATTTAATGAACTCATACCGACTTAACTCTCCTATTATACTTTTCAATTGTTTCTTCGTTTTTTAATTGGCGTTCTCTTACTTTTCTATCTTTGGAAAGTGTTGTAAGTGGATACTATTTAATTTAATATAAACATCAGTTTGGATTTCTTGTACCACAGCCAACCACATATGAATTGGTGGAGAATTACTGTAAAAACTTTTGTTAAAAAATGAGTGAAAGGACTCTCATGCATTTGTTGTCCTGATTAACTCTGATGATCTAGCTGCCCAAAGCTTTGGTGGGAACATACTTTCGTCGGATATATAGTTATCAGTTAAATAATCACAGAACTTTTGTAGTTTTTCATTTTCAGGGCAGTCACTCATTAAATCTTCTACATAACAATCACCTACTTCTTCAGGATTTAAAAATAGTAAACTAAACGTGTAGTGTATCCACTTACCGATATCTGAAGAATCGTCTTTATAGTGTGTAGCACTATAAATAGTCAGTCGAGAAATTTTCAGACAGTGGTTTACAAAATGTAAAACTTGAAACCGTGGGCGAAAAGAATACAATTATTATTTTTATTTGTAGGCGAAAAGAGGAAACTATTTTTTCATTTTTGGTCGAAAAGAGGACGTGGGCAAAAAGAGGAAGGTCAGTTTTGGGCGAAAGGAGTTCCGCCCCGCGCTATGTACTATAATAACTACCGCAGGGAAGGGCGACTAAAAGCATAAGCTAGAACGGAATGGTCCCTTTGTGTGTCATTTCGTAATATCATAAATGATAACAATATGAATATTATGTATGCACACTTGCAGTACATTTATATAATAAACAACATTAATATTACAAATAATGTCATTGTACGCTGTAGTACATGGTAAATACGGTTTTTAAAATTTATCAAGATGTAGCGAGACGATTTCTTAAGGTTTTTGTAAATTATAAAACGAATTAATAAGATATATTTTCTAAAAACGGTTGTAAATGTTATTACAATAGCATTCTTGGTACATTTTAGTAGTCATTTGTTACGCGACTTTTTACTATAATATATGAAAGATAGCATTTCCGATTTCACCGACACGAGGTTTTACCTCGGAGGTGAATTATTGGGTCAAACAATTTGTATTCGTGTTTTTATTAATATTATATTAGTATTGTAAAGTATGTGGTTTGATCAACTGTGATTTTTCGATTCTGGCCTGCAACAAATGATCTTATCTTAATGTAGGTTCACGCAGTCATAGTCGCAAGAATCAATCCGTATAAAATGTATCGATGAACCAAGTACCTACATAACACTCGTGCCACTATACCGTGATCGCGTATATTATTGAAAAACGGATGCCCCCTACGAGTAGTAATAATAATATAATCGGTGGTGTGTAGGTACTCGCAGTGCGATATCATAAGAACTATGTTTTCCACTTTTTTTTTCATGATAACTTTAGTTTGTCCTGTGGCGATAAAAAAGATTTTTCGCAAAAAAATGCCCTCAACAAAATACCGCGGTGAAAAGAGGGCGTTTCTATTTGAAAAACAAAAGTTTGTATCGTCACAGGACATACTTGAGGTGGTAAGAAAAAAAAATTAATGCCATAATTTGTATGGTAATTATAGTGTAACTCGAAAATTCAAAAAAAAAATTCAAATTTAAGCATTTTTATAGCTAAAAAATGAGGTGAACACGTCTAAAAAATCCCCCTGTATAATAGCAACGCGAATATAGTATAGAACCGCTGCCGCTGGTCTAATTTATATAATACGTTACAGGTGTGTAAACGTGCAGGTGTTACAGTGCAGAGCATAAAGTTTCACATCGTAAACGTTTTCGGCCTTTTGCTGCGGACGCTCAACGTTTACGTTTCTGACACAAGGGGACGGTAAAGCATTTTGGTCGGCTTGAACAGCTAATATACGCACTACGTACACGAAAAAAAAAATAACGAACGCAAAACGAACGAAAACCGTAAGAAGTCCAACACAATGCGACAGTACAAACACTAGGATTTCTGTGTACGAATTCAACAAATGATATAGCAGCGATAGTTACATCACAGTAACGCGCGTTCGTGTGATTTTAAGGTTATTCTCGAGATAATTGCGTTGCCCGTGATGGTTGACGAAAACACCCGAATTTCGAGTGCAAGGTGTACTGCAGGACGTGGAGCCTCCATCCCCCGCTACCCGATAAGTTTTTTTTTTATAGGGAAGCTCGCGTTCAATAGATTAATCGTGACTTGCACGCATTACCCGCGTCGTCGTGATTTTTCGATTTCTTCTCGTGTCGTTTATTTCGATTTTGTACGCGCATGTTTACGCCGCACACGTGCACATGTTATATATTTATACGTGCAGTGAACGCCGCTCATCTGACTCGCACGGATATAAGGTCCAGTCGCTCGTACGACTCAATATCGTGTGAAACGGACTTCCTATCCATTGAGCACAATTCGGGAATAACATGTTATTATTTCTCTAACCTAACACGTGGCGGAGAAAATGTAATAGACATAATCGGTAAAACTTTGAATGAAATAAGTGTAACGCGGACGGAGCAACTAGCAACGTTGAAAATGGGAAAAGGACGTAGGTGACGAGGAGGAGGCTGACGTCGAAGATAAACCTCCATCAAACAAAGAGTTTCTATAGATGCTCTAGAAGTGTTGAGGAGAACTTACTGCAGTCCATCGCGCCGAGGCAGTGATTTTGGTATGCAATACCGCGGGTAAGAGCGGTAGTAGCTGGTATGAATTGCCGGAATAGTCGAAAACAACGAAATGCAAACAGAAAAGTGTGTAAAACGAGTACAGCAACATGAAGCTGTGTTTAATTAAAATTATTTTTCGTTTTTTCTCCATTTCGCCTATAACATATTATGATCATTCAGTTACATAATATACAAGTGTGCTAACTTTGTGCTGGTCCTAAAGCGAGTCTTATTAGCCGCGGCTGCGTTAACTGTGATTATATAATATGTTACCTATGCGGCATTCTGTACTCCAACAGACATTACGCGCACGTGGTTACGACGGACATTTAATTAATGGGAAAAAGAATAAAACGTATACGTAAAGGTGCACGTCAGAGGTTTCCAAATTGTTTTGACTCACGGCACCCTACGGTAGTGTATTTAGTATATTTATGCTGTAAATGTATACAACATAACTTTGCTTTTCTTTAGCTAGGTGTTACCGAACATATTATGCACACAACACGATTCTATTTTCGTAAGAAACCGTTGTATTTTTTATAATCTATTTCGTGTTACTCGTCGCAGTGGCGGCTTGAAGGGGGTATATTTGAATCACGTGATTCACAGAAATATTAATGGGTAGGTGGGTGTGTGTCCTATGGTTGAAAAAGGTAATTAGTAGAATTTATAAAGATGGGTTATTAAATTATAAATATTGTAACGTTCAGCTGTATAATATTATGTACACTCGGCGTAATGCGTAAATTGCACGACTTAAAGGTAAAGTAGGCCAGTAGCATCAGCTATTGTTCTGTGGTAGCATACAACCTTAGCGAGGTATAGAATTGAATGTAGGTAAATATTAATACATTTATTAATTCGAAGAAATTATCGATGAAAGATTACGTGTGTTATAATTGTAGATTATTACTAAAATAGTTGTTGCTAGGATGTTTTCTGATATCAGATATGGGTAATAATTGTTTAAAATAGGTAATATGTTGTATATTATATGGGTATTGGGGAATGTATAGTCTCTGAACACTTGTTATTTTCGGTGTTTCCGATATCTGGATATTTGGAGAAAAGTGAAATTATTTTAGGGTGGGTGGTGTAAAAATATTAGATGTGAGTCAAGAAAAAAAAAGTTCAAGCCGCCACTGACTCGTCGCATAAAACGTCGCAAAGACTCGCGTTATTTTTAAATTGTAAATACATGTCACGCGTAAGGGTTGTTAATGCTCTGCATTTGAGGCACCCTGCAAGGTTGGGAACCTCTGGTATACGTGGTTAAGTGTTTGCAAACACGTGCAGGCTTATGCACAGCGAATATATTATTCTTATTTCCAATCAACCGCGTCGCGGAGAAAAAAATACACGAAAACAATATTTATTCCGCCACACAACGTAACACAATGGACCTTTTTTTTCTTTTTTTTCTTTTTGCACAGTCGCGCGGTGTTTGCTTTCCGAGCCACAGTCGCTCACCCCCGACCGCCCCCGACGGCACCCCCCCCCCCTTCAACCCCAACCATTCGGTCGCGCGGTGAACGTGCGCGGAAAATTGAACGACATTAAAAGAACTCTTCGGGGCTTCGGAAACCTCGGCGGAACGACGTACGACAATCGCCTTTGGCACATGTGAATAATAGGCGCGTACGTGAACGTGCGTATAGGTGTGCGCGTATTATACCGTATGCATTATACGCGCGCACAATGTGGCCACGTGTAACAATAATAGTGTCTTTTGTGCCAGATGCCGTGCGACCGAATAACCAAAATAAATATACGCAGCACAAAGCGTACGCGAGCGCACTCCATTGTTTGCCCGTCGGGCGCGCAGCGGTCGCGACCGACTCCGCCGCACTGCGATACGCGTTCGGCGCAGTTTAATTGTTATCACACCGAAGATAATTTGAAAATAATTTTAATAATATCTGCGTAAACGTAAAACAACAGTCGGCAACGTGTATTTTATTTTCCCGGTTTTCGTTGGTTTCGTCAATACTTGCGAAACCGCGCCTTATAACGCTCGTCGCTCCCGGCGAGTGATTCGGAAACCCGTGTCGTGCGTGACGCTGTGTCCTACGTAGACGCGACGAACGCGAAATTCGCGTCGCGGCCACTGAAATAATCAAATCTATAAAAATAGACGGAAATGTCCAACGTACGCGATAAACGCGGGCGACGCGAGCGAATTGATTCGTTCGCGTTCGTCGCACGGCTTGAAAATCAAATCGTTTTGTTTTTGGTCGCGCGTTTAAGCGAACAGACGTCAAAATAACGTTCTATTTATTTTTCATTTATATATTCACATATTATATTTCATTATACAATTATTCATTTTATTCATTTATACTATACGAGTAGATAAACAGGTAATATAAATTATTAAATTATAATATATAGTAGTTATAATGTACAGGGGCGTATATATGAGGGGGGAACCGATGGGGCCCGGGCCCCCCCCCGAAATGAAAAATCGCTTATGCGATAAGATAATAAAAATTGTATAGCCTGTAGTCTGTGTAGTCGGATAGAAATAGATAGATAGGAATTATCGGTATTTGTAATTTTAGCTTATAATAATAGATAATAGATAATAATAGATAGTATATTCTATTAATATTTGATTTGTCCCACTCTGCACCGGGGCCATTCCACCACTGCTATACCATAACATTAATATATTCTATGACATTTTGTTATTTATTATCGTTGATTAGACATCAGTTGTGTGCAGTATCTCCGATACTCAAGTTCGAGGCTTTCGTGCTTTAGACACGTGTATTTTCGTGTTTTCGAGTATTTATATCGCATCACAGTTTGTCGTTTAGCCATATGCTTTAAAGTTTTGTGGGTACGACAGCTTCGTCATAATGAAGAGACAAATGTCGATTCAAAACCTCGTATTTAAAATGTATAATATTGGTTTATTCTTGTAAGAAAATATGTAATTAATTTTGAGTGACTGTAGTAAAAAAATTGTTTACTGCAATGAAGAGTTTTTATACATTTTTTACATTACATTTCATAAAAAATAAAAAAATTAGTTTATTTTTTCTCTAGTGAAGTAATGATGATAGTCCAAATAGTCCAAAGGTCTTTTAGCGTTTAAGCAATATTTGTCATTGTGCCTCCTCCGTCATTTCTCCCTAAACTCTAAATACATAATCGGCCCCCTCCGAAATTAAATCCTATATACGCCACTGATAATGTATATAATGTATATAAGGTTTATAATGTATATTTATGTATAACTTACCTTATTGTAACCAGTAGTCGTTGTTCGATTGATATCGGTTCTTGGAAATTAGTTTGAAAATCAAATTCAGGTGTTATAGCTTCTAGTATATAATCAAATGTTTTTAGCGTATGATCGAAATGACACCACATTTTCTCTTAATTGAGGATATAGATGATAATATTCACCAAATACCAATCGATCATTGTATATTACATTTGAAGCTGTTCTTTTGTTTTTTTTTATATTTTTTATACAATACATATTTAATTGCAGAACTTTCAGTAAGAAACAATTTTTGTTCAAAAGTCAACATTTTTATAAACATTATAAACATTAAGTAAGAACAGTAATTTTATAAAAAAATAACCAAACGACTGCCTGCAATTGAGGACGAATACAAAGTGGGTATGTATTGGAATAAACATAACATATAATATGTTACCGTAAATTCGCGTTCATAGCGTTTACATTGGACACTACCGCGACCATCGCATTGACGGACAACGCGAACCGCATAATACGTTACGACATGTTTCCCTTGCGGGCCGCTACGGAATGATCTAGAACAGCGTTTCCCAACTTCTTTTACTCGCGGAACCTTTGTAGGAGTTTGAATGTTTTGTCGAACCCCCCATATTTTTTCTATATTAGTAGTGCATACATATGTTTTGTACACTTAAATGAGTGTGTTGTCGGACTCTTCCGACACAAGAGTGTCATTAATATAAAAACAAAATTAAGTAAAGACGATTTAAACATTTTATTTTGTTTATAACTATTACAATATTTTTAATGTATATGCAAAAGCTAAAAATGTATTATTTATTTGTATTAACTTTTTAAAACAGAAAAAAACGAAAAAAATGCTCATAACGTTAAACATAACGAAAACGTAAACGTTATTTTTAAAAATGATATCAAAATTATAATGAGTTAACGATTTAATTTAAATAATGTAATTAAATAATGTATGTTAAAAACGTTTTTAATCACTGATTTTAAACCATTTTTACATAATTAAAAGAACAAATTATCAGAAAATGAGAGTTATTCGTGATAGTAATAATTGAACACTAAAATTCACTGGAAAAAACAGTTTTTCAATAAATGTATAATTTATATTTTGAAAATAAACGACGAAACTAAACTTATGTGATTGATAAATGTATTACTATTACAAGAAAAGAAATCAATTCTCATATCGTCAAGGCAGAATTAAAACTGACAACAAGTATCTTGTAGTGAAGACTGAAGAGACCCTCTGACCAACTCCTAGCTAATGACTGCAGAAAATATAAAATATAAATATATACGGATCGACAACCTTCAATATTGTTATGGTGTTATTAACGTTATAACGAATATTTTATCATAAGATAAGGAAACGTCCTAACGAGAAGAGGAGCTATTCGCGACTCGCCTTTTCTATGTTCGAATCGTAATTCAAATTAAAAATATTTTTAATTTATATATATTTCCCAATTTTTTTACGGAACCCTTAGGTTCCGCGGAACACCAGTTGGGAAACGCTGATCTAGAATAGTGATATCGTGGTGCACGTTTCGACTGGGAATTTTCCAACGACGCGGTTCGATCGAGAAAATCGTCTTTCATCGTAATTTGTTCTACTGAAAACAATTTCAACCTTATATTATATCTCGGCTACGTCATAATGTTACAAGACGGCTCCGATGGGATCGGACACAAGCATTTGACAAAATATCGAAAACACGCTCTGTACAAGGTGTCCCGCCTGGATTTACACAGAGCGATATCTCCCGTGTTAATGGCGATGATCAGATTCTGTTTTATTATATTTTCTATTATGAGCATCCCTCGGCAAAGGCAGTTTTGTTGACTATGGTTTGGTAAATACAAGTGTACTTTTAAAGTAGTTAAAAAATTTACATTTTGTTTTATGATTTTTGTGAAATTCAAATTTAGTCTTTTTATAAGGCTTCTTTTTCAGTTTACAAAGAAATAATGTAAATCAGGCAACATCATTATTCGGTATTTTATTCACTATTTTACGATACAACTTTACCTAGTTTGAACATATTTACGTGCAGAGTTAACATTTTAAGGCGAAACAAAAACATTTTATCAATAATGATTATTTTACTTAACCCAGTTATGAATGATTTTGTCGATTTTGATACTCGTGGTTTTAATTGAATTTATACATTTTAACTGTTGACTATGAGTACTAGCTTATAAAATTGGGTAATTTAATAGTAGATATACGAAATAACACCATAAGACCGAAATCGTGTCGGTGAAGTAATTCCAAAAAACGACTGTCAGACCCTCGATGCGGTCTCATTAAGGGTGTGTACACGATCGGCGTTTGGCAGATGAACTAATGCCTTAACCTCATTAGAAAAATTATTTTATCTCGAACTCAAGACATTATTATATAATTATTCCGGTGGAACGGAGCGTTCATTGTTTTCTAAGAATCCGTGTTAATTGAATTCACTCCTCGCCGCAATACTTCAACTTCTCCATGATTGGGTAGATTATTGTGTGTTGTCTGCTGCGCAATTCAGAATGGTAATACTTGAATATCTTTATCAAGTATAATCGTGGTAGTCTCTATCCCTTTCTCTCTCACTCACTCTTTCTTTCTCTCTCAATAATAATTAACATTTGCGTTTGACACTATCATCCCTTAAGTGGCGCGAATAAATTGAAAACTATTGTTTTTTTTAATTTTTAAACCGTCTCATCCGTATCCTTTAGAACATTGATTTTTTTCTCGTGGCGGCGCGGCGTGTTAATTTTACAGATTAATTTATTATTTCCTTCGTTGCGGGCGCCCTAACCACACGGTCTGCGCCCGACATGACATAATCCCGCATATTATATGCCGATACCTTGTACACTTTTTTTCAAGTCAAAATCATTGGGTTCAATTGTGCCTAATACAGTCAAGCGTAAAACAATAATTATTATACAGACGGAGATTGTTCAGATCGTCGCGTGACATGCTGACGACAACATAATATTCGTATTACTGCAATAACGGTGTATGTAGATTTCAACATCGAAACGGGCGTCTGGTGTTGATGTTAATACATATAGCTACGCACGAGCGAATGAAATTAAAACGAATCGTGTACAGAACGAAAATAATCAATAATCTTATAAACCCTTTTGGCGCCTATAATTCCCGTACGCCATTTCATGGATAAACTGCTAGTCATCAAGACGTCGTCGTTTTTCGTTTTTCGTCATACCCAGTGGCGGTTATCCTATGGTGCATATGTTGCTTGAGCAACACATACAACATTTGGTGGGTGGGTGGGTTCCTGGGTAGGTGGTTGGATGGATGTTGAGTACTTGGGTAATTTTTATAATTATATGACTTATAATTAAATCAAAACAATACTAAATACAAGTCCTGGAATAAATCGGACAATAATAAATGCTCTAAAACTGCATCGGACTGTTATAGCTTGTATTATTAAATATATTTCCTGATTAGTTACGTATTTATCAGATCGTAGCGTAAAAATGCATCGCCCGTCCGTCCTTGTGTTTACAAATTACAACCCAGTTGGGACGATATATATTTTTTGATTTGGTTGTTCTTATTTTAATTCAAAGTAATAAGTTATAAACATAATTAATTTTGTAACTAATTTATAAAATATAGGGAAATGAAGGGTTATATATATTTTTAAATTATTACGCAGTCATAATGTTGATAACAATGATAACACCCAAAAATTGGAAAAATATGTGAACCAGTACTCACTAATTGAATATTGGTAATTTGCATTTGCCAATAAATATTTGAAGGTGGGTGGGTCCTCAGAAATATTTTCAGCTACACATATTATTTTGAAGATAGCCGCCACTGGTCATACCCATTGCTTTTTGTTGAACAATATTAGTGTACGCACGTTTTTTTTCCATCGATTCACGTCCACGCGTATCGTATCATCAGAGCGTGGAAACGATGGCTATAAAAACACTTATACTTTTTAATAAAACGCGTTACGATAGAGGAGGTGCCCACGGTGAACAGGTTTCAAGCAATATCGTACGTACGGTGTCGGGGCGCGCGGGGGGGGGGGGGGAGGAAATTTTTACGAGTCCGTGTAAGACGCAGACCAGCTGCAGCGGCTAGGCGAGCGGCGCGCAGTGAACATCGTGTGTCCGGCCGGCGTGCGCATGAATGGGGTACACTCGCCGCCGGTACACTTGATAAGTATAATAATAATAGTAATAATAATAATAATAAATGGTGGCCCGTACGTGTACAACAATGCATGATATACACGTACGCGCACCTGCGGCAGCCCCGTGGAATGCCGTGCAGGACACACACGGCCGTGTCAGCGCAGGACGAAGGACGGCCAGCCAGCGTGGCGACTGCAGCGAGTGCATTACGTACGCATCATCTTCTACACCCCTCGTCGTGCGTAGTGTGAGTGTGCGTGTGTTTGTGTAAATTTAAATACCGATCGAGCACTTATATGGTAGCCGCCTAACGGTCGTGTAATCAACTCCTTTGGTTATATTACAGGGCTAGGGACTTCATGCTCTAAAAAACCTTAAAATATGCATGCATTTATGCCCTTAAAAATTATCATTTATGCTCTGAAAATATGCAAAAATGCTTAAATATGCTCTTAAAAATATTTAATTTTTATTAAAAAACCAAAAATTACAAATTTTTTTATTTTTATTTATTAATTATTATAATTTCTTATTATTTTCATTTCTTCTTTTTGAAGTTTGCGCCTTTAAACAAAACAAAAACAAATAAAAAAATTAATTGATTCTGTTTATGAATTAATAATTTAAAAATCCTAGGTAGATTGATTATTTAATAATTTTAATCTTTTTTTATTATCAATTTATAGAATATTCATATTAAATATTGTATTTTATGTGTAAAATATGTTAAATATGTACTAAAAATACAAATATAGCAAAATATGCAAAATAAAAATGATTGCCTTAAACTCCTATTACTATGAAACAAATTTCTATATGACTTAGCTATGTTTTAAATGATTATTGAAAAATATGCAAACTCCTATAAGTCCCTAGCCCTAGTTATATACTACAGGGTGAACGCATTGGAAACACAGTAAAACCTCTCTATAACGGAATCGTTTGGGACCAAACATTTTTCCGTTATAAAGAGGTAGAAAAAAAATTAAGTTTCAAGACTGTATGTATGTGTTAAAAATTATATTTTAGGCAAATATGTACCTACTTCGTGCAACTTAAATTTATACAGTAAGATTATAATGTATGACTTAATATTAAAAGGTGTTTGTGTATTATACTAAAGAACTAAGAACTAAAAAAAACATTTTACTTAAAAAGACGATGTGCTGTTCATATTTACAAAATTACGTACATAGGCTATCTAATCTTTTCTACACGCTCATTAGAAGGTATGTAATTAACAAACCAATATAACAATCGTGAAGCGATACTGTCAAATGATTTTTCAGGAAAACCTGTAATTTTTCTTTAAATAATTTTATTTTCCGTTTAACAGAGAGTGTTTTTACTAATTTGATTACGAAAATTGTCCGTTTCCGTTTAGTAGAGGTTCCGTCCTAGAGAGGTCAATTTTATATATTATTTGCACTGGGACTATTGACATTTTCCGTTCTAAGGAGGATTCCGTTTAATAGAGGGTCTGTTATATAGAGGTTTTACTGTACAATAATCGCAGTAATACAGTGTTTATAATATACAGGTACTTCACCACATGTTAAACATTGTATAAGAATTTACAACGTATACGCTTTCAGATAAGATTATGTAAACAGGACCGTCGCAAGAAATTTTCCGCCCTTCGGCAAACTTAACGCCGCCCTTTACATCAAAAGTATTGTAGTACGCAAATGTCAATTTTAGTTCATCATTAACAACATAATAAACAATGTTTTACAAAATCGATTTTAAGCCATTGTTGTATTTGATAAATTTAAAAAAGTCAATACAATATTATTATTTCCCTAAAAACTAACAAACGTCTTATACCTTATGATAAAAATAATAATCTTACCCAGTTAATTATTATACATAAGCTTATTGTCCTAATTGTATTAGCCTAAAAATGAATATGAACCCATGATAAATGTGTGATATAGTAAATATAATATATTATTCAGTGGCGGATCCAGGGCGAGCCACCCTCAACTAGTTGTCCTGTATGTAATACTGTAATGTATGAGGGATTATATTGACATTTTTATACGTCTACTTGTTTCGTGTTGACGACAAACATATCGTAAATGTGTGTGTGTGTGTGTGTGTGTGTACTCATGATACTCGATAGTACTCGATACTCGCACGGTCTCCAGTGCGATCTATTTGTTCATCAACGTTACCGTGAAAGCCCGATCACTAGGTAAACCTAAATTTTATAAGCCAACACTGGTTTGTACTCAATATAAGCTGAAAATCATAATTGTATATTGAGAAACCAGTGATGGCAGAGAAAGTGTGCAATAGCATCACAATATCCATTGGTTTAAAAATTTTAAATTAAAATTATGAAGATAATAAAAAAGTATACGGTAAATATTAATAATTCATATTTTCTTTTATAAATTTAAAATAACTATAGACTTGTACGCCAATGCATGTAAATTTAAAAAATAAATATAAACTGTCTCATCATTTTTTTTTTCTATTGGTAAGCAAGCATTTCTATGCGTCGTATGTAAGTTAATATTTAAATGTTAAGGCCGCGGTGAAAATGGTTCGGTAACCGCTGCGGTAACACATATTATGATGGGCTCAAATTCGATCGGTTTATTTTTTTATGTAATCGTCTACGGTTTTGTCTTTAAAAGCGTAGGTGTTGAGTAAACAACACGCGTGATTTGAACTAGATCGATTTTTCCGCGGAAATAGTAACACCAATCCCGGAATGAACAGTACATGAACACACTGAAAGGGGGGTTAAATTAGAAAAATTACGCGCGCGAATTGAACACTATAGTCTCTGAACACAACCGAGTCTTTAAAATACCGTCTCATTCAATGTCGACGGTTTACGCACGTGTATAAACGGTCCATCGAAATGTTTATTGTGTACGTTATACGATTTATAATGAGGAAAGTATACTACAACAGTAACGGCGTGGTAATATAATATAGGTATGGTGTGTGACCGAAGGGTCTTATAAAGCGTAACGAGACGAAGCAGTAACAGTGGAGCGGTTACACTACGTTATCTATGCATGGCCGTTTTCAAGGGGGGGGGGGTCCGAGTTCAACCCTTCTCCTCCACAACCCCCCCCCCAAATTCAACGAAAGTTATGTCAGTGCATTTCCTTGATGTAACCCGCCCTAACCAGGTTTGCCAAATTCTCAAGAAGAATGAAGTTAATTTAAACTAAACACAGGTAATTATGTTAAACTATATGTTTTGACGTTTTGTATGATTTCAAACAAACGTGTTACCCACAGAACAATAATGAAAAAAAATTGAATAATACCCAAACTATTTTAATTATTTAATTATAAAAATATTTACTTGTGGTCGAATGGTTGAAGTACCTACAGGCTACAGCTGTAGTAATTGAAGAAAGATGCATATTATATCATATGAGTTTCGAATAATAGTGACCCCCCCTCCCGCTCCCGAGGAAAATAAATCCTTGATACGGCCATGGTCTTATGAATTTCCGAACAACACACTGGTTTGTGCCTCTAGAGACGACAAAATGTCGGTGGGGTTTTTCGAACGTGATGCAAGTTTAGAATAATGAATACAAGCCAAAGTTCAACTTGAAAATCAGTCTAACCCGTTTAGAGATATAAAAATATATGTACTCAGTATAGGTACCTTAAAACTGTATGGCGCACGTTCAATTTAACAAAATATAATTAACGCCGCGGTAAGTTTTGTACCGAAACAAATGTTCACTTGAGTATTAACTTCGGTGCGAAAATATTTGTAGGTTTACCGAATATACGGTGTGATTACAATATGTACGATGTCCGCAGGTGTTTTTTCTGCGCAACAATGTATTTAGTACCTACAACATACTTGACAAATTTGTTTCCCGGATTAATTGGTCGAAATAAAAGAGTAAATAAATGTTGTTTTATTTTACAAGTTTATGACGTGACGTACGTGATCACCTCAGGGCTTACATAGTGCTCGTGGAAATAAAATAAAAAGAACCACCCAATTACAGCGACTACATGGAATTTAACACGTTTTCAGCGTTCCCGATGCAATGGTATGTCGAAATATTTAATGTTGTATTATTAAACCGCCTTCCCCCTTAGAACCGTAAAAAAAAAAAAAGAAAAAATTCATCGTGTTACCGTTTTATTACTCGTGTATGGTTTTATTACTCCTCGATACCGTGCTATGGCATAATATAAGTTAGAACTTGTAAAATATAACGATAATTTAAGCTATACCATATTCGTACGATGTATTCCGTAGTACAAAACCGGCAACATTTGTAGAGCTTTATTCTAAGAAATACGATCGTATATATTCAACTATTGCGCATATAAGTGAATAAATATTTCAACAGTAATTATTAATAACTGTTGTATGTGTGTGTGTGTGTGTGTGTGTGTAGAACTAATTAATGTTATATCTTAACGATATGAAACAGAGTTCATTTATTGGTTTATTTTTCGAGAATGCTTAAATTAAATATAACTGTTCTTTTTTTTATTAATAAGTATTACAGTATAAAATTATAACTTTAGTTTTTTTTTTTTTTATTGAAATGTTTATTGCGTTAAGAATATTAATACCGTACGTACGAGTGATTAAAGACAATGCGAAGTCTAAATTGTATAATAATGCGATAATGACTGGTAAATATGTATTCATTCAACGATGGTAAATTAACCGTTGTGAAAAAAAAACTGCTGATAAAGTTAATTGATGAATTAATCTTAATGTTTAGTGTTGGCTAATGTAGTTTTTAGTGTACTTATTGTACAACGCATATATATAATGTACAAAATAAAATGTTTAAAAATAAAATCAATTAATAACATCTTATTTACTGCACGCAATTGTTATCCTTTGATAATGATGTCAATATGTCATAATTCATAACGTTTTTATCGTCCGTAGTATGAATGTTATGGTAAATGTTTATCGATTATCTTTTTTCTTTTTTTTTTCAACGCATTGGCATAATTTTAGAATACACATTCGTATCCATGAACTTACCGCAGTAGCTATAGTGTAAAAACGTACGACATGTATACGTTATGGGACGGTAGTTATTATATGCCACTGCGTGTGGATGTAATCGTAAAATATTTGATTTGGAATGCACCTCATACAGTAAAAATTCCATCCTAATAATTATGCGCTTTGAACGGACTGTATAAAAATCTCGATCGTGCAAATAGTTTTTACGATCTAGTCTTGCAGGGTAGAACATCTGTGACTGTGTTAATGTTAAACGTTTATAGTACTTATATGCGTACTGCACAGTGAGCGCGTTTCGTGGATATTATATAATGCAAACAAACTCGGCGGTTGTTTGAAAAAATTCGTCTAACAGAAACGCAATTTTTTCACTTAAAAACTTGTTTTCACCATATACGAACGTGCACAAACGATGATGCACGATTTCGCCTAATTATAATCATGTTGTACACAATAATTATAAATACCTAATAAACATTATTTAATAAGAGCATATATTGGTGGATACGACGTGTGGAGTTTATGATTGATCGCGTACACAGCTGTGCCTTGTAAATTATTTTTCATAACTTTTTGCCGAAGAACTTTCCAAAACTTTATTCCATCGTACTACATTTAAAGCTCCGGAACATATTATAATATTGTTATTATACAATTATAAAACAATACGAAACCAATCCGTTGAACGCGAACGTATTTTCCAACGAGAATTTCGTGGCACCAAGAAAAAACCTTGTAAAAAACCTCTTCTACCCGTGTAGAATGTTTGTTTTTTTATAGAAGTTCGTTAAATTAAGGTTTCGCCGTACATACGATTCTTGTCCACACGTCATCTTTCGTGCATAACGAATCGGGCGACTTACTTCGAATCAGGTGGTGAAAATATCATTCGATCGACGTTACGACCGTCTATACAAGCGAACAAGTATAGTGACGAATTCTACGCGTAGAGCAACTGCAACGGCAGCGGCGCTCGTACTCGAATAATATGTTTTATCACGCGTGTACCGAAAGGTCGAAATTTTCGATGCCACTAGGCGGAAAGTGACCCTTTTCAGAAACACTAGTTCTCGGCCCTAGAAGAACAATTTTCGACCTCAACGCTTGGCACAAAACAAATTATTACATCCTCCAAAGACGATAAAATATACGTCACGCACCAGCGGACTTTCCGGCCCGCCACGTTACACAATCTCTTTGCACGCATAGCGACGTGCAGATCTATAAGTTTTTCGTTTTCAGCGTTGATATGCGTTTACGTGTACGCAGTGGCGGCTCTAGGGGAGGGGCCTAGGGGCCCAGGGGGCCATGCCCCCACCCCCTGAAATCCAAAAAAAAATAGGCGAGTTTAATACCTATATAATATAATACGCTTTTATTATTACGGTTTATAATACTATTATATTATCTTTATATATCCAACTTAAAAGATAGGATAGTTTTTATTTTTAATAAATTTGTATAATTGCATGGTGTACTTTGGGTTTCCCCCCCCCCACAGAATCAAACTCTAGAGCCGCCACTGCGTGTACGTACGGTCAAAACAAACAGATCTTGCGGTCTCATGACGATCGCGTATTACTAGTAAGTAGGGCAAGGATAGTATAGGATTTTGCATTTTTTTTTTTAGGATTTACAGGACATAGCTTTTCAAGCACAAAATGGGATTTGGTCATATACGAGTCCAAATATATAGTCTTTATTTTGCTTTTTTTTGCATTTTTTGTACTTTTATGGATTTAGGGTCATTTTGTAGCATTTTTAGGTCATTTTTTAAATTTTACTGGCATTTTTTATTCTTTTTTGAAATCTAGATAATATTTGTATACATTTTCATTTACACTAGATGTACTCGATAAAAGTTTTGAATTTGTAACAAAAATAATATCATATTCAATTTTCAATCATAGAGATAGTGTGTTAATACTCGCTATCGATAATAAAACCACGTATATTTTACAACAATAATCTTCGATACCGCGAGTTATCTTAATCGTTAAATTAGATGTCAGTGGTGTGGAGTGTACCTACGTATGGTTTTGTTAAATACCTATTTAGTTAGTGTCTTTACTTTCGGGATTGCGTATCGTGCTTGTACCGAAAAACGCCGAAACAAAAATCATCGCAATCGAGTCGTATGCGGCTTTATGTTTCGGAATTTGGCGCCGACGTCTTTTCTACCGATGGTTTGGTGTTATATTGTAAAGTGTGTGAAGTTAAAGTTATTTTGTACCGAAATATTAATTAATAAATAATAATTAATAATTATAATGCATTTTTATAATATTTTACAATCATTTTTTATCTTTTGGGCATTTTTTAAGGTCATTTTTTTAGGTCATTTTTATAGGTTTTTTGGGTCATTAAAATCCTAGCCCTACTAATAAGCGTTACCAAAAAAAAAGGTGAAAATAGATAAGCCTATTTCGTCCGCCCTTGCCACACAGTATGATATGCAACCCTCCACGAAGGCGCCCCGCTACATCAGTTTATATTAACGTATCCGTTACTTCCGAAAGTTACTTGCACTTATATTATATATTTTATTATGCAGTCGCGTGGTGCAGTCCAACTGCAACCGTACTCAAAGGGCAACACGGCGATTCGCGAGGAGGAGACACCGCCTCCGCGGAGGCCGTGTAAATCGCTTATAATATAGGTGTATTATAATATCACGATGTCGCGAGTGCGCACAATACCTCCGTGGTATAGGCGGTACGCGAAACGTATATTTTTCTCGTGCAAATGTTCGCAATTAACTCTCGCTTATTCGTTCGTTACGCGGAGAATATATTATTAAGTCATCGCGAGAAGAAAAAAAAAAAAAATAATAATAATGAAAGAAGCGATAACCATAATAATAAGTAAAATCGTAGGCAGTCGAACCGACGACGAGGAAAAAAGGTTTTGTTCGCGGTAACGACACTGCTCGTTAAAAATTTTCAGACAGCATATTATACGTATATATATATATATATAGATGTATATAATATGTACATAAAAAATAAAACGGAAAATGAGAATACTGCACGCGTATACTGCAGAAGAAAGAAAGAAAGCGCGTGCGGCGAAAAATACCCTACAACTGCGTGTAAAACATTTTTTTTTTTCTTTCCGTTAAACGTGTACGCACAGTTATATATGTATATGTGTGTGTGTGTGTGTGTGTGTGTGTGTGTGTGTGTGTGTGTGTGTGTGTGTGTGTGTGTGTGTGTGTGTGTGTGTGTGTGTGTGTGTGTGTGTGTGTGTGTGTGTGTGTGCGCGGTGATACACGTGACAAGCGTATCACACAATAGTCTGTAGGGAAAAGTACAAGTTTCGTACACGTTTTCGCGAGTTATTGGTTATTACCGCGGCATACGTGGTCGTAAAATAATGTATTTTTTTTTTTATTCGCTATCGAACCGCAAGACGCATTGTGCCCACACCGATTTGTACACGCATTTACATAGTGCAGATTCGTGCTCAGGGTTTTTGTTCGTAAAAACGTATCTGCGCGATCGCCGACGGAGAGTTGAGAAATCAATTGATCCGAACGTCTTGGAAATAATTCTGTACGATATCCCGCGGTAGAGGGTTTCGCGGAATGTCAGTGCGATGGGCGTTTCCCACAAGTGCAATGAGATGAATCGGTGATTAATATCGTTGGTAAAAAATACTCTGCGTCCCCGTGATAATATATATTATTTATACTTACCGGTACACGAAGACGGTCGATGAGATACGAGATAAGATAAGACACGATTATCCAGTGCCACTCCATGTCATCATTAATTGTTACCTAAACTAAAATGCAGATTTATTATAATCATTATTTTCAATTGCCGTCCACGAGGAGTAATATTTCCCGCCGGTCAGTACACTATAATATTCGTATCGCGTAGAGTACCTACTAATAACATAAGGAACGGAAGAGAGAACGTTTTGAGAACAAAGGGAATCTATAGCGTCTATTGCTTTCTCGTGGTAGTCTCCTGCAGGATAGCACCGTTTAAATATTCTTAAAAAGAGAAAATGTTTTTTCTTCTCTTCCAAAGCGGTTCAAAGTTCATTCGGTGAACACAACCATTCGTTGTCTTATTCGGGTGGATCTTAAGTTAGATATCTCGTACTTGGAAGTTGGAAGCACAATGTTACACGACGTATCAAGTACCCATGAAACGAAATCTGACTTCCACTCGGCAATAAGATGTTCAATATAGGTACACCCAGTGTGGTTAAGCCGTAGAACGTTAGAACGGTAATATAGTTGACTATAGATTGTGTTGTTCGATCATTGTCTTAAAATCAAAACGTATTTTTCTGATTTTGATGGGCGGTTGTATACAAATGTGTGCGTGTGTGTGTATTATATGATCTAGCATCGTCGCCGTCAGTAGATTATCGTTACCAAAGTGTAAAATAAAAGTGATATAACCTCTAAAGTGACACAAAGACGCAATCAGACATTTCATTGTATTTGACGTTTGAGTCCATTGTTGTAAAAGAAAATTGATTGCACGTTTACATGACACATATCTCTATTAAATCCACGTGTACAATATATCAAGAAAACGCGACAAACTGACGAACTAATGAAAGTTCATATGACTGAAACTACGATATTAAACGTAACTCCTAAAATAATTATTTACCAACCGAAAAACTCAATATATAAACATACGTACATAAATCAATAAATCGAATTTAAATGCTACATCTTAATATTGCGTAATTTTGAGTTTGAATTATATGCAATCTAGTTGAACATTACAATGACTACTCCAAGCACAAAAGATTATGAAAATTTGACTGGTGCAATAGATGTATACGGAAATAGAGCATCGGAAAGTATCAAACGTGATGGATCGAGAGTCACTGTATACTGACAAAGCTGGAAAGGCAGCATAACGTTTTACCACTCGTGTGAGTACCAGATTTTTTTCATCGTACGCATATTTGTTTAAAACAACTATAATTAGTACACGTGTGAGGAAATCGAAAGCTGAAACATTATCACGTACTAATATTTAGATACACTATCCTTATGTATACAACGCGGTTGATGATAGACTTTTCATTGATATACTATTTGGTTGGTTGTCATTCGTTTGAAACGTACAGTGTTTTAATTGTTACCATTGTTTCATTTTTTCGGTCAGAAGTGTTATCCTTATTGCGTACAGAACTGTACATAATATTATGAAATATAACAGCTATGAAGAACCGGCACTCGGACCATCGATGGATGAATGTCAAAGTTATGTTTTTATTGTGACATTATAATTTACCATCGGGTTATCACATTAAATAAAGATTGATGTTTTTAACGTTTTCTAAATATGTACGCACGATAAAGCCATAACAATTCAGCCGCACAGACCGTCCGCACTTGTCACGAACAATTGTCCGATAGTTGTAATACTTAATAACGACGAGCGCTGCCGGTGAGTACGTTTAGCTGTACAGAAGCAATAATAACGACGACGACAATTGTTATCGAATTACTCACGTACGCGGCTGCTGCAGGTCGTACAAATTTGAACTGATCACAATATACTTTACACGCGCTATAAAACACGTCGTGAATGACATCACAACCAAAACATGTATGGACAACAAGTAGACGTTTAACGTTCGTTCTGTATTGTTGTTCTACGCCTGCGAGGGTATACTCGTGTCCTAGGTGTTTTAAGACCAAAACGTCCAAAATCGTGCAAAATATCGTCCGGGCTGAACGTCCTAGCCGCCTACCGTAACGCTACACTTTTCGGTTGATCAGTGATACGGCGAAATCTCGGGTCGAAGTGTGGACACGTCCACTACGTATCATCACAACGCGCAAGTGTGAAGTCTTGATCGGCAGGGTTGACTATACGTCATATGTACGTCGTGACATAGTAAAATACACCCGCGATGCGGGGTCTTGATATTCTTATAAGATGATAACGCACATAGGTTGTAACTATATTATAATGAGTGTACTTCTTATTAATTTTACGTCGAATTGTGTAACGGAAATCGACGACTTCAGACGAATGACGTGTCCGCGTTCAGTTGCAACGTAATCGAAGTTAAGACACGCAGAGACAGAGAGAGAGAGAGAGAGTGAGAGCGGGAGAAATTAAAGCAGTCACGGTGGCTTATAATTATTATTATTATCATTACTGTATCGCGCGGCTTATGACTTATGTTAATTTATAACGAGCACGTAAATGCATCACAACAGTTTAATCCTTCTGCCGACAGTGTCCCGACGCGATATATATATATATATATATATCCAAATGATTTCAATACGTCGTGAACGTGTGCTGTGTGCTGTCAATTAAAACCTTACGACGGACCGGCCCTATCGCGTCGGACGGCTAGACCGACAAGTCCAAAATAGTATTATTATTATTATTATTATCGTGGTCGACTAGTGTTCACTTGGCCCTTGGTCTTGTTCGCGCTCTCCCGCCACGTGCGCATCGGCTGTACCCGAGGTCGTTTATTACAATTTTCGTACATCGCATGATAGCAGTTTAATGTAATGTATACTATATTGTATACAGCAGAGGACACCAATTAATATTTTTGGAGGGCCGAATCGGGAATTTTGAAAATTTTCGGGAGCCGTCAAAATAGCCATACAAATATTTTTAACATATTATGTAATGAAGCAAAAGTATAACTTGAATAAAAAATAATAAATCGAAAAAAATAAAATAAAATAAAATACAAATTAACAGCAATATTATAATATAAATAGAAAGTCAGGGTAAAATTTGTGGGAAAAATGGCAAGTAAGTTTGCTATCGAAGTTTATTCGTATTTTACTATCGGTTTTTACTTTTTTTTCCTTGTCTGCGGGCCGGATAAAGTGTGTTCGCGGGCCGCCATTTGGTGACCACTGGTATACAGGGTACCTGTATACCAACGAACGCGTTCGTAGATTTCGTGGCTGATAGACGAATGATCTACGCGGCGATGTCATTAAAAACGACGAGTTTTGTTTGTTGATTGAAAGACCGACACCGGTGACCACCTCCCGTATTTTTTTCCGACCGCTCGACCATTCGAGTAGTAAGAAAAAGACGTACAGGTGAGAGAGAGAGAGAGAATAAGGATAGACAAGCATACACGCCCGAGTGACGTCGTAAATCTCAGATAATCGATTGACTCATAATGCAATATTGCGTATACCGCCCGTTGATATCCTGCGATGTGCGCGTGTGTTATATGTTACAACTGTGTTTAGTTTATTAATATATATATATATATTGTAATTTTTGTTTTATCAAAAACATTTTTGAACTATTTCATTATTTTCTTAAACCGTACGTGACATACTTAAGGGCTCTTATTGTAAATCATTCATAAGATAAATAAAAATCAACTTTTTAGATGAACAAAATAAACTATGAATGCAGTATAGAACTGTTGGCATCAAAAACTATAGTTAAAAATCCTAAACCGCCATTTTTTCGGGACATGTTCTGAGCACCTAACTTCCGTTGTGATAAAATATTATTTATATCCGCACTTGGACCCGATCACTGACGAAATCAAAATCTCATACTATATTTCCAAAAAAAACACCAGTTCATTCGACCTTGTTGAACATATTGTGTATTAAAAAAAAAAAATTGTTAATAAACCAATTGCAGTAAATGTTTAATATGAAAACGAATGGCCTTTATGATGTCGGTGTTATAAAAAAAGATAAAAAGATCAATAACCCCCCCCCCCACTGTAAATGATCGACGTCACTGCTCACGTTCAAACATAAGTCCGTAGCCACTTCAATACGGGGATGCATATACACATGAATGTACGTGTGCACGCATACGACATAAGATGTACCGATACAGATTACACGCGTTGCACATTATAGTTTAACGTCATTATTTAATAATTCGTATCGTGTACACTGTTTGTGTGTTTATACACGTATAACAATAATATGTATATTGGTCGTCGCGCCGTGCAGAGCAGGAAATTCCGCGGGTTCCCGCACAGCCTCCTCCTCCGTGTGTATACGCTAACAATTACCGGACTATTGTGTTCTAATATGGTTCAATTTCATAGTTAAGACCGATTCTAAAACACAAACAACAACCTTACGTGCACGCGTGCTCCGGTGCTCTCGTCTGGCTATTCCCGGTTGATCCAATGTAAGGACCTACTGTAATGTGTGTGTGTGCCTGTGTGCGTGCGTGTGTTGGACTACACTTAATGTAGTATGACAGTACGTTGTATTGCTATTCGACGTGCAGACAATAATATGTTTGCAGTAAAACTTATTTATAAGTCGGTAAAACGACATTTGCTAACGCTTATTTGGCTTACACAAATAACGGTAAAATAATTGCTCTGAAAAGTAAGTTATGTATTGATAAATACGTATATTTTTTTGTACAAACGAAACAATCGGACAAACATAAAAAACCATTAGTGCCGTGTAGAATGATGTTCGCAAAAATAAGGAAATCATTTCTCGCTTTGACCACAATATGTTCACGTTGAAAACATCTATTTTACGTCTAGTAGAAAACTTTTTTCACCTGGCCTTTTTTTGAATATCTCAATAGTTTTCTAAATAATTGAGAAAAACCGGTGAAAGGTTACCAAAAAAACAAAAGAAAAACGGGAGCATTCATGGAATACCGGTGTTCGACAACAGCGAATAGATTTTTTCGATGCAACCCGTGGACACTTGACATTTTCACCGGATGCTACCGCATAAAAAAATCTCGATTTTCGCATTCAGACATTTCCCCAGATCCCCCCGAACAGAACCCATGGTGCAAGTGCGGTTTCTTCGGCCTCATCATTTAGTAAGAAATAACATACTGAATAATGACCGAAAAAAAAATTATGAAATGTTGATGGCGGAGTGGAGGTGTTGGGGTAACGCATGTTACCTTTACACTGTCTTTAATGCAATACTTGTTAATAATGTTTATAAAATAATATTGCATATTTGCGTACATACAATGGAGTGTTTTTATAATTTGCTGATTATTATAGGATACAGATAAAAACGTTACGTTTAAAAACTATACGTTTATTTTATGCACCAGGGACTTAAAATGATAAATTTTATTTTACTGTTTGTTTTTTTTTTTGCATACTTTAAGTATTGTAGACTATCGGTGGTATTTTTGAAGTGCCACGTTTTGCTAATATGTATGGTATAATGCTTTATTTTGTATTTTTCATAAATCTCGTCTATGTTGAATGATGAATATTATTTATTCGTGTGAGCCCATATGTCATATGAGAAGAATGACCACATTTTCGTTTCATATCATTATACTAAATAATATGATATCTCGTAACTATATGAGTACCTAATAGTGCTCACGTACGCGATGTTTAAATGACGTGTATATTTTCTATCGTACCGCGCGGGTGTTATCGGAGACTATAAGCTAAAAACAATTCGGGTCAACAGTTTGTATTTATCGCGTAAAACATTGTTGGCTGCTCGACTTGTTTACGTGAACATTTTTCGGTACATCAGCAACTCTCCGTACCTGAATGCCGAGAAGAAGAACACAAAAAACATTTTAGTGTCGCGCGATCGTCGGCGCGGATGTGTATGTGTACGCCTACTCGTGTAGTACCCAGGGCCGTCCTTAGGGTTTGCGAGGCCCAGGGCGAAAATACTTTAAACACCATTTAGATATTAAATCATCTATCTATAAACATATTATAATGACATTAATAATTCTTATCACACAAAAAATTTGGTAGGTACCTCAGACACTAACAGAACTCAACACATCATAAAATAAAACCAATTTTACTACTTTTCTCAAACGCGAGGACCAGGGCCCGGGCCCTGCTCGCCCCCCACCCCTCCCCTAAGGACGGCCCTGGTAGTACGCACATATTATGAGCGCGCAAAAGAGAAAAAAAGAAACATTGTACGTGTACGCGTGCGTGCGTGTGTGGGTACCTAACCTACACGTATTCGTGCGTGAGAAAAGCTAGCGCTTTTCAATTGAATACGGTGAAAACACGGTAAATAGAATAATGTGACGACGTATTTACAGCGCGGACTACCCCCCCCCCACCCCCCCACCCCCTACAAGCCGCATTATAAAAGTTTCCGAGCACCTAACCGTAATGCGACGCCGGAGGGGACACGTCGCGAGTGCACACGAACTTGCCGTTAACTTTTTAATTGGGCGCACTTTTGCCATTCAAGTCGATGACATCGTAGCCTGCGGAGGCCCTCGTCCGGCGGCGCGTTTCGGTATAACCCACGCGCACGTGTAGGTATAATACGTACACCTATGCACATCGCAGTGGAATAACATTGCGTGTCACGCGTACGTGTGCGTTCGAAAAATGTCATTTAGCACACGTACGCATTGCCACTGTTAAACACGCAAGTACAACCACTCGGAGCGCACGTGTGTGCGTGTGTTTGTGATCGCTTGCGCGCGTGTTATTCGAAAAAATAAACAGCGAACAGGGGCGGGTAGTAGCGGGGCGAGGGCACCGGGAGAAAAGGGTGAACCTTTGTGGGCCGCTGAGAAAACGACGAAATTTTTAACGCGATCCACTTCAGATGGCGCACATAAAGGAATGAAAAAATAAATAAAAAAATAAATAAATTACCCGACGCATTATTGTGGCTGTGCATTTTTTTTCTCTCTCTTCACTCTTTTCGCCTTTTCCCACTACGGCTCCTTTATACCATTACCATTATTATTATTTTTTAAACCGCACAATATTCACGATTGACTGCTACTTCTACTGCCTCTGATGCCAATTAAACGGATCAGGCATGCGTGCCCTGTTTCCGGCCTGATGGTTTTAAATCCAGGCATAATGCGCATGTATATACACGCACGCCGAATACAAATACAAGTGTATTCCAAGGGCTACACTATACAGTATTATACGCGCGCGTAGTGAAATTATAATGATAAAATGAATAAAAAAAAAAAAAAAAAATAATACTTTTACTCCTATAAATAATCGTGGATAAACACTAGTAATAAGTGTACATATTATTATACACGCGAGTATAAAAAATATTCCTCAGCGAATTCAACTTAATTATTGAATAACAAAAAAAATAAAAAAAACTGTGCACATAACGTATTCGTTTGGTCTTTATCGCTGTCGAGTACCCACACGAAACATTAAAACGAATTGGTGTTCGGTCACGTGAACACGAATACCCGCCAAAATTCTATAGACCTCCGAACTTTTAGTTTTCAAGGAGTAGGAAAAAAAAAAAACCCCCGCCATTTGATATTAATATTGCTTCCTTTCTCCCTTTGACCCTCGGCGACCACAATCACTTGATCGTTTTACCATTACGCTTTCCGTCGTCGCTTATGCGTTACAAGAAGCAGTTTTAGTCAAAACCAAAAGAGTAGTCGAGGAGATGAAAAATAAATTAATTAAATTTACGTAGAGCCTTACCGTGTATAGAAAATTGCGAAAAAAGTATGGAAAATGTGATGAATTAATTTTAGTCACTTATACGCATCAATAAGCAATTTACAGCTTGAATTTTCGTCGAATATTTGTTTATAAGTTCGAAATTGAATTACTTAAATTATTTTGCCGAATACATGTGTGATTTTTAAAATTTGGAAAACAATAGGATTTATTATTGCGACTCATCAGTAATCACGATTTGAGTAGGTACGTATTAAACTATACAATGTATGTAAATATAGTTCTACAGTTAACATAAGTGAAGTTTGCCCCCCCCCCCACCCGATTTTAATTTTGAGTTTCTAAGTTTTCAGATGATTTACAAATTCTGAAATTACTTTTACAATTATTTACAATTCAATGACAATTGTAATTTGAAAAAATTGGCGCACGTCCATAGTTATAGGAATTTGTATTAAAACTATTGAAATGTTCTACAACTAGTTTTTGATTTTCACTACATTTCCTCGAGCTATGCCGAGTATAAAAGTGACGACATAGATTTAAGTTCCACGTATGAAATGTAAAACTTAGTCTTGAAAATCGCATGGATCCAATAACGGCCACTTCGGCTATCATCTCAACTCGAATATTGTACGTAGTCATACCATTTCGGCACGCTGTATCGTTCGGAAAATGTACGGTCTGTCTTGTTTATGTTGATCATTGGCTGCGGAGAAAAACATTTTCTCCAAACGAGTGAAAAAGTTGCCAGCAAGAGTGACGGCATCACGTGAGTGAACATTTATTGACGTGTCCATAAATCGGCTGTACAAGAATAAAAGTGTACACAAACCACATAACGTATTTCTAACCTGCAATTACCGAAGATTGACTTTCAAATCGTACGCAACCGACCGACGTTGTGGTGCCTACCCCTGCGCTCAATGGGGTAGGGTTGATGAACACGCGTAGCCCCGAAGTGTGTGCGGTCAGTCGCGGTCACGGTCCATCGCACGTGAAGTCTTCCCACTGGTGTGCGAGTTTGTAGGCGGAGTCTTCCATCGGCGCGACTACCGTGAAGCGCTCACACGTGCATTGTAACGGTACAACTATAATAATCGAAATAGAAAATTTCGTTTTATGTTCACAACTGTCCTGTACCTGAAACTTCTAACTCGTATAACATAGGTGGCACATGTGGCCCGCGATGGTATTTTATGTGGCCCGTTACAAAATTTTCTAAAATAAATACAATATTAAAAATGTATGAAAAAATTTTTAAATTATTTATTTTCATATATTACTTTTATTTACATTTATGAATTCGTTTAAATAATTATTCCAAAAAATACAGTTATAATGATAATAATAAAACTAGAAACTGTACAAAAATGTTTTACTCTTATTTTTAATGTGAAATTTGACTTTTTGTACTTCTTTTACTAATAATGACAAATCTGGTTGAAGTTTAGTGGTTCCAATCCTCAAAATTGAATGAAGGTGTTCATCCGTAAGTCGCGATCTATGAACCGATTTGGTTTGTTTCATTCGTGAAAATATTTGTTCGCATAGATACGTCGAGCCAAATACAGTAGCCATTTTCATTATAAAGTCTCTTAAAGCAGGGAAATATTCGTGTGGAAGTTTTGAATAAAATTTTAAAATATCGTTTTGTTTCATCTTTTGAAATTAATCACAGTAAAATTAATTTGTTTTCAACTCAATAACTTCAAGTTGAAAAGAAGTGTAACGATTATTTTTGTATTTTTATACTTTGTGGCCCGCTTGAAGATAATTTCTTACCAAAGTGGCCCGCCAAAGGGAAAAGGTTGGGCATCACTGACCTATGTCCTATTCGATCGTACTCCCGTGCTACTTTTACAATACATATTATATTGTGCAACAGAATTACGAATATACACATACACGAATCCAATACATGACGTGTGTGCGCGCACAGGGGCGGATTTACGGGGGGGGGGGGTCCAGCGGGTCTGAACCCCCCCCCCAGATTAATATAAATTTTAGGTATATAATATAGCCTTCAGGGTTTATATTTATATTAAAGATATTTTATTTTTATGTGATACGTAATTTTATAATTTTTATCGAAATAAAATCGTCGGCACTCGGCAGTAATGGTAATTCCCAGTTGTCGGTAACGTTGCGATAACGAATTTATTTGTTTACGTAAATATGTATTTTACCATTGATTTATCGAAGCGACGATTACAACACTATTGTCACTATTTCTGTATTATTTCTTATTATTACAATTTATAGAATTTATAAATTTATACAATTATTACAAAGATGATCTGGAGTTCATTAATCATTCGATATTATCAATTGAATACAATTTATGGCAAATGAGATTAAAAAACATGGAAAAAAAACTAGAAAATGCAATACAAGCTATGACAGTATGCAATAAATAAATGTATCCAAGTTGTCTTCAAACTTCTTCAAATCCTTGCTACTATACCAGTTTCTACTGCATCAAATGAGCGCACTTTTTCAAATCTGAAGCGAATCAAAACATACCTAAAAAATACTATGACCTAGGTAAGAATATAATAATTATTCATTAAATTTAGAAGAAAAAAAATTATTCGTAAAATGTATTAAAAAAATAATTTAATTTTAATTTCAGGCTAGGCTGAAGGGCTTAGCAATGATGTCGATTCATGGGGATGAAAAATGTTTATCTATTGACGCAGTCTTAGCCGAACTTTGTCAAAATAAAAGAAGGCTTGATTTTATTTTGTAAAAAATAAATAATTAACTTAGATATAATATATTATACAATTGTTAAATATCATATGTATAATGTAAATACAGTATTTTAATTCATAAATAAAAATACAGTTAACATATTTTAGTATAAATAAATTTAATACTTTTGAAATCTATATAATTTTTCAGGAATCCCCCCCTCCCAGAAAAATGTTGTAAATCCGCCACTGTGCGCGCATGTAGGTCGAAACTGTACAATGTTATCGTATTGATAAAAATGAACATCCGGGGGATCACGATGTTGTGCCGACAACTTGCAGTGAGCCGACGGTGCATTAGGAAGACACTAATTGATTTAAATTACCTTAAATTACCTATTCTACAAATAATCGTTCTAATATCTTTACGTTACATCGATTAAAAAACGTTATTACTTATTGTAGTGACCCGATACGTATGAGCAAAACGTCTACCTATCGCGGTCAGTCACAACGCATATTAATTGTACAGCGTTACTTCGTACGGAGATGTATTTGAAAATTAAATAACACTTGTTTAAACTAAAATAAATTAACACTTTATTTTATATTTTATTATTTATAGTAACAGTATTTGGGAAAGAGACCTTAGAGCAGGGGTCCTCACTAGGAATTCTGAGAGAGCCAAATAGTTCATATCAAATTTTCCTCAGGGCCGCAAGTACAAATTGTACAGTTTAGTCAGGGCCTAAACCTAAAAAGTATAATTACAAAATATATTTTTCTTATTGTTATAATACACTATGAAGTGGCGTTAAATAACTCGCACAAGAAATATGATTATAACATAAGTTTATTACATCAAAAAAATTAACTTTTTTGAATATAAAAAAGTAGGGAAATGTCTTTTACTTAATTTCATGAATAGGCCTACTTGAATTTATTAATTCGTTGAAGTCGAAGGGCGAAAAATATCGAAATAACTCTAAAATTTATGTTTATCTATCCTTAACAATCAGTCTGAGAGCCACAAAAAATCGTTCCGAGGGCCGCGTAGTGAGGATCGCTGCCTTAGAGACTTCCGGCGACTTTGGTAGGCAACGAGAAGCATAAGGTAGTTAACTTGGGTTACATCTAATATTATTCTATCGAACACTACTCGTATTTATACTGACTTTTGTACATGGCGTGACTTTGGTATATTGGTTGGGAAAAACTAAAATTGGAATTAATCTATAATTGTGCTGACACCTATTATGACTTTGCATTATTGCGTCGTATGTATTTTAGCGGTTCCTACTAAAATCTGCTAATTAATGGTCTCGGTTAAAAAAAATACAGAGAATCGTTCTAATCTCACTATTATAGACAACACTAGTAGGAAACGACTACGTATGGGTTTACTACGTTATGCACACTATTGGTCTTGTATAGTTTTATATTGTAAGCTTGAAAAAATGAAAATATTATTGAACATCTATCACGATTCCTGTACTAAAAACTTAAGACACTGCTTCAAAAAGTATATTTCGATAACAGTTAGAAAAATAATATTCATATCAGCTTCTAAAGTTGTCGGCTCGGCAGGTAAGCCAGGTATCAAGATATTTTTCCTCTGCGTTCGTACAGTTTTATCATACGGTCAAACAGACTGTTTACTCCTTACGATGTTCGTAAACGTTTAGCGCGCGCGTCAAATGTGCTTTTTTTTGGTTTCGTTGAAAAATCTAAAACAGGTTATGGTTTATGAGAGTTCCGCGAAGCGTAATGTTAGCAACACGGTCAGTTTTCTTTTTTCGCGCACCCGATCGTTCGGGTTTCCACGTGTTTTAATATTTATCACTGCACGGCCGTTTATAAAACGTTCATTATTCGACACAACCCACTCCGCTATAAAATTACGTTTGCAAAAACTATAGCGACGGCGGTACAATAACTACATCGTACCGATTCGATTTCACGGGCATTACCTTTAAACGCAACTACACAATAGAACACAGGAATAATATGTAGGTACCTGTTTGATATCTTTTATTTCAAATAATTGCTTGGATAATGATAGGCCTATGATACTATGTTGTACGGTAAATAGTAAAATGATCTGAACAGGTTATAGTCCTTCTCGCCTAGTTTTTTTCAGGAAGCTGCGGGCTATATCGTTTAATGTCGATTTGTAATTACTAATTTTTATTGTCTTTTTGTTTTTTTTTTTTTGTTTTGAATGAAATTTAACAGTCGAGCTTCGTAGATTTCTCTAAAAGTTAAAAATAAAATGAATAAAAATAAAAATGAAACTCCTAGATCGGGTGAGATGTAGGGATGTGTCTTTTGAACTAGAAACCAAAGTGTATCTACAATTCCTCTCGAAAAAACCATTCGGGGAGAAAGACCTCGGGTTAATCGGTTTATATTTCTAAAGATGGTCGATGTACAGTGGTAAAACCAAATTTCTTAACTATATACTTTTAGTGTTCCAATTTTTGCTGAAAAAAAAAATGTTATCACATCATGATAAAACCAGTTCATTCCACAAAACACCTCCTTAAAAATAATCTATCACAAACATAGGCTTTACTGAAGAAAAAAATTATACTCTGAAGCCAAAATATTAACGGTAAAACAATTATATTATAAAAAAACTCTATATTACACGGCAAGGAAAAATGAAATACAACCGGTCGTTCATACTTATAACACAAAAACTGAAAAGATAATATATCCAAAAATAAACACAACTAAATACTACAATAGCTATATGATAACTGGGTTGAAATTATATGAAAAAATTCCCATCTCTATAAAAAATTATCCAAACTTTGATACCTTTAAATTATTAATAAAGAGATAGTTATTGACAAATAAAGTAAATCCTTAGGTTAACACTCAAGCCACAAACTATTATTATTTTATAATTTTATCTTTATTTTTCTCTTATCATTCATATTATATACAAAACTTATTTTCTCTCTCGCGATTGTTATTTATACACAGATAGGTAACTACAATGTACCTTGTTATTATTATTTATTCATTTTTTTTTTTAACTAATTAATTTTATCTATTTAATCATATTTTTTTATTTTTATTTTTTTTTTTATATTCTTCCAGAGACTCACGTTTATCAATACAAGGAAACATCCTTAGTGGACGTTGCAGTGTAACAATAATTATTAATCATGTACATAGTATCTAGAAAACTGCTGAAAAAATAAACATTAATTCATTCATTCCTCGTTTCAATCAGAATCTAAATAATAATAATAATGTACGTGTATTTAATCGTAGTTCGGTATCTGCTGGCTCGTACGAACGGTTAGTTTCCATTTAGCATCGTCATCATTTAGCAGCGTTAAAATATTAATAATTATATAATGTATATACAGATTTCCGCTGTCAGCCATTCGGCCGACCGCGACGCGACGGCTCAACGTCTCAGTCCATTCATAACGTTTTAATTAAAGTGTTTATTTAATTAAGCAATTTAACGTATGAATGTTTCTTTTTTAATGATGTACGAGCGCTTTAAGTAAACGCTTTTCTTTCATCGTATCATAA
Organism: Periphyllus acericola; assembly: GCA_949715065.1. Classification (NCBI taxonomy): domain Eukaryota; kingdom Metazoa; phylum Arthropoda; class Insecta; order Hemiptera; family Aphididae; genus Periphyllus; species Periphyllus acericola. The sequence continues at coordinate 68,756,191 of OX454264.1, forward strand.
TATTCTACATAACGGTTCGAGTTGTGTTACTGCGAGAGAAAATGCAAACGGTATATATACCCACAGATAATTTATACATGAGAAAATGCAAACGGTATATATACCCACAGATAATTTATACATGTAAGAATATGTTCGAGAAGAATAGTGCAAGAAGTATAGTATAATTATCTCGTTTGTACCAGTAATTGTATACTCTTCTTGATCCACTGCGTCACGTTGAGCTATATAGAATAATCGTTGCTGTTATAGTATCGAATATATGTACCGACAAAGCGACCTGGCAATGAAGACGCACAGTTTTTGAAGGAAACTCAAGACTTAAGATTTGTGCGCACTGTCGTTAAAAACTAATTAATTCACTTAGTATTCCGTAGGTAATTGTAAATTTAACTTGGGCTCAAAATGTAACAGTTATCCTGTAGCATTTTAAAACTAAAAGCGTTCTCCCCTATGCCAGCCTTTTCCGATGCCACTGCTAAGAATTGATCAATGAGATTGATGTGACAATAATAATATTGTTTACGCGTTCAAATCGAGTCGAACTCGCGTGCGGTCATTCCCTTCCATTCATCTCGCCGCGTGAACACGTCGCATACAAATGTAGGATTGTACACCCATTTATGGGCAACACAGCTGGGGTGAGCACAAAGGGCGATCACAAAAGAGATCCGATGTATCGTTGATCTCCCTGAGATTTTGTCAATCGTTCATAACGCTATGTAATGTTATAAAATAAAAATGATATGAAATAATATGAAATCATTTTAAAATTTTGTTCCAAAAAAAATATGTACACGAAGCGGTCACCGATGAAAATGTTTACAGATTATTACTGTCCATACAAATATTTTCTGATACGAAGCCATTGTTCATTTTAGCTTAACTGATACATTTTTAACGGTTAAAGGAGTATAATTTGTTTGCGTGGTTAACGTATCACAATACTAACGTGATAAAATATGAAACCGCAAAGTAAATTGAAATGATAAAAATGTATATGAAACTCGGCTCGGTCTTGTACCAATAAATGCCATCGGGTCGGTAATCTTTTCGTTTCTCGACCGATTATCAAAGAATTGGTTTCCAAAACCCAACAATAACACCATTTGAAATTTCGATTTCGCTCCGGCCGGTATCGTGATTCGGGGACGTACTTGGCCGGTAAAGCAATGCTATTCGATCGATGTATCACGACGACGTATTGCTTCCATTGTACGCGTCGACGACAACGTCGCTGCGAAGTAACGTCCAGGAAAACGTTTTCCTAAAATCAATATTGTCTCGAACTGCTGGCGCGTTTAATCATTGCACATAATTATTTTATTTTATTTTTTATTTTCTCGTCCCGAGCCGAGATAGTAGCAATGCTGCGACGCAATCGCTTTCGCACCGCGGGAAAGTGTATATAAGTATATATACACGCATTAGCGGGAACTCGTTCAAGTACCGAACGGATGCCTCGACGCCCCTCCTCCTCCTCCTCCTCTCCACCGCCTGCGCCGCCGAACGCGCGGCTATTGTGCTCGTACCCCTTTTGCCGGGGCGAAAAAAATAAAAATACGAAATAAAAACAAATACAATAATCAAAGCGACGGCGCGCGGACCGCAGGGTGCGCGCACAAAGCGAGAGGGAAACGAAATCAAAACGGTTCAATATATTTGTTTACCATCGGTGGAAGGTGTTAAAATCGTTCGCGGTTATATAATATTTTGTCGGTTACGTGTTGGGTTTGCGCGGAGAAAAAACCGAGTGGAACAGCGAGCGATCGAGTTTGACGATATTATTATCTCCTGGCGACTTAAACGTTCACATACAGCCGCGTAATTGGCTCGCCGGTCGTATAGGAACGCGCCGGGTAGTTTTCACCGAAACCGTTTGGCGAGAACCCGCGGTGAACACCATGTATGACGGTCGATATAATGTACAGGGCCGTCCTTGGGGGGGGGGGCGAGCAGGGCTCAGGCCCTGGGCCTCGTGTTTGAAAAATATAGTAAAATTGGTTTTATTTTCTGATGTGTTGAGTTCTGATAGTGTCTGAGGTACCTATACCAAATTGTTTGTGTGATAAGTAGGGTTCGGATTTGAAGGCAAATGCCTTTCTTTTATTAATCATAATAGAATAATAATTTTTATACAAAAATTAGTTTCATTTAATTTCTTAGACGTTGGATGCATTTTTATTTTGCCTTTTTTCGCCATTTTATTTATAAATGCCTTTTTGCTTTTTTTTGCATTTTGTATTTATTAATGCCTTATTTGTGTTTAATTTTATAATTTTATACACAGCTTACATATTATCGTATTATTGATGACGATTTATCAAGTAGTAATCTTAATTTAGATAATTATTTATGTATGAAATACGCCCCGATAACTTCGGTGGACGTAGAACGATCCTTTTCGATGTATAAAAATATTTTAAGCCCATACCGTCAACGTTTTTCTGAAAACTGCTTATCAAAGTACATGGTAGTCAATTTTTTTTTAATACCTACTAGTTTATTTTGTATTATATTTATGAATTGCTTTTTTATATAAATTAAATGCCTTTTTTACATTTTAAATGCTTTTTTTACTGATTATATTGCCCTCAAATCCGAACCTTAGTGATAAGTATTATAAATGTCATTAGAATATGTCTATAGACAGATGATTTAATATCTAAAAGGTGTTTAAAGTATTTTCGCCCTGGGCCTCGCAAATCCTAAGGACGGCCCTGATGACGTACGACGAAATACCTACAGATAAAGCCTCGATTACATTGAGCGAGTTTACAAGCTGCTAGTTGGCGAATATGCTTTATTTTACTATCTGCTAGTAAACTCGCACAGTATAATCATGTTCACTAGCCAACCGGCAGCTTGTAAACTATCTGCGAGTAAAGTTGAAAGCCGGGCTTCTATACTCGCCACTCGCTGGATTTTACGGTATCAGTGTTGACAAAATGTCGACGGAAATTTGTACGTGCAGTTGTCATTATTTTAGCTATTGCTATCAAAAATGATTTAAAAAAGAAAGAAAACCGGAAAAGGCAGAGAAATATATGGGTGAACAATGGATAGGCAGACGTGAGATGTATGGAGCATCGAACAGTTTACTGAAAGAGTTGAACACTCGTTTTAACTGTATTTTAACACTTTTTACGAATAAATGTCGGTAAAAAAAAATTAATAGTATAATTTAAACGTACCCACTCACAACGGCGAACCACCGGTACGTGGTTTTTACTCGCTAGCTAGTTGGCTACTGAGCGAGTAGAACGTTTCGCGTGTAATCATCACAATCGCACAAGCCGACCAGTGTGCTTCCAAAGTAGCCAAGTCGCAGCTTGTAAACTCGCTCAATGTAATCGAGGCTTTACGCCGTTGGTGGACAGCAAGAGGAATCAGACTCGTTGTTCGTACAGATATCGCACCCCCCCCCCCGGAAAGAGCGTGGTGTGTGCCCGATGGTTCGGTAATTGCGTACACACGAGAGTACAATATCTCTGTAGGTATTGTGCGTAAGAAAAAGACGTTTGTCTTGTCGAGACGATCCATTATTTATCCGGACAGCGAGCATAAAAGGTACGCTCGTAAAACTCAAAACTTTGAACAGCAGGGCCGGTATAGGTGCACTCGTCCTTTATTTATTACCGCAGGAAGTCATCTGCAATCGATTTTCGGGTAATAATCGAGCCGTTGTGCTCGGCGCAGGTATACGGCACGTATCGCGTAGGTACACCGTATACAATACGCATTACGCACTCGACGTTTTTCGGGTTACGGTTATAACAGTACCTAAATGTTGTTTGTACTCGTACGTTTTGTATAGGGTGTCCGATACATTGTGTGGACCTAAGTAAGACGCGCGGGTGTACGATGTTCGTAGGTTTCGACGGGTCCGCCGCGCGTTTGCTCGCCAAACACTTTGTACGCGAGGTCAATGGAACGAGACTGTTGTACAAAAGTGTTTATATAATATTATATATCATCAATACGCCATTATGTTCTATCAATGGGTTCACTTAGGTACCTTAGACAATGAAGCGCGGGTTAACGCGCATGTAACGATATGATTTATTTGTTTTGTGCAAACACACGCACGCACGTGGTCTGTAACCTATAGTGTGTTCCGCCCAGGAAGATTTCGAGTACAATTAAAAACCAGTTTCGATGAGATTTGCATGACAAACGCCGCACAGTATTGTATAATATCATGTTATGAGTGCTCGGAACAAAAGCTACATTAGTAACCCGTTCCTCCGGTGTGTAATATGTGCAACTCACTGTTCACGCACTCGAACGGTTCGGAACGCGATACCGCGGTCGCTGGCGGTACACGATGCAGCGCGGAGCGGGGTGAAGTACGGATCGAGTTCATCGGCGATAATGATATGGGTGCTATGCGTGAGAGGAAACGAAAATTAAATCAAAAATGTTCCGGTCATTGATATGTGTGCTTACTCCGCGCGTGTGTGATGAAGTCAACGCGGCCGACGTTAGGTCAGTAACGCTTTTGACGGCGCGCACTCGTAAAACGTATTACACATATATGTTCAACAGCCCCGTAGGTCCTACACCTGGCCGTGCGAATCCGCGTCCACGTGGATGTCCACGGCGAGGGCGAACATTAAGTCTGGAAATATTCGTCAGGTCCAGTCTTGTAAAGTACTTGAGTAAAAGTATTCAAATACGTATTTTAAATACTTCTGGAAAAAATGCTTAGACTTAGTATTTTAAATACTTTACCGGAGTATCTGTATTTAAAATCAAATACTTATTGTAATCCTATCACATTAAAATAAGAATAGAATTTATCGACCATTTATCAAATTTGTTTTGTTTTCGGACGCAGATAGTTAGCAAACTATACTATATATCATATATGCAATATGCATAGTTAATAGGTGCATCTCGATGGCTCTAACTGATGTAATACACGAATATATTTTTAAAATGCGTTTAAATTGTTTTTATGATTTTAAGGTTAACAACATAATTAAATTTTTTTATGTATTTGAAAGTATCTTCATGAATACATTTTTGAAGTATCTGCATTCGTACTCGAATACTTTTTCAAACATGTATTTCAAATACTTTTGAAATCAAGTATCTGTATCTGTATTTGAATACTTTTAAATTAAGTATAATTTACAGGACTGATCAGGTCGAATATCCACGGCTAATATCCGAGGAGCAAACGCGCGGACAGCCCGCAGACAGCAGGAGACCACCGCGGGTCCTTTCGACAAAATTAAAAACCGTAAACGTGCGTTCGACAGCAGGACACAATGCGTACGATGTACGGTCAAAATGTGCCTACAAAACACGCGTGGAAGTGCACTATGTGTATGCGGACGTCGGACGGCGACGACCCGTGCTGCGACGTAGAAAAAAAAAAAAACAAAAAAATCCGAAACCGTTCGACCGTGTTGTACGAGTGTACGGCGATACGTTATACGTTTACGCACGCACACACCTACGGCGAGGAGGACTTTGGGTGCACTATACCTATATAAGACACGTGTACAGACACACAATACAAATGGATGGTGTGTGTGTATATGTGAAGCGATGGTTTATAACGGACGAATAACGTTTCATGAGAACAGACATAATCCGTCGGACCGCAAGAGGAGATCGAAATCCCGTTGTGCGTGTGTCGGCAAGTGTACGGAAAGAGAGCGACAGAGAGAGAGAGAGAGAGAGAGAAAATCAATTTTCTATTATTGCCATTGATATTTACACATTGTTTCCGCAGCCCTAAATTTACACAGGCACATGCACGCGGACACGAACACCGCTGTTGCCGCGCATATAATGGGGACAAAAAATAAAGGAGGGTCTTAACGGGGCATTATTTTTTTTATTATTTTTTTTTCTCGTGACATTTTTATCAGTCGGCCGCCATATACCCATCGGACCGGACTCGTGAGACTCAAAAGTCAGGGTTGCTATTTATTATTTTACGTCTGTGCGCGCGTGTGTGTGCGTGCGTGTACAATACAATTGTGCGTGCGTGCGCGTAGCCAGAGTACGTATACGCGCACCTATGTATACGTATTTATAGTTTTATACGTATATATATATATATTATAATTCGAAACGACGATTTTTCGTGTCCCGCACTGTTGCGGAATGCAATCAAAAAAAAAAAAAAAAACCCTCTCGCACGTTATACGAACGGCGGGTACGCGTATACCTGACAGTGGCAGATTTCTAGCCGCGCGCAAATCGATGTACCAAACACGCAAATCTCTATTTATTTTCTCAAATATTTATTCGGCACGCGCGTGTGCGAAACGTCGTGTACGGTATACAGGGTGTCCCAGGTCTATTTGACTAATGCAATAACTTTTTTCTGTTCAATATTTTTAAGTTTTTTTTTTTTTTTGTAATGATCTGTAGAGCCCTGCGCTATAATTTGTATATCTTATACTTTATTGTATTTTTTTACAACAAAAATAAATAATTTTAAATTTTGTATTTAATATTTTTCTAATAATCCAAGATAGCTATTTCATAAACAAGTATTTAAAAACCATTTTGGCGTTTAAAACTTTTAATTTGGTCAAGTCGTTAATTTTTAAACAATTTTCAAAGTGTGTTGAAATTCATGAAAAATATTAAATACAAAATTTAAATTATTTATTTTTGTTGTAAAAAACTAAAATAAAGTATAAGGTATACAAATTATAGCGCAGGGCTCTAAAAATCATTACAAAAAAAAAAAAACTTAAAAATATTGAATAGAAAAAAAGTTATTGCATTAGTCAAATAGACCTGGGACACCCTGTATACATATATTACAATATGTTGTATACGCGTATTGTGTTGTGCGTGCTCACGTATACGGCGAGAAGTCGCGCGTGGAAGATTCGAACGGGAGCACCGACAGCACGCGGTATTGTTCGCGACGTCCGAGGGCCGCCGAATGCGAAATGTTGGCGACGGCGAAATGGGTTTTTCGTCACGAAACGTCGATCCGTTTTCAAGACGCTATACGATTGTAATACGCGCGAACCGTATCGGACGTCGACGGGAAAATAACGCGGCGCGCAAGGCCGTATGTAGATTTTTTGTCTCGGCCGTGCCCGTGATGAGATACGTTTAGCAGTGGTTTTAGTCAATACGGTGGATTAACATTATGACATTTGGCGAAAAATGTAACAAAAACAATATTTGTACAAAATGTGTAAGACCTTGAAGACGTTTCGGAGTTCCGGAGCCCATCCGAGGGAGACTGCGGTGTAACGCGGTCGGGGATGGTATAAGATATTCAGGGAAGCAGTTGGGTACTTTTGAATATAATTAACCGTAGCTCGGGAGCATAAATGGTATATAGGATCTTAATATTACGAATAAATGCGTATTGGTAAAGATAATCATTAATCTATAATGGTTTATTAAGACTTACTGACATCCGTGGCGTAGGAAGACTCGTTAGCGCCCCTGTCAAACCTAGTAAAATGCACCTTTTTAGCGATTAAAAAATGTACGAAAATACAGAATGATATTTTTTAACATTTATTTTTTATGTATATAATTAGGTAACACAACATTATGTAATTATCGGTTATTATTACTATGTAAATTTCAAACTTTAAACATTTTATTTTTTTGCTTTAAGGCTAGAGAATTAATCGATTAAAATAAGTACCAATTTTAAAGCACAAATTTGCGCCCCTCGCCGCGAGATATATACAGATAAGAAATTCCGAAAATTTTTATTATTATTTAATTATAAGTAATTCCTATTTTTATATGAGTTATCGCTGTCTCGTATGCATGTGCTGTATACACCTTGACAAACGCGTAATGAATATAACGTGTTTCTCCGAAACGGCTCGACCGATTTTAATGAAATTTTTTCGTATAATTGTTGTAAGAAGATAATGAGAACTAACGTTCGGATTTATTTGATAATTTATTTTATATTGGAAAACAACGTTTGCCGGGTTGGCTAGTAATATAATTAATTTTTAAAAACTAGACATTTTACGGGCCGAATTTTTTCGATGGCCGTAAGCAATGCTTATTTTGCTTGTAGGTAAATCCGGCCCTGCCCTCGCGTAGGCACAGTTCGCCATACCCTTGCTACGCCACTGACTGACATACTTAACAATCATATGGCTGTTTCGTAGTTACACGGAGTTCAAGTTAGCGCGATGGTAATCGCGGGGAACTGGCGTTCTCTTACATACCGATTGTCGACCATAGGCCTTACAATATAAACTGTGAGTGGGGGGGGAACTTAATGTATAGTCAGCTTATATTATGTTTCTATAATAGTAATGCTAAAATGAATATACATATACAGGGCCGTCCCGAAGGGGTGGTCTAGGTGGTGTCCCCCCCCAAGTGTACAATATGTATATGTCAGTTGGCATATTTATACATTGTATATGAGTTGGCATTCGGCAAATTATAATTTACTTTATACAATTTATAAATAATTTTGTAAATACTACAAAGTACAAATATGACGTCATAATAATTTATTAATATGCTGTAATTTATAATAATTATGAAGGTATATAAGTTAATTTTCCAATTACCGACTGTCCAATACAAGTACTATAATACAATTTAAGTAGGTACCTATCAATAATCAATGTGACAATGTTAAATGTATTATATAATAATATGACAGTATACAAATTTTTTATGCATTCGTAGAATAATTGGATTATGTATTTTTAATAATAAATGAAAACTGATGAGGAACTGTTGTGCACTGACGACTGTAATTTCTATTTATAGAAGTAATGAGAAAGCTTTTGATGTGACTCGTCTAACGTAGACATCGAATGAGCAATAAGAATCTAAAATTGTTTCATTTATACGAGTAGTATACTCGTACTGTCAGTATTGAAAAAAAATGTTTGAGTTGGCAAATGAATATATCTCACCCCCCCCCCCTTATTATTTTGTTCGGGACGGCCCTATACACATATATATATATATATGGTAGTAACGATTGTTACAGCAGATACGGCCTTATTGTTTCAAATCGTTTTCGTATCGTGTCTTCCGATATTTTCGCAGAGTTGGCACGTGGTAGCTTGAAAAAAGAAACCCCACTGTCGAATGTTCGTTCGTCTATGCGACCGCAAACACGACATGGTCGTGCAATGTCGGGTATGTACGCCGAATAAAAAAAACGAAACTAAAACGTCTTTTTAAATACAAGAGCAAAGCTTGAGTGAAAATATTTCACGCCCGATCGAATAGAAAAACATAATATTGTACCTACTAGCATATTTTACGTCCACGCGTCGTAATCGATAACGTGCTGCAATGGCGACATAGCACATCGTATTATTGTTATACGCGTCGATTTAGAAGTGGCTAATTAAATATTCATGTCGGTACGATTGCGCACAAATAATAATCACGCTTTTTTGGTTTTTCATACTTTCCCTATCCGTTTATAAGTGTTTCAACCGGCCGCCCCTGATCGTACAGTCTTGGACCTCCGTTGTCCGGGGGAATGGTATAAAAAAAAAAAAAATAGATAATCTCCTACATAGTACACATATTCCTATACGAGATAGTGTTCACTCCTACACGGGCTTTATTAAATTAAAAACTATATCGAATTCCTGACTATAAATAAGCGATAATTATTAGTTTACACCACCTTTGCACAATACAGATAATCGAAACAAAAATAATTTAATCACATATGGAATTACAGTTTTTTTTTTTACATTTTGAATAAAAATAAAAATAAAAAAACGTCAAATATTGAAGTATGTAGGTACCTAAAAACAGAAAACAATAATAATAGACATAATAAAAGCTAGATATTGATAATGCACAAATTAGTGATATTGTTCCGTACATACCTTCTATAATAGGTGTACTATATTTATTGGTCACCGATTGGTTAAGGTCTAATTGTACTTATTTTAATCGAATTGTATTCGGGTTGAAAAAATGGCAACGTTTGAACTGTATACTCGGTTCAAGAGGAATGTTCGAAAAAAGGAACACAGGACACGAAGAAAAAAAATATATAACGTGATAGCAATACTTTAATTTAAATACTTCTTTGTCATAACGACATTTTTTTAGAATAATACTAAAATAATTTTAAACGTGATATCATGATTCAAATGATTAGTGATTAAAAAAACAATATCATTAGATTTATTGAAAAAGTGCGGCTCGAACATAAATCCTAACCCGAGTGCAGTTGGACCGTTTCAATGTGCGTGTAGTACGTATATACTCGTAGTAATAGTGCCTGTTTTAGATTAATGCTTGGCGTATTTTGACAGTGTAGGCACGGGATTTTTGTTTTTCCGAGATCTCCACGGTCGGGTGAAAAAGTCAACAGAAGATCACACCAAATGTTTTGGTCGGGTAAAAAAGTTATTCGCGCAGGAGCTTATAGATTTGGCACGAGGTACCTCGTATAACTTCGCGTTTATACACCTGAGCGTACGTCGAATAGCTGTAACATATTTTTAAATATATATATACAGTAAAACCTCTCTATAACGGACTCGTTTGGAACCAAACATTTTTCCGTTATAAAGAGTTATCCGTCATAAAGAGGTAGAAAAAAAAATTAAGTTTCAAGACTGTATGTATGTATGTGTTAAGAAATTATATTTTAGGCATATATGTACTTCGTACTACTTAAATTTATACAGTAAGATTATAATGTATGACTTAATATTAAAAGGTGTTTGTGTATTATACTAAAGAACTAAAACTAAGAACTAAAAAAAAAACATTTTACTTAAAAAGATGACCGTGCTGTTCACAAAATTACGTACATAGGTTATCTAATCTTTCCTACGCGCTCATTTGAAGGTATATGTAATAGACAAACCAATATCAATTTGTCAAATGATTTTTCAGGAAAACCTGTAATTTTTCTTTAAATAATTTTATTTTCCGTTTAACAGAGAGTATTTTTACTAATTTGACTACGAAAATTGTCCGTTTCCGTTTAGTAGAGGTTCCGTCCTAGAGAGGTCAATTTTATATATTATTTGCACTGGGACTATTGACATTTTCCGTTATAAGGAGGATTCCGTTTAATAGAGGGTCCGTTATAGAGAGGTTTTACCGTATACCCGAATTATACTTACGGCTCGTAAGTCGTAGTACACATCGATGAGCGCGTACCTCGGGTCAGCGGTTTTCGCCCGATCATTATGCGCCCGCTGCAGCCGGTTACAATAACATACGTACGAAACACACAGCCGCGGACCGTATAACGTTGTCGTATTGATTGCAATCGATGATCATGCTCACAGAGCAGACATTCAAATGTTATAGTATTTGCATGCGCGGGAACGCGATGAGAACAGTCGAACATTTGATCTTATTTTTTTTCACGCTATTAATCTGTCAGCCGTGTGTACCTGTGTATGGGTATTATTATTATTATTATTTCGCGCGGTGTCAAAAATAATTTTGAACTTTCTATTATTATTTTCATTTTGAGCGCGCATACTGCGCGATTTGAAAATTCCAACGAAACGCGTATAATATACACTTGGAAAGTAATATTATTCTTGAACTTGCCGAGTAAAGGTACGTATAAAGTTTTCAAAAGCAATATGCGCGGGTGTGCGCCGGTTTTTCGTGACGGAAAGATCGCACAAGTGCTCTACGACGGTTAGTGTCAGAACCTTTCCGTTTCCGTTTTGCTACGTACAACTCGTGTGAATTGGGACAATATTTTTTAGGACGCTTCCATGTATAGTTGCGTTACAGTATGTGTACCTACTTTGGTATCGGTGTCATCGACATCTCTATGAATTTGTTTTGTAAAAAAAAAATATCCAAAACGCTTCATTGCAAAAAAAAAAAAAACATTGGCTCACCGTGGTAATGCATTACACCTACAACGATTAAATATTTTCAAATATTTTCAAAATATTAGAAATTAAAATTCTAAAAATGTGTAGCTCTTGTGATTTCGACCATTATGTGCGTTGTACTATATTATATTTGTTTAAATGATACCTATACCTTATGTTTAGCAACACCGGGTTTTTAAAACCAGTTGAGTGACAATATTTGGGCGCTGTTGGGTCACGAAAATATTTTGATGCTAAACATGAGGCACAAAGACATAAAGCTTTTATCATCACTATTTCAGGTATTGCATATCGTTGAGTATTTACGTGTTGTACATAAAGGATAAAGGAATTATAATACAAAGTTATCGATGATACAACAACGGATGAGATAAAATTATAAAATTATATAGTCTGTAATATTACGTAGGAATAGTATTGGAAATAGTTATAAATGATATGCGTACATCTGTAAAGTCTTTAAAATAATTTTAAAATTCAACCCAAGTATAAATTTTGAATGCAGTTCGACTAAAACAGCTGGAGAATAAAATAGAAACGAATTATTAGTCTAACCGTATACACCTGTATTCATAAACAATGTACCTACTCGTGAAACCTTGAGCATATTTAAATCAGCTGGTGCCACTGAAGTGTTGAGATCCTCGGTTTGTTCGGATAATATAATTGATCTAATGCTATGGCATGTGGACTATGGTCGTAACTTAAAACCTACGCTCATGAAAACAGGTATAAATTCTAATTGTATTTATAAATTGTTACACTCGAGTACTCAAAAAGAGTACATTATAATATTTTATATTATATTTTTATACGTACGAAAGGATTATTCTTGGTAAATGGAATGTATTAATTCCTCGTCGGCTTTCGAGCTTTATACATATAAACGTAAAAGTCAACGGACTAGCGAACAAGCGAGCGCGTACGATGACCGAATAAGTTCATAATAATAGCGTGTTTTGAGTTTGGTTGCCTGATGGAGAAGCGACGTTATATGCTGAGTAGTTACAGTGATAGTATTACATACGTTTAAAGTATACGACGGGGTGAGTGCGGTTTTTTTTTTAATCACGGTCAGCAATATTTATTGATTTATTGCGAATCGTAATGAAGCTCGGAAAATGTATGAGCTCGAATCTCACCAAAGTCATAGCAAAATTATGCAAAAATACTTGCACACACGTTAGAAATTGAAAATCGACAACGGGCATGGTGTTTTTAAGAATTTATTGTGAAATAACTTTTTGTTTCTGACGAGAAACGCCGTAGAACCGTTGTGTCTATCGATAAATATGTCCGAGCACTGTATGCAGTCATAAATTAAAGGACATTATGAAATTCTAGTTATCGAGCTCTATGCGGCGGCGTGATCACGGATCGTATGGAACTCTCTGTACGACATGCGTGTGCAAAGGGTTTCAGCTCAAGTGCTATCGTTTTTACGAGTTCCATTCCCGTGCACCTACTGGCCACAATTATACCTGCAAATACCCACAGTACAAGCAATATGCACGTATAAACTGTTTGCAATTTACGTATAAATCAATTGATGCCTATCACGGTTAATCGATTGTTCGATACGGTTTAAAATAAAGAAACGTGTTGGTAATAATAGGCGTTACGCGTATCGTACCTATACTTTCAGGGGCGTATCCAGTTCATCTTTCAGGGAGGGGGGGTGGGAGGAGGTGAAGTTTTAACTCGAATCATACTTATAAAAGTATATGTCTATAAACTAAAGCCCGTTTCCTCTTCGTCCTGTTTCGTGTGGTTAAGTAGTGAGAATTGAGAAATCTGCTGCAATACCGTACAGTCCGTACTAACACAGAATATTACTGAAGAACAACGGTACTACTGTACAAGCTAATCAATTTTTGTTATAACATTTTTAATTTGTATCATATCAACATTATGCTCTGTTGTATCAACTATTATTCCCGATTCCCCCAAAAACCATTGTGCCGAAAACCGAAAGAGTTAATTGCACGGCTGCGGAGTGCTTAGTGCAAAACATGTCCAATAAAATAATATCTGACAATATAATTATTATAGCCACTGTATGTCTAATCTCTAATCTACATCCATTATAGTAGCAACTATACCCACAAAAAAATGCAATAAATGTAATATTGTTGTGTGATATTGTAATGTAACATTTTAAACCATTTTTAACCAATTTGTGTGTTATTGGTAACACCGCCCCTGTCGCCCCCCCTTGTATACGCCACTGCCTACCTTGGTCTAGGTTCGATAGAGTTGTTAACCTCGTTGATGACGATATTATGGTGACTTGTACTGCCTGTCCGAACCCAATAACTTGCAGTAATACCTGTGCGTAGTACGTACACACCGCACTTATGGTCGACACTATGGCTACACCGCGGACCGATAACGGTTGTCTGGTATCTGTGGTGAGTGATATCGGTAATAACGAGACGGCAGACGTTATTTATTGCAACGTTCGGTTACCGCACGGCCCTAAGATAATCTTGGATCGCGGCAATAACGATTAGTGGCCCACTACCGGTCGTAGGACTCGTAAGTCGCGACCGCATGAACTTGATCACTGCAATTAATGTTATTTATACCGTACGCGTTGACGATTTTATAGGCAATAGCCTGGTATCGTATGGTAAAAGTCGAAAGTTATAGCAGGCGTAGCTGTCTCCAAGATTAAAATACAAAATATTTAGGCCTGTATCTTGACGAACATTTTAAATGGAATAAATATATCAATAAGCTAACATTTATAACTTATGAAAATTCTTCTATGTTTATAAAACACTAAGAAATATTGTGAGTGTTGCACTTGAAACTATAGAATACAGAGCGTTAATGCGATCCATATAGACTCGTACGGCATTGCCCTCTGAGGTTCTGCTTGTAAGACACATACCTTTAAAATGGAGACCGCATTAAATTCATTACTTATTCGACAAGTCATGGTTTCACTCTAGTATTTTACGATTTGAAGAATTGAAAATATTTAATCTTACTAACCTTCACACACTAATTGTTTGTAAACTATTATTTAAATACAAGAATACTATTACTTCAATATATATATATGTAATCATATTACACTAGATTTAAAAAAAAAATGTATTACAAATATTCCTAAATTAATAACAACTTTTGCATGGTCGGGACAATATTATGGTTTTATAAATTTCTTGAGTTGAATTTGAAATCAATTCTCAAGACTTTTATCGCCCCATTAGTTTTAAGCAGCTTGTTGTTGAGACCAATGTAAATAAATTGTAAACATAGTGCACAATATAAGTAATAGGATTAATTTTACATTTTTGTTAAGATTTTAATGTACATACATTTTATTGATTTGTTTTACTATGGCTATGCTAACCGTTATTTCTTTGGACGTAGATTAAATTTGTCATGAATGTTTTAGAAATTGAATTAATGGTTAGAACCCTCCGCACGGCCATTGGCTCGGAGGTAGCCAAATATCTTTAATCGTAACGATATGATAATCTCGTTTCGTGCGATATCGTTGTGGTCGGAACTTTATTCAACGAATCAATAAACGAATATCACCGCGTCGAAAATATAGCACTAAGACCACGAGTACTGAGTATGTACGTACACTCTCACTCGAGTGGTCGACGGAGCATAAAGTTAAAATGAAAATAACAGCGTGCACGACGGTTTTTCGTACGTTACAGATTTGTTTCAAATAAATGTTTAACACATTTTCATACACGGGGTAATACCACTTACTGCGCAGATAGGTGTCATTACGGGCAAATCGCTATTAGCAAAGAAGGTTTTGTAAATCGATGATTGAAAAGATGGAGAAACAACGTTATTTGAAGGTGACAAAAAAATAAATAAGTTTTCGCATAGTACCGCATTGTTCGTAAAACGCTATGAATTATCGCGGAAATGTGTGAAACACAGGAGGTGTTACATTTGTAGGTGCAACGCCTCGCGCGAGCACACCACCCGCCCCGTGACAGCGAGAACCGTTTCGATCACCTGTACACTTTTCGCCGTCCGTTCGACTTGCTGGAAAACGTGTGCGACACGTGCGCGTGTACGTGAATATAAACCCTCGAAATCGGTGGAAAACTTTAAAAAAATATTTACTCTTCTCTGACATTTGGTTTGAGAAAATAAACTAGACACCTTCTTACTGATATAATAATGATACTAAACTGTTTTATGTGAAAAAAAAAAAACTTTTACATTCAATCTTAAAAGTAATAGGCAAAAGACAATGAATACAAATTTTGTTTCGTCAAAATCTATTAATTATTGCATTCGTCCGGGTGAGATATTTGAAAATGTTTGTATTACTTCAAATTCCGAAAATTCTTCTTTTTTATTAATGTTGTTAGTTGAACACGTGAAATGAAGCAATACTTCGGGCCATGGGGGGGGAGAGGGCTTCAGCCCCTTAGTCCTCGCCCTCCCTGCGTACGCCCTTGGTCGTCTCGGATTAAACGCATCCGTCGCGACGGTGCGAACACACACGGGTTGTACGCGATATCGTACACACGTCGTAGGTACCTCTCCTACACATTTGCGTTATTCGTGTTTATGTATTACGCGCGGCCTGAAGAATAAATAATTGTCGTCGCACAATGGCGCAGTATGGCGATAATTAGTAAAAGTGTTTTTTTTTTCTCCTCCTTTTATTATTATTATTATTTGTGTAAACGATTTTGCGCGTGGTTATTACGGAACACATTGTACAACACGCGCGCCGCGCACGACAAAAAAGCTATTATGACAATTAAAACATTTTCCTGTTCGTATTGTGATAATACACTGCAGCGTTTGAGCGCGCGCGGGTAGGTAAGTACACGTATATTGTTCCGCGCAACAAAACAAGCGAGTTTTATTGTTTTACTCGTACCCGCGCCTATAAAACGGCGAACGGGGAATATTAAAAAAAAAAAAAACTATTGTACGCCATTTATCTCGGTTTCCGATACGATTATAGTATATGCACGTTCCACGTGTGTACATTATGCCGGCGCAATTCTCTTTTCTTCTTCAGACATTAATATTTTGTAATTAAACGCTGCACTCGCCGCGTACCAACACGCGTTTGTACGTGCAAACCGAGTCGTTTTCCGCGTCGTCGTGCGTTATAATATTGCGAATCGCGTGTTGACGCCATGTTTTAAGCGCACAGGACGACTCGTCCTTATAAAATGCGTTTACGACCCGGGGGGGAAAAAAAATAGTAAAAATTCTCGTGGTGTTCAGATGAGTTGTTCAAATTATTTGGCTAAATGATCTAGAGTAAAAAAAAAATAAACTTATCCCGACCAACAATATTTATCTGCGGAAGTACTGTAAAGATCGATTGATAAACGTCGACACTTTTGGCCACATTGGACTAGATTTTATTTTTAGTATTCATTGTTTGTTAAATGTTCCCCCCCCCTTCGTGCCCTTTCAACTATCTGAACAAAACAAAATTGTAATAATAAAAATAATCCTTATCTAAATGAACAAACTGAAGTATTTTTTTTTTTTATCTAACCTAACCCTTGAGGTCACACTAAGATAGACTGGGATATTTTTATTCACACAACTCTTTGGACACACAGCTGAATCGTATAATAGTATAATAGTATTATTATTATTTTTATAAAAGTATAATATCAGTTACTTACTGATAAGTATCACTTACATGTATGTATACAGTTAGACCTCGAACATAACACAAACAACAATATTTTGAACATTGTTATTCATTGAACTACCACGTTCTTAATCACTAACCCATTACATATCTACAGGCAGTGGCGAATTTTCAAATCGTTTCTGGGAGGTTCAAATTATTATGAAAAGTAAGTTTAAAATATTTTGAGTAATACCTATGGGTTATGGATTAATGATTACAATATTCAAATTCAAAAAAGAACATTTGAGTCTTGCTATTGTTATAATTTCTTTAAAAATATTAATAAAGAATTATGTGATTAACGTTCTTATTTAAAACGAAAAAGGTGAGAGTCTTTTTTTTCGTCAAAAACCCCTCTTTACGGTTATTTCTCTTCTATTACAAGTTTCAACATAATATAATATAAATATGCATGAACACAAAACACATAATATAAAATGTAATATGCATTATGTTATCTTTCTTTGTGCTTAAGTAGCATAAGTCATTTATGACCTTTAAACCAATTTATTAATATTTTTATAATGTAATTTCGTAAGTATGAATATTACATTATAATATAAAAAATTTTTTTATTTCTTTTTCGATCCTGGGGGGGAGGTACAAGACCCGGGACCCCCTCTGCCGAAAATACACCACTGTCTACAGGTCAGTTATAACTTATAGGTATACTTACGCACATATATCGGGCTCGTTACTCCTGCGTATAATTTGTTGAACGTCTTGATTGCCGCTGACTACTTACTCCGAAGATTGTAAATGATATCATCATAATATAATGCCTCTGTGCATTTTTATATATAATAATTTGTCTACTCATTACTAAAATTCAATAGGTACACCCACATGTCAAGGATTTAAATATACGGTTCGGTTCTAAGCAGTGGGAGGGAAAACGAAAGCATTCGTCCAAGGACGCGGTATGTATACACGACTAGTTTACTATACATATTATATGCAAATGTATTGTAGGATTGTACCTATTTTATAATCAAATAGTCGTGGAAACATAACAAAAAGTGTGCTAAATCGAACGGAATTAAATACGAAAAAAGTGCAATTCGTATGTGTGCAGTGTACGTATCTATTGTCCGTACATTATGTACATATATGTATATACTGTGGTGGTGTTGGTATAGTTGTTACGACTCACGTGCTAAGTGAGCAGATTCCGTTCACAATATGATAACGGATGCGTTGTAAAATAGTGCAGTTTAGATTTTACTACATCGAAACCGAAACACTAGCTATTGGTAAACTGTAGTCACTCAAAAATCTTACCGGCCGACCGCGGATCTCGGCGGCGGTAAAAAAAAAATCATCCCGCAGTCCGTTGAATAGTTTTAAAAATGATTTATTTATTCTCGGAACTTTAAAACGATAGTTGAAATTTATACATATATAATTTTTTTTTTTTTACAAATATCCACTTATGCACTCTTACAGGTATTTCAAAGAATAATATCAATACACCGTTACACAAATTGAACGTCGACTAAAAATATATTAAAACTTAAGATCCAAACATCGCGTGTACCGAAGAACATTATTTCCGCGCCTATTAATATTACGTAGTCTAAATGACAATACTCGAACAGTGTAAATGTCTCTCGACGCAACCCGAACAGTCGACGACGTGCGTGAAATAACTTATTATTATGATAATATTAAAGGTCTTTGTTTTTATATTTTATTTACAATCTATATTTCATATATATATTTATATGTAAACAATAAGTAAATTTGTTGGGTAAACGTTGTAATAACACGAAAAGATAAAACATCCAGTAATATCACTCTAAATATATAAACACTTAAAAGATTTTTCATTCGACCAACAACGAAACGTACCGTGTGCCTGTGGATATAATACTTTCGTTACACGTACGCGGTTTAGTCGAGCGCAAATAGTTTTTTTTGGCATATTAACAAACGATTTGTGACAGTTTAATAATTATTATAATACGCGGTAAGGAAAAGAATAAAGCACGGTTACAGTCGCCCGTAACGAGATTACCCCTATTGATCTTAAACCCATACGTTTTTTTCCCCTCCGGATTAAACATTATGGTTTTACACGAAGCTTGGATTCTTTCGTACACACCTTCTACAAATATAATATTATATAAATACGCGTCAAAGCTATTATAGTATTATGTACATTACACGTATAAGGTTCATGAATAATACAACAAGTAACATTTTTTTTTTTTTTTTACACACACTCAAACATTTATTTTGGCACTTAAGATTACTTAAAAAAGAAAGAAAAATAATAATAATAGTAATGGTAATAGTTATAATAATAATAATAATAATAATAATAATAATAATAGTAATAATAATAATAATAATAATAATAGTAATAATAATAAAAATAAATAATTAAACACAGACGGGTCAACAGGTTTAGTGGTCACACTCAATTCTTCGCCTGTACATCAATACAATTATATAACAACATAAGCGTAGGTACTATATCTATACGTATAAACACTAAACAGGTAAATATAATACAAAACACATAATAATACGATGACTCCTATATCTCGAAGAAGTATAGTGTTCGGCTTTGCTGCTCGGGCACATATAGGCGAAGATCGGGGGGGGGGGAGATCGGGATACTATACAAGCATGCGCGCGTGGGACCGGCCGAGTCGGGTCCGAATGTTAAATGCAAGGGATGAGTGCACAACAATTATAGTTCACCGTTCTATTCGAATTTTTCGGAGAAATGTTCTAAATGTTCTAAATTATCGAGTCGAACGCGTTTCCTCGTGTGTACACGATTCGGACGGAAACGCGCGCTAATACAAGCGGTAGGCACATGGAGTGCGCCAGCTAACCCGTTCCAATCAACGGAAAGTGGAACGAGAGCCGTGCCGTTTCGAGGATAAAAAGTCACCGTAAAGGAAAAATGGAATTGCAATTCGATCAAACACATTTCATAAACCGTGCGCGCTGTTCTGTTCATCATAGGCATTACGTACTTTGTGATGTTTAGAGCGCAATAAGCGTTTCGAGTGTATCGCTTGATAATATTGTTCAAAATAATAAAAACGGTACAATATTATGCACACCACCAAACTTTCCGTCGGTTAAACGAACGGTTGGCCGCTCGAAACACCTTGTTCAAAACGTCCATACGCGCGTTGTTGACAAATACACAAACGGTTCGAGAGATATCTGCTGAAATTGCCCTAAAATCGTACACGATATATTATTTTGAACGTTTGTTATGACGGCCGTGTACGCATTTTAACGATATTGCACGAGCGGCGAAGAAAAATGAAAGTCATAAACACACGGACACAGATAAATAATACAATAGTCGTATACACACAAACACATATTTTACGGTTAGGTATGACACATTAAATGTATTCTACGTTTACACCCTATTCTTACTATAGCTACCGAAGGTATATGTAATAATATTATCGATACATTTATGTACACTTTTATTTATTCATATCATATAATATATGTGCGTTATTAAATACACATACATGATGCACACGGACGGTTAAAAAACTAAAAATCATCGGATTCGACATTTCCACATTTCTCCTGAAAATTGTAAGGTACAACGTAATAATACGCTATACATGTGTATATCTTTACATGGGTTTTCATTATCATACATGCGCCAAAATTAGAGTCGAGCGGTCGATACCTGCAGTGGCGGAGCGCGTAGGTCGTGTCGTCGAAAACGTAAGTGCCGTAAGATTACAGTGCCAATGTCTACTGCATTTTTGTCCGTGAGTATTGAGATACGTTTTGGTGCGCGAAGACCAAATGCGCGTGAACGGAATGAATGAGATCGACGTACATAAAAATGGTATCGGCCGAATCGCATTCGTGCTAGAGATTTAAAAATGATTAAAATATTGTTTTTTACGCGCATGTCATAGTGTCTTTATCGCTGAACCGGCTAAAACGATCCGTTTTCCACGGTCTCGACTATTGTCGTGTTGATAACGCCGTTTATAGATTCTACTCCGATCGAAACGAAAGCGATTTGATTTTAGCGCGTGGAAATCCGTCGCGCCGCCGCAGAATACCAAACGGATATGAACGTAAAAATATGTGCCTGCGCTAAGAGTTTAAAATCTATGAAGGGAACAAACGCGTAATCGTTGATTTAAATTGACAGTAGTTATAGAACGTTATACCCGCGTGCGGTGTATTTTTGAACACGGCTCTGGCCTCTGGTCTGTCGGAAGGGTTTAGAAATATATGTAAGCGCATAACGCGATAGAGGAAAAACGACGGGTATAACGTTGCGACGGGAACGTTCGTCAGTCGTCGTCTCGTTCTCTCGCAGTTCGGTAAGACGTGCCACCTTGTTGGCCGAAAAAAAAAAAGTGAAACAAAAAGTATTGAACGCCGATCACTGCGATTTGTGCAACAGCAAAGAATAATCATTGATGGTCGGAATACAAAATGTACAGGTACGAATGTTTGGCCCAATTCACCGCCGAGTAGTGGGGAACCTCCTATCGCGTTCTCCGCCGACGATCGTCCTTAAATTATTAACGAACGCCATGTCGAACGGTAACATAATATGCGCACCGTATCACACGCGTAGACTTGCTCACCCGCTGCGCAGCGTATTGTGCACGTGACATTGTTTTCGGTTCAAACGTCACTATTCCGTTCAGCACAGCACACACTACCGTGTCGTGTCGCGGGGAGATACTGCGCAGTTATAATACCCTATTGCGGTCGGACGATCGGCGGAAGTTTTGTCTTGTGCGGTTGTTGGGAAAAAAAATCGAATCGAAACAATACCTTTTACCGCACGGCCGCGCGGTTCGACTGGCGATTAAGAATTCGTTTGAACTTGTTGCACTTGCATATTTTTTTAATAATGACTGTAGAATAATCCAAGTTAGATATGAATTCGTTTTAAGACATAACGGACTGAAATGCAAAAACTCAAATTGCATCATATTTCTGCGTATTTTTTTAAGGCGATACGCATACTTGACAAATGTTGGCAATTTAATTGTTATTCAGAGCATTTTCTTACGTTTTAGAAAAAGTACATTTATTCTGCGGGTGAACATTTTTTTTTTTTTGTCGTATACGTCGAAAATGAAATTTATCTTAAAAAGTAACCTTAAAGTTTTAGACTTGTAGTGTTGTTATCAAAAAATTATTAAATAAAAAATTGTCTACGCTTCAAATGTATTCGTTTGATTATTGGTGTTAAAAAAAAATTCAAATTTTTCGATTGATCTGATAAAAAAAAAAAAAAACTGCATCGTATTCGTGCGCATATTTCGCTTATTCCAAGCGCATAATATTATGTGCATGCATATTTCCTAACAATCCGTGTGCAACAAGTCACGGACCCTATGCAGTCGTAACACACGTTCGAAGTAGCCCGCGCGTACAGTTTTTGCTAAACAGCGTTTTACAACGCTCCCTGTCGCGTCGCGTGTCCTCGCGTAGGTAATCGTTGCGCGGTACACCTACCGGTTCGAGCCCGCGGTTACTCGTGTTTTGTTTTTTATTTATTTGTTTCTCGCACGTAACGTGTGCTGCGGACGGTACGCGAAAGCGGCCGTGTAGCGCGCGCGCGCAGCTGCACTGTTGCAGTGATGGCCGCCGCGGTTTGTATCAGCGGTTCACAATCTTTTGAAGGCCGCCGCCCCCCCCTACGGTGCAACCGAGAAGTCGACCCTTTTATCACGGTGCCGTCGCCGGGAAGCCGCGATGATATAGGTCCGTACGAATAACACCATCGTGTATCGCGTTGAAATGAAAATTTCATATTGTAAATGTGTACGTTTCGCTATCCTGAACTATTCTGTCGATAACATTGTGATAGTTCTCAATTTGAAAAAAAAACACCATCTCACTTCATTACACGTTGGCGACCTTAAAAGGAGAAATGTTTGCGAGGATCGCTGGAACATAATATTATTGTCTTGCGCACACGTCATGTTATATTATATGAGCAGCTGTGCGCACCATTTTTATGACCACGCTGCTGGTGCGGTGGTAGACGGCGGTAGGGGCGATACTTAAAAAGTCCGTACATCGTCTTCTGCGTGTCGCACCGCTCGTCAGCATTCGCAGTGTCCTACGTTTTCGTGCGGTTTTTTATTCGTACCAACCGACGGTGCGCAGAGAGTTAAACAATTTTTTTCGCAAAACAATAACCAACATTTCAACACGATGTTCCGTGTGAAAATATGTCCAGCAAATGTGGCTTGTCCTAAAAGTTTTGTTTTCGAGTTGACACGCGGTGCAGTAAAAATTGAAATAAAAATCGTAGTTTAGAAAAAAAAAAAAAAAAAACGGTTACACGGTGTTAAGGTATACACGAGTAGTCCACAATCTATGCGTATGCGGGCACGCAAGTGTCTATAAGATCGGTAAGTCGGAGCTTTTTTCTAAGATTGTGCCTAATTGTTTGGAATTTTATTTGTAATACTAACGGAATTCGATCGTAATAATAGTTGGCGAAAAATATGCGAAACAACATGTGGAGTTCACGTAATTACCTCACCAAGCGGATTCGTATCCTTCGCAGCCGTTCTCGTAAGAACTCTACATCTATAACATCCGAGTCCTCAGCGTTAAAAATAACGATTGGTCAATGGTCCTATACGTGTACAGTAGGAGAACATGAAAGGGTTAAATTAAAAATAAATTAAAAAATTGAAACAACATTTTTTTTTTTTTAAATTTTTTTTTTATTTTAATGGCATTTCTATGGTAATTCGAACTGAACATAATATGTAGTAATAATAAAATATAATGAAAGGTTATAATAGTATTATACTTGACTTATTACAAACAAATAAATGTTACAGTTACATTTTAGCCATATTTCAATAATATAATGTAAATAATTCAAATAAGTAAACTGAATGTTTAATAATGCTCGTGGTTACACGCATAAATAATAAAAGCTTCAAAGCGAAAAAAATTTGCAAGTATAAATCATTTATCAAGGCTTTAAAGCGAAAGTGAAATGTCTGCGGATGACGACCAGCTGGTCATCATCGTTTTTTTTTTTCATTAAGAATTCATCAAGAGCTCAAGCTGTACGAACACATTTTTGTGATCAAACATTTTAGCGCGGATTTTTTTGGGGACTTTGAAAGTTGTAACTACCGGTTCGGAACCCTAACAGTCCAGCCCCAAACACGTCAACCGTGCGGTATTACTGATGATCGAGGGCCGCCCCGATCGATGTTGTGTTTCGGTCCCTAAAAAGTTGTCAATCGTAATGTTTGTCTTACGCCGTCGATTGTTACGGTAAAATGTTGTCTTGTGCGTGAATCAATAATGAGCGATCGTATGATAAACGGAATATACTATAGTGTACCGCAATACGACAGATATAAACGATGTATGTGTGTGTGTATATATATATATATAAGTCGGACGGTGAAAATTCGGTGTTTGAATGCGTAAAACCGCCGCAGTGCTGGCCACAGAAAATATCGATTTCCCCACGCATGGATATACTCGTACATGGTGTATATGATATACATCCACGTACAGGTATCGGAAATCGAATTTGTGCACGGATTAAACACGCGACGGACATCATCGCGCGCGTCTTGTGTGCGATCCATGATAATTTATCTTTTACGCGAACTCCCAGCCGTCCGATTTATATACAACACAAAATATATAACAAATATACGCATATATGATGATATCGGTTATGGTGAAAATGTAAATAGATATTATTTACGTGACTTATATCGTCGTCGGATACCGCATATTTTTTCCGATTCGAAGCAGAAAAACATAAATAAAATAATAATGATAATAATATAATAGTAATAATAATTAAATAATATTAATGAATGTATCAAATTAATAATAATAATAATAATAATAATAATAATAATAATAATAAAAAGTAGTACGCGCATGAGAACAACACAACATTAAGCGAATAAACAGGTAATAAGCGTCATAATGAGAACGTATATCGTGTAGAAGCTGAATCAGGACCAAAGCCATTTTCCACGAATTCAGATTCGTCGGATACCGGTTATTATTTTTGATATTTTTTAATTGCTATTAATAATATGTGTATGATTGAATATTGCGTTTGCTCCTTCTTATTATACTATATATACTACAGTGGTTCTTAACCTGTGTTACGTGAATATATGGTTTTTTTGATAATAATCGTCATTTCGTTACGGGTTGTTTTTTTTATTACTATTGTTTTTTAGTGTCACGCGTTTACTCGTTCGTCCACTTATATATGCCTATCTCATGGCGGACTTTCTTAAAACTTACGTACGTCTATTAATAAAATATAAAAAAATTAGAATCCTTATTGGATTTACTACAAACTAAATATAAAAATGTTAATAGAAAGAAATGCCATTTTATAAATTACTCTTACCGAGTTGTATTAAGAAAAAATTCAAAAGAATGAACCCCATAACACGTAGTTGAGGTGTTTAGAAAAAAAATATTATTCAATGTCCGCAATAAAAGTTATTAGTATTAATGCAGCAGTCGGATATTGAAATAAATTTTTTCATTAAATTGCTTTCGTTCACGACGCGTGAGGAAAAACAACTATTGATTACACTTTTGATTATACTGCTGGTGTATTGTACAGGATAAAAAAAAAAATTAGATCATCGCATAGTAACCGTTGAATCACGGCAATATTATTGAAAGATACGGATGGGGCCACCATTTTTGTTCGTCAATACGTTATTGGAAAACGGTTAAGAAACACTGTTATATAGTATATACAATATAATAATAACTTATATAATTTATAATACTAATAAAGATTTTTATAACCCAATAGCACCAGAGTTGATCTTGCACTCTACAGCAAAACGTATGAGACCCAGGCGCCCGGCCCTTTGCAATAATTCGTAATAAATGTTTAAAAAATCAAAAACCCACCCGAGAGCTCCCGGGCGATTTCCCCGTGCGGTTATGCCCGCACACACATATTATGTACATACATGTTTATAGGCGTGTAACGTATAAATATATATATGTATAATTAATTATATGTAATATATATATAGGTTTCGGTACCACTGAGAACGAGTACCGTGAATGCGTAAAGGTTAAGAATCAATTCGCGCGCTAAACAAGCAGAGGACACGCAATATGTTTTGATATATGCTTGCCCGGAGTACGGATAACGTGGAATTGGATTCGTACGCAATAGTAATAATAATTATATAATAATAATAATAATACGATGGTAATAATAATGTTAGTGGTAATGATGAGGATTGCCAATAATTGGAAAACAGAAATCATACCTTTAGCACGGCGAGCGTAAGCATATTATATCAGAATCAGCTGAAAAATAGATTGCCGCGAAGAGAGAAAAAAAAAAAAATTGCTGTGAACCACGAAAATCTGGACATTCCATGGACGCTAACGAATACGACACACTCGCGTGTACGATATCGTTCTAAAAATTAAGTAAAAATAGTAGAAAAAAAAAAAAAAAAGGGGTTAAACAAAAAAGAAATCGTTCACACAGACCGTGAACTCGCCGAGGTTAGATTTCTTTTTCTCCGCTTCTTCTGGTTTTCAGTGGATTGCGTTAGGAACTTGTCTGGCCGTGTCGCCCTCCATGTCCGACGACGTGGACCCGGGCCTGTTGTTGCCGTCTTGCTGCTGCTGCTGCTGTAGCTGCTGCTGCTGCTGTAGCTGTTGCTGTTGCTGCTGCTGTTGCAGCTGATGCTGCTGCTGTTGCAGCTGATGCTGGTGGTGCTGCTGCAACTGCTGCAGCTGCAACTGCTGATGGTGCTGCTGGACGGCGAACGCGGCCGCGGCGGCCGACTGGCTGTGCTGCTGCTGGCTGTGCGGATCGTCGCCGGCGCCGGCACCGCCGCCGTTGTTGTAGAACGGGAACGGCGACGGGAAAATGCTCATCGGGTGGTGCGAGTACGGGCCGGACTTTGCCGTGGCGGCGGCCGACGGGTAGAACGGGTTGTAGAACGAACGGACGACCGCGGCGCCGTTCTTCTCGTGGTGGTGCAGCTGCTGCTGATGGTGCTGCGGGTGGTGCTGTTGCAGCCCGTGCACCGCGTTCATGTTGATGTCGGACGCCATCTGCAGCGGCGGCGAGCACGTGATCTGCGACGTCGGCGACGGCGACCCGGCGCCGCCACTGCCCGCGGTCTGCGCGACCGCCTGCTGCTGGGCCACCAACTTGGACAGGTGGATGGGGTCGAACGACGGCATGGCAGCGCCCAGGTACGGGTTGACGAGGCCCGCGGGCGAGTACGCGGCCGCGGCGCCCAGGCCTTCGAACGAGTGCAGGGCCGGGTGGTGGCCCGTCGAGAAGTACGGCATCGGGAAGTTTGCCGCGAAGTTCGAGGCGCCCGAGCCCGCGCCGCCGGCCGACACCACCGGGAAGCTGTGGAAGTTCGGCTTGTGATGGTGGTGATGGTGGTTCATCGCCTGGCCGGCGACCGCGTGCATGGCCGCGGCCACGGACATGCCGTTGCCGTTGTGATGGTGATGGTGGTGCCCCGCGCCGTTCATGTTGCTGCTGATGTTGTTGTTGTTGCTGCTGTTGCTGTTGTTGTTGTTGTTGTTGTTGTTGTGCAGCTGGATCTTGGGCTTGCGGCGCGGCCGGTACTTGTAGTCCGGGTGCTCCTTCATGTGGAGCGCTCGCAGCCGCTTCGCCTCGTCGATGTACGGACGCTTCTCCGACTCGATGAGCTGCTTCCACTCGGCGCCCAGCCGCTTACTGATCTCCGAGTTGTGCATCTTCGGGTTTTCGTGCGCGATCATCCGCCGCTGGATCTTCGCCCACACCATGAACGCGTTCATCGGCCGCTTGATGTGTTCCGGCTTCGCGCCCGCCGCCACCTGTTGCTGCTGGGCCTGCTGCTGCGCGGCCTGCTGCGCGGCCTGGTGCTGCGCGGCCTGCTGCTGCGCGGCCTGGTGCTGCGCCTGTTGCAGCTGCGCCTGCTGCTGCTGCTGCTGCAGCACCAGCGCGGCGGCGGCGACGGCCGGTGGCGAGACCGACGTGTCCAGCGATCTGCTGTGATGGTGATGGTGATGGTGGTCCATGATGAAGTCGAAGTTGGTCATGTGCGGTGGCGCGTCCATGCCGGGCAAACGTGTACCGGGCGGCCGGGCGTCGACTTGTTCGCGGGTGTTTCGCGTCACGGCGACCGACGGGTCCGCGGCGGTGCTCGCGCGTGGCACAGCGTAAAAGCGCGTCACAAGTCACTAGGTCGTCGCGGTGTCCAACAAACGTGTCGCGTACAGCGGGAGCGCGGCGCCGAACACTGCGGTCGGGGGTCTCGGAATGGTTTTTGAAATTTTTAAATTGAAAAAAAAAAAAGGAACGATCGTCGGCGCGGCGAGAGCGGTCTATATCCGAACGGAGCACGCGGTTGACGGTGTCACACGTACGAGCGGTACGAGCGGCGGTCGCGACGAGAACGGACGTGTGAGTCGAACGCGGTAACGGCACGGAATGAGTGTATCGGTCGGACGGCTCGAGCACCTCGAGACCGGCGTGTATCGGAGGAACCGCAGGAGCGCGTCGTGGGCGGAGCGAACGCGTCGGCCAATGGGGCGCGTCCGCCTGCGTCCCGTGCCGCCGTGCTCACGATCCATGCGCTACGGACGCCCGTGCGGCGGCGGCGGCAGCGACGGCGGCGGCGATTTCGACAATCAATCATATTATAATATTCTCGACGCGGTTTTTTCTGCTCTAATCTTTTTCGCCCAACGGCCGATTTTTTACGATTCTCGTACCGGCGCGTCTGCACCCGACGCACGTGCTACCCGCGTTTACCGTTCGCGGTAAATAATTATATAATTACGTGCATGCATACGGTACACTACCGTTGTTGCGTGCGGTTAAGCGGAGTCGATTGAAATAAAAAAAAAAAAAAAAACGCAAAAATGTGATGGACGTGCGCACAGGGGGTGCCCAGACGCCCCCGGACCTTTCATCCGAGTCCCCGTTCTTGACTAAGGGCCCCAAAAGGTCGGCGAGTTTAAATTTTAAATCTTCAATGTTCCACACATAATATCACCTCGGTGTTTTCATTATCAACCGAATGTAATCGTGCACGTGCTGTAATTATAACGTGATTGTTGGTGAATCGATTTGTTGATAATGTTTTCGCATTTCACGGTATAGAACGGGCGTTTGAACGCAAAACGAGGTTAAAGACACTGCAGTGGACTTCTCGAACAAGCTACTACAATTTATTACCGTTACGGTTTAAAACGAGGATAAGTTAACTTGGCTGTAGGCTTTGAAATAAGTTAAGCCTATCC
Organism: Periphyllus acericola; assembly: GCA_949715065.1. Taxonomy (NCBI): domain Eukaryota; kingdom Metazoa; phylum Arthropoda; class Insecta; order Hemiptera; family Aphididae; genus Periphyllus; species Periphyllus acericola. Next base: position 68,785,963 of record OX454264.1, read on the forward strand.
GTCGGATACTATGCCCCGTGTGAAGCCGGTTACTTCAGCTATATCAATTACAGATTGTCATCAATATTATCAGTTCAATAAAGATGACACCTCGTATTGCTAAACGTCTCGTATACCGTTTCTTTTCAAAACCTAACACGGGTGTTTTATTTTTACGACAGTGTCTTACGGTAGAGCATTTCCATGTTCGTATTAAATGTGTCTACCACTGCGAGTGTACCACAGCTACCATGTACACACGCATATTATTGGTGAATAAAAATTTAATTACGTAGAGTAATATAATATTATAATATGACAGGAATATAGTCAAATAACATGCATTACATCGCATTACCGAGCTCGGCGAACAATGAAAAACATTTTTATAATATTTGAAACTTTAGTTTATTATTAATCGAATAACCAATTACTTTTTTGTTATTCCATAAAATTGACAGATTGCCATTTGCCCGGCATATGCGGTACATATACGTCTTATCGTACAGTGAAAAGACCTACGGGTGTTTTATTTTTATATCGTTGGACTACGAGTATCTTGCAATGCAAGTATCTATATTTAAATATTTCTACAACTGCGAGTGTAGATATTCAGGTTGTACTATGCACACGCGTAACTGTTTACCATTTACAGTAAATAATAATGTAATAATGCGTTTTTACTAATTTTTTTGTTTTTACGTTTTTCTCAAATCGCATATGATACATACTGCGATTGCTACCGTATGGCTTCAGACCCGTTTTAAATAATACAATATTATTACGTAGTATATGTATAATATGACGTGCGTATTGCGCGCACAGATTTAGATAAAAATCAGACATTTTACCGAACCACCGGGCTGGGAGAATAATGAAAAATCGAACATCTTTATAATATTTCAAACTATATACATTCTTATTAAGCATGATAATAGGTATGTACCTACCTATAAATTATTTGGTCTGTAGACATTCTACGTTTGTGTTTGTCTCCGGTGTTCGATAAAGATTAGGGCCTCGTTAGAACAAAACGCGTACCGTTATAATTTGCAGAGGTTAAAACCTATGGGCGTTTTATTTTTACATCGTCGCGGTATATATTGTGTCGCGCGGGTGTTTGTATTCAAATCGTTACCGCAACGAATAACTAACAATGCGACCAACAAGACAATAATAACATGGTTACGAATATTATGAAAATCGGCCGCGAAAAAAATTAAGTAAATAGTAGTTACTCTTTAATTTTTCCGCCTGCAATACCGTCGCGTCGCTTTATAATGATGTATCGTTCCGCTACCGCAGCCGTCGCCCAAAAGAGCGCACATATAATATGATGATATTAACTAATGCGTACGTATCATAACATTATAATTAGTAGCACGACTTCCGTACGTTTAAATTGTGATCAACAGTTGATTTTTGACGGACGCACTTGCCGCCGCAACGTCGTGCTTGATGCTTTTGCTATAGTATATTGTACTAAACGTACTTACGGTACCGTGCGTCCTTTTGCCTTGTACCCGAATATTTCGAACTTGCCGAACTTGAAATCATCGAAAAAAATCAAACTTTATCCCGGGTTCCTAGAATTTCCTATTTAAAGAGTGCAACAAAAAAAAAATCACGTTTAACTATCGGTTATTTTTATGGACCACTCGAAGTTTCGATTACAAAACTGATAAAAGCAGTGATTACATTTTCCGTGAATATATACATTTACTAACGGCAATAAGTTCATAAATGTTATTGTCATTGATAAGTGTTTATCTAACTGATTTATAATCTTTACCACACGTCAACGATTTGTTATCCACACACACACACACACACTCACACAACTCAACCTCACCAAAGAACATCCAACTCCGTACGCCTACGCAACAGTCATCTATTATTGAAAAACTCGTGATATCTATAAAAGAGTAACGAAATAAACGCAAGTAAAAAAAAAAAAGCAATCATATAGAAATCAGTGATAAGTAGGTACAAACTATACTTAAGTTTAATAAAATATAATTACCTACGTTAATACATTTTAAGACTATGGGTACAGTAAAAAAAAAACTGTATAAATGATGAAATATCTATGTGTGTAATTTATATAAATGTGTTCATGTATTCACTATAGGCATCTTGTCTTATCTGTTATATGTACTATCATAATTATTATTTCTAATCATTTTTTTTTATTATAACTCCATTTTCACCAATAAGAGGTTATACTCAGTGGTGAGTTGGGACATTATACGCGTTACATTTTGTAATTATATTTGAATGTATCACCTGATGTCCAATAAACTTTTATTATTATTTGTATCTTACGCCCCGTGCGTGCACGTCTTCCTACCGCAATAATATAGTCATATAGTCGATAGTTTTGCACGCGTGCTAGTGCGGGCGTTTGAACACTCAAAATTTATAATCTTGTATAAACGCACGCCACTGCAGCAGGCCGCATTGAAAAGTGCAAAATTTACCGTACAATAAATGTATGTAGATAGGTAGAAGAAATAGTTTTTCCGGACCCTACATATTTTGCTAAATAAAGCACTTGCTCCGCAACCTAAACATCCGCCGTATTTTATATATTATATGGTATACGCGACACCGCAGTGCGTATACCTATGTTATTACACGCTGCAGCTGCAGCACAATCAATCCGCAACAAAATTACCCAAAACATGTACAACACGTGTAATTTTTAAACCATATTTTTTAAATACATTTTGAATATGCACCGAAATAAAGGTATTATGTAATTCGCATCAAAATTCGAATCGATTTTTCCTTTGATAGCTTACGCGCATGCACTTGTTTCGACAGTACCGGGTTCTATAGACGTTGCGTTTATGAGTAGCTAACAATACAGTATGATTTAGATTCCGGTGGGTTGTGTTATTTCCCGAATCTATTCACACCGTTCCCCGGTACGTATGCGAAACAACAACTGACGAACGCATCGACGGATGAGATTGCGAGCGGAAAAACATGATCGCGGTTCTCGTGTTATAATAATATTAGTCCCGAACGGGCAGGCCAGTCACACTACGAGCTAGGTCGTGTTTGGGCGCGTTCGAAAGGTATACGAGAACTGTGTACGGCGCACGTGTTTTCTGGACCCGAGAAAGTTGTAAAGGCCAACTCGACCGTACACGAGTGCCGAGTGAAACTCGCGCGACGTACAGGACGATTTAAATTCGTGAAGGGACCACGTGAATATTGTAACGTGACATTTTCGGGGGTTTCGTGCATGTTAATCATAAAGAGGAACAAGGACGTGCACGATTGTGCGGCATTCTTCTCCGTCGCACGCGGAACGACCCGAAAGAATATAATACATACATATAATATGTATTTTCTTCACGCGCTATTATACCACCCGCTATACGACGGGGATATTTAATGCGCCGTCGCAGGGCGCGGCATTTGGTCGGTGACCGGTGGCATAGGGGCTGCACAATGCGTAAATTGTCCTCGTCGCGGTATTCGCATTGTGCGGAGCCCATATGTATTATTCGGACGCATTAGAAAGTCTGGCCTCCGGGCGTATGTGCTAGTGTTTTTTTTTTCTTCTCCATATTCCACCGGTAATCCGCCGAGTATTTCTGTATTAAGCGTGCATAGTCTTATTGTTAGACCTTTATGACAGTGGAAACTGACTCGTGCATTGTACTGTTATAATAAGGGCCGCTCGTGGCGTACAGGCACGTTTCGCGCGTCCGGGTTATTCGTAAAGTAACGCGTATACCTGTACAATCACGTGTCTTTTTACATTATTTTAAGGCCGGCAAAAGGATCGTGCTCCACGAGCTGCGGGTCACACCCCATACCCTGCGACGGCAATTTATTGATGCCGCCGAAACGTCCGGTTTCAAAAAAAAAAAAAAAAATCTACAATGTCTTTATACTTTATAGACTCCGCCGGCCATGCTGTGCACAACAATCGTCGACTATAGAGGCTCATATTTTCTCGTGATCATAATAATGAACGCAGAATATTATAGAAAACTGACATACCTACTGTTCGTACAATATACAGACACGAATACATAAAAATGTATTGACTCGGCGTCGATACATACAATATTTATCACGCCCGAAAACCAGTAGAGTCCCAGACGCGAAATGTTCACGGCGATTATATTTGATATAGTTCTTATTTAGTTATAATATTCCCAGTATATACTTTTATTGCTTTCGTCAAATAATAATTAAGATTGTTTAGGTTATTCCTGTTGACAGGGCAGGCCTCACGTGTTTTTCCGACCGAGGCGATTGTAATTTTTGCCACTCCTATTCAATATAGTTATGTTGTTTGGAGAGGAGGGGCATATAGAAAAATAATGACTAAATTTAAATGCGATCAAAAAATACAAAACATATATTTTATAGCCGACATTATTATACACTATGGTATACAGTAAAAAAAAAAAAACGCGTATGAAATAAATCCATTTCACTTTGTAAAAATAGAACTACTCAAAATCTATCAAATAAAATTTATTTTGTCAACATTTTACTGTGCAAAATCAACCAATAGATAATTATATCAATGTGGGTCTTTCGAAATTTGCGCCCCTAAGCTATTTTTGCCCTAAGCGCCTGTCTATTTTTCTATAGTCTTTACTCGGTCCTGCCGGTTGGTGAAAATTACATTTCAATGAAGCTGAATCAATAAAAATCAATACATCATAATCACGAATAACAGAGCGAATCATTATTTATTTATTTATTAAAACTTCGTGTCACAATTAGTTTCGACAGTGAGGCATTAGCGAGAAGCGTAGGAAACAATATAAAATATAAGTTATTTACTAAAATAAAGAGGAAAAACATATGATTAAATTAAGAATCCTGTATGGTTAAAAAATCATTGTAAAATAGACAATACATCAGGAATACATTAAAACGTAAAGCATCGGAAGACCCAGTTGTAAACCCTCAAAATGTATTCATGAAGATCTCAGACAAAACCACACTAATACTTTACCCGCGCCTAGCTATGACATAAAATTGTTATTTTTACGGGACTCGGTAGTTCTAAAACATGGACTGAATTAGTATTTTATTTTAAATCTCAACGGGCTCAATTGGTACGTACCTGAAATCGGTCCGTGCATATTCAAAATTCGATATCGCAATATAGAGTGACAAGACTATGTACGTATTGTTGTATGTGCCAACTAGGCCAAAATTTAATTGTTATAAAAATTAGTAGGATTGGCCAGTGAAGCAAATGAGCTGAGGTAGCACATTGTAAATTAATATTTAAGACAGCCGGTAGAGCACGAGACCGGGGCAGTGTGTGTGTGTGTGTGTGTGTGTTATTTGAAGCAAGTATGTGTAGAGACTACGACGCCACGCTTAATTTTTGTTTTAATTAAAATTGGCCTTTTGGTGTGGATTATTGTTTTATTTTGAAAACCCATCAACTCTTAGTAATTGAACTAATATCTATTAGCTTTGATTACTAAAGAGAAGATAGAGCGATACCCACGAAAGTGTGGTATACGCGTATACGACAGTATTGAGTATAAACATTGGATAAGTAAATTATTTATATCATTAATGTAAAAATAAAAAACTTTTTATAATTATGATAAGCATTTTTTCTGATTAATGACTATAAATAATTGTTCTATTATATTATCATATCAATATCATATATTGATTTTTTACTTAGGTAGTATTTTTCGAGCGAAAAATGTTTTTTTTTTTATTAATATTGAATATCCGCCATCGTACGGAATACGCGTTATTTAGGTATTTAAAAAAAGTAATTACGATTTGTCTGAATAGTAAAAGCAACGATATCAACTGTAAGGTACAGGATTTGAAAAATCAAAAACGCATGACAACAGAAAATACAGCAAAAAAAGATGATGACAATAATAATAATAATAAAGGTAAATATGCGATAAAAAATTACAATCCGAATTCGAATTCCGTAAATGCATCACCAGTGAAATTTGCAATATTTTCCATATTTTATTTTTCTATAGCAAATGTATGAAAATGCAGTGTACATTTTGAACCTCGCAGTGAGAAACTTTCGTAAAATATAATCTGGATTTTTTTATGCGCGTTACATAAATTTATATATGTATATCACTTCCAGATATGTACAGTTAACGGGCGGCGATTGTAGTCCTCGATAAGGTGCTCTATCAATAAATCATAAATCACGTGAGTACGGCGTACCTCTTTATAAGTGTGAAACTAGTGTACATCACCCATTTCTGTTCCGAAAATAGTCACATCGTAAATGTTGCGACAACGTACCTACCGTGTTGTTTTTTACGTTTATTAGAACGCCGTCGACACTTACGACAGTTTGTTTAAAATATTCAAATCTTAAATTCGTCGTTTTAAACGCATTCAAGAGTACGCGTCAATTACTGTTTGAATAATATTTTATAATGTTTTTTATTTTTAAAATTACTCATTCGGGCACATGGTTATCATTTCTAACTCACGTAATCTAATATATAAATGTTAAAATGAAAACCTTTGAGTGATATGTTCTCGGAAACTACTGAACCGATCGTTATGATTTTTTTTTTAAATTGAAGAGCTCATTGCGGAGAAGGTTTATGACATTTGATCGATTCTCTAACTTTAAAAACAAAAGAGTTTTCAACTATCATAAATAATGACCTGTTACTTACGGTACGGCAACGGACGGCGGCTAGTATAATATATATTTGTGTAGGCCGCAGTATGAGTTTCAATTATTATCGGCTGTTTGATTTTTTTTTTTCTAAACTTTCGAGTAGAACGAGGAATGTACTGGTTTTATCATGTGTGTCTGTGTACACAATGTCGACCAGAATATTATTGCTCCGATATTTACAAACTTGAAGGTAATTTTCACCCTCTAGTATTTCCGTCACGCACTATCGACTTGTTTATTTTTCATGAATACAAGATTTTTCATAAGATTTTCTTTATTTGGTTGTTATTCTATAAGTACAAATAGTAGCGACTCAAGACATACCTATATTATCGATGTTACATAGACTATAGAGTATCGTAACGTTTATAAGAAATTTCATATTTTCAGAACTTTTTTTTTAGTTAAAACGTTAAAAGAAGTTCAATCGATATTGTGGTTCTAGTACTATATTGACCATATAAACTGATCCACCTGATTAGCTTTTTTGTTATTCAGAAACGTATTTTCGAGAGCAATGGTAACCGTTTCAAACGTAATGGTTTCAAGTTTAATAGACACGGGCCCGTATCTCACTTGGCCGTGTGGTCTCAACCGACACAGGAGCTTCATCTGTCTTTAACAATATTGATTTATTAACATTTTTTATATATTATATTTTATACATATTCGTAAATTGAATTTAAATCACTGACGTGTTTACTGAACCGTTTCGGAGATTTGACTCAATAGTTTCGTGGCAGTTCATTGTACAGTGTACACCAATAAATTATATTATCACTTACTATACACCGTTCAATTAACTGCACATAAAATATAAATTACATTAATAGCCGCATTCGTTTTCCCCCTTTTTTTTTTACAACGATTAAATTACCTGCAGTATTTGTGAATTAAGAGGAAAAAGTGTCCAAATATTGGTAGGACTATTATTATATATTCAGATTGTTAATCTTCGTTTAAATTTTGAATCATAAAAATATTCTTCGAGTTTGTCGAATTTGCAATAAATCATATGAAATAAATATTATTATTTATCAGACACCTGCGTACATCACGGCTATTATCATTGGTTACGTATACATTAGTATAATATAATTCCGCCACTCGTTGACGAGTACAAGGATTAAACTGCAGTAACGCAACACTGAAGACGTCAAATATATTGGTGATAGGGCTATTTTAAACACTTGCTGTACGCACTTATATTTATACTATGACGTATACACGTGCCACGGTTAAAAGAACGATTTGCCTCAACAATAATAATTAATAGTGCGGTGTTTTCTTTTCTTTCGAACTCCGAGCGTTCTATTTTATATTCTACATACGACTATATATACGAGTACACGTATTTATGTGTATACCTGTACATTTCGTGCAGTCGAGTTTTCGTATAGATCCGAACGTTGTGTATTATTCGTGTGCAGTGCACGATAAATACACATATATATGTATAGGTGTACTCGTGTACGTATACATTACACACGTGTACGATAAATATGCGCGTGTGGTGTAAGTGGTGTGTGCAAGTGTTAGAAAAGTACGTGTAAAGCTTTTATACTAAACGTGTGTGTGTGTGTGTGTGTGTGTGTGCGTGCGTGTATTATAACGCACACAATGAATAATAAATATGAATACAGCGAGGGTGTTATATGAAACGGGATGCAACAAGGTTGAATGTCCCATTTTAATTCCCTACTGTAATCAAATCATCTCCCCTACAGCCAACCAATACGTCAAGTCATGTGTGTGCGTGCAAAAAAATCCTCTTGATGGTTTTCGAAACATTTTAATATCCAATGCGCATGCATATACTCGTACGTTTTGTGTTTAACGTAAATACGAGTTTTTACATCGTATTGTAACTGTGCGCACATACGAGTGTATACGTTACACATGTACGGTACGTGTAGTGTCGTGCACCGCCTCTTTCGAGGGTACCGCTCTATCCTCTCTTCATGAATCGAAACTAATAAATATTAGTTCAATGCTTCACCTTAAAGACTTCTAAAACGCGGTCGTCCGCATGATCTTATTCGTTAGTTATAACTAAGTAAATATTATAAACCATATGCAATTTAAATTCTTCATCTACACTATTATTATTGTCTATATTATGTCCGATCAACCTAACTTATACTATTGATGTATTATTGTATTATCGCTTTTATTACTACTTATAATTATTATTATCATTATTATTATTATCATTATTATTATTATTATTATTATTATTATTATTATCATGTTAAAAAAGTCAAAAATGTATGTTTAATTATCCATAGATGTAGATAGCTTTATAGGCTAGGAATGTCTTATTATAAAAAAAAAAAAAAGTTCAATGCTTAAGAGTTGACGGGTTTTCAAAATAAAACAATAATTCACACCGAAAGCCGAAATTAATAAAACACAAAAATCAAGCGTGTCGTCGAATAGTCTCTACGCGTGCGTGCTTCAACCGAAACACACACACCCACACACACACACACACGACACACACATGCACACACTCTGCCCCGGTCTCGTACGACGGCTGTCTTAAATATGAATTTACAATATGCTACCTCGGCTCATTTGCTTCACTGGCCTAATGTACGAATAAACATCGTCTATTTGACAAATTTTATTAAGATTAAATGTTGGTCTAGTTGGCACATACAACGCAGTACAGGTACATTAATTTATTTACTCCCCATACGATAACATCCCGATCTCGTGTACATTCGCTATAGTTGGTGTGATTTCGGGTCTTACGGTAACGTGTGTGTACTTACAAAAATAAAAATAAAACACTCTCAGATAAACGAACAATATTTCAAAAGCATTCTACGGGCGCATGCGATATTAAAAATCACTCGATAATTTGATAACAATAGCGTCGTGTACGTACATAATATATCATCGGTCGTTTATACATGGTTTTTTTTTTTTTTTAAGATTCGATTGGGACGACAAAAGTTAAACGTACACGCGTATAGTTTCTTGGGGCGCTGCCGTACGCGATTCCGTCTCTAACGTGTACCTATTGTCGTGAAGCATTCATCCGTGCGCGCGGATATTGTTAAAATTGCATACACACGTATATCTGTACACGGATGCATGTGCACAATGGTAAATAACGTACTTAGAGAATGAGAAGGAGAGAGAACAAGAGACGGACAAAGAGGGGTATGGACAGAGAGACAACGCGATGTATTATACGTAAAACATCTGCTTAATTATATTCGTGTACATATTATTACATAAATACGCGTACGTAGTAGTTACCAGACCATTGTTGCGAACAGAATGATGAGACGTAAGAGAGAGCGCGCGTGTGTGTGCGTTAGAAGCGCACTCGCGCGCTCACGAATATGTCCTGCGACACAACACGTTGCAGTGATGCACTCGAAATGAATAATAAAAAAAAAAAGTCGCGTTGAATAGGATTAAAAAAAAATAAATAAATAAATAAAAATCACGTCATGTAAACACGCGGTGCAAAACGCAAGGGGCGGCAGCTTAGGGGTCAAAACATATGTTACAAATATGCTCGTATTGTGCGTGTCGAGTGGCGGTGGCGGGCGGCGGCGGCGGCGGCGGCGGCGATAGTGATCAATTACAAATCATTTTCACCGTCAATGAGCCATGCCCGAATTAAACTATATAATATATTATATACATACGTAATACGTACACATCGGCGCGACAACCAGTGTCCGCGTCCGTATGCAGTATAATACAACAATATTACTACACATACGTACGGATTTGGGGTGGGAAAATCACGTGCACAACGTGTATATATATATGTGTGTGTGTGTGTATAAGTATTGTAATGTATTATGTATAATCTGTAGCATTATGTGAACGCGCGATGCACTTAAAGGACGATGCCGTGCGGGCCCCGGGTCGAGTGGGAAGCGGAAAGGGACGAGTTCCGTGGGCCGCGCGGCGAGAACCTTTTTTGAAATTCGTAAAAAATCAAGTACACGCGCGTCTTTTGTACAAACTTTTTCGATTACTGTTTATTTGTCTCACGGGGTGATTGTTACATTGCAGTCGGTGACTTCATTGTTGTCCGTGAAAACGTACGCGAGCACTAATATTTCAAGGGACCTTTGACATACTATGTTTCTTCGTAAGACCGAACGAATTTTTATCTTATTTTTGTTTTTACGTTATTGCGGTAAGGAAATAATATATTCGAATGCATACAGTTTATTATGATCACGCACGTGTGTAAAAATACGTGTACAAAAAGTGTGTTCCTCAAGCAGAATATTATCTTTTTATTAACTTAACGATGAATCGTACATCTGTCGACGATACCGAGGAATTCCGATGCGTCGCCTTTCACGTTCCGGACTAACGGCGGCTATATTGACAATGCGTACAAGGTGTTGACCGTATGTTGTTCCTTTGTAGTGCGATTAGTGTCGGGTTTAACGGTTATAATATCGATCTCGGGACGGACGAGAGTGCGCACGACGTAGTCACGTTTGTTACGGGAGATTCGTAAAACATTTTTAAATGTATACAGTAAATAAGAGAAAACAGTTAATGGTCAACAGACATAACTACGTGAAGGTTACCGGGAAAATCGTTATATCCGGAACGGCGCTACCGCGTAGAATACTGTAGGTTTGCAGCTGCGTACCTGTATTGTATATTATACGCCGAAGTGAAGTACATTGCTCAACCCTAAATACCTTATACTTAACCCCGAATATGCGACTTTACGCAGAAACTACGACTTTGCAGACCACCGCGTCCTTTCATGAAATCACTGAACAAAACCAAACCGTGATTAAATACCGTACCCGCCCCGTTTTTGTGTGTACCGTCTCACGGTGCCTACGCTTTTCGGAACGAAATCAATTGACGTCAAGACCGTACATCCAAACATCGGTACGATAATATTTACAAATTGACAAGTGTCGGGTTCATTTATTGTTCGGTACATAATATTATTATGCGATTGTTCTTGCCGATACGTCTTTGTCTCTGCGTCACGTCTTGTCGAACACATAGCACAAGAGACTTTTCCTCGGGTGTACTTAGTATACCACGGCGACGTGTAACATAATTTACCGAAAACACAGTATTGTAGAAAAACACGCACAGACGCGTTTTCGGTTCATCGGTCCGTTGTCGATTTGCATCAGACACCTGACACATAACTGACTGTTTTATAATGCGCGCATTGCATAATTTTGATAATAACACGTACTCGTGTGCTTCGTGCACGCTCTGCAGGAAGTGTTCACCCGACCGGCACGAAGCTCGCAAAGCCCGCGTGTGTAACACACTATTATACGGAAATGAAACCAATAAAGTATTATACGTGTGCGCCATGTGTAGGACGAATAACGCGCGTACCCGAGGTATCGTGTTGTACGTTTAATACGGTATAATGATACATTACGCGTATGAAATTGCTTTGTATCCGGCGAGTACGGACTTGCGGAAACAAAATACGATTCGGGAACAAAAACGCACCCTTCCATTCCGGAATCTGTCGTACACAAATACGTATGACGTGCGTGCGTGCGCGTCTCACTCGTACGAGTCGTGCGAGCGCTTACACTCCGACGATTCTTTTATTGACCCGTTAATTACGTCAGCTCGTGTTGTGTAATAAATGCCAATGTACTCGTATGTAGCGCAGAAATATTATTAACATTAAATCACGTTCAATTGTACAGTCGAAGAGTATGCTCGAAAACGTAGGCACTGCACGGTGCGGGCACACCTGACTATGAGACTCGTGGATCCGTATATTATGTGTATTAGCATATTACACAAAGCGTGATCGAATCGTTCGCCGTAATGTGACATCATTTATCGTTTGAATATTAAAATTAATTCCACCGCGACAAAATGTATCCGATGATTTTACGTGCTTTTACGCGGAATACGCATTACTAATTGCAATGATAATACACGCAATAATAATTGAATATTTTCAATTCGACTAATGTACCAGGAACTCGCCATACAATCTAATGTCTCTGTATATATTTAAAATTCAAGTGTATAAAATAAAGTAACGTTGAACGTTCCAATAAGATAACATTTATATTCACACGAAGATCAACATTTCTTCGAGGATGGTGGTCGATATTCGGATTATCAATTTAAAGGCCTATATTTTTATTCACATGGAAAAGTCTTTCGATATTTATTTGTTATCTGGAATGTGTATTATGACATTGAAATATATTAATATTATTCTTATACAAATATAATCTATTATACGGTGTGTCCCACCGGGATTTGCGTAGAGCGATATATCTCGTGTTAACGGAGATAGTAAAATTCTGGGTTTTTTCTATGAGCATCCCTGGGCACAAAGGCAATTTTGTTGACAACATTTGGGTTAATATAAGTGTACTATTAAAGATGTTAAAAGTTCAACCTCTTATATTTTAACTTTTATACATTTCGAATGTAGCCATTTTATTTTTCTAAAAACGTCGACTGCTCAACTTTCAATTTTCTTTAAATTCTTGACTTTCGATAATTTTTCTAGTTTACAAGAAAATAGTGTACTACTGTACACAAACTTAAAGTTGATGAGATGATAATAATTGTACATTTACAAATTGTTGTAGTGTTAAATAATGCAACGCAACGCAACACTTCAAACAATTCAAACAATAGGCATCCGCCTTGATCAGTCATAGTTTCACTCGTACACTTTTGCAATAATGATTTATGAGCATTCTGTATGGTCCTCGGAGTAATGTGTTTAGAGCAGTGGCGGCTATCCTATGCTCAAGGTGTATCCGTCGATACACCTTATAATTGGGTGGGTGGTCATAGGCCATGGCGGGTATTCCTAACTGAATAAGAAAAATATATTAATAATTTAATAAACCAACCGATGGCTACCTTAATATGCTGTATTGATAATGTAAGTATTAACTATTAACGCAGTAGGTACCTAAGTAATAAGTGCCCAACATTAAACAATTTAAGTATAGTGAAATTATATCGGCTTGGTATACGTATTATCACAGAACAATAGTATAGATACAACTATTAAATAATACAAGTATACGATGGGTATAGGTGGGTAGAATAATGTAAATTATTGGTTAGGCACTAAATTGTATAGGTACCAGGGTTGGTGGGTGGGTAACTAAATTCAAATTTTGATACACCTTTTTTTTGTTTGATAGCCGCCACTGGTTTAGAGGAAGGTGAAGCAGCCAAAATCGGTTCAGACAAAAACTCCATGATAATCTTGATGCTTTATCGACATTAAGTACAACAACTCGTGTCGTGTATAATCGACATTTTCGACGAGTTTCGCGAAGCTTAAAAATGTAAATAAAAATTATATATTTATGGGCACGTGTGCGGGTGTACCAGATTAGACGAGCCGATTTTACTCGGAAATAATGTTAAACTTTGCTTCGCCGACGTATTAGGTTATATTATTATGTTGAAACTTTATAATTAGTGCTGGACTTCATGCTCTAAAAAACCTTAAAATATGCATGCATTTATGCCCTTAAAAATCATCATATATGCTCTAAAAATAGTCAAGTATATTTTATTTTTCATTAAATAACCAAAAATTACAAATTTATTTATTATTTTAATTTCTTCTTTGCACTCGTACGCGTCAGAGCACATCAGAACACGACTGAACCGTGCAATTTTCCTGTGGTATTTTACCAGCTCATTTCACGATGACCGTGCACGGTAAACCGAAGGTACATCGTCAAAGTGATGAAACTCGAACGAGTGCCAACTATCAGGAGAATATCGGAGTTTTAAAATGGCGGACAGAGTAATAAAAATTAAGAACCATGCGAGTTGCGGGCGAAACCTGAAAGGGTAACGTACGTTAGTTGCGGACACGGGTTAGACTATCGACATACTGATGGCGGACGAAACCTAAAACGGTAAAAAGCTATGCGAAATTTAAAGCAATCAAGAAAAACCGTCGATAGGAGGCATTCATAAACAATCAAATATTGCATTGATTCGAGTAGAAAAATTAACAGATTAATACACGTACAAACAGTTTCGAAAAAGTGTTTGCCCCCAATTCAAAGATGACCATATATTTATTAAATTTATTTAGCGATTGCTTAAAATACATTTTTGTTTTTTTAAGGGTGCGTCCGAAATCGTCATGTTTTAGTTTTGCCCGCAACCAGTGTGTTATAGTGTCCGCGATCTGTATGCTATACCCTTTTAGGATTCATCCGCAACTCACGTGGGTTTTATTAACTTTATGTCCGCAACTGTTATGTATGTAAGCTTATTACACCGAAAAACTTTCGTGTCTATAGGTGGTTCACGCGCATCACTGCTGCAGTGGCTGTACGTTCCCAAGTCGTAACTCGTTTCAACTGGAGGAGCTTTACCGCATGCGCGATCGCGATGATAAGTTTTATCATTTTTCCAAAATCCCGACCCGTCGGCTGTATCCTGCGCTCGGATATCATTATTCATAATCATAGTAATGTGACGTAAAAAAAAATAATTGGGCTTTTACACAACAAAATATAACGGTAAATATGTGGCTGGCTCTCGGTGAGATTTTTCGGTAACTTGTTTTTTTAATTTCTCGAGTGTTCCACGCATTGTCATTTTTGAACACGATCGAAGTGTATCGTAGCACAGTCAGACGGACTTGTTGTAAAATGTAAAGAACAAAATAAATACATTTCAGGACGGACTACGACAGTTTTACAAAAGCATCGCGTACCTATAACGGGTATATGTATGGTGGGCGTGTTTTTGTATTGTGAATTGTGGATTCAGTCGTATGTTACGATTCGGTTAAGTCGAGCTAAACAGCGGGAAACGAAATTCACAACTAAGTATATAGGTCCGTGTGATATATTAATATTATGTGTACAATATATACACGTGTAAGGAGGGTGCGCTACTATAGCGACAAAAAGACGAAAACGCGTCTGAAAGGGATGTTTGACAATATTATTAATGTGTTTCGAACGGCTTACGATAATATTATTTATATATATATATATTTGTTTATACGTACGTATATGTATAAATATATATATTATATATTATACACACACACATGTCTGTGTAGTAGGGAATATTTTAAGGAATTTACACTAAAGGCGACGGGTGACGTTTAGAAAAAAAAATTCAAAACGAAATCGATACGGATAAAATAAGTGTTTAAAAGTGGTAAAGTATTTTCTATTACAAATGTAACATATCGTAATTGGGTTTGATAAAAATAACACGTATCGTTTCACCGGTGAGTAGTACACTTCCTTTGTGATATAGCTGTAGTGTATTACAGTTACGTATAAACTTTAAGGATTATTTCATGTTAACACGTTATTAGGTTTTACCAAAAACTAAAGCGAAATTCTAATTAAAAAATATCCTTGAACTGTTCAAATTGCATATATATTCCACGCTCTGTACATTTCTTATAACGTGATGCATTGTTTTACTCACCGATAGGTCACTCATACACAGGGGAGGAAATACGTGCACTTGAGTGAAATACAATAACCAATAAAATACATAATTCATCATGAATATTCAAACAACGTGTGTGTTTTGTTTCGTTACAGTACATAATTATGTATTTGAATCTGAGCAGATGATACACAGTTTAGAATGTTGGTCTTTCAGTACAAATAAATGTGGATGAATTCTTTATGAAACCGTTAAAATAACCTCTTAATTATTATACATACGAATATAGAATATAATACAGAGAGAGAAAATAAATAAATAAATAAATAAATATATAAATAAATATGGTCTACGTTATAACGGGCAGTTTGAAGACGATATTATTTTTGGTGTCTGCCGTCACATAATAAAAGAATAATGCGGTACTAGAGTTCTTTTGATATTTGATATAGGCTTATTTTTTTTTTTTTTGTACGCACGGACTAATATTCAGAAGTGTCGATCAGTAAACATATTTCGCATACTTGATCACAACAAAACCACAGGATGTGGCCCGAGGTACTGTACAGTCTTTTGTGCGAGTATTCAGTACACCGTGCAAAGCAAACAATACTAAAAATGATCGTCCGCTCGTACAAAAGATATATCTTATAAATCAGTCGTATCCACTGAATTCAATGTTTTCTATTTGTGATTTATGTCTTGCGGGACATTTTTTTTCGAGTGCGAGCAAATTATTGTCAAACATAATAATATCGTATACGGGTTTCGATAACCGGAAACTATCCTTTTTGTGAACACCACACGGCGAGAATGAATCCTGACCATATAATATAATCACGTATGTTTGCCTAAAGTCTAACTGCGGCGCGCTACATTCATAAAGGGATTAAATAGAGCACAATACGTACGAGGCGAACAGAAAATATAAGCCCAATACAATCCCATTAAAATGAAAAAAACGGTATCGTTACACGTTGTGGGCGACCGTGACAATCTAATTTCTTAGAAAAAAAAAAACGTTTTTTCTACACGGAGCACAAAGATTCACTGTCCCACATTAAATTTATATTGTGATTTGGATTTCAAACGTGGCGTGTAGAGTAGTTCTCAATTTGCACAGAAAAAAAAATAATAACTGTCAATATGTTCTTATAACCATTGTTCGCGACTAACTAAAAAAAAAAAATAAATACAAGTCTTCAATATCTAAGCAAACTGTAATACAGTGGTTCTTAACGGGGGCGGTACCGCCCCCTTGGGGGCATTTTGATCTTTCTGGGGGGTGATAGTTTTGAAGGGGGCGTTGAGGGGGTGGTGAGCTTTTTCAAACTCGGAGATTAAAAATAATACAATTTATTAATATTATATAACAACATTACAAATAATTGAACGTGAAATCAGAATAGTTGTAATTGCGTACGCTACACAACGACATACAGAATTATCTAATCGCATTTTACGTATCGGGAACGTCTTGTTTATAATCGTAATTTCCCTGGATCAAGCTTAAAGACACTTTTATCCACAACTATGGCAACTAGTTAAATTGTTGCTTCTCTCTTTCCCGTCAACCTATCTAGTTGAAAAAGGATTCAGCTTTGTTGTTCAGCTTTTGACGAAACAAAGAAATCGGTTGGACATTTGTAACAAAGGTGATCTACGTTTAGCTTTGACCAATATCGAACCAGACATCGCCACGTTAGCAGCTACTCATCAGGCTCAGGGCAATCATTGATGGGTATAAATTTCATATTTTATAATTTTTTTTTTCATAGTTAAATAATTCTTTTTGTATAGTAAAGTAAAATTTTTTTGATAAGTGGTGTAAAATATAACCATTACTATCTAAAAATAAGAGTTTTTACTTTAATTAATAATGTTATAATATACTGATGAATAAATATTTATGTATATATATATTTATTAGAAGAAATTTGATTTTGCATGAGGGGTGGGAGCGTTTGCAGTTAGTTATTACGATAAAGGGGGCGCTGAACTAAAAAAGGTTAAGAAACACTGCTGTAGGATATAATAATATTAGTATTTTTCAATTTTTAGACCAGTCTAATAGAACAGTTTTTAAATCTCAATGGTGCAAATACGATATAAAGTACCTACAAAATCTAAAACAAGGCATTCGACAAACGTTGAACAGCACGTGTCCGTTAACATCTGTACAATTTCTCATGCATTACAAAACGGTATAAAACGGAACAAGAATTAAACTATATCGTGCTTATCTACAAAAAAAATTATATAAACAAAAAAATAACACAATGTTTTAGTTCATATTCTTCGCAATGTCTGTGCGGAATAAATGTTTTGTTGTTGTTCGCGTCACACGCGCATGTACAATTATTATTATACGACCTATCATTACATTGTTATTATAATAATATTTATTTCAACAAAAGGTATTGACAAAGGTGGCCACTTATAAGGTTATGGACCGGTTAAGCTTGATTTGCATACTTAAGGTCAACCCTTACACAACTTAAATATTATATCTATTATTCAATTACCACCATACAATATACCTTTGTCACCGATATCCCATGCCATACAATGCGCACAATACTGAAAAATACTTAAACACATTTCATTAACTATCATAAAGCAAACATTATACGCACACTGTTTTGCTATTTAAATAATTTATATGGTTTTTTTATTTATAATTCATGCGTCGCAATGCATTGTACACACACGGGACATACACCTTTTGATACGAGTTATGAATAAAAACTACGTCTTTATATAATTTATTGCATTAAAAAATCTTTTTTTTTTTCATTTATAAGGCTGCTTTTGATGTAGATCCTGTACTATTTGTGAGTTTAAAATAACGCTAATTA
This sequence comes from Periphyllus acericola, assembly GCA_949715065.1. Lineage (NCBI taxonomy): Eukaryota > Metazoa > Arthropoda > Insecta > Hemiptera > Aphididae > Periphyllus > Periphyllus acericola. The sequence continues at coordinate 68,804,887 of OX454264.1, forward strand.
TAAACACACGTATTATAATAAATCACGAAGAACTATGTAACAACAATGAAACATTAACAGAACGAACAAATATCGACAAATTAAACGATATATTTTTATAATTTGTTCACTTCCCATTGGGTTCGAACATTGTCAAAAAGCTTACACAACATTACGTAAATCTGAAATGTGTTTATTTTAGCGGAACGTGGCAACAAAAGAATATTTTATTATACGAATCATTTAAAGTTCTCGTTGTTTGAAAATACAAACTATCTGCCATTGGCGAAAAAAATAGGGTGGATGTGGGCGGCACAAATGTGTCAAACCCTCGGCGGACTCTTTAAAGGGGATCAAAACATTTAACAATATGCTTTTAAAATGGGACAATTCTCAGCATACCAGTTATACTTAAAGTGTACATTTCTATTGTGGTTTTTTTTTTTAATAACGCATTTCGCTCCCTTTGATGGCTTCTATAAGACGTTCTGGATATTTTTTAACACCTACCTATTGTGCGCTAACAAATACACTTATTTGAATTAAAATCGAGTCATTGTATTTTCAGAGTGAAAAATTTACTTAAACCGAAAAAAAAGTTAATTTACTTAATACAAAAAAAAAATATTACACAGATGAGTTGGGTAAAACCTTTCTTGTCCGCCGTCGTGTTTGTCAGCAATTGTACTTACGTAATGCACTTATTAAATTAAACAATGCGGACGTACAAAAACGATTCATTTTAAATGTTGAACGACTTTGCATAGTCAACAAGGGTTTTGATTTACAACTTCAAAAACTTGAGAGCGCCGTTTCGCTTTGAGAATCTACAATGCGTAGCAAAAACTTTTCTGTGCATAATGTATTTCATGTATTCTACGACAAACTTTTACGTTTAACAATTTTATAAATAACACGTTTTTCCAAGTACCTAAACATTAATTATGTTTGGCTACTAACTGTAGGATTACTAAGTGATTAGTTTTCCAGTGTACCTCATTTAAAGATTAGACATTATTAAAATATTTTTACTAGATTTACTTGTGAAAAAACAGAATCATTGTGTTCTATCGCCATAAAGTAATTAATTTCAAAAAACTTATAACATACTTAAAAGTCGATAGTCGATTGATTTATTGTTTTCTCGAATGTGTAATCATCAAACGCAGATCGTTCAAGTCAAGAGGTTAATAAGTCACTTCAATATTATTTCCCTAGGGAGTACGAACGATGGTGATTACTGTAATCGCTTTGTTCAAGTTAAATTACAAGTCTCAAAGGCTATTAAGGCCGAAGAAAAGTATTATTCGAATAATTTATTGTTCTATCGCATATAATAATAATTAATACATATATATATTATATATATAATATTTATCAGCGCATATGAAAACGACAGAAGACTGTACTGGGTTGGCTACAAAACACAATAATGGCGAAGGGGCAATAATACTCATAGAAAACATACAGTAACTGCATATCGTCTCCTCTTCTACCCCCTCCTTCCTTTCCGTTGCTTTTCCACCACCGGGATTCAATTATACTGAATTCTCCGCGTTGATATACATCGGTGTATATGTATGTATATTATGTGTGTCTGTATGTGACGTGTGTGTGTGTGTGTGTGTGTGTGTGTGTGTGTGTGTGTGTGTGTGTGTGTATAATAAAGTCGGGCGTTCATAATTAATTTTCTAGTAAAGCTCCAAACCTCCTTCTACCACCACCCGTCCGTATAGAGTAGACGATGATGACTGTGCAATGTGCGGTGATTGTCTGAAAACTGTTTGTTTCTGTCGTTCGTCTCGTGCGTATGCGTCCATTACCGACGTACCTACTCAGTGGCAAATGTACATTTCTCGTAAACAAACAGTAATAATGTAGTCATAATAATACCTATTAGATAAGCAACATTCGTATCATCATATTATTGTATTATTCGAGACGCTTTTGTGGTGTTGTCATCACCGTTCCATCGTCGTGTGTGTTGCATTAATTTAGTATAAACATGTATAGACCCACAGACACACAGACCCACAGACACACAGACACACAGACACACACACACACACACACACACACACACACACACACACACACACACACACACACACACACACACACACACACACACACACACACACACACACCTACCCTACGGGTACCAGTTAGTTAAGCGTGTACGTATGATATGTGTAACTTATTCGAATAGTCTGATTTGGTTTGATTTTAGGTTCCCAAGGAAGATAGTAAAATGTGAAGTATTATTATATTAATTATATTATATTATCTGTCCATTTTTTTCCAAACCAGCGTCGGGCTCACGGCGCTTTCAACATTAAAAGAATACTATCACAACAAATAACTGCGTGTCAGTGTGAATGGAGCCGACAACGAACACCACACACTCTCGATTTGTTATTATATGTTATTGGTATCACGACGTGTAGATAATTTTATCGAATCGTATTCCATTATATAGGTCTGTATCATCTCACTAACCCGTATGAACTATGTTGAAAAAAAAATAAACGATTTTCATGTTAATATAATAATACGATAAAATATTCATGCCGCTGCCTATTTCAAACGAATCGTTGTATAATATTTTACCAGTACCGCATGTGTCTTAGTAACTTGTATGCCCTCTATAGCATCAAAAGTTACTTGTATTATACTTATTTTACATCACACATAAATCACTCATATAGTTGTGCAAATGTTTACAACGAACAGTGAAACTATGCAAATTTTTTCAGTATATTCTATACTCGGAAAAATGTTTATGATTATAGTATTAAGTTACTCGTGTTATGTAATAATACAATTATTTCAAACGAGAACAGTTATTTCCGATTCTGAGCAAACTTAATCGTCCATAACAGTGATCCGAAACGTTCGTGGCTGTAAAATGTGAACGTGTAAGCAATAATATTATTGTTATTCTGCGAGGTGGTCTTCGCTGTGACGGACTGCAATGTTTTAAACGTGGTTTTAATTCGTACGATGATTTCAATCCTACGTCGAAGCTCTCGCCCAACATTTCCAGTTTAAGCGTTTTCAATGCTTTTCGGAAGTATAACTTATTTATTGAGCGAACGCTATAACATATATACGACTATTCTCGTATTGTACACCATTATTCGTTCACGGGACGTAGTTTACGTCGGTCGCTTGAAAACTGAAAAATTTCCTTGAATATAAAATAAATCGTAAATAGTGCACATTCAATAAATGTCCGTTATTTTCATTTCTGGGAACAAAAATAAACTACCACGAGAAGTTTTATCACATTTGTATACCTCTATATATTTTTATGGAGAAATATTTGTTCCGATTTTATTGGCGGCGGTAGAATGGACCGTACGTCTGTGTTGACCTGTATATTGAAGATTCAGAGAAAGAAAATAAAAGCAATCTGGGATTAAATAATTTATAATGTATTGTAAATCAATAAAGACGTTATATTCAATGGATTTACGTACCTATTTTTCATGTTTGTTTAGGAAAAAGATAAATGTATCCTTTTACGCAAGTTTTTTCTCTCTTTCCCACTCACTCTCTCTCTCTCTCTCTCTCTCTTTCTCTCTCTCTCGTTCTCTTTCTTCTTACTCTCCTCCTCGCGCTCTACTTGCCATATCGAAGAGACCCTTTTAATGGACCAGTTTTATGGCTTTTATCTTTTAAACGTTCATCTTCCGTCTACTGACCCGAGGAGCGTACTGCAAGATAAAATATAAATTAATGCATTTAATACAATTCCAGATGATTGGACTATGAAAATTATATCTTCTTATAGCCTATTCTATAAAAGATTATATTATTTTGATATCTTGAAAACAGTTAATATTAAACACAATTTTTCTGTGGGCATCTATTTTAATATAGTTCAAAAACTTACGGCCGCCATATTTCAGCACTCGAGCTCAGTTAAAATGAAAAAAAAAACAATTACAACAATATATCAGGCCATTAAGTAATATAAAAACTATTTATCACATTTAGTTTTGTATAGTAAAATTTAATGTAACCACTGTGAGAGAACGAATCTAAGAGAAAAAAGTAACGAATATAGATTGCATAATATGTAAAACAATATCGCTACTTCTTACAATAATAACTCAGTTATTTAAATGAGTTGTGTCGGTTGAAAAAAGCATAATATTAGTATACAAATTTATTTACAACAGTGTTATAGTTTGATTGGATAGCTTGCGCAACACAAACTACAATATTTCGAATGTTCGGTGTGATTTCCCTTTACAGCTTTGAGATGTATTAAGAAAGAAAGAAATAATACGCAGATTAATTTGGCTAAAAAATGTCTAGCGTTCTTACAGCATATACACAGAAAAGTTGGACCGGTCTATGCAAATCATCTGTATGATGACAGTTAGCTCAGTGAAATCATGACACGTAACTTACCATCAACGACACAGTACAATACAATGGTAAGTTCAACTGCAAATCAGATAAGTATACTAGTAGTTATAAGTTTAGTAAGTTAGAAGTTTTTTTAATTATCCGACAACGTACCTACGATGGTTATAGGCTTATTGTAATTATTTTACGCAAATTGCAAAGCTTGTGACCCGGAGGCACCTTAAATATGTTGGCCGAACAGTGAAAGACCATTAAATCAGTATTATCAGTACTATCGAAATCTTACTTCGGCGCCAAACGTATGTGTATATCGTGTTGTGTGTACTGTATATTGTATACAAATTGGATGTACGTATTTTTTTTTCAAATTTAACAAATAATAGATGTTGTACAGTTCGAGACATATTTGAATTGTTATTTGTCGCGTTAGGATTTTCTTTTAAACAAAAAGATGACGTTAATACTGAAATATGATAAAAGGTCAGGTGAGACAGTTGGAGCATGTACAATAAGGATCGGCGTCCGACCATTATTCGATCGCCACGGGTAATGGACAGTTTTATGCAATTATAAATCATCTGGTCGGCATGAGAGAGTCATGTTGTGAAATAAATGTACAGGCTATTCAGGATCCGGGTGACGGGTTGCAATTTATCCGTGTAGTACAATAAGGAGAATAATGGGAACCGGAATAAAAAAAAAAAAAAAAGGTTCAAACAAGAACGAGGTTACTAGGCACTATAGGTACTATACTACTATATACTCGCACTTCACGGTGAAGAATTGAATACAATAAGGGGGGAAAAAGAGTCGTACGTTTATATTAATAGCCAACGTTATGTGTCGTGAAGACAAAGGGTATGCGCGCGAAGAGGAAGGAAATTAACAAGATAATTGTGTCAGGGAATCCAAAAACATATTTTTTGACAATCATTGTTCGAGTCGGTGAACATTTTCAATAGGAATCAGTGGACAAACACAATGATGAACGTATTTTAGATTTCGAAAAGTATTAGTGTCAGACAGTACAATGGATCAGGAATCCCATGCATTTCGGATCGCACCGTTCTTAACGGCTAATTGGTTATTACTTACTTCTGATTACGATTAATACTGATCTTGGTAAGTAATGTTTGTATGTTTAATTTTTCTTGTTGTTCTATTATAGTAAGACCGATGATGAAAAAGGATAAAGAAAAAAATACAAATATTTATGAATGTTTAATGAAATGCAATTCAAATAATAATAATAATAATAATAAAAAAAAACTATCAACGATAATAACGTTCCTTTATTTATAACTAGGGATTTTGATGCAGTGTCATAATTTTTCTGGTATTCTAAAACGTTTGTCCGTAAGTATAAAATGTGTTTTGGGTGATACTGGTTATTTCAATGTGATCTTTGTTGTGCATTTTTTACATTTTTCGACAAATTAAAGTGTATTCTTAGGGATTTTTTTGATTATTTTATGGAATTTTCTTAGTTTTTATCAAGAGACTTTCGACAGACTGCCAACGGTACAAATAATAAATTATATAGCTCGATAAGTTATCATAACTGGGCTTTTCCGCTCAAATTATCGCTAAAAAAACAAGTTAAAATGTTGAAAAGACAATGCAACCAAGCAACGTACAATGCTATCAAAAACAAAAAAAAACACACACTGTTGTGTTATATTATTTCAATATTTTCTAACTTTTGAGCTATTATAAATACATTTAAATACATTTTTAGAGTTTTGTAAGTCATTTTCACAATTTTTAAAGGGCTTTAAAATCCCAGTCCTATTTATAACAGTAGATATTTAATTTTTAAACAGTATAATTTGAACGGAAAAACTTTTTAATACATATTTTATGATATAAAAATGATCTATAAAATGAATGTGATGCAATAACACTTGAGTATTATGTATAAGAATCATGACTTTGATTAAAAACATTTACTTAACGTGGCATTTCTGTTTGTTTGTGCGTGTGCGTGCGTGCTTGTATTTGTATTTACAATTTGGTTCGAGGATTTTAATACAGACTAATGAATTCCCTGTTCAGTTGTATAATTTACGTCGTATATATAATTACGTATAAATCGGCATAAATCGATAAGGTTTTATCTCAACGAAAGTGTCATAACAATAAGCACGTATAAACTGCGCGTATAATGCAATCAAACGCGTACGACATAATATTCAAATTCAAAGTGACTTGTTCCGGAGTTTAATCAATAATCTTCGTGTTACGAGAACGCGAAGCAACGACTGTCTGTGCTCATCTTTAGAAATTCTAAATGTTTTTCCCCGAAGAAATGTGTATACAACTTGTTGACATACAATGCCATTGTAGAACGGCGTTAAATAATCCCTGAGACGATTTCTGGGATTTATAACGATGAGATTTTAATTTATTTGGTTTCTAGTGCCTGCACAAAGGAATAAAAGGCGTGACACACAATCATTTTGGGCCCGTTGCCTCGTAACTGTGCGTGCGTGTCACTCCGTGAATTTTGTACAAACTTCGCAGGATACCACGAAGTGAATAATATTTGTTGCAAATCGTGTTTTCCACGTAACGAAGTAAAATTATATCACGGAATATAAACAAATATCCGTCTCTAAAATATATTGTGAGTACATTATTCGCATCAGACGATTATTCTGATTAATATGCGCGGCGTTGTGTTGTATGTATTACACGTATATAATAATACGTTATCATGGCATAATGCACATTTACATTCGAGAAAGAACAAATAGAAAAATACCGCGTAATATTTTGAGAAATGTCTCAGCAGCGTGTACAGACGTTGTCGGAGCGTCTAGACGAGAAAACAATTGAGTATTTCATTAATTTTTTTTTTTTCTCAAAATGCATTTTAGCGTTTAAATAATATACATCTACCAATAATAATCGGTTGATGTTTTTGAAATTTACTTAATTTATTTAACTTTTATCATCGGGTGATATCATACATCAAAAGAAGCTTCAAGTGAGTGTTTTCCGGATGATTTCAGTGCTGATGATTTGGCCCATTTCAGATTTGCCCCAATTACTTCAGTGGACGTGGAGAGAAGTTTTTCCAACTATAAATATTTATTAACAGATAATCGTCGTTCATTTACTTTTGATGACATCAAATACGCTCTAATTGTACAATGCAATGATTTTGATTTTTGAAATTTATAATACTTATTTATAATTAGGGCTAGGATTTATATGCATTTGCATGTTTTTTTCCTTTAGTCCAAATTAATTGGTTGTCAGATTTGTCCACGATTTGGCTTATTCTCGTTTAAATAGAACCTTTTTTTTTGCACATTTTTGCATATTTTTAACATAATGCATATACTCGTATTGCATATTCATAGATTTTTGAGAATTTGATTTTTTTTAACTTAAATTTTTAAATTTTTTTAAGTTATTGTTAATTTTAAATGCTACTTCACGAAATCGATAGTTTTTGGTTAATCCGTTGAATTGTCGTAAATATATAGCATAAGATAATTTTGATTCAATCAAATCTGTAATATCACATATTTTAGACAACGAATCAATTAAAAAATCAAAAGAATTGTTTGAAGACAAACATTTACAAAATGATTTAGCTTATTTAAAAAGTAATTTTTGTTTTCTCACCCAAGCTATTACTAATCTTGAAAAAATAACACTATCTCTTGATGAAGGCTTAAAAATTATTTTAAATGTGAAAGATAAACTCTATTAATGTAACGGAAGAGTAGCAGAATTGGTAAAAACTTAAAATGGATTTCATACTAAAGAAGAATAAAGGATTAAAAACACTCTTTAAATTTCGTAGCATAATAAACGGTGAATATGAAGAGGAAGAAGAAGATGTTAATATTAATTTAACTCCAGGACAAATCGCGTCATTATGCTCCAATAACCTCGTGTGATGTGGAAAAGAGTTTTAGTCAGTATAAATCTATTCTACGTTCAAATCGCCGGTCGTTCGTATTTGAAAATTTGATACAACATATCATAGTAGCATGTAATAATATAAACTAATATTTAATGTAATAATATGAACTAATAGTAATAACTAATAAGTAATAATAATAAATTATAATAAATAATACATTTTTTTGTAATAAATAATAATAATAAAAGTTTTTGCATATTTTTGCATATTTTACAATTTGTTATTGCATATAAATCCTAGCCCTATTTATAATATTTGTAATTTTTTTATTTAATTATTTATTTAATATATTTAATTTCATTTTTAAGGGCATATTTTTCGTCATTTATATGTCATATTTTGATATATTGGTAAGCTTTGATAAATTAATATAGAATTTTATAGTAAAATATTTAAAAAAATTGTATTTTTGTTAATTTAAAACAAATGTTTGTAATTTTTTAGGTCATTTTTTGTCATTTTTACGTCATATTTGAATTTTTTTTTTTTGGTAATTTTTTAATGTTTTTCAGGTCGTCAACGTCACAGCCCTAGTTATAAGTGTCCGCGCAGTTCGTTATAGCGTCGGTTTTTCTCCGAACGATGACGATACCGGCGTATTTTAATCAGCCTAATACGACGCGACTCGCGCCCGGCCCGACGGCCGTTTAACGCTGTTTTTATCGCGTGCGGCGTCGTGCCCATCCCTCTCGAAAGCGTATTATAACAACTCGCACGTCTGCCCGGAACTTTATACAGCCCTCATCTTGACCACTCTTCACACTGTCCCCACCTTCTCCCTCTTCCGCCGCACTTTCCCCGTTGTCGACTCGCGCGCAACCCTTTCGTTTCGACGACGCGCTTAATAATATTATACAATGTGACGGTTTTTACGGCACGGCGGCGGCGGCGGCGGCGGCGGCGGTTCGTTAAATTGTTAAGCCCGGATACCGCAATAATGAACTGCCCCGCGCGACCGCCGTCCGTTGGTGTTTTGCATTTAACTATAGAAAGCACTTTGTGCGCATTAACTGCGTAACGGGTGAGACGTGAGTCCTACCCCGGTCGACGACGACGGGGGGGGGGGGGGGCGAGTAAAGCGACAATGCATAATTTAAAGGCCCGAGGTCTCCCAACAGTAAATAATAAACATTGAATACATAATCGTACGTATGTCTTCGTGCACAGCACGCTTTAGACGGCGTGACTAGGACGCGTAAAGTGACACGACCCTTCAATACTAAAATGTGTTCAAGAGTTTAAGTTTTAAATCTTTTATAATGATTCATTTTACGATAGTTTGACGAATGTGTAATAGCGCCAAATATGCGAGCGGAAATATTCCTCGTCGATTGTACATATTTTGCATATCACGTCGACCGGTGCGACGTGGACGATGAAAAGGAAAATCCCCAGGACTCTTGTTGTTCCCTATCATTAATAACTAGGGAACGGATTTATATGTAAATGCATATTTTTGCATATTTATGCATATTTTGGTATAATTACATATTTTTACATATTTCGCTAATTTGTAAATATTTTTAAACATATTTTATCATTTCATCGTTTATACGTTTTCAAGCCATAAAAACAGCCATTATGAACTGTGACGATCCACGTGGAGCAAATATTTAGTAGTTTTTATAGTCGTTATCTTATAATTTTCATATAGATATAATAGATATCTTAATATAGTATACATTTATATACGATTGACAATCGATAGCAGACAGGTTGACAGGCGATAACAGTAGGTTTTTATAGTTAGTGTTTGGCTGTAATCGTAATCGTACGTACCTACACAAATTTCAAAAATGCCAAAAATTAGTAAAACTATTTCAATCAGTATTGAATCATTTTATATCAATTATATCAGCGATTGAAAAATTAAAACTCGTAAGCGGACCAATAGGAGATGTTGTAAAAAAGAAAATTCATGCAGTTACAGAAAAAAATCCAGGCTATATTGATTTTAAAACAATCAATGACATAATGAGTGGCAGACACTCTTCTAAAAATTTGGAATTATTGCCTTCTGATATTATGCGCTTCAAATATGCTTCAATTACATCGGTTGATGTGGAACGATCATTTAGCCGTTTTAAAAATATTTTGAGACCTAATAGGCGAAATTTAACATTCGATAATTTAAAAGAAATTGTAATAATTCAATGCAACAAATCATTTTGATAATTTAATAATTTTAATAATTTTAATTGTATTTATTTTTTTTAATTTAATTAAATTTTTTTCCCACATATTTGGATGTTTTTAGCACATATTTTATAAATTATACTTCCATATATATGTACATATTTTTGTATTTTTATTGCATATAAATCCGTTCCCTATTAATAACTAATTGCATAATTTACGACGCATAACAATATCCTACTACAACGCGACGATAGGGGAGATTGAACGGTTGCTGCTTTTGGAAAGCGTCGATCCGAGGACCCGATGTTCGCGTGCTGTACGCATTTAAAAGCTTAGCCTTTAAGGAGCAATGCATTTTTAATATTCGTACATATCTATATACGAGTATACACGTACATCATTGTGCTGTCCTCGAGCTCCGCGCGGAATGTTTTGCGCGTGCTGGTGGTATTTTGTCGTGCTGCAAGAGAGTAATAACAATAATCATTCCGGTCGTCCCGCCACACTTCCACGACTATATATACGTAATATCTATTATACGTATAACACAATGACGCGTTTTTTTTTTGTTGTTATCGCGCTCCTCTTACCACCCTCCCGTCTTCGGGTTTTTTATTTTTTATTTGTCCTTAATTTTTTTTTTCATCTTACGCGTTTTTTATCATTATTATGTTGCCGTTTTTGTTTTTTCCTTCGCGCGCCCCGTGATAACCTCCCCTCACGACACGGCGGCGCGCGCACGCACATTGTTCCGCGAGGGGGACGAAAAACAATTCATTATCATGATTACCTCTCGGAAAACTCGGAGTGCGGACCGGAAATCATCTCACTCGCACGCATATAATATATACGCGTATACACGTCGGAGTCGCGAGGCCAATCGTGTCGGGTCCTTGTGCGTTCTCACATTTTTTTTTTCGACGCACACCATTGCATTCGCGGTGCACCTACCTGCATAGAAATGTACACATTCTGTCATCCGCCACAATAGGCCACCGTGTTAGCGTAATAAAAGCACGTTGTTCAAGTGCATTAAATTGAAATCCGCGGTGCATTGTGTTTTTAAACTGTATTGAAATACTACTAGAATTATAAGAAATATCGTGCTAATGAAAAAAAAAACGAAATAAAATGCGTAAAAAAAGAAATCGTCCACACTGTATGGACCGAATGAATATTGATAAAACGGCGTCGTTGAAAGGTCATTAAAACGCCTACGCCGACGCTTGTAGATTTTACTTACAGAAACACACGTGCTACGGGCTGCCGAGTACTGTAGTGCGTTTGATGGCGAGAAAAAAAAATCAGACAAACTTCCGGCACCTCGCGCCCACCGTGACAAGGGTGTATTATTGTGATTATTATTAGACGCGTTTTGCGGTTTAAAAAAAAACCGTTTTCTCTCTTTTCCACCCTCTCTTTATCCCGCTCGCACGCACGCATACAGAGACACCCTCCGTTGCTCGCGTTCTCTCTCTCTCTCTCTGTCTCTGTCTCTGTCTCTCTCTCTCTCTCTCTCTCTCTCTCTCTCTCTCTCTCTCTCTCTCTCTCTCTCTCTCTCTCTCTCTCTCTCTCTCTCTCTTACCGCTTTATACACCACAGGAGTTTGTAAGAGCTTTTCTGTTTTTCCTTGTCATCGCATAACGCACCCACACACACACACACACACACACACACAAATCGTAAAGTGTGTATTCGGGCGACATATAATATTAAACACCGCACAGAGGCGCACACGCAGACGGTTTGTGTTTACCGCGCTGCGGGAAAATAATATTACATAAGGGTTGGGCGGTGAGTGTCATTGCGAAGAGATTTTTAGAGAGACGGTAGTGACATCGACGACTATATGTCGCGGGGGTGGCAGCGCGGGTTACCCATTGTGCGGTGTGTGAATTTGACATGTTTGCCAGCCTAATCACCGTCCAGGCATCGGCGGCGGGCGCGGGAATGGTGACAGAAACACGCGTATAAGCGTTTTCTACTCTTTCTCTATCGTTCCCACTCTGTATTTTCTTCCGTTTCGCACACACGCACGCGCACTGGTTTTCACAATTGCACCCCCGTCGTGTTATATTGCCTCCCCTCGACGTCCTTGTTTGGTGACTACTGGTGTCATATTTTTTCATACACACCCATTTTTTGTACTCAATTTCATAGTTTTATTATATTTCTTTTTTTTCTTGAAAAACTCGATTTCGAGAAATATTTCTTTTTACCTAGCCGTAGTGGCAAACAGTGTGCAAACTATTGGTATTTTCGCAGTGGAATATTTCATTTTATAATTCTAGTGTGTTGTACTGCACGATTACTTGTTTTGATCATTCAAATTTAAATTATTTGTTTTAATATGTGGTCTGAGAGGATAATGGCTAAGATCACTTATCGTATTTTATACATAATATTGTAATTGTACATTAATACTGAAAAAACGAAAAAAATAGGTTAACTATATTATTTAAGGGCTAAGTCAATCAAGTTGGTCTATAATTACGGTAAAGTAACATCGACATAAATAATAAATTATGTAGGAGATCGCGTACATTTTTTTTTCGTTCTTTACAGTTCATTCCTTTACAAATGTGTTATTATTAAGATACACAACTGTCCTGTTCAGAGTTCTTAGATATCTAATGAAAATAGACGGTTATCTAAATTATTTTCTATTATTTATATAACAGTTTATTTTAAGGTCTTTTGACATTTTGATTAAGTATTGTAATTGACCACTTCAAGTTCAATGTGATGAGTGCTTTAAAAATGTTTTCAATTTCCTATCAAAAAATATTATATTAAGGTTTGAAATACAAGAAGGATATTTGACACGTCATTTCTATGCAAAAGTTTAAAATATGCATGGTTAGAGAAATTATTTTTAGATAACATTCTTAAATACATTCTAAATATACTGTTAAAATAATTTGAAACGGAAATATTAAACGCCCTATTTGTTTGTTAAAGCTGAAAGAATACTGACACTTATTTTTCGATTTTCACTCCTAAGGGTGTCTTGAACATGACTAGCTGTATATAAAAGTAAATATAAAAGAACTATCGGGATAGAACACGATATCGATTCTCCTGTTTGTAGCACAAAAATAAGTGTTCGCGTTTGAGTGGATAAATGGTTGTATTCCACTTTAAAATGTTAGCAGTTACTTTATCAGTGACTGTTACAGAAAATGTATTGACCAGTTATGTCATTATGACGCTTAATAGCTATTGACTCATCTACAAAAGATATATTATAGGTTCTATTTGAACCGAGCTACTTGAAGTGTCGCAACTAAAATTCGATCTACAATCAAAATTAACCGTTTGATGTTTATCATTATTACAGTATACATTTGTTTTTTTTTTTAATATTACGAAAGACAAGACTGGTGTTAGATTAAAATATATATGATATAAGACAAACTAATCGTAATTTATTCGAAAATATGTTTGTGGTTATAAAATTCGAGCGAAAAATTTAAATATCAAACTTTTTATGTTCCCTTCATCAACTTACACGAGTATATTAACTGGTAGAAAATACAATCGAAGGGATTAACCACTAAGCCACGAGCGTTCACTGATTTGGATGTCAACCCTTTTAAAATGCACGTGGAAGTGACGTATGACGAAACTGATTTTGAAAAGAATATATAATTGAAAATCCCAAACCCACTTAAAAATAAATATACTTACACGCAGATCCTTATAAACTCATCACTGAGTTATCAAATCATTTTTTTATTTATTTTTTCAATACTTAGCACTTAAATTAAATTACGTTTTCACGTCATATAGGTACTTTTATCTATTAAGTTTATCAACAGTGCCAACGCAACGTATCGCGGGGCCCGGTGCGATTTTTTTCAGAGCGTTGGGCGCATTTCACAAGCATATTTCCAGAAGCGAATTTAAAGAGATAAATTTCGTAAAACTAACCTCTTTCTTTTCTACAACTTTTAAAATAATATATTGAAACATAAATTAAATTAAAAGAGGTTTTATCGCACTGAAAATAATTATTCTATTACGACCGGACGCTTTACTTTCAGAACTAAAACCAACATTTTCTAAATTTACAGGCAGACATTTATATAAAATTAGGCTAAAATTATGGCTTCATGATCAAATTTAATTTAAAAAATAGTGGTGGAATTTATAAAATATTAAAAAGAGGTAATTTTTCTACGGTATCTGTTCTTTAAATTTACCCAGGTTGAAGTAGAGTTTTTCCTTAATTACAAAATTATGAAATAATAAATCCTTGGTTTCTAACTAATTAATAATTAGCCAAAGAGCTTATTTCGATAAACATTTTAGGAAATTGAAATTATCATTCTTTAAGTTTAAAATAAATTAAAATAAAATAGTTAATCATCTTGTGTCTAGTATACATTTTTATTATATTAAGTCTATTGTTTGATCAGTTATTTCACGAATGCCACAAATCATATTTCACAATAAGGTATCACAGAAATCCAGTTTCAAATGTACACGTTATAATTGTTCATAACCCAACTAGTAGACACGAAACGTTACGACGAAAAATCGTAGATATAGGTACAATAAACTTGACATTATTTCTTCGCTGATTTCTTAAAGTTAACAATGTTTTGAATCGATTTGTGTACAAGTTTTTGTTTCCGACAAACATTGGGTCCACGCCTTCGAATTGCCGATAGGAAAATGCTAGTATCTTTAAACATCTGCATCGAATTATGAAACCATTAATTTGTCCTTCCATCAACGAATGCTCCACGTTTCGTACAGTCGTGTCGATGCAGATCAATAAAAGTAGTATAAAATATAGCAATTTAACACGTACAACGATTGTTACTTTGAACTCATACGGTGTAATGAACCGAAAAGGAAGGTATATTGTACGTATCGTTACAACGGTTTCATTTGGAATATATCGGTGCTAATAATTATAACGACGATCGGTGGGTTTTCATTTAAAATACGTTCCTCGCTCCGCTCAAAATCTAAAAAAAAATAAAAAAAAACGTTTGCATTTAAAAAAGAAACTGTTCGCGACATTTCCACGACATATAAATAAGTCAATTATACTATATGTTACGCATAACACAATAATGTATAATTTAAAATCAAACAGTGTTACAAAATCAAACTTTTACTCAACCACTGCGGCACAAATCACACACCAACTATTAACGCCATAATGTTCAACAATAGCTGCAACGCGGCAGTAAACGACCGGCAGCTGCAACAATAACTAATAGCTATGTACGCGTCATGTAAAAAAATTAAAACCTGTGTCGATTTTATAATTAACTGGACGACAACTACTTCGGAACAGTTCGGCAGAGTTCGACATCCTTTGTTGGCTAGAGTGGTGACCCGTGGTATGTCCGTGTTGTGTGTACGGGATTATCTCGTATTAAAACTTTCTGAGCCGCTCTTCCTACTGAAGCTATATTTTTGTCCTGTTTTTTTTTTCAAGTCAGTCCCGTGTTTTTCTTCATGTTATAATGCATGACTTATTATTAAAAATAAATTCGGTACTTTACAGTGGTATTTTCGGGTTATTCTGTTGACCATTTTATCATATATTTTGTTATTATAAAATGTTCTGTGTGTATAAATATCTTATTGGTATTCAAAAATCTTGAAACATTTACATTGGTGTTTGTTTCTAAAAAATAGGAAAGTGAAAAACATGCGTCCGATATTTCCTTTTTTAACGAGATTATGGTTATCCTATAGCCCAGGCCCACGTCAGATTCACCATTGATGCACGACTACAGATTTTCTGTTTTATACAATGCAGCTATTCGACAGTAACAAATAATTAGTAACAATAACGATGTTGGCTGAAAACAATCGGCTAGACGACGCATGTAAACGTCGAAGGATCGGTCGAACAGTAGTTCATTCGACTCCGAGACACAAACGGAGCAACACAAATTTCTAGTGACACAAAATTTTAACCAAATTTTAACCAAATTTTAACCGACACGTCGCTCTAAGACCAAACACCGGAAGACTTTAGCCACCGAACACCGGAGACTTACACGCGGACGTAACACACGGAAGGACACGGAAGGACGATGGACACCAAGAGGCAAGTGATCTCCGTGCACATCGGACAGGCCGGCGTGCAGATGGGCAACTCGGTGTGGAACTTGTACGGGACCGAGCACGGGATCGGCAGCGACGGCAGGGCGATCGAGGGCGGCGCGGACCGAGAGGTGTGCGCGGCGGACCACTCGTCGTTCTACAAGGAGACGAAGGCGGGCAAGTACATACCGCGGACGGTGATGGTGGACCTGGAGCCGACGGTGATGGACCAGGTGCGTACGGGGCCGGAGCGCGGGCTGTACCACCCGGACCAGCTGATATCGGGGAAGGAGGACGCGGCGAACAACTTCGCGCGCGGCTACTACACGGAGGGCCGTCCGTACGTGGACGTGGTGCTGGAGGGCGTGCGGCTGTTCGCGGAGTCGTGCAACGGCGTGCAGGGCTTCATGGTGTTCCACTCGATGGGCGGCGGCACGGGGTCGGGGCTGACCAGCGCGGTGGCGGAGGCGCTGAAGCGCGAGCACTCGAAGAAGAGCCACCTGGAGGTGCTCGTGTACCCGGCGCCGCGCGTGTCCACCGCGGTGGTGGAGCCGTACAACGCGACGCTGGTGTCGCACAAGCTGCTGGGCACCACGGACTGCGCGTTCATGGTGGACAACGAGGCGATATACGACATAAGCGCGGGCAGGCTGGGCGTCGAGCGGCCCACGTACGGCAACCTGAACCGCGTCATCAGCCAGGTGGTGTCGTCCATCACCACGTCGCTGCGGTTCCCGGGCGCGCTGAACGTGGACATCAACGAGTTCCAGACGAACCTGGTGCCGTTCCCGCGGGTCCACTTCCCGCTGCTCGCGTACGCGCCGCTCACGTCCGCGCAGCGCGTCGCGCACGAGCGGCCGCCCGTCGTCGACCTGACGGCCGCGTGCTTCGAGCCCGGCAACCAGATGTTCAAGATCGACGAGGCGGCGCACGCGGACGGCCGGTACATCGCGTGCTGCATGCTGTACCGCGGCGACGTGGTGGCCAAGGAGATCAACCACGCGATAGCGCACATACGCGACACCAAGCGGCTGCGGTTCGTCGACTGGTGCCCGACCGGCTTCAAGGTGGGCATCAACTGCCGGCCGCCCGTGGCCGCCGTGGCCGGCCGCGTCGACGACGAGCTGGTGGGCGGCGGCCGCGCGGTCTGCATGATGGCCAACACGACGGCCATCGCGGCCGCGTGGACCACGCTGTGCCACAAGTTCGACCCGATGTTCCGGAAGCGCGCGTTCGTGCACTGGTACGAGAGCGAGGGCATGGAGAAGCAAGAGTTCCTGGAGGCGCGCGAGGACATCGAGACGCTGCTCTACGACTACAAGCAGCTGACGCCGCCGGTCCACGCGCACCGCAAACAGCCGGGCACCGCGGACGACCTCGTGCCCGCGCAACCGGCGCAAATCGGCGGCCGCAAGTTGAGTTTCGACGCGTGACGTGACCGCGCGGTATACCGTAAATGTACGCTGCCGGTACGCGCGCGCCACAAGCCAATAAACGAATCTTTTAACCTGCAACCACGTGTGTATAGCACGGTTCCATTTGTTTCCTCGATGTCACATGGTCAAACACTTGTTGCGCGTGTTCATAACGTTTTAACTTTATAGACAGCTAACTCGGGGATCACAAAGATTACAAAAGTTAAAGCGAAAGTTTCATTTTAAACGTTTCTAAAGTTTGTACCCGGCCGCGCGCAGACGATACATTAGATGTAACCAATCTCGTTATAAAATATGCAGTGATTTTTATCGGTGAACTTCCGGGTTAAGCTGTTGGGTATGAAAGTTTATGCATTGGCAGATTACTTAAAAAAAAAATTCAGTTTGAACTTCAACAGCGATTCACTTCTTGAACATTGTAGATGGTAATATGTAGGGTTCGGATTTGAAGGCAAATGCCTTTCTTTTATTAATCATAGTAGAATAATAATTTTTATACAAAAATGAGTTTCATTTAATTTCTTAAACGATGGATGCATTTTTATTTTGCCTTTTTACTTATAAATGCCTTTTTGCTTTTTTTTTGCATTTTGTACTTATAAATGCCTTTTTTGTGTTTAATTTATAATTTTATACACAGCTTACGTATTATCGCTATAAATGGGTTTTATTCTTCGCAAGCGATGACGATTTATCAAGTATTAATCTTAATTTAAATAATTATTTATGTATGAAATACGCTCCGATAACGTCGGTGGACGTAGAACGATCCTTTTCGATGTATAAAAAAAATTTTAAGCCCAAACCGTCAACGTTTTTCTGAAGACTGCTTATCAAAGTACATGGTAGTCAATTTTTTTTTAATACCTACTAGTTTATTTTGTATTATATTTATGAATTGCTTTTTTATATAAATGAAATGCCTTTTTTTACCTTTTTTTACATCTTAAACGCTTTTTTTACTGATTATATTGCCTTCAAATCCGAACCCTTGTAATATGTCTTATTCGTTGCTTGCAATTATTATTTATGTTGTATTGTCTAATTTATCGGGGTTGATCAAACGGGGTTGATCAAAAAATTATCAATATAATATCTTTATAATTTGAAAAGGATTTTAACATTTTTCTACGCATGTTTTATTTTCTACATGCAATCAAAGTTTCTCGAAATATTATTCTAACCCGGAACTATTGCTATTTTAAAGTTATAAAACAAAAGTTTTAGATATTAAATCGGTTTTTAATGCTCATTTCGCATGATTCGGTACAGCATAGATTAGCTTTAACGTAGGTTTACATATAATAATTGTACAACTGTAAGTGCCAAAATCAAATCACCACATATTTTGTACAACAAGTATATTGTAAAAATGTTGGTTCATTTATTGCATACAAAATATTTTCGATTTGCTACACATATACATCAATTGCATGATCAATTTTAATCAATAAGTAAATACTGGAAAATTGAATATTGTGTTAATAAATCTCTTTAAGTAAAATTATATCGAAGTGCTGACCAATATTGTTTGGAAAATGTGGAATTAACATTTTTTTTGTTTTATTTTGAATATTTATATATTTTTTGTTCTCTTTTACTTTAGATAGGTACCTTTCATGAATTAAAATTTAAAATTCACACAGGATTCGAACTGGGCATTTCATCATCTTAACTCTGGTAATTTACCGCTCATTTGCTTTTCAGTTTAAGTTTATAAAAAACACCTAAAAACTATATATTTATAAGACAAATTCAAATATCGAGGTTTAAAAATATTTTGAAGAAAAATTGGATATTTTCAATCGAAAACTTCTTTGTTCATATAGTGGACAATATACATTTTTTTGGTCGGCATTAGAAATGCGAAAAAACATATCCTCACATGTACTATTATTTATAACTGTCAGAAGTATAATGCAGAGAATAGTACGCAAAGTAAACCTTTTTACAATTTGAGAATGTTTCATTGTTATTGTATTAGCACAAACACACATAACATGCAGTCTGAGCCGAATAGTAAAAATAGAATTGTCGTGTAGGTGTTTTGTATACATCATGAGAGCGAACATTGGCGATTGACAATGCTTAATATACTGTAAATATATAGGGTGTTCCACCGGAGCTTACACAGAGCTTTATCTCCCGTGTTTATAAAGATAATAGAATTATGTTTTTTTTATGAGCATACCTGGGCAAAAGCAATTTTGTTGACAATGGTTTGATTATTATAAGTGAATTATTAAAGAATTTTCTCGCTCTACTCATATCATCAACTCCATCATTACCTTCATAATTTCCGCTGGCTTCTTAATTTGATTTAATAATTTTAATATATTTTGTAAATTTATTGTATATAATTGTATTGCTGTAATGTCCCTGATAATGGCAAAAAAAAAAGAAGTTAAAAAATGTACTTTTTATATTATAATCTTTGCGAAACTCAAAGATTTCTTTTTCTGAACATTTCGACGGTTCGACTTTCAGTTTTCATCGGATTCATGATATTTAATATATTTTTTTAGTTTACAAAGAAATAATGTTTTCTGATAATGTTATTATTATTTGAAATTGTGTGAATAGTGCACAGTATTCTAGTAAACTAGAGAAATCATCAAAAATCAAGAAGTTACCGAAAATTTAAAGTTTAACTGTTAACATTTTCAAAAAATAATCCCTATAAACTGGTTATCTTGGAAATTTACAAAAGTTATAAAATAAAAATTTAATTTTTTCAATCCTTTGATAATACACTTGAATTGACCAAACCATTGTCAACAAAAATGGCTTTGCTCCCGGAATGCTCAGAAAAATACAGATTTTGATTATTTCTTTTAACACGGGTGATATCGCTCAGTGTAAATCTCGGCGCAACACTGTATATACTCGTATAATAGCTGTTTTTTTTTTAAAAAACACTGAATATTTATAACGTTGTTTAGGAGTATATAACATATTTTTATTTGTCTATAAATATTCACTGGAGTGCGATTATTATTCCGCGCATGTGAGATTAAACATTATCTAAGACCGTTTCATAATTAATCATACGGAAATATCAAAAAAGGTACGTTTCGATTTAAACGTCAATGTCTCTGGTCTCATTTGAGCCAATCGATTCATATATTATAATATGTAGATTAGACTAGAGCTGTACAATTTTTTGTACAGGTAAAACCTATTTTTAAAAATTATATTATTTTCATTACCAGATTAATGCATTTTTGATTGTACTGAATATAAAATATTGATCATTTGTCCAGATCTCGAGATATTGATTATTAGTTTTTAGGAAAAGTTATTTTTTACGATGTTTAATATTTATATAATTGGTGAACGATATTTTTTCTATGTTCAGGATTATTAAAAAATTTCTCATTTATATTATAGTTTCTGGTGTCAACAATTCGATCAGTATTAACGATATGTAAATAATTGGGCCACCTTCCAAACATAAAACTCGTATGTTGTTCATAATTTCAAATTTGTAGTTATTTGTCAAAGTTGCTTATGCGCTACGTTTGATCATAACGCTATATATGATTATTACTTATTAACATAAAGTTATACTAGAAACATTTGCCCATCAAAAAACATTGACAGTTATAGTAGTGGCCATTTGGAGTAAAATCTTTGGGTAAATGATCTTGAATACAACTAAAATCTCAGTAGGTGGATCGAAGAATGTGAAACAAACAGTCGGTTAAAACCTTAAAGCCTGTACCCTTTGTTTATCAATTAAGTACAGAAATATATCATGAGTTCGACGTTTTAATTATAATGTGTGATACACTGATACATTATTATGATAAATATTTTCAATTTAGTTTTTATTTTATATAAAAATGAATTTCATTTAAGAAAAACATTTTCAATTTAGTTTTTATTTTATATAAAAATGAATTTTATTTAAGAAACGTATAATACGCCTATAAACGTATGCGATTGAATAATGCACATTTCTTATTATACAAAATAACGTATATTATTAAACAAACACGTACACATGCATAGCACTAACTGAAATCTATAAATACCAATATGTACAATATTTGATATAATATGAAACACATTGTTAAGATTTATTATTTTTACAACTTACCTCCGTGTATTCATTTCTTTTACAGCCAACCAAGTGCAAATAATTAATTTTTATAAAAAGTACTAAAGAAATATCAAACGTAATCAAAATAATAGCTGTATTAATAACCGTACGTTTTGAATGAGCATTCACGTATTTTCATAAATATGTTTTGTGTTCAGTTATGAGGCTCATGTACGCTTTTTTAAAATTGAATACAATTGTATAACAAAAATGTATTTTTGGTTTGTGTTACCTGATGCTCACCTGATGTATAATTAACATAATCAAAATACCAATCAATACAATTATTACTTGAACTCAATACCAATACATTATACTCTGATATTTCTTGCATTTTGCACTCAAATGTATTATTTATAACATTTATAAAAAAGCTTTTTCTTTCTCACTCTCTCTCTCTCTCTCTCTCTCTCTCTCTCTCTCTCTCTCTCTCTCATGCACACACACACACATATACACACACACTCACTCTATATCTCTCCTTCTATTTTACTGAATAACTTATGGCAAGTGTTAAACCATTATTTGTTACGTTTCAGAAAAACACATATTAAATGGTAGATTTATTACAGTTAAAATTACAATGCATAATGTATTTTTAGAATGATTGAGGACATGCATAGAAGTATGAATAAACAGTTTAAGATCTATCCATTTATAGAGGAAACACATGAATTATATATCATCGGCCGAAAGTGTATATTCAATTATGATTGATCTTGCTACTAATTTAATACGATTTTAGTTTTTTATAATTCAATACTCAACAACCTCCTTTTGTTTTCGTGTGATTTCAATTGTTTGCACTGTTTGAACATCCATTTGTGGATCTACGTATAGATCTCACTACGGTTATCAGTTTCATGTAACAGGTCCCGTAGTGCTTACAGTATTATATGTATACCATACATTCGGTGGCATACATAATATAATATATGAAGATATATTTCTGAGCGCGTTTAATAATATATATAATAGTAGTATTATATCCGAGTGACGATAGTGGAGAAATGCAATAATATAATATTTATATATGTATGTGATGACGACAAGGACGACGACAATAATATATTATGTTATTAAGCTTTAATAATAATTTATCAACCGGTGAGTGACAGACGAGCGCATATATATGGTATATACAAATAATTTAGGTCTTTTTTCCGAAATATGAACCGCTTGTCACCCAAGCAAAGGCCCGCGTGCCCTGACAAATATAATATATTATTATTACGCGCAGCATTCGGCGGATTTCACCGAATGATGCTCTTATTTTTTTAATGGGCTCTACAAACGTCGTCGTCGGTATACCAATGATGACGACCACAATGACGGTGATGATAATAATAATATTAAAAAACACCCTCGTGAGAGGGTCGAATGAGATGTACGTGCAAATGGAAATCCATCATCACATCAACGCGCGCCAAAGAGGAAGGCGAAAAGAAATAATAATAATAATAATAATAATAAATAAATAAGAAACCCGTCTTATTCAAAATCTCATTTCATCTGAAATATTTCATTTTTCAAATGACTATTACTCTCCTTCATCGTCGTCGTCCGCACTGTCATTTTAGGCGACAAACGAATGATTGTCAACGGCGGCGGTTCCCGCTTTTGTCGCACGATTTTTTCTTTTTTATTTATTTATGCTTTTTTTAATCGAAAAAACCGCTGCGGCGGCCACGGTTTTTTTCCGTACCAATAGCGTTACGTTCCTTACGTTCGAGAAAAGTAGAACGTCGTATTATATTGCTAACGATTTTGTCGTGACATAATGATATGATTGAATTACTACTGTAACGCCACACGACGACGGTGTTCAACCTCACTTTTGTGCACGTGCATTATACGTCGCCGACGTCCTATCGCCACAATATGACTGTTGGTTTTTGTTATTTTTCGAACGACACTCTTGGTATTGTTTAATTTTTTGGTATTGCGCCGCGGTATTGTTTCAAACACACATCATTTGCGCACTGTAAATCGTCGAATTGAACGTGAATAATATAACGGACGTACGGAACAATTTTAAGGCAATACACCTGTCGCTATTCGCATGTCTTGTAGAACCTATGCAGCACTTCTGTGAGACGGTCGCGTACGTAGTTTTATTTTTCACACATCTAGTAATCATAGTATTAGGCAGTGACGGTCTGGTGACCAAGAGTACATCGAAAATAATTGTTTACAACTAGTGTGGTGATTGTAAACAAATTCAGATGTTAATACTCGATCGCGTTCATACTCGTATGTATTCACTTTTTACTTCACCAGTATACAGTATACTCCAAAAGTAAATTGCATAGTTAAAAATGCAAACAACACGGCGAATTTCTAGAAGTAATTTACAAGTTTTCCACGTGGATCGACGTTCGAAACGCAAACTATAATCGACGGCCGCCCACGACCGTTAAGCTATTTTCGAGGTGTTCGATCCGAAAAAAAAAACTAATATCATTTTTACATAATATACACGTGAATTCAGACCGGTAGCGTATGACGTACAATTTTCAAAAATTTGTCTAATATTTACTATTTAGTCACTTTTATTTTAGCACCAGATCAACTCATACGTGCAACAAACGTCCTATACTATATACTTATTCTATATACAATCGAAAAACACATTTTTGCTTCGAAAATACTTGTTTTATATCTTAGTGTTGTTACGTGCCAGTTTTAACACCAGTAGTAGTAGTTTAACTCTTAAGATATTTGGATATTTTAAATGAATAAAGTATACTTGTGACAGTGAAGTATAAGTAATGCACGTAGTACATTACAATATTAATGTGTCATACACATGATTTAATCGTGTTTTTGCTGTGATAAATATGCACTGCCAAATAATAAGTAAAACATTTCTTTTAAATTATTAATATGTTTGTAAATAATACGAACGTTTAAAACTTAATGGGACATAGAAATTACTGAATATCTCAAATTCGATTTTCTTCAAACGCCAATTTCATTGTTGCGAAATTATGACCGTAAGATATATCAACAATACTTTATAATTCGGAATCAAATATAATATTTTTATAAGAAATAATTGCAATTTTATTTTCTATGTATTTTCCGTATGAATAAATCATAACATTTTAAATACACTTTTGCCGAAAAAACTGCCATCCAGGAATATTTTCCCTTTAGTTTTTCCTATAACCATTCCCAAGTATCGAACAACTTTTACAATCATCTCGCACATGTTTATACAAATCGTCTGGTCAGAACGACGGACCAAAATAATAACCATACAAATATATAATATATATTATAACCGCTTGTATTCATGCCTATATAAATACATTTTAGTGAAACGCACTGAATAAATGTATGTTTTGTGAGCCACCCATTTTTCTGGACACAATGCGTTAGGTCCAACGTGTTTAATAATTTAATAACATCCGCCTGTGGTGCCTGGTCACCGTTAATTTTTATAAGGTATTTTCTCTTTTTTTTTTTTTAATAATACATTTTTAACGCTATTTTTCGGTCAGATGGTACGACGCCAGTGTCGGCTAGTATTATCAAAGAGCTCAGACATACATTTTCAAAAGCCAGTCGTTTTGAATACAGGCACCTATAGAGATCTTAAATTTCTAAATAAAAAAAATCTTCTTCATATAATATGATTTCTTAGAATTCGAAAGTGCACGAAGAATGAATAGCCGATACATATATAAATACATTTATAAATACATTTATAAATTTATTATTTTATTGACCTGAAGACGGTGTATCTACAGAGAATCAATGGAAAAAAAAATAAGCTAGATACCTGGGCATTTCGGATTACTGCACAGTTGGATTTTTGACGTCGTACTGAACGTATAATATTATATGCGTAGTTTTTAATGTTAACTTAGTTGAAAATATTATGTCCATTGTATTTTTCCCCTTTTATATTTTAAATCGTATCGCTTTCCAAACCTCAATGGCATTTTAAAGCTAACAATAAAGGATTATTACAAAGAGTTTATTGTCCGCCGAGGAATCGTAAATTGAAATTCATCGTACAGGTACGAAACACGTGTGGCTGAATCGAATGTTTACTCACGGCTTAGGTCAAATACCATCAGTGTTTTGTGATAAAATATGTTAGACTTACATCGATACCGAGAACTCAATTCGAGACATCAATGATTTTTCGTACAACGTTATAAAAGTCTTTCTTTTTTAGCGCGGTGAAATACATTAGGTGTATTATTAATATGTATTAATTTATTTAAACGGTTAACATTACCAAACACTTTAACTATTGTAACATACAGTTAAGACAAACTATACAACAAAATCAATTGTAATTTACTGAACGTTAATCATACTTTGTAAATACCTGAGATACATAAAACGTACTCGATAAATGTTTACACATTGTTAATATTAACACGGCTATATTATAATTATTTGTAGCAGTTTTCATGAACATCAAATGTGATTGCAAAACGGTATTATATGATGAAAAAAAAATTTTTAATCTTACCCTGCAACGTGTACAAATGACTTCCACGCCATTATATAGCGACGAAATGATCCGGTACGTCCGATAAAAGTTACGGGTGAATTATACGATCTCGTGAAAAAATGCAAAACAGATTTAAGAAAAAAAAAAAAAAAGTGTCGAGTCAAACGATGCCAAGACAGCGGCAGTCGACCGATCTGCAGCCGAATACGGTTAACCGAACGCGGCATTTTCTCTGGTTAACGTTTCGGGCCATTAGTTGTCGGCCGTGTACAGATTTATGGTGCCGATAAAAATGACAATACTGTTTAATGTTGCAGTACAATACAATACGTTGACAAAAGGATACGTCAATAATATATGATCATATCTATTGTTGTGCCTGTTTAAGACTGTACGCTACACTCACGTTTGCCCGTGGAGTGGTGCGCTCGCATTTGCGTGCGTGCGCGCGCGTGTTGATATGAAAAGTAAACACAATTAGGTACGGCCATTCTTTGATTCTCACCTTCACGCACATGTGTGTGTACACGAAAACGAGTATTATTTTTACATCAAGTAGTAGCGTACGTACCTGCTATGTATATCATTCATCACGTGGGATGAACTTGTTTCCCGACGGACAATGGGGCCACATAATGTACTATTTGTTTTCGACCTAGGAATAATATCGTACATTGTACCAGCACGTCGAAACGATTGCAGCAGCACCGTCCGTTCGGGCGGACTTGGCCGTAGCGCAGCTCATTTCACCGGGAAAGATTTAGATGTCGGACTTCGATTAGAACAACGTGCGTATATGTGAAATTAACCGATGTCGCCGCACTAAACGTCCGGCCCAGTCCGGGCAGTGTGGACTTATGTTTTACGTTACGTAAAAATCTTATAAAAAAACCTTAAAAATCATCACGGGTGACGGGGCAACGACGATCCCGTTTGGTACGTCCCCGGAGCCGTGAACTGAATGCAGTTGCATTGTGTCGCGTAACTCGTATTTCTTTTCGCTCGGCAACAACGTACAGTGAAACATATACGTTCCGTGCTCGGCTCGTGGCTTACGTGAGTTGCGAACACAAATATTTCCCTTCACCACCTTTTCAGGACTTGGGGCAAGCCACCGAATAATTGGTAGGTGGGGTTAAAAATATTTGTGTCTTGCAAAAGACCAATCGTTATTTTAAAAATTGTTAAACGCTTTTTTCTTATAAAATATTTATAGATTACTGTTATTATTTATTTATTTATTGTGATAGGTTTTTTGAAACACCCTGTATAAATGATAATCTACTGATTTCACCATTTGAATATTGCAACATTTGTCCGCCAATAATATCCTCCTTTTCGACAGTACTTTTGGCTCGTTTTAAATTTCGTACAGCAGTACAGTTACAGTATTACGCGATGAAAATGGAACTTGAAACCGTCAAGTACACGTAACTCTTTAAGTTTTTCGATATACATTTTTACACAGAAATACGACAGATATTATGCAAGCACGAGTAAGGTTATCGCTGAACTGATTAAACATATTTTTCGACAGCCGTCTCAAAAGCACCGGCACAATATTAATGCTGATAAATAATCAGTCCAATAAAGTCTATACGTATATATATATATATCGTAAATATTGAACAGCAATTTCCCGACGTTTGGAAATCCGTGCGCAATTAGTATGTTATATTTGTGTCCGCAATTCGTATGTTACCTTCTTAGATTTCGTCCGCAACTCGCATGGTTTTTGTCACTTTTGTTCGCAACTAGGAAACACCGGGAAAAAGTACACGGCTGCAAATGCAAACGATTGCTTGGTTCTAGCCGCAGTTCGACGCGCGTACATTATCCCGTAGCGTTGCACGCAGTGGTGTAGTGGGGGCCCAGTGGCGGATTTAACGGGAAAAAAATGGACATTTGCCGCCTGGGCCCCTACCCGAAAAGGCCCCCGGGCCCCGGACCCAGTCTTCAGTCTTCATTAATTTTCATTTCAACAAAAAAATTAAAATATAATTGGTGAATGGTAATTTTTGTTTGTGAAGTTTTAGATTGTTTTAGATCAAGTAATAATAATAAGAAATCAGTAATAATAATACTGTGTAGTGTTGTAAATTGGTTATGTGGCTACAGTTGCCCATATTATACTGTCAAATATACACCGCGCACCGGCATGTATTTTTGTTTATATTGTTAAGGTTATTTATAAATTATATCCAGTTTGTACGATTTAAATAAATGTATTTATTTTTTATTTTGTTTCAATACCTATCTAGTTTAACAGTGTTTTAAGAGGGAGGCCCTCACGAGTTAGTATTAGTTACGTATTAGTTACGACGATTCATATTTCTTGGGCCCCTTATATCGTATGCCGCCTGGGCCTTTTTCCTTAAATCCGCCACTGAGTGGGGCGTATACGCGGGTATACGGCGTATACCCACTTCTCTGTTTTTCTGTAAGTGCGTATACTTATAGAGTAACACATGATACGCGGGTATACGCGTATGGAAATGCATTTATTCTGTAGTAATAGTGTAGTAATGGCTGACGAGTGACGACTAATATAAAGTATAAAAAGTCACAAATATAAATTTTGTAATATAGGCCAGTGAAGCAAATGTGCTGAGGTAGTTAAATTGTCTTTAAATAGTCTTCAATAGTGATTTCAAAGAGAGTGTGATAAATTTTATATTTTTATAACTTAATATTTTCCTATACCTAATCCTGTTTCTTGTTTTTATTATTTAATAATAATTAATAATATATATAGTATATCTTATTTATTGAAACTTGAAAATCCTATCTGTATATTAATAAATATCTAGGAGAATGATTGTTAACGTTAGAGGTTTAATTGCGGCAAGGTATCGTAATATAATGACGTATGTAAATGCAACTACAAATATAAATATAATAATAACGAAGGATACATAGGGGGGGGGGGTGTGGGAGGCAAAGCCCCCCACGTTTATATATCAAACACATTTAAGCGTATACTCACTAAAAAAATTACGACTACATCACTGGTTGCACGTCTGAATAAGGCCAAGCGCACACGGCGCAACTGTTTTGGAACAAAAGTTGCAAATCAGTTATGCTTGCAATCTATTCGATCAGTGCAATTGTTTTTTCGGTTTTATGCTATGTCGAGTTCAGATTCCGATTCAGATGACATAATTGATTATCATCAACACCGCAGGCTACGCAGAGTACAGCGGAAACATTGGGTCCATCCATACATAAGAGAAAATGCGAACTCTAGGCTGTTTGTAGCGGCAAAAGAACCGTCTCAGACGGACAAAAAGTTTATTACGTTTTACAGAATCTTGGTCACTCATGTTCAAAAAAATACAAAAATAATACACGTGCACGAATACGAAAGTTCGGTTGCAACTTATAATTGCAAAGCGACTGCGACCGCGGAAACCGAAATGAGTACAACCGATTTTCAGCTGATTGCAAACTAATCTCATTTTGATCGCTTCGTGTGCGGACGCCTCAGTTATACGTTGCCTAAGTCACGAAACACTTGCACGTGCAACTGATTTGCAACTTTTGTCATAAAACAGTTGCATCGTGTGCACTCGGCCTAAGCGAGCAACGAGACTGCGCGTCAACCGATCGGCGGGGTGTATCGATTTTGATCGCGTGCACTGTTTCGGTCGTCGGACGGCCCCGATAGGTATCACGTTTTCGCGTGTCATGTTACAAACGAAAAAAATTGACACATGGTGTTACCCGTGCGCGGGTATTTTTACCACGAAAAGAGCGCAATATGGTTTTGATCATTTCTACCGACGTTGTATTATGTTGACTATGATGTATTGTGTTTGCAGACATATAATATATATTCATAATTTACAATAAAATATTTTCCTTACAACGGTTACGACCATTAACCGAACGTGGTAATATATGTATATTGAAACCAATTACAAACATTTGTAACAATCGTAACAATCAGTTATGAAAAACAATAGTAATAATAATAATGTATATAGGTACGTACGACGGTAATAGCAAGTTCGATAATTCTCAGTAATAATTTTAAATGCATAGTGTTGACAATGAAATAATATTTGTATGCCTCGGGGGACCGGGTTTTTTCGTGTTATAGGTGTACTTCTTCGAACGTTTCGTCGTTCAACGATAACTGTTTTAACTGTGCTTTATAAAAACGACATTTTCTTATTTGATTTCAAACTACTTTGATTATGTACTCAAACTCATAAAATTTAACATAATTTTTGTTTCTAAAAACGAAAAATGATATATATTTTAATTTACTATCGTTCGTAAACTACATACGCCTATATATTATAATCCATATATTTTATTATTTTACAAGGGATGGGTTATAATTTTAAACATCATGCACTTATGCGACCCAGTAGAATATTTTTACCGCAATATTTATCGACCGAATCAAAGAATCCTTCGACCGTCTAATGAGCAAATGTAGATGTTGTGTTATTTTAAAGTACAATTTCTACAAATATCTTAACTATTGTTACGATCGTAAAATGTACCTAACCGACAGCATTTAAAGAAAACAATTAACTTTATAAGCACCTACGGCAAGTATTACTATTGAAATATATGCAATCACACCTTTATAGAATTGCACATTACGTTAAACGTCAACATTTTGTATAAGACGAGTTTCTAAAATATTTTATTTTCATGTTCTCGTTCTTTGATGCGTACGAATCCTTCATAAGCAAGCATTTCGTTCGCTTAAACCGTATATTATCGTAGAGACATAATATTATTTATTGTGAAATAAGTACATAGTCTACGAACTGTGAAGTAGTTGAAACGTATTCGGTAAATTCGGTAAGCTGACAATACTATAGGATTTGCGGTCAATCAATTTTCGACGAATTATTGTTCTTCGAGATAGATCTCCGCGCGATACAATGAATGCTGGTAGTACATTTGTCCCGCGGTGAATATTGTTTACGATCAATATTGACGTACATCTAAAATTTGAATGGGAGTAACAACCAACGACATCTGCAGCCACGGCCCACGTGGAACGAACTGAAGCTTCAGAACCATTCTACTAGGTAGCGCGCTATATCCAGTAAAACTCGTATTATCGAAAACTTTGATGACATTTTTTGAAAATTAAATTTACAAACCCTATGATACGACGCTATCGTTCATTTATTACAACGGCAACTCATTTCTCTCAGACATTTTTGTACAAATTATCTTCAATAAATTCACTATAACATTGGTGAATATAATTTATACCATGTCGTGTTTTTATTTTTTAACGCAGCCAAGTCAGACACGAGTTAAAAACAATATCTTGTTAAACATTGTTCATTTGTTCACGGTTAAATTATTATTTATTATTAATTAATTAATTAATTATTATTTACATTCATTTTTGTTTGTTTGGCATATGAGCTATATAGATTTTTACACATCTGAAAGCAATGATAAATTTTGCATAAAAATTACAGTGACTGTTGAATGTTGTGTATTTATCAAGGATGACAAATTTTTTTAACGTTACGTGCTGCCTAAAATTATCTGATTTTATATCTATTTTTTTCCGCGTACCATCATTATTATAAATAATGAATAAATATGAAAACGTATATTTATCATACAAACATATGAGAAAAATTGTATTTGTTCAGTAGACAAATGAAAAAGTGGTCTTATATCGTGGGCTAATAGTTTAATATTAAAAATAAAGTATAAGACTTAAATCTAATAATTTTGTTGTAATGTATGGCTGATTAGTGATCACTAAGGACCGGATTTATATGCAAATGTATATATGTATTGGAATAAGCTTTTTGAAATCTGATGAGAATTGTGCCCGATTCAGATCATTCTTATTAAAATAACATTTATTGTATTTTGCATATTTTGCATATTTCAACGTTTTTACATATTAAATGCATATTTAATGCATATTTGTAGTTTTATAGCGCATATTACTATTTATAGCACATATATTTGTTTTTCGTGGTATTTTCTCGTTTTTCACGTTTTTCAATAAAAATATACTAACAGATAATCGGAGGAATTTGACTTTCGAACACATTAAGCAACTTCTGATAATCCAGTGCAATAAGGTAAAATATGAATTTCATTTTTGTTTTCACTTTTTATTTGTGGGCTAATATTTTATAGATTGAAGATAAATACTGTTAAATGGCGAACTTAGTGAAGACGACAAAATACTTTTTTATACCATTTTTAATACTTAATTAGTTAGTACTTATTTTTAAATAATTTTAAATAAAATATTTTCAATTTAAGTGCATATTTAAAAAGAAATGCATATTTTGTAGCATATTTCAGCATTTTTAGAAGCATATTTTGAGTATTTTTCGTGCATATAAATCCGGTCCCTAGTGATCACCCACATGGCCTAGATCGGGGGACATTTTACAATCTTAGATTGTAGCAATTACTATTTCCATGTAAAAATATTAATGATATTTATTTTTATTTACTCATACCATATTAATTTGAATATATACCCTCATCTGGATTAATAGTACATTGAAACAAACTCTTATACTAGAATCTGTCCAAAATGATTTTCTACGTTTTATCTCTTTTAAATTTAACATATACAGACCTCTTCACGGCACGTATAATAATGTTTTAAATTTTCTTAATATTTCTCTACTCTCTGACCGCCGTACACTTTTACTCTCTACATTTTTACAAAAACTAATATTAGGTTCAATATATTGTCCTGAAATTCTATCTTTAATCCGTTTTAAAATTAATTTCCTTAATACTAGAGATCCAAAACCCTTTTATCCACTTTTTTCAACAAAAAATTATATTTTGAAAATTTGAACTCACCTGCTAACCTTCTTATGGCTGCTGGTAATACTTTTCTCTTTGATTATATTTGAATAATTATTTCTATTTTTTTATATTACTAATTTGATTTGTATTCTATATTTACTTTAGCATTATTATTATATTCATTCTCTAATTTTAAGTGGAAACTATAATTTATTGTATTACGTGTTACTGTGTTTTTCACACATAGTTAATATTATTATGTTTTAGGACTCTCGTCCGTTTATATTAAATGAATAAATAAAAAAATAAAAAAATATAGCCGAATCGATAGTTATAAAAAATCAATATATATAGCGAAAAAATGTGTACATTTATGCAAATTTTGTTACAAAATATCACCGCTATGTTGAAATCAAATCGCATTTTAAATATTGCAGGACGATATTAGTAAAATATCAATGCAATATTATAGTCTAATAAATAAAACCTAAAATTATAGGGGACATTAGTTTAATATTGAAAATTAATTATTAATGTAATATTACAAATTAATATCAACCCGGTATTCTATGATTGTTTCTCAAAAATATTAATTTGTTTGTTACTGGATAATAATGATTAAATATTGCTAATTAATAATTGTTGCCACACAATAAATTAATACGTATACGTTTATATTTCAAGGACCATTGATAAACATTATTTTATAATATTATTGCTCCAACATTACATACTCGTGTAGACCTACTATAAGGCGTCTATTATATTATTATAATAAAATCATTGATTATTTAGCTATTTTACTATCTAGCTATTTATCATCAATGAAAATATGTATACAACATCCATGTGACAATGCATACATCGTAGTTTCTGGTGTTCCATCAGCCCAGTAAAAATTATAAATAGATGATCCTGTGTATAACTAGTTGAGTTTAGAGAATTTTTCATTATGTACTGCCCCATGGTATTTAATTGCCGCCCTTTCCCAATTGCTTTCCTCGCAACTTGTCGCACTGTTGTGATAATTTTGGTATTTTATATGCACAGGCAGTCTGCAGTGTTCAACGTTTCATGTGAATCATAAATATTTTTTTATTATTTTAAATAAACTTAGTGCCGTTAATTATTGCAATTGAACATGATTGTCTTTGAATCATCCTCACTTCTCAGACAATTGAACAGTCCAATACTGATGATGAAGAAGAAAACAGCGTGGTACTCTTGGCACACCAAACTGGTAAAGAAATTTTAGAAGCTCTTAGTGTCTTCAGGAGAGCAGTCCAGTATCGTGCGGATGAAAATGGCTTTGAGCAGCACTAGTGCACTACTCTTATAGAAATATGGTCATGGAGTTACTCGATGCAAAAATACAAGTATCGAGAGATACACATTTTAAATAATATGTCTAGTAAATATAATGTACATAATTTTTAAATTGTACAATAAACCTACATAGTTAAATATACATACATACATACATTTTTCGCATATTTTTCATTTTTTTTTTCATAGTACAAATCAAACCAATCGCTTATTAGAAACAATCGGTTGATTGATACATTTCGTCTTGGTCCCAAAATATTTCTAATAAGCGACTTCTGCTGTATATCGGTTATTTTATAATATTGCTAAGGTATTTACTTGCAACATAAATACAATAAGATTTAATTGTAATCAAATACAAGCATCCAAGGGCGGATACAGAGGTCCTAAACGGAGGGGGCAATATATATATATAATAAATAAATAAATAAAAGTAAAAAATAAGCTAATAGAAATTGTCTTATTATTATTCGACATAAAATTAGTTGTGTACAGAAATTTGTCATACTCTCAACAGAAACACTGGTGATTTATCTTATTGTTTTAGAACGCAAAAACTTTTAATTTTGAGTATGAAACCTAATGGAAATCTTATACTTCAATAAACTCAATATCTACTACACCATATTAAAAAAAAGAATTTTGACACAAAAAATCGAAAAGTGTTATTGAATATCGGTATAGTTGTATATTTGTATAAATTATAAAGAAAATATTAAACTTGCATAAACAACATTTTTGCTGCAATTAATTTCAAATAGAATATTTGATACTTTTTTTTGTGTACGGAGGGGGGGGGCGATTGCCCTCATTGACCCTCCCCTGCGCCCTTGGTCGCAGAAATATGCATATTATATTAAGAAGACATAATATGTTGCAGTGAAATATTACATACATAGCTATAAATGCATCAATATATTACTCAGTGGGATAGACTCTAGTCCTGAGCCCAAAACCGTTTCGACCCTTAAAAATGTGACTTCGATGAACCACACTGACAACACTTCCAGTTAATACGGTTTTAATTTTGGATATGTAGCGATCAGTGAGTAAGTAAGTGATTTTTTAATTTTGTACCCATGTTCAAACATAACCTATAGATCATAATGCTATTATCATAGGCGGACCCAGAGTTTTACATTTGAGTGTGCCCGGCCTTTTTTTGTAGTTATTTTTTATATCTATAGGTATGTATGAATTAATGTAAAAATAAAATATTTCAAATATCCGACACTTTTTCACTAACCAATACTATAACTTATTGTATAATATTTACCTATTGGTAGCTATTGGCGATATACAATATACTATTTTTTTTTTCTATCAAAAAAACCAAAAGAAATGGTTACAAATTTACAAGTTTAAATAAATAAAGTTTTGATTACCTAGTACCTACCTCCTGCAAGCTAACTATATTCTATGTAATATGTAAGTAGGTATTGATTATAATAATTTATTGCTTGAAACAAGACGTAACGTTAAATGAAATAGTAAATACCAATAACTATCAAACTATTATTTGTTAATTGTCGAGATGTCGACCGTCGTTATCAGCGCGATGTCGGTTTCCGAGAAAAGGCAATATTTTTGCGCTAAAAATAGTTACTAGTTGGCCATCACCACTATTGTCTATTAATCTAAGTTTTTGTGTCGGTGTCGACGACAATAACATTGAATGATTCAATACATAGTTATTATTTTAGAGACTTATTCTGCGTAGTTTAACTTACAAAAAACTGAAATTCAATTAATGTGTTGTTATTAATTCATTTTTTTTTGTACATTAGGGTGTGCCTAAGTGCCCTATAGATCCGCCTATGGCTATTATGTAGAAATTCCAAATTTTAAAATTGAAAAAAAGATACTCGTCGGGCCACGGAGATAACGGTCACCGTAGAGAACTTATTGCGGAGTTATTGGTGAACAAATTATGATTTTCGATTTCGGTAAAGACTTATTGACTTAGTATATCAGCATATTTAGCTTTTAAAATACAAAAGTAGCGACCAAGGGCTAAAATACTTTTTTCGAAAAGATTTCCCAACATCTCCACGCTCTTCTTGTACGCGTCGGCGGAAATTATTAATTTTTTTTCCCCCGCCCGACTCGGCACTCGCGTGTGTACAAAACAGTAAAAATACGTGCACACACGCCGCGTTATACTGGCATTTAATTTTACGAGTGTATCGTTTGCACTGACCCGTAGCCCCGTCGGTCGCCGTCGTCGTTTTATTAGCGGCAAATCAAATACGACGCGCGTGCATGCGATAAACGTACACATTTTTATTATACGCTCGGACGGCCGGCGAACCATACGTAATGTCAATATTAGCCGGACGCAATTGAACGGGTCGGCCAATAAATTTCAGTCCACGACAGTGTACGGCTCCGGCGGATTATACGACCGAGACGTGTTGAAGTACATTTGGAATACACGAGCGCGCGCGCCGGTTTATACTCGATCACAACGCGCATGATAATATTATATAATATTTTGTACTGTTACTTTTATATTAATACCACTATCGAGTTCGGTCCCGCGACGAACTTACGTGGTGACGAACGACGGATCGCGTGTTTATTATATCATATTATGCGTTCAATAAACATTATTGTTAAGGGGCCTCGCGACTGTGATCAAATTGAGGCTAAATAGACCCTTGGCATTTCCAATATTAAAAGTCTTCATTTTATCCAATTTCATTTCTGAAAAAAGTTTTGAATTTCTCATCATCTCATCTGTGGTTTTTAGTATCGACATGAGGTTACTACTTTTATACAATTTTTTTAAAATATTTAAAAAAAGCTGTTTTATAAAAACTCTTTTACACGAAAACAAATTATAAGAAAAAGTAGTCGATACCACAAACCATAGTAAAGATAACGACAATTTCAAAACTTTTTTCAAAATAGAAATCGGATTACATGGGAACACATGATGATGGAATTCCGTAGGGTCCTTTGCCGAATATTTTAGACAAACTATTTCATAAGTATAACAATAATTCATGCGCGTGCGTAAACGTCAACAAAAATAACCCTGACGCCCGCTCACTCATCGGTCGTTTCTATGAAGATAAGATAGTAAATTCTTAGAAATAAAAACTCGATCTTATAATTTATCAAAAATTCAATTAATTCACGGTGAATGGGATAATTGTATTGTGTATATACTCGTATACTATAATATAATATTATATTATATTGATGTCTTGTATGTACTATGTAGTATATAGTTGTTGTAAATTGAAAATTCGGTTTTGTCACTGTCAGTCAGTCTGGTAACTGGTTGTTAGTTCTTACCTAGAGCGAGGCAAGACGTAAGAAAACTTAAAAAGAGCTAACGGTTTACCGATGAATTAATAATCGTTATTGTCTTATTCACCATTGTGAACTAGTAACTGTTAGGATGTTTATGACTTGCATATTTTTTTTTGTAGTCGTGCACATTGCAGACCAAGTTATAAATTAGTTTTGTGCGACATACATAGAATCAGATACATTCAATTTTATTTTGCATATTTTTGCATATTTAAGGATTTTTATGAATAAATGCATATTTTGAAAAAAATTGTAAATAAATGCATATTTGGCCAAAATAATAGTAAATCTATATACATATAGGAGACCGCCCCTATTCACTCATCAACGCCCAGAGCAAACCGCTGGGTCTAGAGACTTGAAATTTTGTACAGAGGTTCCTTGAGCAATGTAGGGGCGCACTAAGTAAGGATCAAAATTCGAACTCTAAGGGGGTAAAAGGGGTTTTTTTTAAAGTTTGTACACATTTTATAAAGCTATATATATTTATTTTTTCCCGATTGTTAATCGCTGTTTATCGGTGTATTGATTGTGCTAATAGTACGTGGAATTCACTATTCCACAATTATAATCAACTATATAACTGGTGGTAATAAAACCAGTCGCAGGTAATCGGTGACCCGCGATTGCAACACCGATTGAGTTTGGTTTGTTATTTTCGTGCGGTACACGAAAAACAAACCGCGTAGATCGACCTACAGTTCTTGGTACTTCAAATAACTCCTTCTAACATGGATTCTTCTGAATTAAAAAAATATTTGTTTAAACTCAACATCGGCATTTTCTCGAATTTCTTTAAATATTCGACATGCATCTGTTCCTCGCTCATAACAATATGACAAATCAATATTAACTTTTTGTAGTGCTATAGATACTGGTAAAGTTAAAGGAAAAACTTCTCAATCACATGTAAAGCTTTGATAAACACTGAATTATGAAATGGAATTTGGAAAATGGAAGCTGAAAAGCTGTATGTGATGTGTCTATACTTGAACACTCTCCTAATTTTTTTAAAGCATAATAAATAGCTTAATAAATGTATAATTATACGCGGGCAACGCCGTGTTGGGACAGCTCGTACAATATAAACCTCAATAAAAACCCATAGGTAGGCACAGTCGGTTTCACATTTAACGAAAATGAGAAAATATGAAACCCGTAGTATATAATTAACTTATCTTTATTACTTACTTATCTTAACTTTATCTCTACGTTTATTAATCATGTTTACGACCGATGATTGCGATAGTGTGTCGATGGGACAAAATAACTTACATTATAAAATCTTTAGTGTATGGTGTGCTACAGATCGGTACTGTGTAGAGTGTAGACTGTAGTGTTATTGAATTATTTTAGTGTACGCGTTTTATTCACACTAAAAATGCCAAAAGTAAAATGTTCCAATTCTGCTCGACTACTCAAATTTATTTTGGAGTTTGGCGAGGATGTATTTTCAACGGATGGGTTAGTGATATTATGTAAAATATGTGGAGTCAAAATTGAATCCGAAAAAAAAATTACATTAAAACAACACAAATATTTATCTCAGACACAAAAAAATCATCGTTCAATGAAGAACTTTGACAAGTATTTTTATCATCAAATATACCATTAAATAAATTAAACAACGTAGAATTTCGAAGTTTTCTTGAAAAATATATCAAACATGACATACCAAATGGTCCAAATGAGTCCACGTTGCGTAAAAATTATTTAAATCAATGTTACATTAATACAATGGATCAAACCAGAAAATATGTTGGGAATAATAAAATATGGGTTTCAATTGATACAGATGGACGATATGTCGGCAATGTAATTATTGGAACACTGGAAGTTAATAAACCCGGTAAAACGTTTTTACTTAACTCCGAAATTTTAGAAAAGACAAACCATTCAAAAATTGTTCAATTATTCGAAAATTCTATGATTTTAATATTTTATTATGGCCAGAAGGCATAAAACGAGAAAATATTTTGCTTTTTGTAACCGACGCTGCGCCTTATATGATAAAAGCTGGAAAAACTATAAAAGTGTTGTATTCAAAATGACATGTTTAATTTTTTAAGGGCATATTTTGATATTTATTGTACATATTTGAATGCATTTTTTAGTGTTTTTAAGGTCATAAACATCCTAACCCTACTGATAACAAGAAATACAACTGTTATATTCTCGGACAATTTATAAGTTATCGGCTATTTGTTTGGAATGTCTTACTGTCTCCATGTTTCGATAATAATATAATGCTCTTTTACTTATTCGCGGTATAATGTTTTACAGTCGAACTCGGTTAACACGAACTGCTTTAACTAACTCGAAATCGTCGATATCTCAAACTTTTTCCTCGGTCCCTAGGACTTCCTATTTGAACAATGCGAAAAACCCTTGGTTAACTCGAATATTTTCGTGAACAACCCTCGATTCCCACGATTACTCAGATGCATTATAATGCATTTCCTGCGGAGGTCAGTGATGAACTTTTCGAAGTTTTAAATAAAATAGAACGATTCACTGCAAACGGAAAAACTCAAACAAAAATAAATACTTTTTTTAAATCATTTTCCAACCTGATTTTTGTTTATACATACCTTTGTAAAATTATAGAAAATGTATAGATTGTAAATATTTTTTACTAAATATTATAATAAATACATACTAATTATTATATTGTATTGTTTAAAAATAAAAATACATATTTTGAAATTTTATTTGGATAACTTGAACTTTTTTTCCGGTCCCTTCAACTTCGAGTTGACCAAGTTCGACTGTATCTCAATATTGACAACATGCTGAGCAACTCAACGCAAATGGTATACAGATTTAATCTTATATAGTATTTTCCGATTTGTTCGGTAGTTTTCATCAACGGAAAACTAAAAAAAAAAAAAATTGAAATAAAATTACTTTATAATCAAGAGCTGATACAAAGAATGGAGGGGGGATATCTATAAATGAATAAAATGAATAGGTATAGGCATAGGGATTGTCTTATTATAAATCGACAGAAAAATTAGTTGTGTACAGAAATCTGTCATACTGTCGACAAAAATACTGGTGATGGGTCTTATTATTTTAGAATTCACCAACTTTTAATTTTGAATGTAAAACTCAATAAAATTTAAATCAATACCTACTAAACCCAATATAAAAATCATTTTCGTCAACTTTTAAATCACTATTCTTGTGAACGGTGGGAGGGGATAGCCTCTATTGCCCCCCTCGTATCCGCCCTTGATTATGAGTTATATTTATACATAACTATTTTACTCGGTGTTCAAAAGTTAGACGATTCGACCGTCAGTTTTAATTCATTGAGGTTCATATTTTGAAATTATATTCATGTTTTCCTCAAATATAGAAGAAAATATTTAAATATTTTTCGTGAGAAATAGATCCACCGATGTTTAACTGGTTTTCTTGTAATTTGTAGTTTATAATTCTTGGCGGAGTTATACGAGAAACATAGATTCCAAGATACGCCAGCTCGATAAAATGTTCGACCAAAAAGGTATTGCTATTTGAAAATGTTATAACTTTATTGAAGAACCCTTGCGTTACGTTCGTTCGGAATCAAAAACGTCGTGCGTGAAAGTTGGACACTATAAGAACAAAAAGCCATATCTGTCACATCGCCCCTCATAAATAGGTCGTCGGCTGACGCTCGGGTTCACGTAATTACCTATCTTTGTTCCTTATCGAGGACATGATCAGTTCGCCTCGAGTCTAGACTCGTATGTCCAATGAGTATAAATGTATAGTAGGCCGCGACACGGTTTTATACGATATCGAAATCCTGCGACCCGCCTTTTATGACACGACTCTGTGTGTAATGCGCGACGGCCGTATTGATTCCCAGCACTGTTCTGCGTCAAGAATAAAATTATGTCGATGACAGTCCCACCGCCAAAAATTATTGTCAACTGCAGTGATCATTTTCCGTATACCGGCGGCGTATTTACGGAGGGAGGGGGGGGACCAATGTGGTTTATAAACACAATAGTATGGCTGAACTAAAGATGTGGAAATCGAAATTGGCCTCAAGTAAAAAATGATTAACCAAAAATGGCTTTCAAGCTCTGCGAAATGTCAATGAGGATATGTATCCAAATATCTATTTTTATTAAAAATATTTGTTACTTTGCCAGCTGTTTCAAAGTATACTCCAGAGAGTGGTTTCTCCAGTCTAAAACGCCTCAAAACTCGTATCCGTGGTACAATGAAAGACAATGATGTACATTATTTTTAAGTTATTATTTTTGTGCGTCATAGTTCACATTATTTTTTTTTAGAGACGTTCGAATAGATTAACCTTATTATCCGGAGTTCATCTATAATCATTTCAAGTGGTTATTGACGAATTATTATAGACATCTAGAAAACTACGTGACGTTTTCGTGTTGTTGAGTATTAAATACAATTATTTTTGTTGTTAAAATATATTTATCTTTGATGAGACCGTAGAGGTTTCTATTTAACTCTTTTAACACTGTACATGTATTTAAAATCATTTCAAAGATGTATACAAGTACCGAAAGGAGTACCCGCTAAGTGACTAAAATTGGTCCGTCAAAAACATCGAAGCTTTATTATATTATGATTTAATTATAAATGTGGGAGGAAAAACCTTCCCCGTGGTTATTTATTAGAAAAATCATCTCAATCCCTCCCCTCTTGAGAAACTCCTAAATCCGCCAACGAGTAGAACACGTTTAACAGTGACGGTAAGACGGAGTATTTCGAGTTGTGTTCGGTTGGAATTAAAACGATGAGTGCTAAAAAAAAATATTTAGTGATTTCGTTGTTTTGTTGGATAAAAATGTTGTAATGAAATAAGTGTAAATCGTGTGAAAAGTAAAAAAATCACAAAAGTTGCACTGGAATGAAGTGAATTCGAAAAAATGTCCAAGTTCTAAGCATGAAGCACTGTACGTATTAGTGACTAGTTCTTCTTGAGAAGTATAAACGAATTAAACACTCCGAGTATTAAGTATAAGAAAATATAATATAACAGTAAATAATAAAATGGCGAAAGACGATTTTAGAGGATGAAGTGCTCCATGCCATCTCAACGTTTTATACCATTATTATTACCGTTATTATTTAATACCATTTTCATTACCACTGTTGCCGTTACAGTCAACGGCCGAAACAAACCACAAGATCTAGCATGTAGGTGATGACGGCGAGTGCGGTGGTATAAATAATGTGCAGTGACTTGTTTGCATATAATAATATAGTGTTTATTACCACCGCGTGACGTTAACTATTAATTTTCTCGGCGTTAACGCAATAAAAGTGCCCAACTGCCGTCACATCACGTAACTCGATTCGCTCGCAACCCCCTAAATATATACCCTTCAT
The DNA here is from genome assembly GCA_949715065.1 of Periphyllus acericola. Taxonomy (NCBI): domain Eukaryota; kingdom Metazoa; phylum Arthropoda; class Insecta; order Hemiptera; family Aphididae; genus Periphyllus; species Periphyllus acericola. The sequence continues at coordinate 68,848,200 of OX454264.1, forward strand.
AATATGTCGTCATATAGGGCAAATATTTGCTTTGACTACAATGCTCTTAAACCATAATATTCTATGGCACTCACGCGGCGATTGTCAATTACACCGTATCGCCGTCGCCTCTTTCTCCTCGATTTCGATACTTTCCTTCCACAAACAATATTATATTTATATTTAATAATAATACTAAAGATAATTTCGGACAGTCTTCATTTATTACGTATGTGTCTAGGGCAAAAAAAACGCATAGCATTCGTATTTTAAGAACTTACATATATATATATAGGTTCTAAATACAACTCATCTTAGCCACGCTAATTAGCGGGATCACTTTTTTCGTGACGACGATGTAAAGTTCGAGAACTAATTATTCACGGCATGAACCAAATTAACTAATTAAAGATTTATGTACAATATTATGTAATTCTGACGTAATTATACTTAATAATATTTGAGAACAACACGTGTGAAGAGTAATTATTTTATTAAGCGTATGTGAAGTAGACATATTACATCCTATATGCACTATAAATATGACTATGATAATTTTACAACCTTGAATTATTTTATTATTTTATTTAAAAATAGGTCATAGCAATAAAATGTGTCACTGATTTCTAGTTTCACAGTTTTGAATTGTATAACTAATATAAGTCGTAATACGTGTTTTTAATACCTTCCGACCACGAAACGAGAATGAAATTTGATTGCTTGAAAGATTTTACGAGTGAACGCTAAACTTCACTCTAGTGTTCGCAGTACGACTACGCATTAGCCTAATAAATTGCATTCAATGGAGAGCTGGATCTTTGGAAGACAAAATGGATTTCAAATAATAATGACGGTAAATAATATAATTATTATTGTTACACTTTTTGTCAAAAATATAAACTAAATTGATAGTTTAAAGTTAACTTCTTTATTTTAGAAAATGAAATTCCTAAATATGTATTTAGTGCCATTGAAGAATGTGATTTAGTTATTTTTCCCATAATAAAAAAGCTTTTGTTTATATTGGGAACTTTACCAACAAGTATTGCTTCAGCGGAACGTTGCTTTTCAACACTGCGCAGGTTGTATTTAGCACTATAATAAAAATTATTAAATTTTTATATTAATTTTATTATATCTACCTATTCTATTGCTTTTTAATGCACTCTTTTTGTTTTTGCTTTTAGCTTTATAATTATTTTGTTGCTTTTCTATGCTTATTAGACTGAAAACTTGGTTGAGAAACCAAATGGGACAAGCACGTTTAACTGGTTTGGCACTTAAAAATATTCATAGCGATGTGCCTTTAGATATCGATAATATAATTAATCGCTTTGCAAAATCTAAGCACAGAATCGATTTTATTATTTGATTTGTACATTTTTTTTTTTTTGCTTTTTTACTGTATAAAAATAATATTAATTTGTGTATTAATTCATTAATTTACATTTAATATTTACATATAATATATATATAGGTAATGTATGAAGTTCGCCCCCCCACCCTATAAAAGGGTCTAGGGACGCCACTGGCATTAGGACGGATGACTTTGTCGAGTATTCATTTGACACCGATCGAAACGCATGATGCAGAGTCGGTATAGCCGTGGTCATTGAGCGCGAACTAAATTATTCATAATAAACCAGGAAAATGAGTCAAGTACGGAATACCGGTACACTCCTGCCAATACACTTAAACATCTCTGTTTGTTTGTATATGCGTGCGTGCGTGAGTGATATGCATTTAAGCTGAAAACTTATTTGCAATTGCGGTCGACAGAAGAAGACAAAGACGTGTACGACGTAAATGGACGACGGACACGAAGGATCGGTGTACGGGGTTTGAGGGTTGGCAACAATCGGTCCGTCGCCACCACCACCACCACCACCACCGTCGGTGTGTAAAGCGCAAACAAAACGCTAAAAACGACACCGCGGTGGCCGAACAGCAGTACATAGTTATTGTTGTGTATACGTGCCGGTTGTGTATACACCGTCGTCCGGCTGCCGGTTTTATAATGTGCGCTTTATTGTGTTTACCGTGGCAACCTCCGACGCGTTCATCGAGAAACCCGCGGTGATGACACTGCGCCCACCGCCACCGGCAATTCAATTTAAACGGACACTCGAATTTGATGAAAAGAAAGCAATGGCGGCGGCGGCGGCGGCGGCAGCTTCGTCGCGTCATCGTCGTCGGCCCTACGCGGGGGGGATGTAGCAAAAACCCGAATCGGAAACCGCGCGATATTTTACACCGACCGACGGCGGACGGTTCGGGGACGTGCGTGCAACCCGGAGAAATTCGAATAGTTCACCGCGGTGCACATGCCGAAGACGTGGGTACGCAAGCAGCAGCAAATTAATTATCACGCCCCTATAATGAGTAGTAACATGACGAAGAGTAAACACTAAGTACAGTCAACTCGCGATATAACGAAATTCGATAAAACGAAAATCTCGATATAACGAATAAAACTACCGGTCCCTTGAAAATATCGCGGTATAACGAACAAATGTAATGTATTTTGATCAAAACTCTCGCGATGTAATGAATTTTTATAAATTTGGAGTTTTCTATTACGAATTTTTAATTTTAATTAAGATAAGATACATGTCTCTAGTGTATAACTCTATGAAAAATATATATTGATACTATATACTATAATACTATTGATAAGATAAACTCAAGCAGTTGCAAACAATCAAAAATATCTGATTTTTTTAAAAAATACAATTAATGCACACATGTATAGTAATTTATTATATGTACATATTAAAAGCAATATTATTATTATAGCATATTTTTATTAGAAATGTATATTTAAATCAAACAATAAATACATAATTATATGACTCATATATTTTATACATATGTATACGAATAGTAAAATTATTAAATAAATATGTACATACATATGTATTTGTATTTTATTGATTTAAATTTTGAATTTTTTTTTTAAATCTCGTTATAACGAATTCAATTGGTATATTCTCTTGATACTCGTATAACGAATTTCGATATAACGAACTTTCGATATAACGAATTTTTTTCTCGGTCCCTTGAAATTCGTTATATCGCGAGTTGACTGTATATCCAGTGCTCGACTTGGCAACATCGAAGTAGCGGCACTTTTGAAAACAGAGCGTCTCCGTCACTTGTTGGACGTTACTGAGCCCCCACACCCCCTAATAACCCTCCACGACCGTATGAAAAATATTTATAAATGATCAATTTAAACGAGAAAATTAGAGTACTATATACTCGCTTACAAATCTTGTTTGTACGGAATATAATAGGTAAGTATTGGCCATAAAGTTACCGATGCTTGAAAAGTAATTCAACTAGTACATTAGTATCTAGGTTTGTTGTTAAATTAAAGACGCAGCATTCGATTCGCACGTATTTATCTTATTGCACTCGACTATGACCGCGGTATAGGACTAGGACATACTTTGACAGTGGTGGTTTTGCTCGAACAGAAGTAGAAATTGAATTAAACAATTTATTCTGATCATCGAAAATATTAAAATAATTACGGTGACCGGCGAACGATGCGGAAAATCGCAAAAAACTAATATCAAATCAGATAATATACATACTTGTGCTTTTCAAGCATAGAGATTTTCCCCGCGATCCATATTATAGTTTGTTCAGGACCAGATGTAAAAATGCGAGCTAGCGTTGAAACCAAAATACAAACTTATATGTTACGTGTACACGACCGTACGGGAACTATACAGGGTGTCCCAGGTCTATTTGACTAATGCAATAACTTTTTTTCTATTCAATATTTTTAAGTTTTTTTTTTCGTAATGTTTTGTAGAGCCCTGCGCTATAATTTGTATATCTTATACTTTATTTTATTTTTTTACAACAAAAATAAATAATTTAAATTTTGTATTTAATATTTTTTTAATAATCCAAGATAGCTATTTCATAAATAAGTATTTAAAAACATTTTGGCGTTTAAAACTTTTAATTTGGTTAAGTCGCTAATTTTTATACAATTTTCAAAGTGTGTTAAAATGCATGTTTATTATTAGAAAAATATTAAATACAAAATTTAAATTATTTATTTTTGTTGTAAAAAAATAAAATAAAGTATAAGATATACAAATTATAGGGCAGGGCTCTACAAATCATTACAAAAAAAAAACTTAAAAATATTGAATAGAAAAAAAGTTATTGCATTGTCAAATAGACCTGGGACATCCTGTATACTTGTGGTACGACAATATAGAATGAAAACGAGACAATTTCACTGGTACACGTGGTTCGAGAGTATAAAAAACCCCTAATGGTACGCGGAATAGGTGTTTAACGCGATGTATATGGTTAATAGCTAATGGTATTCGAGATGCAATAACCGGTGTAGTGTCCATATAATATACTTACCGCGGTCGACGATCAACGGAATCTTGTTTTATTACGTATAAACGATAAATGAATCACCTTATAACGTGTGTTACATAATATAACATAACCATTGTTAATATAGGTGGCCAACACATGCCTCCTGTGTCCAATGTAGTTTACCATATGGAAACCGTGAAACCGTCTCTTGAATAGCTAAATCGTCTGCATCAGGGAAAAGCTTGTATATTATATCGGCTTTGGATCTAGTTAAACCTTCCATGTTAATTTGTACTATTTTTATATTGTTATCTATGCCTGTCTTGCATGTATTGTTACTTAGTTTACTGTTGTCTTGGTATTTTTTTGGTTTTGAAGTTCTCTTATATATTTTTTTGTTTTTGTTTTTATTTTTTCGGGTCTCATGGAAAGCATGACTGCCATAGGGGTAGCCCTGAAAAGGGCTGTTTACACCAAAAAGGCCGGGAGTTATTTCGACATTCGGCCGCCTGGTTTGTGCTGTTTGGCTTCGTGTTGTAGACATGATTGAGCAAAGTTGCGAAAAGACGCAGTGAACCTCACGTATCAACAACACTACTAGACAGGGGGGACCACGAGAAGGTACAGCACACGCCCCCCAGGGTAATTACTATGTGTATAGTATTATACGACAATGGTAAAGGAGTATAAGAGAGGACCAAAACATATAGAGCATAAAACCTCGAGAAAATATGGGAAGTTGGTAGGTACACGATTTTCATTCCAAGACCAAACTGTAATAAGTAAATGATGCAATGAAGCAAGTACTAATAAAATATGCATGTTAAAAAAACGGGTGAAACTCCTAGGTCGGATGAGATGTAGGGATGGGTCTTAAAAACGTGAAACCGATGTGCCATTTCTCTCGAAAGAATACGATTCTGATTTCTGAGCGAAAGACATTTATATTTCTACAAATGGTCGTTATAATAGTAGAAGAAATTTTTTAATTAGGTAGGTTAAACTTTTAATGTTATAACTTTTGCAACAAAAAAAAATAAAAATGTTTCAAAAATTTTTAAGTTTATTCAAAAAGTTTATTTAAGTACTCGATACAATATTCGAGTCGATATGATTTATAGAAGAACGACCGACCGAAAAAAATCTTATAAAAAAATTAAAAAGTAAAAACATGCACCACGATAAAAACAATACATTCCTCGTTTCACTCAGAATCTAAAAAAAAAAATACAGGAATAAGAAGAACGACGTTTATGACTCATATGAAGACGACAATAATGAGAAAAAATAATCATTTATTGGAGATGGAAAGGTTATGGAATTAATAGTTAGTTAGTGCCTATTTATCAGTATAGCTATAAATATATGAGCACGAGTATAGGTATATGTATGATAAAATATTTTGCTATACTATATGTCTTTGAACAATTACGAGTAGTTATTGATTTAAGATATTTTAATAAATCGACTTCTAAAATGTTTACGAACAGTCATTAATCATCATTATAAATTGCCTCCTGGCTCCTGATGTTATTATAAATGAGCCAAAATATTAGTCGCAATATTTTGATTGTATATCATAATAACGCGTTGTTTGTCCTCTATATTTTATTTACTTATTTCATCATGAGTATAATGGCTGTATATGCAGTTAAATTACAGATTCTTCGTGTAGTTGAAAACAAACAAATGACAGTCAGAGCCATAATGAGTAGAAAAATATTGACTTAGTATAAAAATCACGTATCTCGTATGAAAAATGCAAATATAATGCAGAAGGATCAATTTGATATTGTATTCTTTCGTGTTTATTGTCAAATAAAATATTTTTTTATATTTACCCTACAATTTTACTGTTATTTTAATTTTAAACTGCATTTGTGCATGTGTAACGTTATATAATGCGCTTTTATTTACATGTAAACAAATTAAATAATGCAAACTTCACACATCTGTTTTTAAATAGCACACACGGTCGTTAAAATCTGAAGTAATTTAAAATGGTTTAAAATAATATATGCTTTTTGTTTAACACCAGAAAGCACAGTGTAATACTCATAATTTACCGTTCTTATATTTTATTTTTTACAAATAATACAACCAGTCGTTATGACTTATAAAGTCATTACTTATTATACATATATATAACAAGTCTTCATCGTTGAGATTTAACTTAATATTAAAATACTAAGTCAATTTTAATTTTTAATTATAAAACGAGACTTACTCAATACTTTCAATACTTACAATTATAAATTGAACAGTAAACACAATAACTATACGTGTATTATTTTGAAATATAAAAATTCTTTTTTAAATTGTATGCTTGATTTATTATTAAAACCTTTTCAGCTGATAAATCAATGGTGAACAATATTGATTAGATCTTTCAGTTATAATACCTCTTTTATCGAAATGCGTGGACTGTATGTACATACGTATATAAAATCTATTAAAATAAATATTTATTTTATGCAGATTAAAATAGAAGAGTTACATAATATACACCCAGATCCGAATGAAATTGAATTCCTTATCATATCAAATGTCGCATATTTTACGGGTAAAGAAGAACAATGGAGATCAATCCTTTTTTTGGAATCTCAATATAGTTGTACGCTCCTTATGCATACAGCTACATTCTTGACACTCACACGAAAATATTCAGATGAATTCGATTATTGTATTTTTATCTAAAATACTAAAAAACAAATAGCATTTCAATTTACCTCACTGACGATACAAGCGGGAAAATAAGCGTCTTAGGTATTATTCCAATGGTGAACATAATACGGTAAATAGGTTGCTTACACGTATTTATGTGGCTACAGCTAGTGACTTGTATATTTAGTCCATCCATAATGATTAACACGGACAATATTGTATTTTTATCTTCTGACATAACCTTTAGTGATACGATTGGAAGGAATCGTTACAAAATTATACAGCTAAGATATTTTTCATGGTTACCGGTGTACAATAAACAATGTTTATACAGTAACGATATCGTGTTCCGACCTCACCCTAGTTGTTATACGTAATTAAAGTCCTAACTATTACTTACCTTATGAATTATAATATTATATACAGGGTGTCCCAGGTCTATTGGACTAATGCAATAACTTTTTTTCTATTCAATATTTTTAAGTTTTTTTTTTTTTGTAATGATTTGTAGAGCCCTGTGCTATAATTTTATTTTTTTACAACAAAAATAAATAATTTAAATTTTGTATTTAATATTTTTCTAAAAATAAATTTGAATTTTAACACACTTTGAAAATTGTTTAAAAATTAACGACTTAACCAAATTAAAAGTTCTAAAATCCAAAATACTTATTTATGAAATAGCTATCTTGGATTATTAGAAAAATATTAAATACAAAATTTAAATTATTTATTTTTGTTGTAAAAAAATAAAATAAAGTATAAGATATACAAATTACAGCGCAGGGCTCTACAAATCATTACAAAAAAAAAAAACTTAAAACTATTGAATAGAAAAAAAGTTATTGCATTAGTCAAATAGACCTGGGACACCCTGTATATGTACACGTAGCCGTCAGCTGATCTGTAAAAACCTTTAGTACAATTTAGATATTAGGTTATTGGCACGATAATATACATATTTACATCGAACAGTCATAGTTTCGTAATACTGCGCAGAGTTTTATAGACCGCATATTAATCTTCCCGAATGGGTTACGGTATTTACTTTTATAGTGTCTTTAAAGCCTTGCGTTGATCCAAAGTTGAACCTAACGTTATAATTTGTGTAATTTGATTAATACGTGTTAGAATGTGTGTGTATATACTGCACGCTAAATGTAAACTGTACAGTGGTTATATATATATACAGGCCAAGTGGGTATTCGATGATTACACGGTCAGATTTCCGTGTCATCAAACACCCAAAGTGCGAATTGCAGGCACAGTGATAATGTCACGCGGAAAACGGTCTTCTGGGTATATAAAATCGCGGCTCTGTCCACAGTTTAAATTCGGGTTAAAAGTCCATCACGCGCACACCGTCCTCTCCGCAGGATCTCACGCACTAAGGCGGAATAAGGGTGACCGATATATATGTGCGCCCGTGTGCGTGTATGTTTATGTGTGTGTGCGTGTGCGTGCGTACATAGGGCAGTCGGCACGCACGTGCCGCATGAATAGAGACTTGATGAAAGAAACAATGAAGAGGATTTCGGTATCAATTTGGCTAGCCATCAGATTTAACCCCTTTTGTGTGAAAAAGTCCCCTTTGGGCGCGCGACTATTAACCCGCCGAACGCGTAAATATATATATATATATATATATATATATATTATATATATATATATATATATATACACGCACACGCGCACGTATAATAATAATATATTATATAATATATATATATGTACTGTTACGCGCGCGTGTGTACACAGTATCGGCCGAAAACACTACACACCCGTGTATATTTATTAATACGGTCGCAGACTTTAACATTGTGCCGATTATACTGGATTTACGCCGATAGACGCGAGAATAACAGCACTCGTCTGTTATTTAACTATCAACTATCGTTCGAGATGATCATTTTTCTCTTCGCCGTCAATGGAATCCATGTTATCTCGTACGCATGAGGCGGATTCGTGGTTAAGCCAAGGGAAACGATCAAAAAATACGCACTAAAATGAAAATGATAAATTGTTGCAGTGTTCATAATGTTATCACGATTGCTTATATTTCATTTTTGTATTTTACTCGTACGTAAGAAATGGAGAAATCAATGAATTCCAGTAATGCATAATGCGTATACAGTTATTATATTCTTACGTAGAGTTACTAAATCACAAGTTATCGTCAAAATGATCGATATAATATAAATCTTAAAGATATCGTTATAAATCCGCAATGGGCGTTTTATAGCAGGATCACTCAAATGATCCTAATCGCCCATCCGCGGAGTATAATTGACCGGAGAAGTAAACTCAATCAGAGCCGACAATTCGGCAGACTAATTAGGCACTAATTTCATAATCGATGATCCGACCAAAACCAACCTAATTTTTGGACAGCGCGTCCAGTGAAATCGACAATAATACTTGTACAGTTCCGTCTTTACCCTATGGGCACGTGGGGCCAGATGGGGGCCCCGAATAATAGAAATTACAACTTTAAATTGTAAGCTGTAACGTTATAATACGATCGTCAGTACTAAAATAATTCTAAATTCTAGATAAAATTAAACTTAGGTAAATGGCAATGTTAATACGTTATTTAAATAATGCTAAGTGAGGAATGATATTACACTAAGTAGGTAAACGATATGTTTTATCAATGTAAGTTGTAACAGTAATATACCATTTCTAATTCTGTAAAATATACACAATTTTTAACAACTAATAAAGTCATCATATTAAATAAACTTTTTATATTTTTATTCAACTTTTTTTTAGGGACCTACTAAAAGGGCCCCTTAAGCTCCTGGTACCCATGGGCCCATGCATAGCCAAAGACGGCTCTGTACTTGTAAGTATTGTATTGGGAAACTATTAAGTATGATGCACACAGACCTGTAGTTTGTATTTTAATTCACATTTTTAATTGTTATTATTGAATAAACGATAATATGTTTGCGGAAAAATGTACGAGTACATTTCATTTGAACTTGAATTTTTATTCGGATACAAGACAACAAAAAATCGGTCACCAAATCGAATAAGTGAGTCATTGAAGTTTAAAAACCATCGATGAAGACGATTCTGTTGAATTTCGATGTTTAAATGTCCGAAACCTGACTGTACTTATGACTGCACAAGATGCACGCTACGAATGAGTACGTACTATATGTACGAGATATGCTGACACTTTATTCAAGGGTTTGTTCCTGAGCGGCAAATGAATGTGATTATTAGAAGGGCCCACCAAGTATTTTGTCACCCTCTCGACACCCTATCTTCGCACAGAACACGTCGATGTTCTTTTATCCCCTCTATTATTCATTCCGTTTTTATTTTTCCGTACACAATAACAGCTGAACAACAACACGTGTAATTCAATTTCGGATTTCCTTTCACCATCGGCTTTGTACAATGTTACCAGACGATATTAAAAGAGCTGATGTATATAAACGTAAACACAAAAAAAAACATTACGTGAGTAGAGTTTCAATATTGTAATTATTTTAGGCGTGACTAATAGTTGTATAAAGAAAATATCTAGAATGCCGTTTGTAACATTTGTTTTTTAATAAACTCACCATAAACTTTATATATGCGGCATAGCAGGCAGTGTATGATATCCGGTATAAATTTTAATTTTAAATCTTACCTATATACTCTTATTTTAATTGCATCCATGTCGTTGATAAGTACAGAATATAATATAGATCATGGTATCTTTTCTGTGCATACGCATTTACATTATTTATTAATTATTAATTATTTATTAATTATTAATTATTTATTAGGTAGTTTTAATGGCGCGATGAATAGCTTATATTTTCCTATTTATTTTAAACCTAATAATTTATTTCAAAATATACACTAATCAAGTATAATGTAGTTCTTAAGATTTACACCAACTCGAATTCTTTTGATTTCGATCGCCCTGAAATTGAATACTTACATGTTTATATCGGATGAAAAATAAAGAATGTGAGAGAAGACAGTTGCTATTGTTGTTTATAAGTAATGTAGGTTGTACGCATTAACCTTTATTGTACTTCTATTATCTTCGTCATCCGGAGTGTATTTCATTTACAATTTGTGGAATATTCGCTTTGTGTTCACTTTATGTCTATATTGCCCGCGCTTTGCTTACTATAAGAAATTCTATGGAATTAAAAATGCGTAAAAGTAAAAGTCTTGAATGAATGTGTAACTATTGATCTTGAACAAAACACTATATATTATCTTCTATTAAGTATATCAAACGTTGCAGATCTAATACAAATTAACAGAATATCATAAATTAAAAAATTAATCAAAGAATGATTTTAAGAATGTTTAGTACCTATACGTTCATGGTAGACAGTGATCAAAAGTCGATAGCTGTAGCAAAATATATAACTCGTATGAGCAGAGCCGGATCAAGGATTAGAGTCGCCATGGAGCAACGAATACTTGGTACTTCTGATCGAAATGAATGACGCCATGAAAAGTACATATATTTCTTATATTTTCATCTAATACTACATGAATATGTGAAACAATTTTATAAAAATGGAATACCAAATAAGTGCACGACTTTATTAGCCTTTCAGTTTTAAATGGGTACTGGGCAACAGCTTAACTTTTGAAAGAAAACTGTTTTATTTTTGGCATTGCTCAATTATATACCGATATTTATCTTTTTTATTTATTTCTATTGCCTTTTTACAGTATTCATTGCAGTTTAGTTAAACTATTGCGTCACACTTTGTAAACAATTAATAGGACAGGACGATAGGACACTACGTCGGCGGCGCTGCAGCAAATCGTTTTGACAAAACCATAAAGATCGTTTATTCGACACGTAATGACGTTCTCACGTTTTCACGTTTTCTCACAATATTTATAACACTATTTTACATAACTCTACGTATAATGTGATTAGTGTGATCTATTCCATTTACAACCACGACGATATAATATGCGCTATAGATTCCATATAAGTACGTATTATATTTTATTCCGCACTATAAAGTTCTAATATATTTTAAAAATAAGAAATCATATTTACACATTATACTATATTAACTCGGACCAGGAGGTCTGGACTCGCGCAAGATTTTAAGCTTAAGCCGTAAAATTAGTTTTCTATATGATTTTTCTTACGTTCTAAAACTTAAAAGCCTGAAGGTGCAAGACAATCGTCGCTAAATGTTTAATAGTCAATTAAAAATGTACCGAATTTATTATATTTTAAACTGAAATTCCGGAGAACGCGAGGAAATGCTGAATCTCTAGTTTTTACGGAACATAAATTCAAAACGTATTTTATTGTTGAACTAAAATCGAATCAATAATATTATATGTAAACGATTAAATCACATTTTCGTTATAAGACGGATTTCCGAGACCTTTCACCGACCCCCTCGCAGAAAAAATCCCTAAAACCGCCACTGTGAATTAAAGCCGATTAATATTCTGACTCGAACCGCTGAAGGTGGCAAAGTTTGCCAAGTGAAGACCCAGGAACAACACTGTACCTACGTGTAGTGACGTAACGATTAAATCTGTACACGTCCGCGGTGTACACCGCAGCTAACAAAACGTTTTACGGCACGCGCGCACGCACGCACACTTGTTGCATCGGTTGCGGTTATGCCGGAAAACCGTGTGCCACCGCCGGTGTGACGACAGCGGAACGGACCAATGGGAACGTGGCCGGCGGTCGATAAGAGGCGGGAACGGCGGCGGTACGCCATTGGCGAGAGGCCGCGGACGACCGCTGCGGCCGTCACCGGCACCGTCGTCGTCGCCGCCGCCGATGCTGAGAGCCCGCGTGCGCCTCACACGCATTTCGGACGCCGTGACGGGCGGCCCTCTTTTGCTGACCGGCCGTGCGTTCGCACTCTTTTGCACCGTGTCCGCCGTATCCGCCGCGTCACCGACGTCACGTGACCGGTTCGCTTGCGAATCGAGCGTAGGACACCCGCGCGACACACCGCGGTTACCGCGATCCCGGTCACTGGGCACGTGGACGTCGCCATGAGCAACGGGAAAACCACCGCGGTGACGTCGAGTGCTGCGTCCACCGCTGCGGCCGCGGCCAACGCCGCCGCCGCCGCTGCGATGTTGTTGCACCAGCACCAGTCGCCGCTCGTCCATCACGCCGCCGCGTACCAGCACCACCACCATCAGCAACAGCAGCACCACTTGCAACACTTGCACCACCAACACCGAGTCCAACAAGAGCAGCAGCAGCAGCAGCAGCAACAGCAACAGCAACAGCAACAGCAGCAGCAGCAGCAGCAGCAGCAGCAGCAGCAGCTACAGCTACAGCAACAGCAACAGCAACAGCAACAGCAACAGCTACAGCAACAGCAACAGCAACACGGTGCCGCTACGGTCCCGGAAGCTGCGTCCGCGCAGCAACAGCAGCACATAAAACGGCCCATGAACGCGTTCATGGTCTGGTCCAGGGGACAGCGGCGCAAGATGGCCCAGGAAAACCCGAAAATGCACAACTCAGAGATAAGCAAGCGTCTGGGCGCCGAGTGGAAGCTGTTGACCGAACCTCAGAAACGACCGTTCATCGACGAAGCCAAACGGTTAAGGTACGATTTGTCTATATACATTATAATATGAGCGCGTAATTTATTAAGCGAATTTCCTTATTCACATTCACTTTAATTATTCGCGCACCATTTTTCCCTTATGCAATTACTCTATGCACATTTGCTTATTGTTCTAGTTAAGAACAGATTGTAAATTTCTTGTAAAAATAAAAAAAAAAAAACCATTTTTCCCTTTCGTTTGGATATTCGTAGGCGATTCGAACCCGTTCGACAGGGTGATTTTTTATACGTGCTCACCACCCCTTTTTTGGCCGTAAATTTGCTTTAACGTGAAATTTTTTTTTTCCAATGTTCAAGATACCATACAAACCGTGTTTTCTACGATGTTTTTTTTTTCAAGTACGTCCTGCGGGGATACAAACTTTTGTTTTTCTAATGGAAACACCATATTTATTAAGCAATATATTACTCGATTAATTTTTCTGGAATTTACCGATATTACGTATTCAACATTAATTGGTCCAATACTTTTGGAGTTATTCAAATTTAAAATGACCCCAACGAAATACCGCAGTGGGATGTTCCCATTCGAAAAACTTTGTACCTCCACTGGACATACTTAAGGTGACATGAAAAAAAAAACATCGTGGAAAACGGTTTTTATGGTAACTATATTGAACAACCAAAAAAAAAAAAAAAATTAAAATTAAATCATTTTTACGGCCAAAAAAGGGTGTGAGCGCGTCTAAAAAATCACTCTGTTTACATATAGGTACTCCGCAATACACCTATATGCTATTCGTTTAATGTAACGGTTGAAAAATGTTAAACTTGCACACACTTGATTTAAATTAATATTACGCTGTAACCCAGTAAAATGCGTATATTCTCACGAAATATACACAAAAAATGTGTTGACACATTTTTCAACGAATGCTGCAATAGGTACATTTATGCTTAGTAACGATTGATGAATAAGTACATAATAAAGCGATTGACGTATTTATTTGTAGTTCGTTTGTTTGTGCTATATTCAACAGTGATTGAATGAAAATAAATAAATGGTGGCAGTTCTTAATACATTTTTGAATAATAAATCATTTTTCTATAAATAAAGGTATTCAAGCAACTATACACAATACCTAACAACGATTTAATATGGTGTACATTTTTTTCGTGAATATTCTCGCAAAGTCGTTAGCTTTAAAACGATCGTAGGTATACACGTTCTGAAATAAATATTTAATTGTGCATGGTTAAAAACTTTTTAGATTATTTTTCATCGCAGCTGAGAAAAATATATTATCATATTTTTAGGTGTCATTTTGATGTCAAACAACAAAATTACTTATACTATGTAACTATGGCTTATACATTTTACACAAAAAATAATAAAAATATGATGATGTATATTGTCACGATCATTGAATAATATGATTAATTTGTCTACAGATCGTTGCGTGCACTAATTAGTAGGTACAACAATGTGTACGAGTTCGTTATTCTCAGACTTATTAAAACTTTGAATTAGAAGCAATTTCTATCAACATTTTGCTTAAAGTTTTTAATTATTTTTATTATTATTGGATTGTTTGAACTTATTATGTGCGTATAGTTCCGGATTATACAACGTTAAAAGTTAAGATGAAATTTTATTTTTCGTGTCAAATGTTTGATATTATAAAATAATATTATGTAGGCGAGCACGCACACACACACGCTCCTATACTACTAATTTGAGTTCATTCAAATGAATTACCATAGAAGGTCTTATATCAGAGGAAATAAAATCATCTTTTCGAAAATTGAAATTTTACTGCAATATACGACAGATGACGACTATTTTCTCTCAAACATCTCCTCGATTGTATGAGTCATGGTTAAAATAATTATCGCAAGTAACAATATTTATTCTAAATTAATATTTAATATAAATAAGATGAGATTAATAATTATTGTAATCTCTTTTGTGAAAACAACGAAACGGTTTTAGTGAAGTAGACCGTGTACAATTACGATTGTCAGTGAACGTACGTATTCGAGTTATATAAGATATTTCTACTACCGTAGTCTATAAGGTATTCCACAATAAGATTTCCGCAATGTTTGCTAGAAATGTTCATGTGCCACGAAAATAAGCTGTAGGACCGTCATAATGACTAATTTTGTCTAGTGCGGGGGTGGCCCGATCTTCTTCTATATAGAGCCCAAATAAAAAAAAAAATTGAGATGTGTCGTATAATTAACAATTATAGTTATGTATCTACAATTGTTTGGTATAAAATATAAATCAACGATACTATAATTATAATTGTACTGTTCCTCTGCGATAGTCGGTAATAATATAATAATACTATTAAATGTTATTTAGACGCAATTTGCAATTATTTTTTATGAAATAATTTTAAAAAAATTGAGTATTCCCTGTCAAATTATAATATGTTATAGTGTTTGACGCCGGTTGTGCCATTCAATAATATCGAGTGTGCCACGAAATATTCGTGTGTGCCGCAAGGTGTCTATCCCTGCAGGCTTGCTGATATAATAACAGGCGAATAGCATTCCAAACATAATTATTACTTCGGTTTTAGAATTAATTTATGATCTCGTTTTACTATATTTTTCAAAACAACGTTCAATCCGAAAGTTAGATCAGCTCTTTCAGACCCAAGTCGTGTGCATAACAACAGTACGCGCACAATTACCGATTCGATTTTCGAACAACACGCGGGATCGGACCATAGTTTCACCAAGTTCCGTACATCCAGTACAGTAGATCAGTGGTTTTATACCCGGGGGTCGCGAATAATAGGTTTGGGGGTCGCCAATTTTCTATCAGTAAAAATGTAATGGATTCTGAATTAAGTTTAGTTATGAAAGAGGAACTAATCGAGTTATCTTCCGACGAAAATCTGCGTATAAAGTTTAATGAAATGACAATTGATAAATTTTGGATTTCTATAAAATCAGAATACCCAGAATTGTCAAAAATAGCTGTATCACACTTCTACCATTTGCATCCACTTGTGTGAAACGCCGTTTTCAGCTCTTACCGTAATAAAAAACAAATATAGGACAAAATTAAATGTAGAATCAGATCTAAGAGTTGCAGTCTCTAATATAAAACCTGATATGGAATCAATAATATCAAAAGTTTAAGCTCAAGTATCCCATTAACAAAGTTAACAAACAAGTGAACAGATGAACAAACACTTGAACAACAAGTTAAATTGTACATTTTTAAAATTTTATTTGTGTATTTTTTCATATTAAAATTTATCGTACATGCTTGTATTGTTTTAAAACAATGTTGTATTATAAATAAATTACATTTTTTAGTGGAAATTAATCAAAATCGTATACCATATAAATGTTTTATCAGTAATTAAATCAAATTTTGACGAATAAGACAACATTTTTTTTTTTTTGAAGGGGGTCACACTACAAAAAAATAAAAAATGGGGGGTCGCGATCCAAAAAAGGTTGAAAACCACTGCAGTAGATCACCGAAAATAACGATCTAATATCGTAACCGCTCGCACACATCGCGTACGCGGCGGCGAGTATAAAATAATATACATACCTGAATAATTACTCGTTCGTGATTACCTTAACGGGCGCGAGATGTACAACAACGGTATGTGCGGGCGTACGGACTGTTTGGTAGGTACCTGCACACGGGCATTATACTCGCGTTACATTGTGTCCGTGCATATCAAGCTCGGAGTGTACGCAACGTCTTGTCTTGGCGCGTGATTGATTTTCGGTTATACGGACCATTTGAAATCGTTAAGAATAAGCGATGGCAGTGGTCGCATCGGGCGCACAATACGACGTGCCTGTATATTATTATTATTGTTGTTGTTGTACGTTTGCGCGTTTGCCGAGAGAAAGAGAAAAACAAACGTACACGTGCACGTATGTATGTATGTATGTATATATATATAGAGAGAGAGAGATCGGTGTAGACGGAAAAAAATAAAAATAAATATATAAAAGCGATTTATCACAATTACCGAACTATTGTACCGGTGCTCGATCGTTTCGACCGAGTCCGTCAGCCGTAGAAGGTACCGTACAGTCGTTGTGTGTGCGTGCCGCCGGCCGCGGCGACGTACGCGTTATATTATCATTATTGTGTATACGCACAGTCGCAAACGGTTTTTATTTTTATTTATTTATTTATTTTTTTTTTTTGTTTTCGTTCGTCACCTGAGCACAATAGTGTATTTATATGTACGCCAGTACGTGTGTAGAAAATAATGGACACACGTATGTTGTTATAACCTATAAGTGTTCGTCGCGCATTTTCGTCGGTTTTTTCCTTTGAAAGATAATGTTCGCAATAATAGATTCGCTGAGAACCCTACGCGGGTAAGAAGGCGGTAAAAAATACGGTATCTCTAGCTGTACATATACCTACACGTTTGAAAGTACGATAACTACCAGCTTATTACCAGAAGTTAAGTAGCCACCGGACACCGATCAGATTTTGAGATTAGTGACACGGAGAGCCACAGAAAGAAAGTCCATGTGACGAGATGACAGGGAACAACCAAGAAAGTTGTCGCCACATGTCTTATTTTTATTTATTTTTTTATTTTTTATTAAGTAATCTACAATCTATACATATGTTTGTACAATAAATAGGTTTTTTAATATAGTGATATATAAATAAAAATAGCGTGTATGACAGATAAGGGAAGGCACCCATTGGTAACACCCAGCATGTGTATTAATTTACTTTATAATTATTTTGTAATGTAGTGTAATGAAATTAATGAGTATGAATGTTAAAGTTAGATTAAGAGATCTCTGCACCATTTTCTTTTTAGCCTACGAATTGGGTTGTTAGGTAGTGTATTAGAAGACAATTTGGATATGATAGGGTTTTTATTTGACTGGAGTTTATTATGATATTTATTATAGAAGTTTTTTGCGATTTTGTTAAGGGGTTCCATTCTGAGATCCTTGTGTAAATTTTTATTAGTGACGTACCAGGGAGATGAGGAGATAAGTCGAAGGCATATTGATTGAAAGGATTGCAGAGTTGCTAAGTTCCATGGTTTTGCGGCTCCCCATGGTTGGATACCGTAAGTCCATAGTGGTTTGAGTAACGATTTATAAATTAATGTTTTGCTTTTAATGTTCATTTTGGAACGTAATAGAGGTCTGAGAAGATGAAGGCGGGAGTTTAGAGCTTTGCGTTTTTTTTCGATATGTGAAGCCCAAGTCAGTCTCCTATCTAGGATCAGACCAAGATATTTGGTTTCGGTGTAGACGGAAATGGGGATATTATTCAAAGTGACTGGCGGGCATGTTTCCCTTTTTAGGGTGAAAGTGATGTATGAGGATTTGGACTAGTTTATTTTTATTTTCCATCTTTTAGTCCATAAGTTGATTATGTTCAGGTGTTGTTGAATCATACTAGAAACTATAGTTGGATTTTCGTTAGACGCGGTGATAGCTGTATCATCTGCATAATTCCGAGTTCGGTGACATGTCTAAGATATAATACGATATTACGTTATTTCATTACCAAGCGCATGTCGAACGTGTACTGCCCACTTTTGTACACCCGATGAGAAAACCCGTTCTCGTTGTTTTCACTGTCTTTGGTACATTTTTTTACGTACCCGTAGATCATTTGTGTCACTATAGCTCTATAGCAGGGCCGTCCCTCGAATTTTCGGGGCCCGGCGTACAACGCGTTTAGCGTGGCCCCTTCATCATAACACATAACTCGCAATACCACGGATTTATCGTGCTCACCGGTTGTTTCCGTGATCACAACTTTTGTTGCGATTATTTTGGACACCGTCATTGCGCGTCGACTTTAAAATGCATTTTTCTTGTGTTTTTATTTTTGAATGAGTACTACTTCGGAAAAATCTACGAGCGACCACGGGGCAGGGGCACCGAGCTCACCCAGTGAAGACCAATAAGTGTACAAACGTACAATAAAACTTTACGCGCATACGCGTGCACCTGTTTGCAACATCGTCGGTTCATCGCGACGACGTGTTATAACGTTATCTCGTACGAGGTACGCGTTTGTCGCGGTTTTCCGCCTTTTCGCCACCCCCGGGAGATAACGCTCGCCAGGGACGGAGTGTCGTACGCTGCATTATTACTTTTTTCTCTCTCTCTCGCGACACACGCGCGCGTGTATTTAACCGCGTAATCTTCGGATACATGCAAACAATGGGCGGCCTCCTTTCGCGCACGTGGGGTTGGCGGCTAAACGGAGTGGGTTACCCGCGCGCGAGGGACGCGATAAACGACCCTGACGACGGCGGCGACAGGGTATTTTGGTATTTTGCTCACCGCACGACTGGCGCACTACATACGCCGCCGCCGCCCTTATTATCATAATTTATAATCACTCGCATGCGAGCACGAGAAAAAAACGCACTCGGCTCGTGGTAATCTCAAACGTGAACGCGTGCGAACCGCAACTCTACCGATATTTATTACCGTACAGCGATCATAGTATTATTATTATTATCATCTTAAGCGGCCCGTACACGATACAATTAATCGTACGACAGATTGTACAACTTTGTTTGATACGATTTCACAAACGATTATCGTAACGTGTATGGTATTGTTGTACAACGTGTAGTACGATGAGATGAAGTTGGAACTTGCATAAAATCTATCGTACGACAAGTCTGAAATGCGACAAATCGTAACATGTGGTGTGGACCTGCGTATAATAAGTTTGATCGATTTAACCATCATATGTTCTTTTTTAATCACCAAGCACGTGTGAACTGTAACTGATAAGATTTGAAAACATGCGAATATCTATTTCTTTCTAGTAACCAATTTTTACACCATTTCCTTTTACGTTTTGTCTTCTTTTCGTCACTATTCAATAACAACGCAACCACAATACTAGCTTTGGTTTTTTTTGACATGGGAGCCATACCAAATAAATTGAAAATGAATATTGAATACACTCTTAAATTGTTTAATTTATTAAATATAATGTTATACACGTGTTTTCATATTTGTTTTTAATTATGATTATTATGACGCTCCTACCAATATATACGATGAGTTGAACAACTTATAGTACGATAAGTCGTATTATTGTGTGTCGGATATCGCGTACTGCAAATTGGTACAACTATGTAGTATATACAACCGTTGTACAAACTGTTGTACGATTAATTGTATCGTGTATGGGCCGCTTTATACTCGTGGACGAATGAAAGTCTATACGATCTACTGTCGAGACGGACACGTGACGCCGACGGACGAATTAATAAGCGTTATGAGGTTAAAAGGCTTGAGACCGTGTACCGATGCACACGTCGTCAAGCCGTACGCGGAAACGACTGCTGAATTGCTGTACGTTCAAGTATTTTTTCCTACTAGGAAATGTGTCGAAATTAAAATAAAAACCGCTCTTTTATCATCTATCGCACGTGATTTTGTCTCGCTGCGGACAGAAGCGTATTTGCATATTTATCGCTTGTAGGCCTGTGCTAATTACAACCCCTAATCACTGTTAAATTCAATTTAATTAGGTAGGTAGGCGGAACAAATTTTATTTAAATTTAAAACACTAAAACGTAGTACTTTGGTCTTACATTTTAATTTTCAATACAGTTTATAATAATAATAAGGTGATAAAATAAAACAGCCGTCATCCAAATGAACCACCACGCCGAGTGTTGGTAATAATATTATACTATTGATTATTGTCGTCTGTTGTAAATATTATATACTATAGATGGCTCGCCGGCCAATCTGTCGACCTCGTGAGTATTACCGACGGGCGGCGATAAGAAACTTTTAAAAATAATAAATTCGAATTTAACTTGAGACCAATTTCATGTTTTTCTAATTTTAAAAATAGCTATCCCGTCGGCTGGTGTAGCTATTAGAATATTATATACCTATTAAATGTTTTTACAATAACTGAAAACGAATACAGTAATAGTCTCACCGAGTAAATTCGCAATACCATCAATATCGAAAAAAAATTAAAATATTTGCCGCCCCTCAAGATTTTACGCTGTAGGCCGGTGTTAGAGTGCCTGCATATAAATACGCCACTGACTGCAGGCTGCACCGAAGTGTACAGGTAGACGATACTCTCGCCGTCGCAGTTCACTGCAGTCACCACGCGCTGTCTAATCACTTGACCCCGATACGCGATCTGAACGAGCGTGTCTTTTATGGACGTACAAACGATACCGCAGCGTCGGGCGTCGTATCCATTATGTACCTATCGATAAGCATTCGAATTGTTTTCTTTCCCGACTGCGTTTTCATGCGTTAAAAATATAATCAACAAACGTCTGCAGTTCTTTGAGTACTAGCAACAATTTTATTACGTAGTCGAGTCTTTGATAGTTTCGTTAACTCTAAAAAGAGAAAAAAAACCGTTACAATACGTTTGACAGTGTATTCGAACATAATTATAAACCGTGAAAATGGCATGAGACACAATACCTAAACAAAGATGTATAAACTCTATATACGATGCATTCCATATTGGCCTTAATAACCCGTTTGATATAATTTTGTACAACACGTATAACTCATAGAACATATTTTTTTTTGTTAAATCTATTGATCTTTTTGACTTTTTGTTTTATCGCAACGAAACTTTATTGCTTATTATTATAATGCACGGTATATCTTATACGGAATATTAAGCGATATAGGTACATATAAGTATTATTTTTCATTTTTCATTTACAGTATAATATAATGTTAGCTGTATTTTCATACTTTTCAGTATGAAACAAAAATAATTAAACTGAACACTCCATTGCGACAACAGAGAAATGAAAGTAATTTGTTTTTCTTTAATTATTTTGGTATACAGCACAATAAGTATAAGATACTTACCAACTGCAGATTTATGTGGATAACATTGTTGTTTTGACGTTTATGCTGGAGTGATTCGAATAACTCCAAAATATATATTTGAATTATTTATTTAACCCTATAAAAAACAAAAATCTCCTACATATTAAACTTGATTTAATGAAACAATAACAGAAGTATATTAAATAAGCAATATTGTTATCTACAATAAAACGAACGGTTTCGATATTTATTTTTATTAAATTGTAATATACCCAGTATATTACTATTATTCTTAGAAGTAACATTTATTCTTAGAAGTAATATTAATACTCGTTTAGAATATTTTATTATATTAAAATAAAATATAACCATACAAGTATAAATTCAAAACTATAAAATGAAAGGTAAACTTGGTCATTATGTGGATTTCTAAAATACGCAAAGGAACACATGGTCGTAATAAAATGAATTATGCATATTGCATATGCACCTCAAGCCAAGGCCAACAAATTTCTAAAATACGCAAAGGAACACATGGTTGTAATAAAATGAATTATGCATATTGCATATGCACATCAAGCCGAGGCCAACAGAACGACTTCGCAATGCGTACGCTTGCCGGGACAAACAGCGAAGGACGGACGGCAACCCGGATGCAACCATGTATAAAAGAGGACCGAATGGACACCTAGAGTCAGACGTATCCAGCCATCCAGTACAGAAGCTCTGCCTGATATCATCGTTTAGAAGTTTAACTTATGTTCTTATGTTGTTTGATTTATTTACAAGTGTTAATAAACGTTATATAGTACAACTTCGCGTTAACTTATTCTTGGAGTAGTTAACGTATTAACATTTGGATATTGTTACTGCTGGCTTCAAACCCGGCACGCAACAATTTGGCGCAGTCGGTAGGATTTCCAAAAATATCTGTTGTGGAAATTTTTTTTTCTTTTTTAAAAGAAAATAAAAATATTTGCAACAATATTTTAAACCGGAGGCAGTCCAATCAAACGGATCATCGTTGGGAAAGAAGAAACTGCGCAGAACTCTTCAATTTCAACAACTCCGAGGAAAAACCAACTTCAATCAACATGACAGCACCAGGCATAATTTCAGCGTAAATATCATTTATTTAACACCGTTTTGAGGCAAAAGAGAGCTAGAGTTATATTATTGAGATTATTATGAGAATTATTATGAGAATTATTATTGAGATTATACCGAGATTTATATTGAGAATTATATTGAGAGATTATTGAATTATTATTGAATTATATTATTATTGAAAACAATTATTATTGATATTGTGTAAGGGGAATTATTGTTGTTAAAATTTTAAATGTTATATTAATTGGGTATATAATATTTTGTGTGTTAAAATTTTATTTTTACTATATTTATAAAAAATAAATATATTGTAAATTTTATGGATACTGGTGGGGTAACTGGTACGTCTCCGTTAAAATTAGCTACTTTAACGAATTAAGGGAACCCTATGAATGAATTAAATCTCAAAGCAGAAGATAGACTTAAAAATCTCGAGGAAGAAATAAATGAAATAAAAAAATTATAGCCCCAAATATCAAATAGATACTCGAAGCACTAAAAAAACTGAACACACACAGTTAGCATTCGAATCAAAACCCAAAACTAAAATGCAACAACAAAGGTCAGAACCAACACTTAGGTTAGACGAGGCATTTAAGTTAATTCCACATTGCTCGGGAGAAAGCGATGTATATCAATTTATAAACGCATGCGATATAGCAGTAAATGCGGTAGATAGGGAGAGTGCTCCAACATTAATACGTTACATAACGACTAAATTAGCTGGGAAAGCATTAGAGGTAGTTAAATATAAAGATACAACTAAATGGGCAAATATAAAGAAATATTTGAACGAAGCATTCGAATCACAATATTCAGCTTCAGCTTTGCAATTGCAAATAAATTCGATAAAAATGAATCCAGGAGAAAGCGTAAACTCATATACGGAAAGGATTGAACAATTATATTATAAATTATGTAACATTTACACATTAAATAAACCAAAAGAGGAAGCTTCGATTATTCAAACGCAATTAAAAGAACAAACGCTAGGATTATATATTAAAGGTCTAATTAAACCAATAAAAATTATGGTAAAAGCGAGAGATCCGAAAACATTAGAGGAAGCGAAAAGTATAGCTAGTAGTGAAGAATTAGAATTTAACTTAGAAACAAATACACAAAACTTTTTTAATACAGACAAACATAATAACTTTAATACCTATAATTATAATAATGGTAATACACCAAACAATCGTAACAGAAATAATTATAATAATCATTTTAATAATAAACCTATACAATGTTATGAATGTAATGGTCCAGGTCCAGGTTTTAAGAAATGCATTATGCACTGAATGATTGAACCAATTATTATAATATCCGAATTTCGATAACCAATATATAATATTCATAATAAAAAGATAAACAATTAAGATTCACAACTTACGAAAATATGTACACAGCGTTAATAAACTTAAAACATTTTTGAATTGAAAATGATATTAAGAAGTTAGCTAAGAATAAACTAGAACAACTTGATAATTTAAAGTGGGACACAGTTAAAGCAATGTTACGATATATTTTTCGCAATACAGATATTGAAATAATAATATGTATTGGCATAGGATACACCGAAGAGGATAAATTAATTTTATTAGAACAATTATATAATTCAACAACACAATCTTCAACTAATTATCAACCATATGAATTACTTTATGGGAGAACATCAATAATACCTGTTAAATTAAAATCAGAACCAGAACCTAGATATAATTATGATGACTATTTATATAATTTAAAACAAAACTTTTAAGAATCGTACCAAATTGCTAGGGAAAGATTAATTAAAAATAAAATAAAAAGCAAAGAAGGATTTGATATAAAAGAAAATCCAATTGATATAAACGAAAAAGATTTAATATTATTAAGAGATGATACATCTAAAACTAAATTACATCCATTACGGTTAGGACCATTTGAAGTATTAAAAATAATAAGTAACGAAAATATACTAATTCAAAGAGGGAGACGACAAGTAACTGTCCATAAAAATAATGTGAAACTATATCACACAAATTAAAAGAAAAAAAAAGAAATTTAAATATTAAATAAATTAAATAAATTTAAAAACATATTGTAGCAACAAATCAAGTAGAATAAAACGGAGACAGGAAAGACATTAGTATTCATAAGATTTGGAATTATAGATTTGTACAATTAATTATACAAAACGATTCATTTTATATAAAGTTAATTAAAAGAAGCTTTGGCAAAAATATTTATAATAATAAGAAATTGTAAAAGGTGAAGGAGAAATTATTAATAATTAGATTTAGTTACAAAATTACCAAATTGTTATAAAAAAAAAAAAATGTACAATAGATTTAAAGGAAAAATTTCATTGTTCTACCCTGAAATTTTTGTTTCTGGGGTGAGGTGTAATATACCCAGTATATTACTATTATTCTTAGAAGTAACATTTATTCTTAGAAGTAATATTAATACTCGTTTAGAATATTTTATTATATTAAAATAAAATATAACCATACAAGTATAAATTCAAAACTATAAAATGAAAGGTAAACTTGGTCATTATGTGGATTTCTAAAATACGCAAAGGAACACATGGTCGTAATAAAATGAATTATGCATATTGCATATGCACCTCAAGCCAAGGCCAACAAATTTCTAAAATACGCAAAGGAACACATGGTTGTAATAAAATGAATTATGCATATTGCATATGCACATCAAGCCGAGGCCAACAGAACGACTTCGCAATGCGTACGCTTGCCGGGACAAACAGCGAAGGACGGACGGCAACCCGGATGCAACCATGTATAAAAGAGGACCGAATGGACACCTAGAGTCAGACGTATCCAGCCATCCAGTACAGAAGCTCTGCCTGATATCATCGTTTAGAAGTTTAACTTATGTTCTTATGTTGTTTGATTTATTTACAAGTGTTAATAAACGTTATATAGTACAACTTCGCGTTAACTTATTCTTGGAGTAGTTAACGTATTAACATTTGGATATTGTTACTGCTGGCTTCAAACCCGGCACGCAACAAAATTAAAACAATATACTAAATCTAGATACGTATAAGATACACATCATCATGTATAAGTAAATCTATTTTAAATACAATCTAAAATATATACTTATACGTCTTATAGTCACAAAAACATACGTATGCATTTCTGACAATTAAGTACATTTCGAGAAGCAGTCGAAACATATTAATAGAACGTATACCCTAGATGGGCTAAAAGAAAACAATAAAAATGCCATTTTCATTTTTTACTGATTCAAAGTCTTAAAATTAAAAACATTATATAAAATTCTTCATTTTATTCACATGATGTATATGCAATATATATGTACATATTTACTAAAACTATATTTGTTTTAAAAGTACATTTCATTTTTTTACTTTCTAAATTATATCATATCATTTACAATACTATTTAAATCGTTATTATTCATGAAAAAATCAGTTATACACTTATACCATAATATTGAAACTTTAAACATTCATGAATACAACTAACTAAATAGAATCAAGCCGGTCGCATTTTTAGTAATATTTATAAAGAAATCTAGGTTAGTTTTGCATTATATTTTTAAGAATAACAATTATTTGAGGATATACAATTTTTTTAAATGACTTAGACAAGATTATTGAAAATGTCTAGATCCTAGAATATTATTTTCTCGTAGAATATGGAATAAGACTTACTTAATTTTGGTCTGCATTCAATTTATTTTTCGCTGCTCAGGAACATAAAGATCTTGAGTTCATCAAAGTTAATTATTTAATTACTTTTATTTATAAATTCTTAGAAATATAATTTATAAATATGTATATTTTATCAAACTTAGGTAGAAATGAATATAAAAAAGTGTTTGTTAATTATTTTCTAACACATAGATATTATAATTTGGGCGTTGTCCATGACTGCACAAATGCCCAAAAAACGCATAGGACAATCACGCTCACAGATTTTAAAATACTTGATAGCCCATTTCCACACGCGGATTACAAAATACTTGATAGCCAATAACCGACCATCATAAGATGTTCAATAATCTTTATTTTAGACATTTAGTACGTAATTTGCATGAATCTGGTTGATAGGATTCAGAATTTACACGATTATTATTATTATTCATGTTAAGAGTACTTCTTGGGGGTTGGTGACATATGTTTAAAAACCATGACAAATAGAAAAAAAAATGTATGGAAAACTTTGATGCCCTACTTGAATTAATTTTTAAGACCATTTCCAGTATTCGAACGACACCCCCTCCCCAGAAAAATGGAAAAAACCCGATTTCGACTTGTCCCCAGCTCCAATAAAATAAAATTAATTACAATTTATTTTAACTCACGATTCATTGTATTATTTTATATTTAAATTTGTTTTTTATGGTTATTATTTTTACTAATTAACTAATTTTTCATTATATTTATTTAAATAAATAAGTTTTTATAAATCTGAGCGGTATTATACTATTTTTGTATGCGGAACTAGGCTCTATGATTTAATAAATCTTGGCGGTATCGTACTATTTTTATGTGCGACATAGGGTTATGCAAATGGTATTGCGTCATATTTGTGCGGTAATGGAAAGTACCGTATAACTGTGTGGGTTTTGTCCAAAACGATTTTCTGTATACGGCAATAAAGATTTTAGCATATTTCTTAAGGTAATATAGACTTTTCAAGATAATTTCAAAAATTACTTTGCCAAAAAATCCATGATAATATCATTCATATGTATCACATCATATCCGTATTAACTTTTTGATCCAAAAATTAATAGTAAATTAAAATGTGTTATAGGCTGACGGTGGAAAATATTTTATTGAATCACAAGGCATAAAAATTAATCGCTATAGGGTTAACATTTCCTAGACATGTGTGTACTGCAATTATATGTAATATAAAAAATATAATTATATGGTATCTATCATACTCTGGATTCTATTGATCAAATTATTCACTGTTAACCAAATGGTGCAACTTACGGCTGCAGTTGTCATATTTTTAAGTATAATTTTGATCAAAAACTATTAACATTTGTAAAGTTCTTTGTAATGGTGTGTGTAGTGTCGGAAACGTGAGAAAAATTAAAATCATAAAATTAAATATCCATGTGTAAAATGTAAGTCATTCGTTGTAGATGCCCATACAAAGAAGTGGATAGGTATAGTTTTTTTTGCTATAGGGAAATATTTTAAAAGGCTACCAAAATTAAAACAAAAAGGCCACGCTCCAATTACAAATACAATGAATAAAAGTCCGGGAAAAATTGCGAAAAGAAAACAATAAAGCTTTAATTTTGAACCAGCTTACCATACCCGTGTCGCCCATCCACGGATCGATCATTGGAATATCGATAGCAATAACATAATAGGAAAAATACATTATTTATTTAACCATGTCTACATGTAGCATCATTGAAAATTCGATGACTTTAAACCTAAGTCAGTCCGACCAATTCTGATCACACTTTCGTTCTCAGCGTCAACTAGTACATTCGTGATGCAAAAAAAAAATATTCAAAAACTGTGTGGGCGCTCAACTAGACTTAGATCAAACACGCAAGTCATATAGTTGAACACACAGGAATATTATTTAGTAAATATTAACTAATATTTAAAAATTGAAATCACATTGGTAGGTACGAAAAATAAGTAAATTAAAAATATAACATGAAACTTTTTCACGTTCTTATTTTATTTACGGTTCACAAACGTGCATAATCAATTTCAAGGCACGCACGATGAAATCAGTCATTATGATAAGTAAATCGATAAAAATGTGATAAAAAAGCTCTATTAATTTGCAATAATAAATAATAACATACGTCTTAAAAATATATATTATATACATACGTATCCAATAATTTCCGGCACACTGGTGTAACCGCTCGGAGTAGACTGTATGGCCGGCATCCGCGGTCCTAATAATTCGGTCTTCCACGAATTCCCATTAAAAATTAATAATATTATATTCAAGATCTACAAACGAATTATGGACTTGTTGTCGTGCTATTATCGTAATCATAACGATAATTCTTAATTATAACTATAACTGTAAGTATATTAATTTAATTATAAAAATAAAATTAATAAAGTACCATAATTTTTTCTTTAATATCGAGAGGGCCAACGACATGATATAAGATTGCGGCCCACAGAAAAAATCGCTTTTTCGCAATGGACCTATCCACCCCTTCCAATCCCTACTCATCGGTTTACGATCATGTGTAAGAGCTATGAGCTCCTAGCAAATGTATTATTTTATAATGAGATGTAAGTGAAGGCAACGTAAGTGTGTTTAATAACCAATATAACCATTAATTTCAAGATTTTAGTGTATAGCTACGACTCTGATCCTTTAATCTAAAATATAGATGTATCCATGTATCATTGAAAATCCTAAATACTTAATCCTTTGGTATTTACACTTAAAAATGAATAGTTCTATAGGTAGGTTACTACTTACCTACCGATGCAAAACAAGTCGATCAATCACTTTTGTCCACTGTCGTTGAGAACAAAAAATTTTAATTTATAATAAAAAATAACGATGTACTAGTTAAGTTGTACTTTTCTGTGCTCATATAATAATATGTGATTGTGAAACGTTGCAATGTCACGACGGTCCACGGTCACGTTGTACAGCGCGGCGTACGAGACTGCAGACGCGTGATAGCGCGATTGCCATCTGTAAATACACAACTTTCTTTGGAAAAGTTATTTTCCACTTTGAAAATAGACCAGACTTATTATATTTTACAATTTTGACAAGTATATATAGTTAGTCTAATAAATTATTATCAATTTAACTAATATTATTTTATCAATAATTAATCACATTCCTGTGTTCATATCAATGATGAAATTTCGTTCTGTGCACTGAAATCTCAGTTTAGAGTCTATAATAATGATCCGTTACATTTTCCATAAGAAATTGAAGTATTTATTTAAAAAAAAACAAACATTTAAATATAAGATATGATTAACAACAGTTGAAAACGGACGAAACTCCTAGGTTGGGCGAGACAACTTGAAGCCAATGAAACATTTTGCTCTCGAAAAATGACTCCGAGCCAAAGAGGTCGGGTGGATCAGTTTATAATTTATCCTAATCATGGTCAATTTAGTAGATTTACAATTCCCAATAAGGTAGGTTGGTCTTTTTCAACTTTTGCAAAAAAAAAAAAAACTTAAGTAGAAAAAAACTAAAACTCAACAAAAGTACTATGTGTCATAATATCGGTGTATATATACGTAAAGAAAATCTTATTACAAATCGTGGCGTCAATGAACTGCGTTTACTGTTCACTCGAACCGAGAGTACTTATTTATGGAAAATGTTTATGCAAATTGTGCCGCGACCTATGATGACTTGTAATAATGTGCCGCGGTTGAAAAATGTTTGACAACAACCTTTTCTAATACTAGTCAACGTGCGTGCGCGTGTGTTTCGGTTTCAGAGCTCTACACATGAAGGAGCACCCGGACTACAAGTACCGTCCGCGACGCAAGCCCAAGACGATGGTGCAGAAGAAAAACGACACCGGTGCAGTTATGGGCGGCAAACCCGTGCCGTACTCGGTGCGTGACCTGTTGCCGCAACACGACACGTCGGCCGTCGGCGGCGGCATCTGTCCGACAGCGGCCGCCGGCTCCATGCTGATGCCGGCGGCGGGTGACCAACAGTCCGCCGCGGCCGCAGCAGCGGCGGCGGCGGCGGCGGCGGCGGCGGCAGCGGCCGTGGCCAAGTTCCCGCGCGCCTACTTCTCGCCGTACCACCACCATCACCACCACTACCCGTCGTCGTTCTACCAGCAGGTGGCCAAGGACCTTTCGGCCGCGGTGGCCGCCGGCGGGGGCGGCAACGAGGCGTCCGCCGCGGGCAAGGCCGTCCACGACTTGGCGTTGCACGCGTTCTACGGCAGTTCGCTGTACTCGCGCGCCGTGTCACTGGCCACCGCGTGGCCGATGATGACCCCGGCCGCGGTCAACGTGACGTCCGGCGGCGGCGGTGGCGACAGCGACAGCGGCGGCGGCTCGGCGTGCCCGGTGAACTGTGTCGAGTGTGGCCAACACGCGGAACGCTCGCCGCGGCCGCTCTCGCTCCCGCCGGCGCCGCTGACCTTGCTGCCGCCGCCCAGGCCGGCGCACGAGTCCCCGGCGTCGTCGTGCACTCCGTCGCCGCCCGCTCAGCCGCCGCCCGCCACCGCTTCCGCAATGGCCATCATCAAGCGGCCCATCGCCCTGATCGTGAAACCCGAACGCGTGGTCCCGGCTCGCCTCCATCCGCAGCACGTCATATGAAAACCGTTGCCGGTTCTTCCGGAACCGGCCGCCGGCACAGCCGCCGCCATGTCAGCCGTCCAGTCGTGCGGTTGGCCGCAGTGCTCGCCGTCCGCGACGACGGCATCGTCATCACCGCCGCCGCCGCCGCCGCCACTGCCGCCACTGCCGCCGTCGTCGTCGCCGTCCCACTTGTCCGCACCGCCGTGGTGGCTGCAGCAGTTGCAGCAGCAGCTGATGATGTGCAGCGGCAGAAACAACGCGGGCGCCCGATCTCCCGGACCGCCACAGCCCGCCGCTGCGGCGCAGGACCGAACGGATTAGATTGTATACGCGCCGGTGATCAGAACGTCATTTTCAAAAATTCTCTATCCCGATTATCGTCACAAAGTCTGACACATTAAGCACCAAATCAAATATTTATGTAGAAAAAGATCCCCCGGTTGTTCGAATTTTATCATGTAGTCGAACTACTAAGGTGTATGCATCGTCCACTGTACATAAAATATACTTTTACAGTACACTTATATAGTGAGTATTACAAATATTACGTATACAATTCAAAACTATATATATATAATATATATACACAGGATGTCCCAACGGAATGCACACGGAGCGATATATCCCGTGAGAGATGATATAATTATGTTTTTTTTTTTCAGGAGCATCCATGGGCAAAAGCCATTTCGTTGACAATAATTTGGTAAATATGAGTGTAACAGATTTACTTTTTATTTTATAATTTTTGTGAAATTCGATGATTGCTATTTTATTAGGCTTCTTTTTCTAACAATTTTGGTGATTCAACTTTCGGTTTTCGCGGGATGCATGATTTTTATAATTTTTTTTAGTTTACAAAGACGTAATGTACTTGTAGTTTTTCCGATAAGGAAATGCTGATAATTTTATGATTATTAAAAAATGTGTAAATAGTACACTATTGAATAAGAAGCTAATGAAAACTGATAGTTGAACCGACAACATTTTCAGAAAAATAACCCGTACAAAATGGCTATCTTCAAAATGTATAAAAAATACAAAATAAAAAGTAAATTTTTTAACTTCTTTAACGATACACTAGTACTTACGAAATTATTATCAGCAAAATTGCCTTTGACCAAGGATTTTCATAAAAAAAAAAAAAACAGAATTTGATTATCTCTATTAATGCGGAAGATATCACGCTGTGTGAATCCCGGTGGGACACTTTGTACAGTGAATATAAAGTTAGGTAATATAAGGTAAATTCCTGTAATAAACATTATTTTTTGCATTAGTCCCGCGAAATTATAAAACTAAAATCACTGTACCGATCAGTCATTATTATTGATACCAATATCATATACATATATTATTAAAATTATGTTTTAATGTATTTATTAGTCACGTATAATGTTATAATGTATTTAAAGGTTGAAAACAAAATGACTGTACTCAAAATCCATCAAGCGTAAGTGATGAATAGCGATTGAGAATGGTTGTGTTATTGGCTTTTATATTTTCTGATAGTATTTACTTATTAGTTATTATTCAGCACTAGCTCAGAGACGATTGTCTTAAATTTGATTTATAATATTGAACATCTCTTACACCCTTTTTTAATGTGTTTATAACGTTTAATTGCATATCTTTTGATTAAATTATACTAATCATCCAAAAGTCTTAGTGAAGAACAAAATAATCAAGTTTACCTTACTTATCGGCAATTACATTCATATTCATTGTTAAGTACTGATAAGTTATTGCGATGGAAAAGTTTTGAAAATTTAGTTCTTTATTCATTCTTATATTTCAGTTAACAAAACATAGCGATCGGTTATCGAGAAGTATACCATTATTGAACTCGAAATAACGTTCTTGATCTCAGCGATCGGTAAATATATATTTTTTAAATTACTATTGTGTTTAGTTTATCGTACACAAGTAGGTATATAAAATATAGACCAAAATATTATTTCAGCGGCAAACCGTAAGATAAAAAGTCAATTCGATTTTCATTCTTCCCAAGTTGATTCAAGTGAAAACAATTTTTATTGTTAGCGTTGCACTATACTCTTATATTAAATGAAAACAAATTAAATATTTTTTTGCAAGGGAATTGGAATGAGCGAGAAGAAGGT
Source organism: Periphyllus acericola (assembly GCA_949715065.1). Taxonomy (NCBI): domain Eukaryota; kingdom Metazoa; phylum Arthropoda; class Insecta; order Hemiptera; family Aphididae; genus Periphyllus; species Periphyllus acericola. The sequence continues at coordinate 68,882,081 of OX454264.1, forward strand.
AAATATGGAATACAAATAAGAATTATCGTTTTAAATAAAGCTCGAATACAAACGATTTATAGGCGTCATTAATTAGAAAGCGTTCGATAAAATAAAAAATAAATTTTACATTTTTTTTCTCGTATTATAAAACGTATAAGAACAGATATTTGAGATATTTATCATAAAAAATGTATCAATTTCAATCTTACTTTAATATAATAATAAAACACAATATTTAAATGTAATTATTGAAAATATTATACCTAAGTCGAGTCTGTTAGTTACAATAACTAAGCTTACTATTATAAAGTATTATAACTTGATCAGATTTTCAAATATTTGATCTATAACTATATGATTATGTGTGTATATATATATATATATGACTTAAGTATAACAAAATTAAATTTAAAAAAGAACCATAAGGTTTTTTCGGAACACCATTATTTTGGATTCGGTCTATTATCCATTCAAATTAGTTGTTATTTTCTCATTTGCACATATCATAAATAAAAATATAATCCACGCGCAATTCAATAATCAAAAACAAATAATTTATAATATACATTAATTTTTTTTTTTTTATTTAATATCAAAAATGTGCATGACATATGTATGTGATCTTAAAATATGCTTTACGAATGCAAGAACTCTAAAATATGAAAAATATCATAATTATAAAGAATTGTTATGTCATAAAATACATTTTGGTAAAAATTAGCTATTTTATTAGAAAAAGAAATATGCCCTATAGTAGGGAAAACGTCAGCCCTAGTTATATAACTCAAAAGCATTAATTTCGTAGTGACGATAGTGTAATGGAATGCAAGAAAGTACCTGAATTGCCTAACCGGCTTGCCGTGTGACGTGTAGTTAAGAACAAAAATTGCGTCGATTATGTTATAAATTTATAATAATACTGTACATACAAAATACATGCACTGTTTATTATTTTATTATTTTATAACATTGAACTACACAACTTTTAAGTGTTTGGTTTATATTTTGAAACATTTTTAGCTATTTTCGGAGTGCAACCGTATACCCACAACTAAGATATTTGAAAATATACGATTTACTACAAATCCAAAAATCTAATAACAGTATGACGAAATCTTTTATTCTATGTAACTATTAAGCTGTATTATTACGTTCACTGTGGTCAGTAGGAGATTGTTTAATCTTTTTTAGTGTATTTACAATAATACGATAGTGTAAATAAACTGTGACGAAATGAATTACTATATCATTAAGATGCGTCTAATGACCGAGATTAATCGGTTTTCTAATCATTTCAAACATAATATTTTTCGTGCAATATAGTCTTGTGATTTTTTTTTCAATGTTAACAAAATGTATTTAATTTGTCTATAGTCATGATTTATGTTGTAGTACGATCTCTTCTGTTATATGTACTATAGAGATCAAATTAATGTTAAGTCATTAAATATCGGAAATAACTTTGTCTAATTAATTATTATTATTTTTTTGTTTTAAATGACAATTATGTCGTGACAACTAGGTCACTGGTTATTCATGTGTTACTTTTAAATTGTATTGGTATATCATATATTATTTATTTATTATTCTTTGTAACTATATTATAATATATTATGGGCGTTTAGTTAAAATAAAACCAATACTGTTATTAACATTTAGTTTTTTTTTTCAAATACATTCAATGTATTTTTCATAAAAAAAAAATGATCGTAATTTATTTACGGAAACAGGAAATAAGTAGTTTTGATCACAATTGTAGGTAAACACTTTATACTATACAGTTAAATTGGATTCTCAGTAGAAAGTCCGTAGACAAAAAACAATGAAAACATGTTTAATTGGAAGAAAGATGTGAACAACACAAACATTTTACACTATTAGTTTGCTTCTTGGCTGTAATACGAACGGCCGTAGAGCTTTGTAAGAGTAAATACATCTTATCGTTAAATTTTATAGTTGCGAAACATTTAAACGTACACCGTATAAATTAAAATTTACGAATAATATATTGTGTATGTGCAAACATATTTCTAAGAAAATGCATTGCTTTCGTTCATTACGTGCGTGAAATACACACAAGGTTTTCCGATTTTAACTGGTATCTCTGTATGTTATTGAAATTATAAAAATGATTCAAGTGCAAACCCGACGAACCATTTACAATTTTAAATACCTTGTACAACGGAGCATCTTGGTATCGACGCTACTTGACCGGACTAAGCTCCTGAACAAACGGAGCACGTTTTTTGAATTTTTCTCCCTCGCACCTGAAAACCGTTTTTTACGGGTACACCGAACGGTCCCAGACGCGTCACGTCACCATCAGCACATTTTACAGGTAACGTAACTCGCGCATAACTTCCATGTGTTCTTTTCCGAAATCTTCTTTCTTTCCACCGGGTATAGTGTGACGACAGCACGTTTGCCGCAAGAGTATGTAAGAAAAAAAAAAACCATGTACGACGACGAGCCGTAATATTGAGATGAGCCAGTGGCGACGTCACGTCCTTGCGGGGCAAAAGTCGATTTTTTTAACGCTTCAAATTGTATCCTTTGTTGACGACAAAAGGACGGCTGGCACTATGGTTCACGCGCACGGGGTAACGGCGGTGGGGGAGATGGTTCATTTCTGAGACGACGCGTGAAAGAGTAAGTAGAAAGATGCAAAAGAAAAAGAAAAAAAAGGATTTTCGGTGCGGCGGCGGCGACGACGTCTGCGTTTTCAAAGGCAAAGTTGTACCGCACGCGGCGACCATCGGGGTGTGTGTTATAGGATGCCCCGAAGAGGTTCAGTCTCGGATTATTGTCGGCGCACGTGTGTGTACGCTAGAGCATCAGTGCGTGTGTGTGCACGCGCCCTCGACAACCGCGTAGAAACGAGTGACGGTGGGATGGGGCAGACGCACAGTCGCCGTCGAGCACGCGTGATCGGAATTGAATATTTTCGGTGGCTATATTATATACGGGGGCTGCGAGCGACTGTGTAACGTATAATGTATACACAGCGAGCGTGGACGAAAGAGAGGAGAGTGGAAGCGAAAAAATGTCGTGTAAAATAATAAACAGCACCGGCGCGTCGTGAATAATATCCGTCGTCGCCGGTGGCATTTGAATAGCTTCAGCGCAGGGCGGACGGAGGGGAAAATGAAACGTCCGAGCTCCGTCGTGCGGGTTTAACGCGCGTATGTGGAACGACGCGTGCAATAGAAACACGAGCCTTGTCGTGTCGCACGTAACACTGAGGCGGACTGATGCCGCGACACCGTTTCCGTATTTTCCGCAATCGGTGTTTAACCGGAACCAGAATTCTGGCGAACCGACTGTGCGCGTGCAAGGGGTACAGTCGCGGTGACGCGCGCGTTTATAAATATGCAGGGCGATTTTTTAACCATGCTCGCCCCAATTTTTTTTGCCCGAAAAATGATTAGATTTGGATTTTTTTTTTTTTTGTTCACGTAATCATACACAAATTATATTAATTTACCTTAATACTTCTATTAGAATAGTTAAAATACTATTCTTACGAATTTTGATTTCGATACATCGAAATTAAAAGTGTTCTCAATGAAAAACCGCAGTGAAAAAAAAGTGTTTCCATTTGAAAAATAAAAGCTTGTGCCATCACAGGACACCCTCAAGGTGGCATAAAAGCTTTTTAACGGCCGAAAAAGAGTTGGCTAAAAAAGCACCCTGTATATATGCATGTACGAGCACCGGTAAAGACATATCGGTCATCCACAGTAGTCCTGCGGCCATGGCCCATATTCCACGTGGATATAGAACGTGCAATCACGGTGATTTGATTGGATATTTATACATTTTATATTTTATGGTTGTCGATAAACATTGTTAATTAAAAGCGGCAATTTGGTATTTAAACGACTAATAAGAAATAATAATGTATCGTGGTAAAATAAAAATAAATATCTTTACAGTGGAAATTTCGCGCAGCAAAAATGAGCATTTCACGCTAACAATATATATTTTTAAGATTCGCAACAGAACACTCTTTAGATTATGATATTGCTGTTTACAAAACTATACAGGAAAAGTTATAAATCATTGGTAAGGAGTTTCACCGTATCATAATACAATACAAGTTTGAAATATTCATTTATAACAATTGCAGTTTAAAATAATTTGCAACGAAGAGATAAAAAAAAGGACTTATATACGAGTAGTATATAATCTACAGTGAATTAAGATCTTTAAAGATATAGTTTTAGGTAAGTCCATTTTCAAATTCACTTGTAAGTTTCAATCCAAACAAAAAATGTAAATACGAAATTATCGCCTTTTTCTTTCACATCCTTGTATCTAATTCATTAACTTAAAGTTAAAATATATTACATACGCGCCATACACATATTTATGTAGATCTTGGTCAAAATGTTTTGTGGGCATTAAAATATAATCGAAAAATAGTACATTCAGTGTAAAAATGAAATCATAAGACATGTTAAATGTATTACAATAGTTTTTTTTATGTAAAAGACATTTTTCTTTTAGATGACAAAACTTTCAAACAAAAGTTACTCTCTCCCAAGAGTTGATACGCCATTCAAGTTAAATTTATAAAAATCAACATCCCCCATTTCACTTTCACGCCAAGTTTTGTCTCATGAAAAGATCTGTCTATTAAAAAGAAACCCGACAGTAACAATAGCAACAACAACAGAATATAAATAAGATTTATTTAAGATGATGGGAAAAAGGTATACTATGACATAAATGATTTAAGCACGGTACACACTGTATGAAGAAAGAACATTATTCAGAATACATACAAAATAATTTAATTATTATGCGAAGTGGTAGGTATAAATAAAATAAACTACAGTAATTTTTTTTAAATTCAGTGTAAAGGTAAATTCCAAATAAAGCAGTTATAGAAATTTGGTATAAATGCCATATCTTCTATCAGAAAAAAAATAAGAAACTTTTTTCAACTGTAATTTACATGATATTCAAATGCGCATATTTTTACTACTCAAAATATTAGGTACATATTTATACACGTGTAGTATATTCGTAAATATAAAATGTAACAAACGAATAATATCATAATATTATGATCGCAGCTGCAGTATAGTGTTCCGCAGCACGTACTTCTGCGCCACAGGGCGTAGCGTTACAATAAGTTATAAAGGTTTTACTAATTTTTCACGAATTCTCGAATTGTTTTGAAACGTCGATCGGTATCCAAAAGTCTCGGACGACAACCGTCCACAATTATCATTATTGTATTTATTAACTTCGGACGAAACACGATATTATTCGGTCTTATCGCGAAAATAGCAACAGCTTCGAACACAGACAGAAAATACGTGTACAGTCCGTGCCAGATGCATTGGCGTAGCATTCAAACCGTTTTATCAGCAATTGTTTCCAAACTTTGCTCGGCCGCGACCGCCCTTCAATCGACGCTATAGGCATCCGGAAATGAGCCATCGCGGCCGACGCGGTAGGCGTCGCGGCTAAGAATGATGTAGATTGATGAACACCACGAACGTGGCGCGGCGACAATTAAACGTACAATAATAGTAATAACACGACCATTGTGCGACGCGTATTGTGGACCGGCGGCGATCGCGTGAAACGTCGAAAATGCACTCGATCGCCTATGATCGATACTGCGTGTGCACCGTGCAATAACCGCTCTACCGCGTTTTCATTTTTCACCCCGGGTGTGAATTTTGTTCGACCGAACGCGCTTCAGAATCGGTTATGGAGTAACGGAAAAAATTCACCGGCAACGTATAATCGGTACGCACAAGATATCAGTATCACCGCGTACACTATTGTCGCGTGAGGTAAATTTTACGCAGTCAGCTGCGGCATAGGTACAACACGTACGAGTATACATAGGTATACAACGGCGCGTATACTATTGCATAAAAATGGCGACGGAAATATTATACTTCAACGGTTCACGCATTTTACGCGATATATCGTACGGAAAAAATATCTGTAATATATTGTTATATGTATTGCGCATAATACGTATTGATACGTGGTATAAAATATATAAGCACAACCCATACGTGTACCTCATATACTTCACGTTTTCTTCTCGTCACGGTTCCTACGAACAATAACGGCATTGTTTTGGTTTTTTTTTTTTATTTTTTTTTTTTGTTCATAGTGTCCCCGCCACGAGGGAAAGAACAAAAATACATACGCCAATCGTCGCGTGCGTATAATGACGCTCGTTGCGTACACCGCTCGCACGAACATAAACAGCAATACAGCAGCGGTGGTGGATAAAATGGGCCAGGACATGGAACGCGGTGGAGACGGAGGAAGGACGAGAAACATAAGAAGCGTCGGAGAAATAATATAACCTCCTCCCCACCCCCAGTGTAGGGGTAAAATGGCGGAAATGAAAGGAAGAGAAAGAAAAAAAAAAGATAGCGTCGATGGTGGTGGGTTGGCTTATTATTACTATTATTATTATTATTATTATTATTATTACATTCTCCGCTGGGGCATTATTCTCCGCCACCACATAATAATAGCGACTACGGTAAAACCTTATACACACTGCGCTCCTTCTTGTGTTTCTTATCTGTGCGTTTCCACACCCTTTTAAAAATTGTTGCCCCCGCCGCGTACTCCTTTATAATACGCTGCACGCGGTGGCGGTCGTCGCGGTCGCCACCGCCACCAGCGCCGAAGAGATCCTTTACCTCCCCACACCGTCCGACCGTCACACCGGCTAAAGTATACGTAAATATATACTATATATATATATATACAATGCAGTGTTTCGCGTGCGCGTAATGTTCGCCACTTAACCTAACCACTTCATCCTCGCCGTATCCTTTTCCTCGTCCCGCGGTATTTTATTCATAAAGTCACACCACCATCACCACCACCGACAACCACCTTGCGGGCGCGTACCCTCCGGTCCACGCGTTAGCACAGACAATAATATTCTAATACTATACGTATAATACATAAACGTCAGTCACACCCCTGCGCTCTCCTCCTATCGTTGTTGTCTCCACCCCCCCCCCCTTCTCCAAAAACAACTCGTGCTCGGATCTTTTCTCTTTCTATCTCTCCCCCACGCACACCCGTCACCTCACCCTCGCATAATATCTATCCATCTGATTTATATTATATAGCACGCCGCCGACGACGAGTACAAATTGTGAATCGTCTTTATCTCGTCGTATTATTGTTCCCCGCAAAACAAATGCGCCTCGGCGGCGGCTAATACCCACTAGACTTTTTCACGCCCTTGCCTGCATCACACCCATTTTCCGCTTTTATGAGGCCCAGTAGAGGTGGTGCACATTCTTCCTAACAAACGCAGCATATATATATATATATATATATATAATATAAACACTGTACACAATCGTTGTGATTGTTTTTATCGCGGCCGCACGCGCCACCGTTCACCCGGCACTACAATGGATATATATATATTATATATATCATGAACGATGAAGTATTTTGTTATATGCAATCCATACACACTCACACACACACATACACCATGGTCACGTGCAGACAATATCCATGATATTTTATTATCCGAGTACATCGAAAAATTGTCACCGAGCACGTGTCATTATATTATATTATGATCACTATATTATCCTAGTACTCGACTTTTATGCTTCTGCAGACCATAATCTGTTAAGCTCTCATTGTTGTTCTCATTGACCCAAACCTAATTAGAATTTAAATCGAGCTACGATCTTAATATTTTATAGCGTATTTTTTATGTGTACGATTGCTTGTGAAAATTAACAAACACAATTATTTATTTAGACTATTATAGTTCTCTCGTTTCAAATTACTACCTATACTTACGGTCTACGGAACAGTAATTTTGTCAGACCAATTGATTCCGATCAATGTACCCGCTGAGAAAAATGTATAAAAAAATTACAATGGGCTTTATTAAAGCTGTCTTAAAACCCCTTCCGGAATTTTACTTACAAATTATCCTGTTCATACCCATCGACACAAGGTTATCGGTTTATTACCCGCCCGGATATTCGATTAAGTATAGGATAGTTACACGCCACTGAACTAAATTTACCATACTTCCGGATTTGTCAAAACAAACTTTTTACATTACTGGTGATGCGGGTAATGAAATAGTCGTAGATACTGGCGTGAATAACAGATATAACTGTTTATATAATATACGCACATGCAATCGTTTTAGAAAAGATTTTAGTTTTTGTTTTGCGGAAGCAACAGCGGCGGTGGTTTTGTTACGATTTTAATTCGTCACGGCACACTGGTTCAGGCCTTTACGGTCAGGTCTCGGAGATTAAGCAAGTGCGCGACAATTTATATGAGAGTTTAAGGGTGGAAAATCGCCGTTTATACGCGGATAACTGTAATATATGAAATCGACAGAATGGTCGTGAGTTGATTGATTTGTCACTCATTGCGTTAAAATATCTATGCGTGTACCCAAACATGGTACAACAACCCTTGCCCAATAATTAATATAAATAATTTATGCAAAATTATTATTCTTTCAAATTTCAATGGTTCACTTTACTACTATAATAAGTGTATCATTTAAACAATTTTTATTTTTACCGCACAAGGACAATTATTTTTAACAGAATTAAAAATGCAATGTTAATATTCTTTGTTTTGTGCAATTATTTATTTATGAGGTTTTCAATGATTAATTTTGTCAAGGGTATTCATTCAGCCTGAAAATGACATAGTAAACTGTAACAAATAATTTATACATTTCCAGTGTACGTATACTAACTGCATAGTGCATGCGAAAATGTACTTCCATAGTTCCATATTACATTGTACAGACATGGGTTTACAGTTTAAAAAATCCACGTATAATTAGTAGTACCCAATAATAGAGTAATCGATCGTAACATAATTGTATCAATATTTCGATCAAACTATCAAAGGTTATGAATTTATGTTGTTATTGTACTACTCGTAATATTATTATGATGTTCATTATGCAACTATTATGGAAAAAAAAAGGTATTAATGAACAGTCCATAAATAACGGGCTGATTGATTGGTCTCATTGTTAATGTGTTATTACCTTTTATCATTGAACAACTGAATTATTTCCTTTGTACGTATTTGTCCCACGCATTGTGTTAAGTATTTATTGCGAATAATGTATACAACAATGGTTGAAAATGTTGAACTATAAGTGTTTGTAAAAACTGAAAAATATCTATATCATAATATATATACGTTAAAATGATTTAATATTTTAAATTAATACCACGATCAAAACGAATGAAAAAAAATACACATAGATTTTATTTCGAAGTATAAGTAAATTGGGTAAGGATAAGTTCGAATTTTATTTATCGAAGTACCAGCAATACCGATTGTGGTCGTAAATGTTAATAGACACTTATTTTTATTTCAATCTTTTGAATTGTAAATCTATTTCAATTCTTGTTTCTCATAGTACTTCAAAATTAAACACAAAAGATAATTTATGGAAGTTAGAATGTAAAATTATACCATAATATAGTGTCATATACTCATATACAGTTTTTTATTTACTTCGTTACTCAACGTATTAAGCTTATAGGTACTAACATTAACATTATTTATACAATTAAAATATTTTACAAAACACATCTAAAATTTCATAGGTAAATCAATACATTTGGAATCATATATCAGCAGTAATTTTAATACTTGATGTATATAAACACTTTGTATGTAACTTAATATTATTTATTATGTTGGTAATTAACTTAGTTTTTATTATTTGATTAGAATTGTATAGGAAAATGTGTACTTGCAATAAAATGTTATAGTGCGTAGTACCTTAATATGTATACATAATATACATACATGTTTGGTTCGAGAGATTATCACCGCACGAATAGACTTGCAGTCCACTGCGTCTTATTTCATTTTCAATCTAATTATCGTTATAATGTATAGGTAAAGTTAGAATAAAAGTCCCTAAGAAATTCACTTTTGTGAAAATAATGAAAAATGTAATAATACTCACTTTTGTAAAAAAAAATCCAAAGGGTACAGAGCCAAAGATGTCACCTTTGATGGGTGTTTAAGACATGGGATCTATATATGCTAACTATTTAATAAAGCGTATACATGCAGTTTTACACCAAAACTATGGACTAAATTCAATTTTACCAAAAGATATGATTAGAACTATATAAATGTATTTTTATCAGACAGTGTTCCAATATGTTATTAAGATATGGGGCGGAGCAACTGAAAATGCAATCAAACCACTTCAGCAACAGCAAAATAAAATTATTAGAATTTGTAAGGGTAAAAACAGCTTAGTGGAGAATCAACAAAAAGCGATTATAATGAACTTGGAGTTTTACCAGTTAAATTAATTTACAACAAATTTGCTATATCATGGATAGTAAAAAACTATAAACAGTTGGTTTAATATTAATTCATAATTGATTAAAATCTAAGATAGACAGGGCGTACAATGATCCTGTAATCTACACTTAAATATCGTTTGGTCAAAGATTTCTGGATTATCTAGGTCCCACTTTTTATGAATAATGAATCAAAAAAAAAGGGTATGTACGTATAACACAAACATTTGTGAAGAAATTGTAAAAATTGGTAATGTATAAATATGCCAAATGTCTAATTAGGCAGAGTGCGAAACAGATACGTTTTATGCTTCCACAAAGCTAGTTTTGAAATTTTATTGTGCATATAAATGCATATTTTGCGTCTTTTTGGTTTTTAGGGCATATTTTACACTTTTATACGCTAATTTATACTTTTTGAGACATATTTAACTTGAATCGAATTTTTCCACAGTGACATTTTTATTTCAAACATACAGTCAAAATGCGGGCTTTTATTCGATTAGGATTTATTTATAGACACGACAAGAATCAATATTTTAGTATTTAGTCTCAGTCAGTTCTGCGGAATGTACATTCGTGTTATCGTACCGACTTATTAGCCGTATTATAAATTAATTTGAACATTTTAATTTGTAATAAAATGCCGAAAGTTAAACAGCATTTGAGTAGCCGGTTAAATTGTTTTGTGTCTGATTTTGGTGCCCGTACGTTTTCGACCGACGGTAAAGTCCTGTACTGTAACTATTGTGACGTTAAATTAGGGAGTGAAAAACGGTTTAAGGTTACGCAACACATTAATACAGATAAACACAAAAATTCCGTCAAACGTAAAGAAAAAAGGCTCAAAAAGTGCATATTAAGGGGTTTTTTAGTGCATAAGTGCTTGCATATTTAGAGCTTTTTTAGAGCTACAAGTCCTCTGCCCTAGTTATAACTATTATTAATATTTTTTATTTCATATTATGTTGTTGTTATTTTAGTCGTTATTTTTTCCTTTCACATCTAATAGTTTAAATATCATATCTGTATATATATATACCATATACGAAATACATTATAATTAGATAAATCAATGTAAAACTTATTTAAAAATCGTTGAAACCCTTTATCTCCAACCCAAGCGACGCTTAAAGGAGATGGATTCAATCACTAAATCCGTATAGTTTATGATACACATATATCCTGTACAGATATTTTTCCGATTTAAAAAAATAAATAGTATACAATTACGGCAATAGTGACCGCATTGACGTGCCATTAAATGTTTCATCACAGACGCCGTCAGTGGATCACGATCGACACTTAAGTTTGTCATCGTTTTCCCACTGGACGTCGTCGGTGCTGCGACATAATAATATTATTACGTACACGCGGCCGCGGCGGGGCGTCAACGTGCGCATGCAAATGCGCGGGTGTCCATGTGGATTTAGCGCGCGACTGATCGGTGAATTTATTGCGCGACCACCGGCCGGCCATTACAGCGGCGAACCCGGCGCCCGGTCCCAAGATTAAACGGGATCGCGGTTGGTGGGTACCGCTATAATAATATAACGCCGAAGGTATGGTACGGCGATAAATATGCGGCGCGCCGAGGCCCTGCGTGCTGGTGGATACGGCCGGTCATCCTCGGGCCATGATTCACGGGGACCGATACCCGGACGTCGTCGCGTCCCGTGCACGGGATGTAATGCGTATATATTTTATATTTATATGTTACATTTATACGCGTTCTACGACGGTGATAGTAATAATAATAATAATAATAATAATAATAATACGTGTAGTGCCGACGCACTAAAGGCGAATATTTACTGCGGAGGTGACGCCGCGGTGCGTAGCAGATCTCTTTTCTACATCTCGCCGGGTGCCGACGGACGGTGGGGAAACCGCGAAAATAAAACTTTTTCCGCCACTATCGCCTTACACGCCACCACCATATATTGTGTTACACGCATACGTCCGTACACGATATATTATATACACGCGCGCGCGCGCGCACATATAACATTGTTATTACCACTGCCGTCGATATATAATAATATATTGTACGTTTCTCTCGCGTTTTACATTTTCTCTTTCTCGGGTGTCCCTATGCGCGTATGCGTGCACCCACGGACCGATAAAAATCGTAATTTCCTTTTTTTGACCAACGCGCCGCTTATCCGGCCCCGTGGTAGGTACGGCGGCGGCGATGTACACGCGTCGTTTTCTTTTCCACCTATTATTATTGCTGTACCGCGTGCCTTATCTGGCGGCTCGCGTGTATAATAAACGGCCGCGACCTTTAACCCTCAAGTCTCGCTGCACATTTGCCTTTTTATACACGCACAAGCGCACCGCTTTCTATTCGTCTTCGTCTCTCTGCTACCGCCCTTAACCACATACCACGGTTTCCGTTTTCCGTTTCTCTTCTGCACCCCCGCGCGGTGTACCGACGGTGACGACGTACGAACGCGCCAAATATCTTATTATTATTATTATTATTATTATCATCATCATCTTTTCCCGTCGCTACGTACGTAATATAATCATCTTATGCATACACTAATACATTAATATGCCCATGCATGAATTAACTATCCGTTTCAGTGTAATTATTATTACGACGGTATTCTACTAACGGACTTTCAAGTTGCACGTGTATGTTTCCGTAAAACGTCATTAATATATTTTAATATATCATGTGCAGCAACACGTGCCAAATCCCGAGAAAATGTTTCCGCATAGGCTAAATACGTATTTATCTTATCAAGCACTATTAAATACGTGTTGCTATTCTTAAATTTAATTAAATTTAGTGCTTGATATGATAATAGGTAATCAATAGCCTCATTATGTATAAATTTAAATACTCATGATATCAACTTAATTATTATTATTTTTGGCATTTTACCTTATCCGTCGCGTACGCCGTTGTCGCCTCGCGATGGGTAAATATGAGGCCAATTTTTGTATCGAAAAGCACGGCATCGTAGTGAGACCTACCCCAGGCTGACTTACGCGATCCAAAAAGCAGTCTGCTCCCCGGACTCCACGTGCGGTGTATATCTCGATCAATGATAGTTAGATTTATTCCGGCATTGTACCGATCGTGATATTGTTTCGTCTTATGGTGCAATAGTTGGAGCAATTCTGGCATTTTATCGGCGGTACACCGTACGTCCGAGTCCTCCTGTTCCCGACAGTGCGCTTTGATCCCCGACCGTTATTATATTTATGTTTATTCTTTTATAGTATTTCTACTGTTCCCGACAGTATTATTATAACAACAAAAAACCACCGAAGAACATCAATTAAAATAAAAACATTGGTGAGATTAGCAATGGAGAATTAAGATCAATGTTACTCTCATTGATCAACCCACATCACCTTTAGTGTCCACTTTGGAGATAATACTACTCTAAACGAAAAAATAATTCCAATGGAAAACTCGATAAAACACTAAAGAGTGTTTATCTTAATAAAAGGCTTACCGGGGTGACACGCATTAAAATCAAAAGAAAATCTTTAAATCTCATACTACATAAATTTAGGCATCTTCTTCGGTCCTAAATTTCACTCGAAAACAAACTACTGATATATGTATAAATAAATTATTCATCCTGCTATGACATATGGTACCCACATTTCGAATGCTGCCAAAATATCAAACTGAAATATTTTTTCAAGTATTTCAGTCTATTAATTTAAGGCAATAACAAACGCTCCGTGGTATGTTAACACTCTGCACAATGACCTTAATAAAATGCACACTTTAAACTTTTGCCCATAATTATCGTGCAAACTTCCACGCAGTTAGGATTAAGTAGTATTCTAAACCCACTAATCTCTAATCTGCCCCCTGCTATTATTCTTGATAATCGTCCTCGACGCCTCAAACGTAACACTTTCCTGGTGATTTAATATTTTAATTGTTAAATAGCCAAAAAATACAATAAAAAAACTCATTATCTAAATAGTTTCAATGGATGCCACCTTCTGTCATGCCACCACGCCTATTGTACATAATTAACTAACTCGCTTATTGTGTTATGTACCTTAAATATTGTAAATGTTTCTTTTTATTTCTAGTATAAAAAAAAACGTTCTCTTACTGTTGAAACAATGATTAATTCTATATACAGTATATAGCAATCTTTATTCCAAGTATATTAATGTTTTCAATAAAATTCTTTGATTTCGCGCATTATAGAAAAAACACAGCATTTAAACCACATTATAAATCCTCGAATCTAGAACACTAGTAAATGAATACTCATACTTGTATTAAAATGTCTTTAATATTGCACTGTTTTCCAGAGCTGTTTGTAATAAATCTTTTATTGACTGTCATTTTTATGAATCAAGCTGTTCATAATAGGATTATAATAGGTATGCAGTATCATGTTTATTACATTTAAATGTATACATAAAACAAACACAGTAAGTTGATATGTCTTAAAATTGACTTTCGAAAAATAATGACGAACAGCGAACACTAAAGTGGATTAGGAGGTTTGTACACACTATATTATATGGGGGGAAAAATCACTTCCCCGTCTCGTGCTATCGCGATCATCTCCCATGCCTTTCAACTTTTCTCGCGATCTATATTATTCTTACTGTATACACTATACAGTGTACACAATATATATCATATTCGCGTCGTTAATATTTCGGTGTATCTCGACTTGTGTACTAAATGCGTATTACCGCGACGGACCTGTGCCGTGGGAAATGATCAACCATAGATCTCTCTCATTCTCTCTCCGTCGCTGTTCGCCCCGTACGACTGTACTTCTTTCGATCATGCGCGGAGTGCAATGAACGCACTGCACAAGCGACCGCGGTGGCACACAAGACCATGCGCGCCAAACTTCAGCCATAGGCCGCCGGTAATTACAGTCACGCGTAGTTCGCATTAATATCCAAACGGAATGCAGTGCGTAAACATCATCGTAATTGCGGAACTTTTGTTTTTCCCCACGGTTTTATCCGTAACCCTCCCCTCCCCTCTCCTCGTAAATCACGCGCGCACACATACACAAAAACACACACGCACACGCACACATACGCAGCGCGTTAATGCATCGAGTTTTCAAACTCTTAACGCACGCGCGACGGCATCCGTAGATTGAACGTTTCCTGCCGCGACGATGAGCTTAATAACAGCTATCGCGTTCGCGTTTCCTTTGCCGCCGTGTCGCTTTATAATTGATAGTATAATACGATTATTATGCGACGCTATCTGCGCGCAGAGTCGCCATCGCCGGCGCGTTCGGGTATCCGCCCGCGTACGTCGCGGTTCTCGAGGAAAATCTTCATCCGTTATCTTCACGACGACACGTGGAGCGTACGTGGTGTACCGTATAAGTACAATAACCAAAAGCAATCAAAAGTTTACGATAATTCTTGCAACAATACGACGCGTTTCACTTTATGCGAAACTCGGCAACGGAAATCTATGTGTTCTAACGGTAACGTGCGCGTGTATCCTACACGTGAATTCGAGTATGCGTATGAGCGTGTGTACAGGGTGTCCCGCCGAGATTTACACGGAGCGATAACTCCAGCGTTAACAGAGATAATCAAATTCTGGTTTTTTTTCTGCATGAGCATCCCTGGGCAAAGGCAATTTTGTTGACAATAGTTTGTTATTAAAGAAGTTAAAAAATTTACTTTTTATTTTATAATTGTTGAGAAATTCTTCTCGTCTTATAGGGGCTTCTTTTTCTTAACATTTTTACGCTTCAACTTTCAGTTTTTATTGGATTAATCAATTTTAATAATTGTATCATGTAAATTATTATCACTTCGTAATTTTTCCAAAAAGGTGTTTAAAATTGTGTAAATAAAGTTCATTATTTTCTTGTAAACTAAAAAAATTATTAAAAATCAAAATGGACTGCGTTGTTTGAGTTGTTCCTAAAAATAACTGGTGATCAGTCGCTATAGTGCCGAAACCTAAAGTCATGACATAATGACGTATATAGGTACTTCACAGGAGCGTTTATCAACTCATCGTTTCTCGAAACTGGTCTTTGATCATTCGTGATCCTGGGAACTTTCGCGGATCACCAATGTTATCTAAGGCGGCGTGCACGTCTTGCAATCACATTAGTTACTTAGCCAAACGTTAAAACGCGTAATATTTTCCGGTGTGGCAAGACGAGTGTACTCGTCAGCTGCTCCGTATGCATATGGTCCCGCTACACAATGGATCGTTGGCGACGGGGTGAGACTCTAGTCGGCGCGCATTTTTCTTCGGTGATAATGAACTTTTTTCGTGGCAACGGGCGACCCGTTGCTAATGGACCGCGTTTAACGCGAATCGAATTAGGGCGGTTCTCTCTCTCTGCCTCTCTCACTTTCTGTATCCGTCTCTTGCGTGAATGCGCGCCGCGTTTCAATTGGCCGCCGCTTCTCGTTATTACCATAATTTGCCATGCGAATGTGTTTTCATTATTTATCTTTTCACGCGGAATGATTGCGTAAACAACATATTATACGCACAGCGAGAGCAGGTACAGGTTGAAGATGGTAGTGGTGGTGGTGGCGGAAAAATTACACACACAGATTCAAGCGGAGAAAATTATCCGATTCATTCAGCGACTGCGGAGCGGCCGTCTGCTGTAGGAAACGGGAATGAGGCTGTAGCGGGCCGGGAGAAGGAGGAGTGAAACGGGCGAGAGGAGAGTGGCCGAATGAAATGAGAGAAAAAGGGGACGAAAAAAAGTGACGAAAAATGCAAATTAACCCACGAGCGCGTAAAGAACTTACCACCGTCGCATTGTTTGAGAAATGTTTGCGTGAATAGGAAACGGCGACGGCGTTTTCAGGCCGCCGCGCCGCGCAATTAGAAGGGCTATTGTCGACCGGCGACACGGCATCCCGGCAGTGGTGCTGAAAAAAAAAAACGCGTGTCGACGAAATTTAATTTGCTAATCCTTAACTAGTTTTTGTTGCCACACCCCGGCCAGATGAAGCCCGTTGGAAAGTTACAACAACATAATATACTTCGACAAGTTCGACACAACGACGTGTATACTCGTGTCTCTTATCCGCAGCTGTCTCTGAAGTGCAGCGGTATTTGTCATCGCACCGGTTTCTAAAATGTACGATTTGCGTGATGGCTCGTTGCACCACAGTGACTTGTAAAAGACTTAAGCTAGATTTTTATTTCCGCGTAGAGGAGGGAAACGACCACCGATTTCGGTTCTTGAGGTTAAACAAATGTATTTATACAGATCAGTCAGTTTATACAACCGATAATGTTTTGTTGATTGATATTTTTTTATACCAGTATATATACACGATCAAAAAACGCAATGTAATAATACTTCAACGAGTACTTTTACTTATTTACGATTATACAATTATCATAAATTTCGTTCAAAATTTATGTACAGTTAATTTAAACACAGATGAAAATAAAATATTCACGAGTCATAAAGATTTGATCATCGGCATGACGGCATGGCACCACGAGTTTGCTAGTCCTATCTTAGACCACTAAAATAGCCATTCTTAAACTATTGACAGATAAAAGATATACTATAAATTACTACTTTTTTTAAAAAAATCCACAATAAACTAAAATTTCTCTGGTAAAAACGAAACAGTACTACTATCGTACTAATTATTATACTCTTGCGTAAAATGTACAAATAAAAAAAAATATAATAAATATCGTCCATACTTGAATAATTAAGTTTATTTCAATTTTTTACAACGCATTGTACTATAAAAGGCTTACTTCTAGAGTCTAGACATTTACTTTAGAAATCTAGCTTTTGTATGCAATCGCACCAAAATGTTTCTCGGAGCCATCGTGATGTGCAAAACAGCTGTGTAAAATTATACATTATAATTGGGAGTTGAAACACACTATCGCATATTTTATTTCGCCTGCATAAATAAATCTCTGAACAAAGTGCCATAATATAGGTAATATGAGTTAAGTACATACCACAGAAACGAGGCATGTATTTACTATTCGAGATAGTGATTCAACAACTTTTCGGCGAAACAGCACTACCGCCTACACGCGAATTGCACACGGGAAATCACAAACCACAAACCAATTAATATTGGATAACGACCTAGGAGTTAAGCTTATTATATAATGCGATGCGGAAGGTACTATATATTAGTTATAAGACGCAAGTTTCAACCACGGTGTTTCTTCCCGTGTTAACGCGCTAAAGCATACATCGCGTCGTAATCTGCGGAAGAAAATAACCACGGGATACAGAAAAATGTTATGATATTAAATTTTTTACGGACTTTTATATTATACGAGTCGATAGTAATAACGTACAATTTTTTTAACTAATGTATCATGCATGTGGATTTAAAATTATTGTTGTATAAAAGCGGTTGTAAACAAAATGTAATGAACATGAAATATTTGAACAACCCAGTAAAATCAGTAGGTAACTATTAATAATATACCTATTCTTGTAATACATTTGAAACTATCATCAAAATTAATAAAGTACTGACCACGAACTAAAGTAGTATACATAGTACGTTCTCATTCCTGCGCACTCTTTACTAGAGACAAACTTATAATTTTTATGATTTGCTAAGGTCTGGTGTATTACAACAAATTACATTTTTCCGCGATATAAATCTATTAACCCGAAATTAGCGTACTAAGATAGAAATTGATACCTACTGGCTACTAAAAATGACTTGTATACAGTTTATATACAAAGTGTATCTATTTTGAAACAAATGTACCCTACAAAAAGGTCAAAGCATATATTGCATTTTATAAAAAAAATAAAACTATTACAGTTAATAAAGTTCTCATTCGTTTAGCAAAGTTAAAGCGCAATTACACAAAATAAGCATAATAAATATGTAAACAACATTTTCATTCGCTTTCAAAATTCTTATATGAGAATACATTTCACACATCTCGTCATAATTATTCTGAAGATTTGCGTATATTATAAATTTTAAAATTATGATAGTATGATATACTCAAATGGTAAAAGGACGAAACACACGTATCATCTTCTACACGAAAATAATAATACCTTTACACAATTTTTTAAAACATATTGTAGTCGAACATTATGTAATAAAATACTTATTTATAGCAGAAATATAGTAGCTTTAGTGCATTTTTTACGACACCTGCAATGGAGCGAGAAAGAGAGAGTGAGTGAGAGACTTTAACAACTCGGTTGCATGAATATTATGATAGCGACGTGTATGAATGGATTTTAAATTATCTAGATGAATTGCAATGTTTAAATGTCGCTATCTTTTTAATAACCATTTGCCAGTCATTTAAACTTTAGAAATTAATTTATAACGCAGTCCCTTTATTATACAAGTCCATATAGCTACAAATAAAATTCGCGGCAAAACGACTACAGCTCGATTTTCATGTTGCACTTACATGCAATACATAACTTGAGTCTTGAGGAGATTGCAAGTCATAATTTTCTGTGTTTGTCCGTCACAAGTGCAACATAGGGATTTAGACGTTTCCTATTTCCAACGTACCGATCGATCAAGTATAATGCGATAAGGATTTTTAAAACCAATTTGAATTCTTGATCGACCTTCCCACGTGTTTGATTTTGTCTCACAAAATATCATAAACTAGAATATAATAAATTGAAAATATAAAAGTCAGCAGAAGTTAATTTTTGGATACGTTATATTATTTTTAAAACTGTGCGATTCGACTGAACAGTTTTATCTGTACAGATAAATCGTACGTGTGTAGGTTAAAGGGGGCCACACACGTTCAGTTAAAACTGTGCGATCTGACTGAACAGTTTTATCTGTACAGATAAATCGTAAGTGTGTAGGTTAATGCGACGTAATTTTTAGAACTGTGCAGTTGATCGGAAATAAATTGAAAATACCAATTGATAAAACTGTGGCAATTAAACTGTGCAGATAAGACAATGCGTGTGTAGACAAACTGACAACTGCACACTGCACAGTGTTTAGTTTCGCTACAGCCACGTGAAAGTAGACTCAACTTCTCTAGTAATTCAAACTTTATCATAAAATATATTAAATTAAAAAATTAAATAACAACTTATTTTGTCTTTGCCATTTAAACTATGGCCAAAAAACTACGAGAGTGAACCGAAGAATTTATAGATATTTATCGTTCTGAACCGTGTCTTTGGAAAATGAAAAAAAAGAATACCACGATCGAAACAAAAAAGATGCCGCGTATGTAAAATTAATTTTTAAATTACGTGAAATAGAACCTGACGCAAATAAAGAATCAGTCATAAGAAAAATAAATAATTTGTGTTGTATTATATGCTCAGATTTTTTAAAATACACATTAGCTCGAGAATTGTAACAGCAGACTGTTGTAGTAGCTCGACTGCTAATAACGATTTATCGTATAGATAAAACTGTTCAGTCGGATCGCACAGTTTTAACTGAACGTGTGTGGTCCCCTTTAAGAGCAAAGTTTTGACGTGTGAAAGTCGATCTAAAATAGGAAGAATTCAAATCAGTTTTTAAAATAACTAACACATCAACAGATCGATCGGTACGCTGGAAATAGAAAACGTGCACATCCCTATGTAGTAGCTTGTGTGATAGAAAGAGAAACGAAATCATGGCTTGCAATCTATTTAGTGAAAAATTGAACGATTGTTTCGGGATAAAAGGCGGTCGCACCGTGACGTGTGCCGGCCGAGTACAGTACCCGTGGTCATAACGATTCATTCTAATAGCAATACAATGCACGTCACTTATATGTGCAACAAAACGTAAGAACAAAATAATAATCGAAACGTGCATGCATAAAATGTGAGCGCACGCTGCGATCGGAAAGCTGAGGAGGAGGGGCTTACGAAACGATGTATATTATACACGGTGCACCGACGAAACGAAACCGTCGGACGGAATAGTATAAAAGTTGTGTCACAAAACGCAACCCCATGCCAAGTTTATTCAATGACCGACGTCAAACAAATAATTAAAAAAATAATTCTCAATATCTGGCAAAACGAATGGAAAACTTTTCTAACACCAAATTAAACGAAATTAAAAACCACATTCTCCCTTGGCCGAACAACACACTCACCAGAAAAGAAGAAGTAGTTATCAATAGGCTCAGAATAGGCCATACTAGATTAACCCACGCCTACCTAATGAAGAAAGAAGACCCACCCATGTGCCCGACTTGTAACGATCCCATAACAGTTAAACACATCATCACCGACTGCAGAAAATACGAATTACAACGGAAAAAATGCCATCTAACTCACCATCTCGCTGAAAACCTCAACATCGATACAACCAACGTTGTCAAATTCCTAAGGGACACAGAACTTCATAAAGATATTTAATTTAATATATATTATAAGTATAATGTATCTACCATATTTAATGTAACCTAGCTATCTATTATTAATGTAAATATTATGTATTTTTGTAGCCAATGGCCCATAGTTGCCGGGGCATTTGTCACAATAAAAAAAAAAAAAAAAAGTCGTGTTCGGGGTCGCGAGGCGGCCGCGGGCGGAACGAACGGTCTCGGCGGCGGGTAAAGAAAGACGTCGGGCTCCGGCCGGGGTTGATGGGTCGGAGGGCGAGGCAGACGTGAACGGTGCAAGACGGCGTGGATAACGTGCAATAATAATAATAATAATAATAATAATAATAATATCGCTCAGGCACCAAACACAACGAGCACAACAACGCATTACCACAACGGCGGCGCGCACTGTCCTCCGACCTACCCCCGCACGACTATACACGTAGAGCCCGCTTCAAAGGTCGTCCGACCGAGCCTTTCAATCACCGGCACATTTCACGTCCAATTAAGTCGTCGTGCAGCGACGGACGGGGGTAACTGCAGTGTAGCACAGCACCCCGTTCGGGTCAACTGCAACAAATAACGCGGCGGCGGCGGCGGCGGCGGCGAACGGACCTACCGACTGCGACGACGCGCCGCGGGCGTGCCGTCACCGTTCGCCGCCGCCGCCGCCGCAACCCACCCCGAATCGCGCGCGTGATAATTTTCCGCCACTTTGCGCTCTAATCGCCCCTACGCACTCGTACCCGTACGCGTAGGCCCGCACAAAACACACGCTCGTCTAGCACCATCGCGTTACATTATTATTATTTTCCATACGTATGTATGTGCGTAACGACGTTTTGCATTTCGCCCCGTTTCTAAATTATACCGTAATAATAAAATATCATGTACAACTCGACGTCTTTAACGTTTCTTTTTTCACCCCGACCCGGGTCCGCTGATCACACGTGTTCGCCCCCACCCCCCGCCCACCCATCACTCGGATGCCTCTTAATTATCGTGAAAACGTTACTCGATTTCGCCGCCGTCGCAGCGACTCTCGTACACGGTTCGGCGCGCGCCACGAAAATTCGTTTCGCAAACAGTTCCCGCGGCGCCACCCTCCCCTCGCCACTGCCCATCACCCCGTAATAAAGTTTCGCTCGTCGCGATAATAATAATAATAATAATAATATCGTGTGTGCGTTCACACTGTTTTCACCCGTTGACGACGGATATTTAATAATATATTATTATCACGTCATGTGCCGACCGGCGTGTTATCAATCACGGCGCAGTGCTGCGTGCAAACGCCGTTAAAAAGTGTTTAAAGCACAACGCGAACGCCATTCTAACACCAAAGCGCCCAAACCCCTGTCCCCCCCCCTCCAATATTATATATCTTATGCGCGCGAGTGTAAAAGCCCACACGGCCGACGGCAACATCTCTCCGTCGCTCTCGTCACCCTCCGCACCGCCCGCCCGTAGATCGCGACTCGGGTTATATCAATATTTCGGACCTATTCGTTTTGGCCCCCGAGAACAAAAAATCATTGCACGAGTGTCGCGCCTCGGCGTTTTACGGTAAACCGCTCGAAAATATTATTTGTCGAATGTACGCGAGCGCCTTAATCGAAAGCCTCCGCGTAACTATTAACGATATGCGTTTCTCGATTGCGTTGTACTTTTACGAAAAAAATGGACGAGTTCAGTAATAAACGGCCGGAGGTAGAATAATCCGTATCCAAACGATTTTTTTTATTTTCTATGGACACGGTCGTCGGTCGCGTTATTATACGACAGTCTATTGCTAAATCTACACTTGGTGCGAACACGCTGAATCACATTTTTCTCATATTTACGATAATCATTGGTGGTTTTGAAAACGGTGAAAAGTTCTAAATGTAAAAAAGTATTTTGGTACGTTTTAACATTAACAATATGACCAACGGTACCCATAAAACAATAGAACGAAATGGATGCTTTTTTATATGGTAAAGCTACTTGGTTCGTCATGAAAATATTTCGTCCACATGCACGTGCATGGTCAAAAATGTTTTATTATTGTTGAGCTTAACATGAAAAAATGATTTCGTAAATAGCATTTATTCATATGTATTTGTACGACGCTTTTGTACAACGGAGATGTTCATTTCAATGAATTTTTATATTCTTAATTTAGATCTAACTTAACCTAACGTATTTGTAGTGCATTCATTTTTTTTGTAAGCTTTTGAAGGCTGGATTATTTGTTTCTACAGAAGTTCTTAAGACTTCTGTTAGATAATCATCCGTTAAGTTTGAGAGACGTTTAGATTTTATTTTCATCAATATCGAGTATATTAAAAACTCGCAATAATATGTTGCTCTGAAAATGTAAATTCATTTTTGAGCGCAAAGTGTAATTGTTACAGCCTTATTTTTTCTCAAATTCCAACAAAGTAGAACAACTGTATTTGACAACTATTAAGTATTAGTTATTAAATATTATTATTTTCTTATGTTTAATTTCTTCATTTTATTATAGTTCTAACTATAAGTTATTAGAACTTCTAAGTATTAAATATCTAAGGCTGCTGTATCTGTTAAAATAGATTTCAATATTGTGCATCCACTTTCAACAAAATCAACTATATAAGGGTTTTCAAAAATCTAAGCACCTGTTCAAGTAATTATTTAAGCCTTTACTATTGTGCGGCTCGTGACTCTATTATCGCTGACCATCCCTGCTATATAGTCAATGGCGTATTTATGGGGTGGTTAACCCCCCCCCCTCCACAGAAAATGTTTGAAGACTTCAAGTTATAAACATGTAAATAATATAATAATTGCAGTTAATGTATTTTGAAAGTTATAATGCAGAAAAAAAAATATATTTTAACATTGAAGTATTTGTTCGTTTTTATTAATTTTTTTGTATACAAAACTATTTATAAACTTCTAAAAAAATCAGAGGACGATACTATTGGTGTTTTCGACTATACAAGTCAAAATACGGTATATTTCTGACTGATGTATTCATAGTAAAAATGTGATCTACTATTATTTTGAGATCGATCACCGTTGAATCTTAATATACTAATATAATATATTCCATCTACTGTCTTTATTGATTATCCATTTTTACTTGTGAATTATGTTATTCTTGACTAATGAAAATGACACGACGTATGGTCTAGCATTCATACAAGTTCATAGTTAATAGTTTATTCTATATACTTACGAGTTACGGTTTTATGAAGCCAATAAAAAAAACATAAACATTGGATTCTAAAATTTTAAAATAAAATCAAATTAAGTCAGTCAGTTTACCATGAATTATATTTAAATTATTTGTTACATATGCATTAATTAAATCGGTATATCAAATTGTATTATCTATGAATTACAAAAACCATTTATTTAAATTATTATACCAACTTTCACTGTTGTATTTCAAACGTGGTTATAGTTTTGCAAAATATTCAATTTATTATACAATAAAAATTAATTGTTTAAAAACAGATTAAAATTGAGTACATTTTTGAAATTTGAAAAGTACGTATACATTTAGAACCTTTGTATTTAAATTTATAAAATTATATCATTATTAAGACACGCCCTCCAAAAAGTTTGTAAATATTCCACTGTATACAGTATACAGAACAACATCATACTGAAAAAATAACATATTTTTCTGTTATTAATATTTTATCTTTTAACATGCAATACGTGTAAATCTGTCCGAATCCCTAAGAAAAATCAATAACATTTATAGTATTTATTATACGTAAAAATCACACAAATGTCGTTTTTTGTTGTCCCTTCATCATATTTTCTCTGTTGCTATCAACAATTACTTCGTTCTGGCCGTTGACGGTTTTTTTTCCGGAAAATATTTGGTGTCTAAAAATAATTATCAAAACTTACATAACTGTTTTTTTATTTCAACGTGACAAAGAACAACGTCTATGAACCACAATAATGTACACTTACATTCGTGAGTAATGGTCGATTTCGGATTGGTGCAAAGACGGTTTAGTCACTTCTAAAGCTTCTCGGAAATCTTCGTTTGTGATCGTCAGTTGACTGACGTTATTTAACTGTTTTAAAAATTAAACATGTTACTATAATATACATAGAAAAAAAAATCTAGAAATTGAAATTGAGTATTACACACAATATTTGTATTTTATCTAATGGACAGCAGTGATAGTAAATGTCCCTAATTTAATATAAGTATATTTTAATACAAAAATGAATCACTGTATGAAACGAATTTATACTTTGTAAAAAAATTCAATGAATGTGGGTATATTTGAAAAAATATAGTTATTATAATTGGGTTGTAAGTAGTTGGAGAGCAGTAAATACTGTGAGGAAAATATTCCCTGCTCTTTATAAACATATTTAAATAGCATCAAATGGTTATAGTAGAAACCCAGCGCGTTCTCTCGCTGGACAAGGTATAGTAAGTCTTTTTTTTTCTTTCTTATAGTTATATTACATACAGCAAACAGAATGTTACGAGGAGTAAGTTCAACTCCATTTGATGCGTATACCCTGGAAAAAAATTGCGAAAACTTCACTGCATGTATGCATACACTATTATACAGGTAACGTATATTAACGCGTAATAACGTGCACGTAATATGTATATAAGAGCCCGAAAAGTTTAATAAAAAGATTATAGAAATTTTCCGTTTTTCAAATATAAACGCGGTTTTGGCATGATTGGAAAAAAAAAAAAAAACGTTTAAGACTCAAAGCGACGACGACGTAGCACAAGCGCAGCAGTTGCAGTGGTATAGTATGACAACAAGGTGGTGGTTTTTTTTTCCATTCAACTTTTTTTCCACCCCCGATCAGCGCCGTGATTATTTAAACTATATAGAAAGTGATTGAATTTTGGTATTTTTAATCGATGTTTATCGAGCAAATATAAACAAAGTGGTGCAAGTTAAAAGCACGTCGACGAAACACACACACACACATAGGCACGGACAAGAATAGAACGCGATTATTTAATTGCGGGACATCGGAAAACCATTGAAATCGCGTCCCCCGCCGCCGCCGCTGGTCGCTTTGTGGTACGCGTGCGCACGTGGGTGTACTTGGCAGAGGTGCACGGGGATGGCTTTGCGATTAA
Source organism: Periphyllus acericola (assembly GCA_949715065.1). Classification (NCBI taxonomy): domain Eukaryota; kingdom Metazoa; phylum Arthropoda; class Insecta; order Hemiptera; family Aphididae; genus Periphyllus; species Periphyllus acericola. The sequence continues at coordinate 68,908,812 of OX454264.1, forward strand.
TGACTTCTTTACTTTCGAAAAGTATTGTTTGCGTTGGGTTTCCATTCTCGAACGGAATTGGTTTCGCAGCCGCAAATCACCGGTCGGCGATTTATATTAGTGTTTTTTTTTTTTTTTATTATTATTATTACTATTTATTGTGTGTTCTTTATTTTATTTTTTTTATTATTTTTTTCCCTCGCGCATTGAGTAAACACCGTCGACATTTCTGTTCGGAAATCGACGGCGGCGACGAATTAATAAAATATGTATACACTCATCTCGTACACACAAAGCTACATACAAACAATTATTTCAGTTCGTCGCCGCGGCCAAAAGTGGAATTAATGTTGAAAAGCAAATCGCCGTACAAGAGGTAAACGATGAAATATGCCATTATCCCAGTGATAAATTACAGTTTTTAATCTGCCACACGGGCATAGTTGATATAATGTGATAGTCCAGGGAGGTTTTTAAAGTATAACATATATTATACATACTGTCCCGCAGCACGCACAGGTTTGTCGCTTTGACAACACGGTTCTATTACCATTCATGGCCAATTATAGACAATACGACGACGAAAAGTATAATAAATATAAAAGTAGGAGTTTTTTTTTTAGGGCGAGATAATAGACTTGTTATTAACGTCGAGCGACTGGCAGCGGTGTACACGCGGCAGTCCACGCGTGCAAATGAATAATTCAAATAATAATAAAAAATATATATATTTTTTTGTGTATTATGTATATATCATATTATAAAGAAGACGCGAAGGGTGCGAGAGCTCCCGCACAACCCTCGCGCGCGTAACACTCACACGTCGCGGGGCTATCTTATTTTTATTTGTTTGCCGAATCTCCGACCGAGGGGAACGTCGAGCGGCACCACCACACTCGTATTTATACGTCGTGTTCGCAGATAATACCCGGCTTGATTGCCTCGTTTGCTTACTCGGTTTTATTTACAATATTTTATGGCACATCGACAACCGCGGCGGCGATATCGTTGACTTTTTATTATCATTATTATTATTAATAAGAGACATATAATACGTGCGACTGTGTGCTGTGTAATAATAACTAAGAAGTATCGATTTAATCTTTAGCGTACTCGCATAATCGAGAGGAAACAATAAATTGCAATAATACGGCTAACGTTGGTGGTTTACACTAGTCAGATCTATCATATCGCTCGACCTGAAGTATGAACTTTATACGGCTGTCCTACGGTAGACAGTTTATCAAAAAATCTATAGCATCATATTCATCTAGATCAGTGGTTCTTAATGGGGGCGGTACCGCCCCCTTGGGGGCATTTTGATCTTTCTGAGGGGCGATAGTTTTGAAGGGGGCGTTGAGGGGGGCGGTGAGCTTTTTCTTGGGGATTAAAAACAATACAATTTATTAATATAATATAACAACACTACAAATAATTGAACGTGAAATCAGAATAGTTGTAATTGCGTACGCTACACAACGACATACAGAATGTTATCCAATCGCATTTTACGTATCGGGAACGTCTTGTTTATAATCGTAATTTGCCTGGATCAAGCTTGATCAAGACACTTATCCACAACTATGGCAACAAGTTAAATTGTTGCTTATCTCTTTCCCGTCAACCTATCTAGTTGAAAAATGATTCAGTGTTGTTGTTCAGCTTTTGACGAAACAAAGAAATCGGTTGGACATTTGTAACAAAGGTGATCTACGTTTAGCTTTGACCAATATCGAACAAGACATCGCCACGTTAGCAGCTACTCATCAGGCACAGGGCAGTCATTGATGGGTATAATTTTTTTTTTCATAGTTAAATAATTCTTTTTGTATAGTAAAGTAAAATTTTTTTGTTAAGTGGTGTAAAATATAACCACCATTACTATCTTAAAGTAAGAGTTTTTACTTTAATTAATAATGTTATAATATACTGATGAATAAATAAATATGTATAATATATATATATATATATATATATATATATATATATTTATTAGAAGAAATTTTGATTTTGCATGAGGGGATGGGGGCGTTAGCAGTTAGTTATTACGATAAAGGGGGTGCTGAACTAAAAAAGGTTAAGAACCACTGATCTAGATCCTATAGGAAAAAGGGAATGAAGCAAATGTCTCACCAGAGAACTATTTTAAATGATTAAGAAACTTTAAGATACTGGTATATTAGTTTGTTACCTCACCCGCCCAACATACTAAAAATTAAAATAATTCTTATAGAGAATAACGAATTAGATGCTCACAACATTATTATATGAAATTACGAAGGCCAAAGGTTTGTCTACTACCATATTATATTTTTAACAGTTTTTATCATTAAGTATACTGATTTTATAAAAATATTGGTATCGTTTTCAATTTTCAGTTATTATAATTCATAACTATAAATTTATCAAAATAATTTAAACCTAAATCATATACTAGCACCAATTTCTATACGTATATGTAGAAATCAACATGAACCATGATATTTCAGAATTGATTTGCCATATGTACTTGAATACATAAAAATTATATAATAATTGAAAAATAATCTAGCTTATAATTTTTGTTGGTTTACTGTTTTTTCAATTCCGAAAGATTGAAAAATTGCATTTTTAATTTAAGTGTAGAAGTACATATTTAAACTAATACTCACATCTGAAGACGCCATCCCGATTTGTTCTAAAAAAGAAAAGAAATAAAAAATATTATTAATACAATATTGAAATAAAATTTTCTTAAGCATAGCCGGTAATTATAATAATTATTCAATCAGTTTTTATTTTAAAATTAATTAATATAATACGTGTTTATTTTTTTAATTTTAACTTTGTATAATTTATTATTTAATTACAATTTCTATTTTTATTTATTTATTTATTTTTTTGAACATTCATAAATGTTTTTCAATACATAAAAATATAAAAAAATATATTTCAGAGTGAAAATTTCAGCAATGTCCCTTTAAATTTGAGTATTTTAGTATGCAGAAAACCGAAAACAAGGATAAGTGGAAATATTTGTTACGGGTTGGCTTTGAAACTACTTTTTTGAATTAAAGAGGACATCACAAAGCAGGTTTTAGGCATCAATGTAGTCCGATAAAGTTGGTAAATAATTAATTATTAATTAAAATAAACGGGTAAATTGTATACCTATATACTACTAGTAGTACAAATTCCCCTATCAATCAAAGTATGTATATCTAAAAGTACGACATTCGTTGCATGCAAATGACATTGCAAAGGTATTATCATTCCCCCTCTGTCTTAAGTTTTAATCCAAATTTTTTTTCGCAAAAAAAAACAAATCAAATAAGCAATCATTTACAATTTTGAACACGATGCTGATGATATAATAATAATATCGCAGTATGAGTATGAGGATTATGCCGTAAGCCATAAGGTGTCGTACAGGATTACGTCGAGTCAGGGCCAACGATTATTTTCCATGCTCTTGACTATTAACAGCCGTGTCAACCAATTCAGCGCCCCGGGGCATCATTTTTTCGCGCCCCTTCTCCACTATTTAACGACTGATTGTTTTTTTTATTATATGTATAGATCTTCGTGCAATGATGCAGAAAAAAAGTTGTCCTAGGAGCTTAAGCCCCCACACATTTTAAATAATTAAATTTACATAATTTAAGAAGTATTTCTGTCCCTAGTATTTTATGCATGTAGTACATACCTATAAAATATACGTATTGTAACATGCATACAAAGATTTTATTAATAAATGAATGCATTTATTTTGTTAGGTACACAAAAAAAAAAAAACAATTTGTAGATAAGTTTATAATTTAACAAAAACATTAATCATTTATTTTGGTTTGTATTATTAACAGTACATGAATTCAGTTTAAGACCTTATGACGTACAATAGATACAAATTAAATAACATGGTAGTTTTTTTTATTCTATTTATATTCGTATGTCATCATTTGTATTATTATTAATTCTTTTGTACTGCTTTTAAATCATTTTAAATCTTACTGTCATCTTGAACGTAAAAAAGTTTAAATACCTATTTTTATTATTATTATTTTTCTTTATTAGTACTCCAACTTCACCGATAAGAGGATATTCTCAGTTGGGCCATTACATTCAATATTATGTATTATCACAAATTGTAAATACTTCGTTGGCCAAATAAAATATTATTATTATTATAAATTCTTTAGATTGTAAACTGTAAGTAAAGCCACATATGATAGGAATACAAATTGATATTGGTCTTTAATCACAACATCTCTAGATGTGTATTAATGTAAATATATTTTTTAGACCTGATAAGTCAAACATTTTCCTATTATTCCTCGAACCACGATGGATACCATTAAAATACTAAAGAAAATGCCTCGTATCAGATTCCGGTGTCAAAAAAGTAAAATGACGTTTGTTAGAACCCCCTTTTATACAAAATAATAAGTTCACAAATAATATACAGAATGGAATAACTGATAAGTAGTATTTTGAAACGAATTTGACAGTCGAACTATATAAAGTTATATCGATTTAGTTCGTTATCACGTTCAAATAGAATTATAAGACATTTAATTGATTTTCCCATAAAACTTTCAAAGAATTGTAATGGTTGATTTACAATCAAATAGTACTGAAATAATATTGAACAGGTCCAATTACATAATAAAATTGCAAAATTTTTTATCGTACCATTTACAGTAATAATATAAGTTGTTTAGTTCATTAGTTATATGATTATTTATCCAAAAATTAGAGCCAAATATTATGTTTTAGTTATGTTAGCACGTTATTATAATCTTTAAAAATACGAGTATCATACTAGTTATAAAAGAAGATTAAACATAATTTATAATTTCGTGTTCTCTGGTGTATAATAACATGATAGAAACGTATACATAATAATATTGGAGCTATACTTATTTGTACTAAAAAAAAATTATAAATATTTCATCAATTTCTATTTGAACATTATAATTTTTTTTTTAATGATAAGAAGACATTGCACATTAAAATTATGTTGTATACTGTACAAGAATATAAATTTTTTTAAATTATTTTAAAAGCTAGGGCACATATTTTTTTAAATACTGAAAAATTAAAAAAAAAATTGAGAAAGTCTTCGAATTCTATAGTTTTTTTTTTTAATATGAAACAATTTTCCTAAATGATCGAATACTTTTTTTTAATTTTTATTTTTAAATCACGTGTTTAATAACATTCAAAAAGGTATACACACAATTAAGAAGACATAATATTTGTGGATAAATTACCAATAAAGGATTTTAAATATTCTCTCAAAACAATTAAATTGAACAAAAACACCAACAAATATGAAATTAAATAATGTATTTTTAATCAACATTATATATTGGCAAAGTTTATCAACTATTGTTTTTATTTAGTGTTGGATCACACTATGCGTCGGTAACCGAATTGAAAATTTGTTCGATTATTTGAATTTAAATATTGTTCGCACAAATAATTTATTATGTAGAATTATTAATTATCATATTATTTATACATATTATAATAGTTATATTATATAATACCTATATATCAGTGGTCACCAAATGGCGGCCCGCGGGCTACATCCGGCCCGCGAACACACTTTATCCGGCCCGCGGACAAGGAAAAAAAAGTAAAAACCGATAATAAAATACGAATAAACTTCGATAGCAAACTTACTTCCTATTTTTCCCACTAATTGTACCCTGACTTTCTCTTTATATTATATTATTGCTGTTAATTTGTACTTTATTTTATTTTATTTTTTTCAATTTATTATTTTTTATTTGTGTTGTACTACTTTTGCTTCATTACATAATATGTTAAAAATATGTGTTTGGCTATTCTGACGGCCCCCGAAAATTTTCAAAATTCCCGATTCGGCCCTCCAAAAATATTAATTGGTGACCTCTGCTATATATTATACTAGCTGAATAACCCGACTTCGCCCGTGTGCAGTTTTTTTGTGTAACCTACTATAACTTTTATTTTATCAGTTTTTATATTTATTACAGGCTCCTTTTAGATAAGTTTATCCTAGGTTGCCCATGTATTGTAACAATCAGAAGTCAGCAAAAAATTACTTTATTTTAATATTTTTAGACAAATTGTAATTATTATTACTATTATTAGTATTATTCTTATTACTATTTTTACTTCTTATTATTATTGTAACATTATTTTATACATTAAGGTGTTATAAAAATCCTCAATAAATACCAATTAAGTACACCTCAATAAATACCAAAAATAATTGTCCGGCTGCCACCAGCTCTCATAAACCTCCATAAGTATTAAATTTTAACATATCAGTAAAGTAGTCAGCAGAACTACGATAATTATTTCCATCACTATCATGTGACATTATTGAATAATCTTCCCAATGATTTATCACATAGGTTACTATCTTTTTACGTACTTCTTGGGCCTTATCTTGAATGTCATATAACATAAAAGATATTGTCCTAAACAGGCAAGCTCCGTCACCAATAATTGGAATGATAGTGTAGGCCGTAGGGCATCATTGTGCCATTTATGTTCAATAATTCGACAACCATATTAATTTGTAAGAATGTAAAAAATTTTATTTCAATACACTTCAATGTTTAAAAATAACGGTACATAAACTGGGGTGCGTATACGATGACGCATTAATATTCGAAAATGTAAAACACCTTGAACGTAAACGCTAAAGACATATCACAACTTCACAGCAATACTACAATAATAAGTAAAACACTTGACTAATAAGTGTACGTGTTTATTTACTATATAGTATACATTTGGAAGTACACGTAAACCAGATCGCAAGCCGTGAGTGTCGTCATACAAATGAAATATAAACGCTACGCGTGTGTGGTCAGTGGTGCGAGCGTATGACACAGGGGGGTGTTTTGGGTGTTCAAACACCCCCCGAAATATTTGGTTTTTTGTATGGTTATTTATTTATTCAATTTTAAATTAATTTTTATATTATACTTTAATAGACAGATTACATTGTGTTTGTGAAAAACCGACTAAAGCAAAATAAAATTTAATACATACTAACAAATTTATAAATAAAATAAAATGATACCTACTGTGTATTGACGTGGGTATAAAAGAATTCTAAAATGCATAAGGACATGGGAAGTACCTAAGCTATACAGACGGGACAATTACTGCGAATTGGAGTGTTAAAATTAATGAATAATGACGTTTCTGTTATATTTTGTTATCGAAATTATCGTTCATGTTTTTGTTTTGAGAATAATGAGGTGCGTATTAGTTTTTATTTTTTTGTTTATTAATATTTTAACTTGTTTTCTAATGTTGATTGTTGCGCTATTTAGGCACCAGCAGAAATATAAATTGAATGTTTAACATTGTTAAATGTACATAGAGACAGAAGTTAATTGTGAAGATATTCTTAACATAATGGCTAAAACTTCACGAAAATTAGATTTAGTATTTTAATTTTTTTGTTTATATTATAAAAAAGTATTGGAAGTACTAAGTAAAGATAATTTTCTTAAAAAAAGTTTTTGATAGTTGAATATTGTAAATTAAATAATTTAAAAATAAATAGCTGCCGCACACGGTTTCCTAGTCTATATTTTGAATTATACCGAGTAATAGTTGAAATATTGTGTAAATGTTTACAGTCTTATTTAATTAAAATGTTTTCAAGAATAAAATATTTATTTTTACCAATAGCTGTCACTATTGCCGTCGGCGACGCTCACCCGCATGGTTTAGTGTTTTTACTAAGAAATAAGAATTGGCCGTTACTCTTACCGTAATGATCGGCCAGGTTTTTAATTTATATTGAAGTCGCTCGTTAGATAAAATTAAACAAATTACCCATATACCAATGGGCAATGATATTGACATATTATTGTATATTCGTGGTGGGTGTCAGCATAATATGTTTGATCGAAAATATATTCGATAACGGTGGTCTGTTACTTTAATAAATTAGTGTTCGTAGTTCCGAGTTCGTATTGTTCGCTCACCACTTATGTGCCACGTAATATTCTGATTTTAATACAAGTACGCACCAATTACATTAGTGGATGTCGAAAGGTCATTTTCTGTATACAAAAACTTTCTGAGCCACAACAGACGATCATTTAAAGTAGAAAACATAAAAAAGCATCTTATCATTCAGTGTAATGCAGGTAAATATAACAATGAATACCTAACATGATTTAATAATCGCTGTATTTGATAAATTCTATTTTTTTTAAATTTAGGACTCTGGGAATAGATTCAAGATAACAGTAAGATTTAAAACATTTTTTTTCTATAATTATGCTTGTCAAAACATCTTTTAAAAAATAATAAATGCATATTATATCGCATATTTTGGTTTTTTTTAGTGCATACATAATTGCACATATTTCATTGTTTTTTAGCGCATAAAGTTCCTAGCCCTGGAATGTGTTATAGATAAAGTGTTGAGTATCCGAGACATATCTATATATTATCTGCTTTTCCGATCGGTATTAAGCTGGTCGTTGGCAAGACGGTGCGCGGTGTCGGCGGCGGTGACACGGAAGCGGAAATTTGGGCGGCCACGTCTAGCCACCGCGCGTCGACGGCTGCCGTACCGCGAACCTCACCCACCGTTAATTAAAAATTAACTATTTTATGCTCTTTTTACCCTTTAAAATGCGAATTTCGAAAAATCCTTTCTTAGTGCGCCTATACATAGTAATAAGTACATTTACTGAAAATTTCATATCCATAGCTTCAGCGGTTGCGGCTAGGCGATGATGAATCACCCAGGACAAGTCTCTTTATATAGTAGAAGATTATACATAGGATATGTGATATATGAATGTCTGTATTTTCTCGTATTTATAAATAATCTCGTTATTATTAAATTTATTAGCAAATTCAAACATCAAAATTATGTCGAAAAATATAAACTGTATCGTTTTGTGACGTGAAACAGACTGCAATAGTGCAATAATACATTTCGTATTAGTGTATTATTTATAATTTACAATAGGTGTTATTTAATAGGTACATAATTTCAAATTATAAAGAATTCGCGTGCTTTTTAATCAAGGATTCGCCGAAAGCCAAGCATCGGTAACCGATAAAACGTATAATGTGATCGATCATCCCGATCGCGGTTCATCGGGATTGTATATTTCGGTAACCGACAAAACGCATAGTGTGATCCAAGCCTTACTATTTATCATTAATAAACTATATACCTAATCAGTTGTTCTTACTTTAAGTTTTACTAAACTAAATTATGTATACATAAATAAATTTGTTTTACAAACCTTTCAATGATTTTTTTTCCGCTATTGAGTATGCCGTGTATAATAGTCCATTTAAATCCGCGCCAGTATAGTTTATTGTTTCAGTAGCAATGGTATGTAAATCAATATTTTCAGATAAAGAAACTTTATTACAAATTACTTGTAAAATATCTTGTCTATCACACTGAAAAAAAATCCGAAAATAAGTTTTATTATCATATTTTTCAATCTTAATTATTCTTACAATTTTTTAATTCATGAACAGTTATAATTATAAAGGAAACGTAAAGAGCAAACTTTTAATCTGATAATTAAATGAAATTAAAAGTTTTTAGTTTTCTTTTAACATTAAAACCCTTATTATACTTTTGGAACTGACTATTATTTTCATATCTAAGATTTTAATAAATCATTTAATAATTTTGAAATAAATATTATAAAAATTAGTTTTACCAACTAAACAAATCATAAGCAATCTTCCAAAGCGAAGATTTGTGGGATAGATCCCTCCTCTTGCCACTAGGTATTTTTATTTATGGCTTTACATATATTATATACTATGTATCTTATAATAACTTATTTCATATACCAAGTTACAACTTATTTAGAATGAATGTAATAAAAATATTTATTCATTTAATATTATTCTATTACTTTTATTAAGCACAATGTCCAGCTAAATTATTATTATGCACGAATTACAATTGCTACAGAATTATAATCTATATAATAAAATTTAAAATGCTTACCGTTGTCGGAATTGTACAATGTAACTTAATACCAATTCGACCAGGTCTTAACAATGCTGGATCAATAAGATCAGGGCGAGAAGTAGCTGCAATCACCCATACTCCTTCAAATGAGTCAACGCCATCCAACTGAGTTAAAAATTGGTTCACCACTCTGTCCGTAACTCCTGTTTGATCCGACCCACGTCTAAAATATTTGATACAAGTAAATAAAATTAATCGTACCAATTAAAATTACATTTATTGAAACTAACTTGGGTGCAATACTTTCAAATTCATCAAAGAAAATAATACATGGTTTTGCATTTTGGGCTCTGTTAACAAAAGAGATGATAATTAATTAAGATCATAAAATTAAAATTAAATAATCATTAATTATTAAACAAAATATTCCTGTTATAAACTTTTAGCTATACCAACTATTAATTTGTTGGTCGATGGTTTGATTTTTTTTTTCTATAAAAATTATATTTACTCACATAATTTTATTTGGTAGAAAATGTTATCATAAATAATTTTAAAATATACTTATTATAGGGGAACTGAATTTAAATTAATTCTCTGTCACTGATTAAACTTCATTCAAAAACCCATTACCCACTGTTCTTATATTAATTACTTAAATTTAAAACATATTTTGACAATAGTGATAAACTCATAACAGTATTTTAGATTTAAAATGTACTAATTCTACTGTTAATTAAATACAATACATAAATAAAAAATAAAAAATGTATAACTCTTTAACAAATTATTCTATATATTCTGAGTTACATAAAGAATGTGGCATAATTGTTTTTCATCCGCATTAAATATGGTTCATCAAAGTATATGAAAGTGTATAATGACAATAAAAAAATAAGATGCATATAAATATAATAACAAAATATAATCCATATTGAACAATAAGTATATAGCACAGTATTCTACAGGCAAATTAAAATACAAGGACTTGGCTGAAAGGCTACAAAATGTTTGTGATGACTATAGGAATAGATTATTAGATGATTACTTTAGAGCAGCCATACTCAACCTTTTTTTCATTTGGGCCACATAAAATATTTTGAAATATTACGCGGGCCGCAAGTCTAAATGAACGGAACGGAAAAAAAAACTAAAAATACATTTTTATATTGTTTTATTAATTCAATGAGTTCTGTTTGGGCCACATATAAACCATTGGCGGGCCGCAGGTTGAGTATGGCTGCTTTAGAGGCATAGCCCATCACTTTTAGTTAAATATTTAATTTGTTATAATTATTACTATTTATTTTTTTATTTATTTATATAATATAAAATATATATAATTGTGATAGTAATTTTTATGAGTTAATTATAATCTATTTCAATTATTTGATAAATTGTAATGGGACAAATTGCAACCGCGGTGAATAATTGCACGGTGAATTGTCCATAGTCCAATTTGTTATACCAACATTTAATTCATGAAAACTTATCAAAACAGTTAGGTTTAATAACATCAATTATCTGTTGCAAACCATACATCAATTTTGAAAAAATCAGTGATGCTGTTTAATTGAAGATTTATAATGAACAAAGAATATAATTTAAACATATATATTATTAATAATTGACGGTCTTCTATATGTGTATGTGGACAGGTGGTATTTGGTAGTACTGGTGTTCATCTCTAAGCGTATGATGGCTTGGATAGTTTATTGAAGATGGATGATTGTTTATAAATCTTTGTTGCACAATTTTATTTATTTATTCACAAATGTGATGCATATTTCTTTTCAGGTTATAAGAAGAAATTTTCATAAATGAAATGTATTATTGTTTAAATGTTAAATTATTCAGTACTATTACATGTTCACTAAGAGAATATTTGAAAAATAGTTATACCAACAGTATTTTAGAAGAATTTAACACTTTGGTATATAAGTGGTTTAACATTTCAATTATATAAACATGACCTTTAATCATAAAGAACATAATATTCTCGAACTCTCCAATTAATTAATTAAATATTGTTATTAGAATAATATATCAAACGCATAACATTCCTACATAGACAATACATAACAATCTTAGAAATTGATTAAATCTTATTAATATAATCCACCTTTGAAATATTTTTCTAACATTTTCTTCACTTTCACCAACATATTTTGAAAGTAATTCAGGCCCCTAAGAACATTATTTAAGAAAAATATTAATTGAATAAACAAAACTCAACTATGAATAATATACTTATCATACATTGATTGAAATGAAATTCAAATTACTCTCTCCAACAATTGCTCTAGCCAATAATGTTTTGCCGGTACCAGGGGCTCCATATAACAAAATTCCAGACTGAAGTTTCAGTGGACATTTACTAAAAACATCAGAGTGCTAAAATTAACCAAATAAGTAAAATAATTAAATTAATACAGAAGCTGAAAATAATTATTTTAACTTACTAATGATGGCCAAATAATTGTTTCAGTGATTATTTGTTTGGCTTTTTTTAAACCACCAACTGATGAAAAATTAATCTTTTTATCTTTATACAACTTAACATTATGCAATGAAAGAGGAATAGTTTTTTCAAAAACATCAGTTAAAACCGATTTATTTAATATCTTATCACATCCATTTACTGAAAATCAATGTAATATTAACATATTCAAATTATCTGAACTATTATAAAATTTTAAATTACCTTTTAAAACTTCAAACATAACTTTATCACAATAATCTATTAGATCTTGAATGACATAACAATCCATTTTTTCACAAATAGCCATTAGAACGTCATCATTAACATCTATATCAGGTCTGATTTTATTTAGACGTTTTGAAATTATAATTTTCTTATTTTCCTATAAATGTTAGTAATATTTAACGATTACATAACACATAATCATATTACTATAATAAATAATCATATTCAATTATAACCTTGTCAATTGTTGGTATGTGTATAACAGTTTTAAAAACATGTTTAAACTGCTTTTTAAACAAATTTTCATTTTCTTGATTTAATGGTTTCACAGTACAAACAACTCTGATACAATGTTCATTATTAGTATAATTTTCAATCATTTTCATCAACAAATGAAGTGGTCTGAAAAATAAATTTAACTATTTTTATTCGTTATAACTTATAAGTTATGACGACTTATGTCATTTGATTAAAAAATAAATAATCAACATTATTTTTAAAAAAATATTTTGTTAGCAAATATTATTGAAACTAGTTTATAGACATAAATTAAAAGGTCAACCATTTTATTCTTTTGAGTACCACAATAGGAAAATGTAGTAAACCCATGTGTAGTATGTTTTATGTATACAAAGCGTTTCCTACTAGTGTTGTCTATGATAGTGAGATTAGAACGACCGTCAGTACTATGGATAACTACGACCGTTAATTAACAGATTAAAGTAAGAATAGCCAAAATACATATGACGCAATATTGCAAAGTCATACCTAATAGGTGTCAGCACAATCATAGATTATGCCAATTTTAGCTATTCCCTACCCATATCTCAAAGTCACACCATGTACAAAAGTCAGTATAAATACGAGTAGTGTTCAGATGTAAACTAGATGTAAAACCCAGTTGTAACTTATGCTACCTTATGCTTCTCGTTGCCTACCAAAATAACATCGCCGGAAGCCTCTAAGGTCTCTTTCCCAAATGCTGTTACAATAAATATTAAAGTGTAAAATAAAGTGTTAATTTATATAAGTTTAAAAAGTGTTCTTTAATTTTACAATACATCTCCGTACGAAGTAACGCTGTACAAATATACGTTGTGCCGTCATAAAATATAGTTGTGACTGACTGCGACAGATAGGCGTTTTGCGCATACATGTCGGGTCACTACAAAAATCTCATATAATTATAAAAAATAAAGTAAATTAATTCTAGTAAATTTAATTTAATTTAATTTGACAATATAAAGTAAAATTTGATATTAAAAACCGTTATTTATTTTAAGACTCATAATATCTATATAATCTAATATATTAAACAAGTATAAACATACCATTTTCATATTTTTTCAATAATAAATTGTTGAAATTTATAATAATGTTTATGGAAAAAATGCTATACATAACACATCTTATTGTATTAAGATTATAACAAGTCAAAACATAAAAATATTTTATGTTATATTATGTTATCAAACATATAATTTTCTAAAAAAAATTATATATACCGTAGATATATTCTTGACATGTCGGCAAACTCATTAGGTTCAGAATTTAAATGGCATAAGTCATCAAGATCATCGATTACAATAACTGCTGGTTGATAATATACACATTCTTGAAAATGAATAGATAACTTTTTTTGAACAGTTTCCCACAATTTACCTGAAATCATAAAATATTTTGTTAAGCCCCAAAAATAATAACATACGATGTAGAAACCTGACTAACCTGCTAAAAATCGTCCGTTTATCCAAATGATTTTTACAAAATATGGACATTTAGAAAGCTTATGACAAAAGAACTGAGCTGCTGATGTCTTTCCAGTTGAATTAGATCCTAAAATACAAAATTTAAAGTAAAGCCAATAAATTGATAATTCATTTTGTATTCACCTGTTATTAATAAATTATCAAATGCAAAATATGTTTGTGGTAAATTAGTATAGAATTGTAAGCCAAGCTTCAAACACGATGATCCAGTTTTTATAATTTCTTTGAAACACCTTAAAAAAAAATATATATATATATATATACCTATATTTATAATTGAAAGTTAATAATACTATTTATTAAAGGTGTTTTAAGTTATAATGTAGTTTTTGAAATTAAATACTACAGAAATAATAGTCTTTTTGATTAGGAGGATTAATTTAACATAATAAAAGTAAGTATAAAATCAAACAAAGATCAAATTTTTTATATTATGTAAATAAGTATTTTCTACGACCTACAGTATTCAAAAAATTAAATTGAAAATAACAATGCAAGCAGTATTTAGATTATCATTGTTATTGAAAAAGTATTTGAATACACAAAGTACTCTGTTACAAGAAATCAATTTAAATATTACATAAAATCTAAAAGAATTGAAACAACAACTAGGTATTATCAATTACTTTATGGTTAAAAACATTATACTAATAATTATTTAATACAATTTGGTAGAATAGAAATTGGTAGAATACATTTTTTGGAAATTAAGGTATTATGACTATTATTAATTATTAATAATCATAAAAATATATGGGACTAAATAATTTACAAAATATGACTTATATGTTTAAAATATTCTAAAAAAAATATTAAAATTAATTTGATTTGATTAACATACTTGAGATCATAATATTCCAAATTAGATTTATTACATGTAAAACTCTCTTCAATCTGTTGTAGTTCATTTATTGTATTTGAGCAATTTTCAGTTTTACATTTAAACGTAAGCATTTCCAAATTATATGCGTTAAGAAATATATAGGGAATATTTGATGGGGAAAATGTCACCAACACATCTAATGCTGTTATATTATTGAAAACCACCCGCAGTAAAGATGAATTATTTAAAACCAAAATATTTCGACGGGCTATTTCATCTTTCAATCGCTTTATTGAGGATTTTATGAGAGATTCTTCATCAACCATTTTCTAGAATACAAAACAGTAAAGATTAAGGAACTGTTTATATTATTTTTCATAACTAACTAACCATATTTTTTAAAGGAGAAATATAAATTGATTGTACGGCACAAATCTCATTATTAATTCTACTAACAGGTTCCAATACAACTTTAGAGTTCATTTTTAAACTTAACATTTTCTTAACACTATTGCTGATATAAATAGTTGGCCAAGTAATAATCTCCATTTTTTCAACATTATTCATTAATGGATCCAACGGACACAAGCGTATAATAACAGATGCCTTTTTAATTTCTGATTTATTCTGAACATCTTGATCGGATTTGATTTGATCCGATTTATGTAAAAGTGATATTTTAACAAAACTATTACCAAAAGAATCTTTTTCTTTAAATAATATTGACAAATGTGATTTAGAAATAAGAGCACAATAATCATAAATATAATCAGACACTAATAGTGTTTTTTCGACCAAAATTGTACGGTAAATAAAAAAATTTTGATATTTTGTTATGGGAATAAAGTTATTTTGATTGATTGTATTGGTTTTTATACAAGTATCTACATTATGGTCAATATTTATATTTCTTTCATTATTATTGGTTCCAGAATTTAAAACATTAGGCTTCACTACTATTTCTGTTGATGCATTTAATAATCCTACTTGAACACCATTTTCTAAATCATCTGAAATATAAATAAGTTTATAAGAATAAACTTAAATATTTATTTCTATATATATTTACCTATAAGTATTCTTAAATGAACAAACTTTGAAACCCATATTGGAAAAATTTGATTCCGCTGAACTATTTGAAGTTGATGTAAAATACTATCTTGAAGGGAAACATTATTTAACATCTGAAAAATGAATATTTGTATAATATCACATTTTTTTGTATGATTTCATCATTTGTTAATAAATTATAAATATTAAAATAAAATTAGTTTATACATCAATACATTCATTGTATAAAAGTATATTAGATTACATTAATATTTGTAAAATGTATTTATATTACAAATACTATAGTATAATATCTACAGTAGTATTTACTAAAATTGGCAAATCTAAATAGTTAAAGGGAAGAATGAAAAGGTGTATTATTGAATCTTATTATAAGTAGAGCAACACGAAACAATTAAATATATATATATATATATATAACTATACTTTTTAACTAATAAGTTCAACTAAAATATTTGATTACAATAATTAATGTAGCTTTAAAAAAAGAATTGATTTTCTTAAAACATTTTCATACTATATAGGCGATGAGATTTGATTTTTTTTTTCATCTTAGTAGATACTACATAATATTGTATATATATATATATATATATATTTAAGTAACTTGAATATTTATACTATAAATAGTTAAAACAAGTAAATAAAATAATGGAAACCGACAAAAAAGAATGCAAAAAACTATTATAAGAAATTATATTTAGAAAAGTAAGTAAGATTGTACACCTGGCTTTATTTATTTATCCTCATCTCAATATTTCTAAGTTTTATGTATTATAAAATAGATATTGAAGTGTTAAGAAACCTACAATAAAAGAATAACTAGCCTATTCATAAATTACCAACCAATAGGTCCCAATCTTCATCAGTGACTGGAGTAACATAAACACGGCTCAACTGATGCACACGGCCAATGACCGTGATCAGCACATGTTGTGATTTATTGAGCCCTATCGTGGAGGACAGTTCATGACTGATGTTCAATGCATCATCTCCGTTCGAATTGAACGGCGTTTGACTGAACGACGCGTAAAACTCCTTGGGCTCACCGTCAACAGTGGTCACTCTCAAGCAGACCTAGTACACGGCAACAATCAGTATGGACCACTGGCGTCAAGTACACGAGACTTACCGAATGGTTGCGGTTCGACCGCACGTTGAGCTCCCGGATCAACTTCGACGACAGATGTATAAAACTGTCTTCCACCGGTATCACGTTCACCTGAAGCAACTGGTCGTTCATCGTGCCGCCGTTCACTGAAAACGGGTGGGAAATGCAGGACGCGTGTGAAGGCACGAACAAACAAAAAAAAATGTCGTGTCGCGTTCAGTCGATTAAAACATTACAATGTACGGACGTAATTAATATTCTTCCGGAAGTTAGAAATGAAAACATTGTATTAAGTGTTGTCATGCACAGCGGAAACATTTGAGTCGAAGAGTTGGCGACGACTCGAGATAACAACTGATAACGATGGAGGTTAATCGAATTTTGCTGTCAGAACTCCCAATGGAGGTAGACGTGTCGGCCCGGAACTGGCCCTGGACGGCTCAGAAGTATTTTTACCCGCCGAAAATACTTGTAAAGTTGTAACTCTCCGAAAATACTATCAAAACGAATAGGTAATCCGCAAATATTTATTATCGTGTTATCACGGAATATCTTATCTAAACTATTATAATAAATAAATAGAAATTGGATGACATAAAACTATAAAAATTTATAATTATAAATGATTGAAAGTCGTTTGTTTCAAAATTTCACATTTTTACGGCCATAAAAGGGGGTGATATTATGGCTTGTATATTTTAACATCTTACCATTAACTACCGATTATGTCAACTTCATTGTAAATAAATAGTTCTTCTAATACAAAGTTTTGTAAATATTATTATAGGTGTGCAAAACTATTGAGTTTTTTCTACGCTAAATTTCATGTTATGCAGTCTTGATTCTAATACACGTTCCGAAGAGTGAGAATTAGGATCAGCTTTAGATTGTGAGTGAAACGAGGAATGTATTCGTTATACAATGATGTGTCATGTGTGGAATTTAAATTATTATATTACAACTAAAGACCGGATTTTGCATGAAATTAATTGCTATTTTCAACACCACATACATGCAGTCAATAAGTGTCCATAGATCATTACTCGATTGGTTTAATGTCAAAGTTTTATACTGCATATTTTTGCATATTCTGCTGACACAAGTGCATGTTCTGCATATTTTTGCATATTTTAGAAAAAATATACCTCATGGTCGAAAAAGGTATGGAGCAAAAACAGTTTGATAATAGGTGCGATTATATATTAAATATTTTACGTTTCAAAGAATGTGAAGCAAAAAGTATTTAAAATTTTAAATCAATTTTAAATAAATTAAATGTGAAATGTGATCTTGCTTACATTAAAGCAAATTTTTCATGTGTACTCGTATAGTTGAAAGCATGTAGGTTGAAAATTTTAATTTGTCACTTGTAGACTCGTTGAACATTTTTAATCAAGTAGATAGTTCTATCATTGAACTTTTTATAGTAAGCGCAAATATAGTACAATAATTTAAAAAAAAAATTAAAAATGATAATGATAAAAATTAAAGATTAATTATTAGAAAAGAAATTCCGAAAATACTTTAAGGCAACAACGCTAATTTCGACGGTTTGTCTTTTCCAAATTATTCGCCGGGCATAATAATCAATTTTTATTAGCCAATTTTAAATCAATAACCCAGTGTTGACGTTATACGCAGTTTTTATCCTTACAGATTGTCGTCATAATCTTACAGAGATAAACATTAAACACAAACTTTAATCACTTGTTTTTCATTGTTTTTCCAATTAACGTACCCGCTACATTAATTTTGTCGCACTTTTTTCCTCTTATGTACCAATATTTACTTACCTACTTTTTTTGTTCCGGCCTTTATACTCGTAAATCCGGTCTTTAATTTTAACCATTATTATTATTTTTAATCGTTTGTGTATGTCATCGAATTTTTTCATAAACAACGTTTGTTAATCCCGAAGAATTGCGGAAAACTGACAAAAAATTGGAAGAAACGACAACGTTTACCGAATTTTCAACAATATTGATTTTTTTTTTAATTGTAATTCAAAAAGTATAGATCGTAAGAACTTAAAATTCCGACCAAATATTTAAATGGTTATTTTTTAGAGTGCAAATGTCAAACGGTTTTGGATTTTTTTTTTGCTATTTATAGCCATTTGAAATTTGAGAGTTTACTTAGTTTCTTTCGTAAAATGTCAGATATAAAATTTGAAATTTGAATACAATGTTCCTTGTACATTGTTTAATTAATTTGTGTAAAAAATCTCAAAAATCTATAGTCACCATTTTTATTAATAAGCGTTTAAATTTAAAATTTTGATAAATACCAATAAAAATCACGAAATCTGTTTATTTTTGTAGTTAAAAGTTGACATTTCAATAACATTACTTAAGACTCTAAAATGTAGTATAATGTACTAGATAAGTTAATCTTTTCAGCGAACTAAAAAAAAAATTGTACCGATAAAAATCAAAAAAAATTTATAAGCTTTAGAAAATTATATTGTTTTCACGATATCGATTAAATGGAATTAGTGATTTCAACGTAACTCAAAAATATAAAAAAGGGCTTGACATTTTTATAGGACAATTATGTAAACATTTTCTAGAGTTGGTGTAAATTTCAAAAGATTTCAACAACTTTTAAAGTTTTAGATATAATCACAATCAATACTATATCTTTTGTGTAAGAATTTCTGCTTAAAAAGTTATCTTTTTACTGTTTTATAAATATAAATATTATTAGCTGATCCTCCCGTCCTTTTTCACTCAAAATCGTATTTTCGAAAGCAATGGTATATTGATTTCAAATTTAAAATACCAATACAACAGTATAATTCACCCATCCCTACCTATCCACTCACCTTACCGTGGAGTCCTGTCTCGCCCATTTTTTTTAATTTGAATTTCTGACTTAGTTTGAATTTAATTTTGAGGGTCCCACTAGTTTTTCCAATGTGAAATTTGTTACAATTACTTACATATTAGTTTACAAACGCGACAACTATCATAATAAATTAGAAGAATTACTATTTGAAAAATATTTTATTATGTATATTATTTATGATTTTAAAAGCATTATCATTAGTTTTAAAGACAATTTTTGCATTATTATTGTTGTTATTTTAAAGATATTATACAATTTACCTGTTAAAAAATTGTGTTATTTCATAGAACAATAATTGATCGTATTATTTGTGAGTTCTTATTTTATTTATGTAGTAAGGTTTATTTTCAATTTTCAGGTGAATATTTCTAAGATTGTCTTTTAATCGAAATTATTTTTAATACCAATGTCGCATATAAATAATAATATGAAGTTAATTTTCATAGTTAGTTTTATTTAATGGAATCCGTTCGAGTCTATATAATGTGGAATTAAAATAAGCAAATTGTTGTGAACACGGATGATTACTTATAATTTATAAGTTATTAGTCATTTAGAATTATTGAATTAATCTGGTTAGGTATAAATATTGAAATTACATTTGTTGTTAACGATGTTTATTGTAAGGTCTATAAAGTTAATTTTATTATTTATTCGTGTTTAAAGTGTAAATTTGACATAATCATTAACTTTGTTTAAATTGTTAATTGTTTAATATTTTTGAATATATATTCCTCAATTATTTTATTATTCTGCGTGCTTTTATAACCTGATGCTGACTAATGGCCAAAGCTAGTCGTCGTACAAAAAACTTTATATACTCTCGGCATTATATATACTTATAATTTTCTATAAGATATTAATTTTTTTATTCTATATCCTAATAATTTGAGGGGCTTCAAGATAAAACGATTTTTTTCTAATTTTTCAGTATATCAAGTTCTTTGTTTAGGGAATTTTTAATTAGAAATCCAAATCAATGATAAAATTATTGTTTAGTTTTTTTTTTATAATCGTAATTTTACCAATCTAATTGGATGTATTTTATAAAATATTTAAAACAAAACAAAATAATAACTATAACTTTTGTAGCATTTATGATTTATCACGTTATTATTTTTTTAAATTCAAATATAAAATAATATACAAAAAAAACAACGCCCTAACGAAAAAATTAGTACAATTTTTTTGTTAGTTAATTATAGGCTATATTACCTACCTATACATAGTTAATAATTAAATAATAATAAGTAATAACTGTTTGGAACTTTTGGTATTATTATAGTTGAATCACATATTCAAATGAATAAAAAATTGCTTGATTCATTTTGAAATAATAAAATAAAATTAACATTTTTTTTTTTTTTTATTACTTTATTTATATTTCCACAATCTGTTACATAGTTTGAACAATAAGTGAAATTGATGAAATAGATAGCTATGGCGTGAATGACGGATTAAAGATACCTTCCAGTGAAGGCACTTTTACAGTTAAAGATGAGAAAAAAAAAAAAAGTGTTAAGTGTTAAACAATAAAATTAACATATAAAAATTAAAAATACAAATTTCAGATTATTCGATGGTATCCCGATAAATTGTATAAATTGTTTATTATAGTTTAAAATGCTAATGAGCCTATAATTGATCTTCCTCATATTTTTAACAATCTTCTGTTGTTTCTGTTAATAATATCGTAAAAGTCTTGTGCGCTAGTTGATATAATTAACAATTTTAATAATCCCTCATTATCGTCTTGTTTAGGATTTTTCACATGATTTGTTTTAGGTAAATTTTCAACTGAACCTATATTTCTTAGGTTTGCTTACTCTTTTAGTACTATGTTTATTTTTACTGATTCTCTTTCATACGTTTGAGGTACTCCGAGATTTTTTATTCCCGAATTATTGATCGTTATAACATTTTTACTCGGTATTCTTAAAATCAATTTATTTAATTATTTTCTTAATGGCTATTTTAAAATGTGCGTTGCAGTAAAATGTTTATCAAATATTTTTATTGTGCTGTATTTTGTGAACACTTTTTAAATTTTCATTTGGTGATACTAAGGTTTCCATTTGTATAGACTGCTTTTCAATTCGACCGAAAACCTGAACAGATGGCATATAGCGTGGTCTAATGACTTTTAAAAGGTAACAATGCCATTATTATATATTATTGGCGAGATTTTTCAGAAAAATATATTTTTCTCCACAAAAATATCACGTATTTGAAACGAGATAATTATGTTTTCATACAAAAATAAAAAGTTATTTGAACAGAAAAAATGACACAGTAGAAATTCTAAATTTCATCATATAATTGAATATTATGTTTTAAGTGTTGCGGTTTCAAAGAAAATTAACCAATTTTATAAAATATAATTAATTATTTATATTCCCTGATAGGGAAAAATAACGTTTTGCTAAATAATGGACATAGAACATATTGGTAAATATTGAAGAAACTATAATACATAGTACTTATTTTTGAAGTATATTGTTTATATTGGATATAGTACGTCATGTATTAAAATGGAAATATATTGTTTTACAGTAAAGTGTAACTTAGAAAAGGAAAGTTTTGAACAAAAATTGTATTTTACAATTACGTTTTTATGTAGGAAAAAGTGCGTTTAGATCAATAGGTAATAATGATTCTATTCGATTGTTCGAAAAATAGTAGTTAAATCTCGTCATAAAATTTTTTCATTTATAGTCTAAAGTCAATATTTAAAAAGGTTCAGGTTTTTTCATAGAATTAATTGAAGTCAATAATAATGTGAAAAATTATGCAAAATTTAGTTAAAAATAATACACGAAACCTTTCTTTTTACTTCGCAGTTTTTAATTCTAGGATTAGTTTGCAGTCATTCACCGTGTTTCTCTATTGTTAGCCCTACTACTTCTTTATTTCTTGATATAATTACATTTCTGATCTTCTATTATTCGCTTTATGTATTATGACCGTGGCCTTCCTCTGCAATAGTTTTTTATTATTACTCTCTTCAAGATTAGTCCTAACTCCTAGCAACTATCCGTGTCTTAGAACATGCCCTATGCATTTGTTCCACCTCTTTTTGATGCCTAATAATACCTTGAAAACAAAATATCCTTTGCTATCAAGTAATCATATAAATACTGCCAGAATGTTTTCACGGGTACTCGGATTTCCGATGTCAAACTTGAATAGTATTAAATTCATTTTTCTAGAAATTCGATCGATCAAATAGAAAATGTCATAGTTTCTTGTTTATATATTCAATGCGAAGATTTCGTAGAACTTAGCAGAAATGTATGAGGTTGTTCTAGTATCTGTTTAATGCGCAACAATTCCAGCACATTCATACCTTTTTCAGAGTATTTCAGTTTTTGTTATTTCCATGAATTTAAAAACTTTTAATTACCTATTTTTTTAATTAAATTGAAGTTTCACAATTTTAAACGACATTAATTTAGAGTTCAGTACGTAGATACTTTTATAATAGGTAGGCACTGTAAAGTCCAATAGGACTACAACAATGGGAATAGATGTACTCGTATTTTCAAAATGTTTTTAATTCTGTAAAGTCACTTTTTAAGTCTTAAACATATCATTATTAGCTATAAATGTCTTATGTACCATAATTCGTATTATATTAATAATGAAATACCAAAATGTCGTTTAAATAATGTTAAAATAAGAAAACACAAAACTATTTAAATTTACATCGAAAATCAATGCAAATGCAGAAGGCAGACCTAGGTTGGATTAAACATACTTATGTATGGTTCAAGATAAATTAAACAGATATTAGTCTCATAAGATATTTTTGGGTTAAATAATGTTTTGACATATTAGGTACCTGCAGTATTTTTCTTTTCCGATTATTTATACCTTTACATATTTTCATTTTTAATCCATTTTTTATACTGTTGCATAAACTTTTTACGTTTGTACAGTACTTTCACAATCACAGTTGTAATGAATGTGAGACAAATCAGTTAATACAATTCATAGGCACAATTAGAGGAGGGGGTGCTTGGGAGTGCATAGCATCATCAGTTTTAAAATTAGCAAAATTTACCCTTAAATTGTATTCGAATTTACGTAAAGATACATACAGTTTTCTGAATAGAAAATAAATACTAAATAGTTCCTAAAATCCTATCCGTTGTTTTAGTATTGTTGTAAAATCCATTACATTATTTATCATGACACCATATATAATTCGTCTATTTGTGGAACAGTTTTCCATTTTGACAATTTTACACATTGAAAAAGATTTAACAAGTAAAATTGGTAGAAAATGAAGTTATTTCAGTTTACGCAGCATAACGTAAACTTTATTATGTTTATATACTTTTAAGAACATTATTAAGAGTACCTATTTTTTTCCGTCAGTATGTATAGTCAATTTTCTCTGTATATTAAGACGAAAAAATTATTATAACTAAGCGCTGGTAGAGTACGCGTTTTTATTATTAAAATCTAGCTGAATTACCTAGCTTTACAGGTGCATGATTGCGAACGTAAAATTGTTGCAATAGTGACGGGTTATACATAAAAGTTTGTGATTACTACCGATGAACTATTTGATTAAACGGTTGAAATTTTTCCTGTCCATCATTAAACCTATGCATAAAGTGGTATTTTTCGCGGGTTCTTAATAGCACCCCCAGATTTTTCATCGAAATCGCACCATTGTAATACACGCACTCCATACATGCAGTAGGCATATAAATTAATCAACGAATTATAAACGCAAAAGTTTCCGAAATGCTTTTAAATGTTCTCCCTTAGCAGCTAGGGGTTATTTTGTACATAATATAGCGGACCGAAGAAACGTAGTCTGAATTCACGGAGATTTTCATTTCAAACGGGGCACTTGTTTTAGACAAACTGAATGGATCTCGACACGGTTCGTGTTGTTGTGCCTGTAGTACTAACGCGAAACATTATTAACGAAAAAAGAAAAACCGATAAGAATGTGTGAAGTTCTAAGGTGCACGATTAGCAGACGAGGCGACTATACATGGACGTATTTGTTGCTCTATTCTGTTGTGATGCACCTATACCTACCCAAAATAACAAAAATCATAAAACAATATAATAAATATTAATATTTATTTATAGTATTAGTAGCACAAACAATGTCTACGCGTATACTCGTTAACCTGTTTGACCCATACACGCGCAGTGTTCTTTTTTGCTTACCAAGAGACTCTAAAATTATAATAAATACTAACACTATTACAAATGCACCCTCTGCATATTAATTATTAATACACGTAACCTTTCGACTAGATATTAAGACAATAACAAGCTAGAAGCAGGGTATATAAGGATAGAATTATGTATACAAAGGAGACTAGTACTAGAGGTGTAAGAGAAACTACGTGTTAGGTTATACTTTGTCGGACCTCCGGTCCTTTATTTCATTTAATTATAGTAAAGTATTTGTCAAGTTAATTTTACCAGTCTATAATATTGCTTTTCACACCTTTAAAATCACTCGAGGTCCGTCCTCAGAGATAGAATTATTCTATCTCTCTGTAAGTGCTATCCAAGGCATTACACTGCCGATGATTGTCACGGGATCGCGGCGTAGGAAAAACAAGACGGACGGTAACGCGTCCGAATAAATATCGTATGCGTGATAATTTGGAAAAAGTGATTTTGATCTATCGAAAAACTCGATCGGAACATTTGTTTGCACGCGGCGGTCCTTTTCTCCTCCCCCGTCCTTATCCCTGTACGCGCGCACACACACCTAGGTACGCGATAGACTTTGGCAATACGCAAGCGTTATAATAATAATAATAATAATAATAATGCGTATCCGAGCTGAAGAGC